>OY756262.1:10204788-11426781 GCA_963576845.1 Megachile leachella
TTCCACTATTTCTTCCTTCTACGCTCTTTCCAACTGCGACCGTGATGTCTTCCCTCCTTTTTCTATTCTCTGTACCTCGTTTGCTCTTTCCATCCATCTTTCTTTATTTCTCTCGCATATTCGGATCTCCTCGTCCCATGGTGCGCACCCACCCTGTGCCACGTCTTTCCGCGGATCCGTTTTCCAGCTACCGAAATCGAATATTCCCTAGATCCTTCGTTTCAACTTCTGCCGGACCTTCTATAATTTAAATTGACAAAATATAGGACACAGATTCAGATGAATTATTTTGTACACGCCGCTATGCTCTATGACCGCTAAGATGGTTATCTCATTTCTCAGTAATATAAATAGCCATACTAGTCTCAATAATTCAAATCATGCTTCAACGAGATTCATATGCTTCAAATTTTACATTGACCCGGTGAACATTTAAAAATTACGGAAATTTTTTATCACAGAAATGTTGAAACAAAAGATATATGCGTAGAGGTGCAAAATCGACTGTAAAGAACCATTAGACAAATTATAAAGAACCATCAAACATAATCTACAAACCTACATAACCATCAAACGTCCCATATGAAAAGTACTACATAAAATTCTATAAAATACAAAAAAGAAAACATAGGAAATATTTTAAGTATCATTTAGTGCTAGAGACTTTTGTAACTCATTTTCTTTAAAACGATTTGCATAAACATCGGCGGTGATGATTATAATAACGATAACCAAGTACATGAAGAGTTCAAGCTTCGATCCTGCTGCAGGTTTCGAGGAATTCGTCGGCCATGCGATCGGCAATGGTAGACATTTTGTAGGACCGTTAGATGGTTGTTGACGAGCAACTGTTTGGACATTATGCCCCGCTTCTCTGTAATCTGACCGATCTCAGCCGGTGTTCCTTACGGGGGTTTGGGCGGCTGGTCGTGTGGCGATCGATTACACCTACCACACCGTATCTTCTCGCAGCATCTAAGACAAAGTCCCCAAAGAAGGCGAAAGGTAGGAGGGAAAAAGGTATCCGTATCAAACAGAGGGAGAGATATGGAAACTCCCTGAGGCCGTCGACGTTGACGTATTCTGATCGCTCAGTCGATGGGATCAAGATTTTCGATCATCTATCATATACCCTACACTCTAAACTCTTCACGGACTGATGTTACACTGATCGATTACGTGGAAAGTTTGCAATGTTTAAAGATACTTGTAGAGGCGGAAAATTGGATTTTGCTATGGGAATTATGGGGAGGTTCACTCGGAGATTCATTCTGAGATTGGCGGGATTTGGGGATCTTGAGATTTCGGAGGTTTTGGAGTCTTTGGGATTTGGGTATTTAGGGCAGTGCTAGGAATTAGGGATATGGGAAAATAAGGATTTGGACAATAGAAATTTAGAGGTATTAGAATTTGTGGATTTAGGGATTTGGGGATTTTGAAATGTGGGGATGTAGAGATATGGATTTGGGGAGGACTTAGAGACTTTGAGATTTGGACACTTAAGAATATGGGAAAGTAAGGGTTCAGGTCAATAAAAATTTGAAGACATCAGAGTTTATAGATCTGGGGATTTGGAGATTTCGAAATTTCAGCATGTAGAGGTATAGATATAGTATCTTAAGATTTGGAAAACTAAGAATTTCGGAGCCTAGAAATTTGAATAAATAAGAATTTATAATCTGAGAATTTAGGCTTTCATAGTGCAAGGGGTTATTCTGCTAGATTTAAAAATTCCCTAGATGCTTATTTGTTGCACTAAGTATACAATATTATACTACTTTCCCAAACAAGTTCGCCGTCTTCTCATACGATAATCATCAAGAAGTTATCGTAAGTATCTATGGGTCAAAAACAACCGGATATCGACCTGTCGCGTCGCCGTTTTCAGTCCCTCAAGCCAAAATGGCCGTGAGATTCAGAGAACCGCGAGAGGTGAACTCGCAACCGTGGCTTTGCATTCTGGCACGTATAGCAGTTTTCAAGATAGGTATTTGATAGGATGCGGACACGTAGGCTACGTATACGCGGCGACTCGGTAGATTAGGATGATATAATTACAACATTAACATAAGTCACCGGGCAGGGACGGCCGCGGAATAGTAATCGTGTCGAACACGTGTGCCCGTCATCGTTGTTTCATTGTTACTGCACTTTGTTCCCGTGCTACGACCTCTACAGATTTATATCCTTCTCCTAAACATGGAGATATTTATCACGAGGGTCCATGACTGACGGCTCGAAATCTGTTCGATCCTACAAATCGTAAAACTATGGCTCACCCATTGGAATTGGGAAAAGAATTCATTTAACGCTAAAACCAAAGAAATCTTATTTCTTATTTCTTATTTTATTATTTCTTATTTTATTTTACAAAATTCCGTTCCTTGATGTCTGTGTTTTTCATGGAGATAATTAAGATGTGTACTTTTGTTTATATATTTGTTCTTAATTTCCAAGTAAATGTAAATAAGGTGGTGGGTTTAGCTAACATGAAAGATTTTGTTAATACTTAAAATATAGTCTTGACAGTTTGTATAAAATTAGATAACGAGGACATAAATTTTATTGTTTTTAAACGCGATCTTCCTACTTTCATCATATTTTTCTGACATACTTTAAACAATCCAAATTTAATTCAAACTGTTTTGCAAAGCCATAATCATTTTCAGAAATAAAAAATAAAAGAGTTAATTCTGACAAGCTTAGATACTTAACAAGAATGTTTAGCAACCACAAAAATGTGTATAGGCACGCGCCATAATTTCCCATAACCACAACTGCTCCATAATTGTCGAAAGTTCCTCAATCGGCGTCCGGAAATCTGCCCTCAGATAAAAGTTTCCGTCCGCAACCGTTGAAAAAAAGGGGTAAACAAACTTGCGATTTGTTTAAACTCACTCGAAACGCATCCGGCGGTAACAATTTTGAAATTGCCGTAAAATCCGCGGTCACAAAGGAAAAATCCGTTCCGCAACGGGAAGAGAGGAAAAAAAGGGAGGGTGGTACGAAATCAGGAGGCTGACTGACTGACTGGGCAACAGCCAGTTCGAAAAGTTGGTGAACTGATGAAGCAGTCAGGCGATCATAAAAGGTAGGCAAGTTGAACGTTGGCTGATGAAGAAATAAAAGTGTACATTCGTCCCTCTCCGCTTCGGCCCCAGATCCGACCTGACCGGTCGGTAGGTACAGAAAGCACAAAGATAGGGTTGCGGAGGCCAGGCAGATTTCGCTTCCATCCTCTCTTTTCCTCTCCCTTTCCGAGTTTATCCGAGCCACCGATCGCGTAGATTCCAAGAAGTAGCCGAAACAATATCATAACTCGTCGGCCCCGGGAGCCCATGGCCGTAAATAGAAATGCCTGATACTTGGCCAGACATGTCGGCCCGGCCTGTTTCGTATTCCTCCCGCGCAAACGGGGCTCCATGATAATTATGATGCGTCTTGGAGACACGCCGATCGGTTTTTGATGGTACCGGTACCGGTACCGCTCCTCTGACTCCATTCGTGATCGAAATTCCTGATCGATCCTCGCGAACTGAACCTCCTTTTTTCAAATCTTGAGAAACGCTTTTGAACGCACCGACGTCATGTAGCGATTGTAGCGATTTCACAGATTTTCACTTTTTTATATTTACGTATTTATTTTATTACTGGTGTACTATTTATTATTACAGTATATTTTATTGCAGGTATATTATTAATATAGGTATATTTTATTTTTAGGGTAATTTGTCTTTTTTGGACATGTGTGAGGATACATTCATGGATTAGAATTGTTCATTAATAATTTTTTATCGTTCGAAAAATTTAAAGCTTGATATTCCATTATACATATGATCTTCCATATTTCTTGCTAAAATATTTACAGCTATTTATATATAATCATGGTATATTTTTGGATATTTAGTAGAAAGTTTAATGAGGTGAGTACATGATGGGGTGGTTTTTATGGCTTCAATATATGAGTACAGTGAAGATATAAATAATGAAAGTAGCTCATTTTTTATATATCAGAATAGAGCATTGGTTCCTAATCGATGTATAATCATATTCATACAGTGACCAAAATAAAAAGCTTGCAATATTACACTACGATTATATTTAGGTACAATTTTTTTCTAGCGCCTTCGCCATCTTGTGTTTCTTATTTTCAGCAGGAAGGTGTAAAACGCGGAGTTTTCTCGGCGACGTAAATGCTGTAAACGCGATAAATTTCCCGTCGGGAGAGAATTCCAAAAGTTTCCGATTCAAAAGACACCGCGTGGCGGGCCGGGGTGAGGCGAACGGCGCAACCATGAATTATGCATGAAAGCTTCGATTCGCGGATTAAGCGAGCGCAACCCGTGGTTCTAATGTCTATTCTTTATGCCGAAAGCCGAAGGTAGCCAACCAGAGCTTGTCCGTAGCGAATGTCCGTGAAGAATGGATAAAATCATCGAAGAAAAGAAAATCTATCGAGATCCAGTTTTCTTTCAGCGTCGATGCCCTCCGATGTTACTCTTCTGCCATCTTGGATTATTTATTACCATTATTTATTAGTACTCGTTTATTTATTACTGCTCGATTGCGAAAGTTACCTGCAACAGTCACTGGATAGAAAAAGTTAGGTTATGTCAGGTTGTGTATTATAAAAATTAGGTTATATCGGTTAAGTTATCTTCATTTTTGTAGAAATGTGGAGGAAATTTTGTGTTAGATTGTCGTTATGTTCTAATATAATATTTGTTAATGTTACACCAATTCTAATATTTTAAACTTCACATTAATTGTTAGTATTTGGACTTTTAGGTTATCGTTAATTATATCGACAATATTAATGCTACATAACTATATTCAAACTTTTTACTGTTATATTCAAATAGGTTTTATATAGCTATAAAAGTCTTGTTATTAGCCCCTTACAATTTACTTCTCAGTCGGAATCAACTATAATAAAACAGAGAAAGAAGCTGAACTATGACGTCGAACCTAAACTTCAACAAATAATATTAATCACAGCCAAAGTTATTGCAAGGTTCAGAGAGCTATCAGTATCAATTACAGCTACCATTTTCACCACAATAGAAATTATTGAACGTGTAGGATAATTGACATAACCTCAATAGATTTGTAGCCATGCGGGTGTACGAGGTAGCGGAAAGTTTGTCCGCCATAACGGTGTCAATTTCAATTCCCCGTTGAAGAGATTGATACGGGCGCAGTCAGTGGACCGTATCAGTGACATTCAACAACAGGAGCACGTTCTCCCATAAATGCAGAAAGCGTCGTTCGTGTGTTCTGAGGGCCACTCGAGAGACTTTATGGACACGGTTTTTGGTGACCGCTTTCGGGGAACGATGATTTGGGTAATTCTTGTCGGACGGTAGATTTCGGGGCCCGATTAAGCGGAACGACTGATGAAGAGACTTGGAAATCCAGCCTGGTTGAAAGGTACTGCGTACTTTAATAAAGACGATGACAATCGCGCGAGATTTCGTGAAAGCTCGAACCTAGGGCCTCTTTGAAATAAAGACGTACGGAACGATCTGAACATGTTATAATAATCCGAAGAAAGATATCAATCTGTGAAGTAATTTTTGTTACAGATTTGGTCGTGATAGGCGAAGGTTCATGACGACCTACTTGGCCCTCGTAAATTCCTGCGGAAGAAACACGCGAATGTTAACTTCGTTAGGAGATTAATAATTTATTAGTACATAATGCAAATTACATTGATCCTAACCTTAACCTTGAAACCTCGATTTGAAGTCCTCATTAACCTTCTTAATTTTATCGATTAAAAACGAGTCTATTAAAGCTTGAGTAGGTTATACATTTGAACGTCTAATAATAGAGGATTGTGAGACTGTTGGAGCGTGCCTAATAGATTTATGGTCGCAAAATTCATCGACCAGGCGCGTCTCGCCTTCGTACAATTTCGGAGACGATATTAGCATTAGAGAGACGAGTAACGTCGTCCTGAGGGCAAGGTATGAGGCCCAGGTAGATCATCCTACGCGTTGCTTCAACAACGACAAACCACACCCGCCTTTGGACAATGGGTGACGCACTGCAGCGTGGCCCTCTCGCCTCCCTTTTTCTTGAATTATGGCTTAGGTGGTCCTTCTGCGTCATTTCAACTATCCTTCGACCACGATTCTTTCGATCGACCATCATTAGCTTGGATGTTTTCGCTGAGGGTCATGTGAGAAGCAGGTAGATCATGCAGGACTATCATTCGCTAAATTGCTTCTTCGTTTGTAACCGATCGCGTTATCCAACTTTCACATTATTTGGCTAAACATCATATTCCTTCATTTTATGCTATTAAATTAAAATTGATTTTGTGGAGTGAAACTTTCATTGATTTTATGCAATGACGTCAAAATTGATTTTGTGTAATGAAACTTTCATTGATTTTATGCAATGAAGTTAAAATTGATTTTGTGCAGTGAAACTTTCATTGATTTTATGCAATAAAATTTTCATTGATTTTGTGCAGTGAATTTTTCATTGATTTTATACAATTACAATTAAAATTGATTTTGTATAATGAAATTAAAATTGATTTTATACACTAAAAATAAAATTGATTTTATATAATGAAATAAAAATTGATTTTGTGAAATGATACTAAAATTGATGTTGTGTAATGAATTTAAAATTGATTTTATGTAATAAAATTAAAATTGTTTTTTTGTAATAAAATGAAAATTAGTTTCTTTAAAGATGGCTGTATCATTGATTTAGACATTATGACACACCAGGTGCGTCATGTGCTTAAGGCACTACGACATACTTGGTGCGTCACGTGCTTCAGACAGCATGACACACGTGGTGCGTCACGTGCTACAGACACCATGACACATCTAGTGCGTCACGTACTTCAGACAACATGACATACCTGGTGCGTCACGTGTTTTATATTAATATCTCGTAACAAGTCAAGAAACGATGTGTTTTTAGCTTGCAAGCTTGCTAATCGTTCAACACAGTTGCACGATAACAAAAATTTTAACTTAACATATTTGCGACTTAAATAAAAAATTATTATCCTAGAAAGTTTATAATCCTATTCAGAAAGGATCTCACAAAACAATAATACAATTTTCTGACGATTTTAACATGTAAAACAGAGTACACGCAATTGGAAAAGATAATTAATAGCGCACATCATCGCAAACGTTTCTATGCAATCCGTGGACATAGTGATGAATTAGTGAATTGATAAACGCATCATTGCTCACCTATCGATTGCATAACCGTCGTGGCAGTGATTTAGCACCACTGTGACATTTTATTTATCGAAATGTCATTGCATTCGACCTATAAATTGTTTCTCACTATTAGCGAGGTATTCTCAACATAAATCAAAGATTAACTTTCTACGTGCACGCTATTTTAAGATGTGGTTTCGTCATTGGCGATCAATTATTTACTTCGTTTTGTTATTTACGACAAATGGAACAAATTGACTACAATATTCAAATTGATTTGTATTTGAAATTTTTGTTCAAGTTCACTGGAGGTGCAATTGTCTACACTTCTAACTTACAGTGTCTCGTAAAAAAAAGAAAAACACAAAATACCTTACGCAAAGTTAGCTCCAAGAAGTCAAACCCCATGCAATCTTATTTCCCAAAAATCAGACACCATGCAAAGACAAATACTAAGAATGAAACTCCATGCAAAGACAAATACTAAAAATGAAACTCCACGCAAAAACAAATACTAAAAATGAGACCTCATGCAAAGTCAGCAACGAAAAATCAGGAAGGAAACCAATCAGTCGGAGGCAAACTCCAGACTTGATTACAGTACAAGAACAATTTAGCATCAGCACGGTAGTGTGTGGCCCATCAAGCCATCACCTTCACGTCGACAGACGACGTTCCGTGATCTGCACAATAAGTCAATCAACGGGTCGATCACAAGTAAACAGACCTCCAGCCGCGCGATGTGAAACTTCTGACAAATGATTCTGCCGATACGGCTCTCGAACCGCAGTCTAGTGACGTCTTCATACGGCCAATAGCCCGGTGCTTGTCCGTCACACAAATCGCCCGACCAGCCTTCCAGGATGTCACCGATTTATTTTACGAGACGACCCATCGTCCTGGGCGCGCCGCGACCCCTGTTCACGGTTATATTGAGTCCTTACCGAGCGTCCCACGGGCTTCTGATACACGGACACGTATCGATGCTTTATTGGGATTCATTAACCTTCTATGGGCTCTATAAGTCCTGCCCAGGACCCGGTCCTGGATATCGATAAATATTTCGGAGTCCGGGAACCGGGTGAAAAAGGAAAGAGAGTCATAAGGCATCGCAATCACGTTCCACTCGAGAGATCGAATGTTAAGATACCGAGAAGATTTCGAGGGACTTCCTTGCTTCGATGATAATACTGGTTCTCGTCTTATTTTTCTCCGTAACACGACTGGACCGACTGATAATCTTCATAACGTTGTTTGAAATTAGATTACAAACACCGGTCTCACGGAAACTGGTTTCGGATTTCTCCTGAAAATGGTACTTTCAAATTTTGGTAGGAAGGTTATGTTTGGTGTATTGATAGGTATTTATGGCTGGTGTAGTTACGTAGTTCAAATGTTACAAATTGATAGCCAAATGTAATGTAGATTCTTCGGTCAACTTGTTAAACTTAAGATAACATTCTCTTTTTATTTCCTCATTTTTTGTAATACGAATAAAAATAAAATTATGAGATAAATAATATTGTAACTACATTATATTTATTACTATTACTCACACAAGTATAAAAAGAAGGTTAAAGAAAGTCGGTGCAAAGTTGAGCCTAGAGGGCAGCACTGCATATGCACCAAACTAAAATGTCGCTACAATACGAAAGTTATGCTTATTTTCATTCTTTTCTATGTTAACATTGGACAATTGATTTTAATATCAAAAGGTGAAAATTATAGGTGTTTATTGTTCGACTTCATGATGAGAAAAATTCTAGTTCATAGCCTATTTATTAACATTCATAGTTTTAGGAAATAAATGAACACTTTGAAAATAATTCAAATTCTAATGCATTCAAAACATCAGTTTCAATATTTTTGATAATATCTTCATATTTAATGTACATTTCATTGCTATTACATAATGTATACAAAATATCAGAGCAACCAACTTCACCTTCAATCAACATCCACACACATGACCATCACTGACTATCAATCAAAAATTCTCAAAATAAAACTTAACTCTTCACATGAAACACAAAATTGTCCCTCAATAATTTTAACTGAATAACGTATATTTATTGTTCGAAAATTTTCAGCAACAAAGAATTTAGAATTTATAGACCCTCAGCCTGAACCAATAAACCCCAATAGTGAAGAACGTCGAGAAAGTGGTGAAGAATTCGGACAAAGAATCGGTAGGTAATTTCCTAGTAGCCTCAGAAGGTCCTCGGAGCAACCCCTAATTACCGTCAGCAATTAGAAAATTGCGTCAGAGGGAGATGGACGCGATCCATCATCATCCTCTTCGAACAATCGACCTGTCCAATTCCATTGTACTCCATGTTCTGTCTGGTCTCGAATTGCTCCGGATTTTCCCTCCGTATGAACGCTATGGGCAGAGAAATCGTTTGAAAATTGCGAAAGTAGCGATAAAAGGTCTCCCCAGGTATCGAGGGTGTAACTTTCGCCTAGTAAGAAAAATTGCTGAACATATTTCAGCCGTGCTTCCCGGCGGGGCACCTGACTCCGATGTCTAGGCCTGATATTCGTCAGGTCTTTGAGAAATAGATCGGCGATTGGAAGCATTATTTAGAGGCGACTTGGGGAAGAGAGAACGGATTATGACGGTCGATCTCCAAGTAAATTGGATGCCGTTAGATGCATACAAAGGATTAATAGGCAGCAGGAAAATGAATCACTGTTCGAACTAAATTTTTAACTTTTCAACTTTGAACTGTTAGCAACAGTACATTGATTATTCGGTTTTTAAAAGGAAATATTAACTCTATGGATTATATAAGTTCTCAAGAGACAGTGTTAGAAACAAACATTAATTATTTAGGGTTTTGTAAATTATTAAAAACGCTACACAGATTGCTTGACTATTTTAAATGAAACGTATGTTCCATTTTCTGTAATTATTAAAATTGAACAAAATACGAGATTGAAAATAATTATGTACCAAATTAAATTTTCATACTTTAAATTAAATTGACAAAATTCGTCTACATTCAAAACCTATAGTCAAAATTTAAAAAATCAATCAACAAGAATTAGCAGTAATTATGTTATAAGATTTGTACATAAAAAGATTTGAATTTCCCGCCAGGTCCTGAGCGGTGTGGCAGAAAATGGCGGAGCATTTTCCTAGCGCTGGAGAATGTCATCCTTCACGAGAATGATAATAGCAGTAAAGCGACGTTACAATCTCTCGTTGTCGATTTTCAATTCAGAGGCAGAGTCTCGGTGGCATCTCGGGCTCCAAGAAAAATTGATACGTGGGCCTCTAATGGCCCAACAAAAAACAGATCCAACAGGAACGCGACAACAAAAGCGTATGCATATTATGAATGGATGGACGAGGCGAAGGAGGAACGGATGCCAGAAATATATTGCCTCAGTGCACCCACTCTCTACGAGTTGCACACGTGGTCCAGACACGACCGTAGGGAGCAGAAAAAGCAGGGAGGAGGTGTAGAACTGCGGAGAAAGAAACGGAGACAAGACGAGAGGAGAGAAAAGAAAAAGGTCGGAAAGGAAGAAAAACAAGAGAGACAGAGATGTAGAAAAAGGAAAACAGGAAGGAGAAGAATTAGGGGAGACAAAGGAAGGAAAAAGAAGGATGAAGTTGCGAAGCTCGCGCATCCTTCCCTTTTATCTGGCTTTGTGACGAGGATCAGGCAAGGCCTGCACGACAGAAAATTAGTAAAATCCGGCGGGTAGCGCGTGGAACTGTCTGTCCCGGTGCCCACAGTTCGAATTTATAAGGAGCGAAGCAACGATTTATGCCGGGGCTTTGGTTATTTATCGATTTCGATGGTGCACGCGATATCGTTGCACGGATATCGATACGTTCTTGCCTCGGGACCGAGTTCAATCTTTCTTTCCTTTTTCCTTTCTTCGAACATTTGCCTCCGTTTCTTCTTCCATAGATTTTCTTCTTAATGTGTATTTCTTCATATACGGGGTGTTTCATTTTTATTACAACACTCTCTACTACTTCCCTAACTCTGGGTGATTAGACCTTACTTCAAATTTATACTTTGATTAAAAAACTGCTTTAAATTTTTGACAATTGTACATTGCTTATAATTTATATACACATTCGTTCCTTCTAATGAATTTTTAATATTTTATTACACACATATATATAATTTTAATATAAATTCAAGTTTATATTTCGTTTGATGAAGTACTTTTCTCATTTCATAGACCTAAACATGTATTTTTAAATATACAGGTTGTTTCGTTTTTCGTTCCCCGAAGGACTGTTGATAATATTTTTATTTCTAACAAATCTAATATTTAACAATATTATTACACTTACATAGTACTAATCTCCAATATTTTCGGTTAGAAAAATAAATTTTTAATAATAGATCTGTATAGAAAAGGTGTCATATGTTATTAATTATAAGTCTACAAAAGATATTTTAATTATAAAAGTAGTAAAGGTAGGGAAGCTGCATGGAAACGTTTGCGGCATATAAAGAGGACGAAATCGTTTCGGTACTTGTCTTTCTGTCCTTAAAGACCTTCACTCTTCGAGTGAAATCGTCCGTCCACTTTTTCTACGATAGATTAATGCCATAAGCAGGGGAGTTCTGAAAGACGAAAGATCAGGCCGATTACCCGCAGTGAACGGGGCGCAGTGTTAGAGACGGGAGTGGTTTGCCGTGCAATTATTAATTCCAGGAAATCGATAAGCTCAAAGAGCTGCTCCCGAAGCCGCGCTTGTAATTATTGCCGGCAGAGTAGTAGGAAGAAGAAGAGCGCGAGGAGCAGCCCTCAAAGCACAATGCCACCCTCTAATCACGCATCGACTTATCGTCAAGGAGAAGACTAGCGTTCTCATGTTTTACCTATACCTTAACGGGGTATTCTAGTTTATCGATTTCGGAAAATCGATATTTTTCTTTACCGGAATTCCTTCAGTCGCCATCTGTGGTCATCGTCTGCATTTTTAACTGCTACTTTTTTCAAAGAGTTTATTTGTAAAATTATGTGCGAAATAGAGAGATAGTTCGTGGTGAATGAATCGGAGATTTCATTATTCATAGAATCTAATTTCGAAATTTGACTGTTGATTCGGAATGTTAATTATTGGTCTCATTGGTCCGAAGCTTTTTTGACTTGAATATTTAGTAAATTATAGAATAAAATTTTTAATAATAAAAAGTAATACATTACAAGAGAATATAAGAAAATATAATTAATTATAATAAAAGATAATACATTGCAATATAATATAATTAAACATAAGTGAATGTAATAGAATATAATTTTATTAATACAGATGAGTATAATAAAATATAATAAATTACGATAAAATATAATAAACCACAACAAAGTTGAATAATATATTAAAATATAAATATAACAGAATATTCCTCCACAGTTTTCCGGAAAATCAGCACAAAATAAATATCTACAATATTTATTGTACTCTAATAAAAATCTAACAAAAATATATGTTCTTGTATCCCCAAAATTCGGTCTCACTTTATTGTTTAAATTTTTCATATATGTTAATACATATTAAATAAATTAACTTATCCGATAACTAAACAAACATCTGTCTCCTGAAACTATTATACTAAATTTAAATTAAGTACGATTTTGACATGTTTTGAACTGAACGATGACGAATATTGTGCAAATTCGTTATAAACAATTTCATACATTAATTACCAAGAGCGTGATGACTCGTTAAAATGTCTGGAAGTAAATCTCTGGTTTATTAGCTGGAACGTTTAGCTTTTTATGAAGCCAGCCAACAGACCTTCCGATGGCTTGGCGCCAAACTGTTACCGCACGATTAATGTCTATTTGTATATATTTTCGAAGGATCCTAGATCTAGTAACATCAGTTTATTTTCTCTAAGTGAACGCTTATAGAACGAATGATTTTGCAACCATGATCGTTTACCGTATAAAATATGGTGATGGCAAAAATATCACTTTGAGTACCGCTTTATGATACTTTTGCTTTTTATGATTGTGATAGTTAAATTATTTTGATGAGCGTGAAAATTATGGAACTATTACTGTTTCCTAGGGAAATTAATTCTGAATGAATTATTATTGTGAAGAATTCATATATTATAATTGTTATAATTAATTCTTAGTAACAATTAAAGTAAGATTAACTATAGCAATTAAACTATATTTGAGAATTAATTACTTTTCCTCTAAGAAACAGTTAATAATTACAATATAATAAATAATTAATAGTTAATTATTTTTTATTAATTTATTTTAATCTATAAAGTCAGTGATTGTTTGTTCCTTTTAGTCACTTAAATTTTTCACTAAGTTATTTTTTCCAGATTTCTTCGGTACTGTAGTTTCAAGGAATATATTCAATATTTAAAAATATAAAGTCGATGAAATTTAAGAATCTGAAAGCAAAAGTGTGCTTCAGACAAACGAATAGCTCATAATAATTATTAAATAGTTTTATAATAATTTCAAATAGTTGAAGGATAATACATTTAAACGATCAAAGGATAAAACTTAAACTTATAAACTTGAGGAATCCAAGATGTGTCATTCTGTACAATCCTAGTGTTCAAAGTATTAGCACAATCTTCTCTATATTTATAATTAAAAATATATTTTTCCTACTTTCATGAAGGTACAGTCTGTTCTACTTTCACAATTAAAAACACATTTCTTAAATTTACAATTAACATTGTAATAGTTCTCGCAGTGATCAGTTCAGAAAGTAGAGTACAGAGTAGCGTTAACAAAAGTAAAAATACGTTTAACCTCTTCCTTTGACGAGTCATTTGTAACTTACATCTCAAAAATGCCAAACCTTCCTCAAATTTTGAATACTCAACTTGAAATTTAGGTGCAATAAATTGCATTATCAAGGATTCCGAATATAAAATACACAGCACATTTATTTTGTTCGTTTTAATGTTATAGTCCTGAGTAGTCTTGACATCTGATAAATAAATGGTAGAGGGTTAACAAATAGTTTTGAGCTCACACCGGAAACCGAATGATAGCGAGTGTGATATCAGTCGTATGACCTCTAGGAACGAGCCTCTGACCACGGTGGGCCCTGGTCTCTGTGGTTGTGGCACGGTGTGCCCTATAAGAAGTGATCGTTACTGCACGCCGCCCTATAATCTACACGGGCTAATGACGTCCATTACGTTACTGCGCGCCTCGGACTGCTCGCGTCGTTCTCTTCCTTGGCCACGGTCCCGATCTGCGACTCTGTGTATTCTCGTGCCAGTGCTATCGTAAAGAACACACAGAGAGAATTTCGCGGTACCAGTTCTCAGAGCGCAGTGACACGGGCCATATGATTTCTTCGATCATTTCAATTTTCTACTTCGGACTATTTCTTATTTACTGCCTTAAAAGCCTTCCGTTCGATCGAACTCATTGCAAGGACACCGAGTTTTCATCACTACGAGTTACTATTTTTGTACTTTGGTTCTTGCTGGCGGCGCCTTTGCGCCACCATAATGGACGCTTCCACATAAAACAGCTCGTTTTAATTCATCCGTACGCGGTAGCCATTACGGTGCCTTTCTAGGATGCAACCCTAACCCGAGGATAGTTCGGGGGCTGTGACCCAGTTACAGTTCGACGATTTTGGTTAGATTTATTAGCGTGTGAATTGTGGATCCACTAAAAGAATAAATTGAATAAACAGTGAAATTTAATGAAACGTATTTTTATAGAATGTATGGAATTAACAAGGTTAAATCTACAGTTAAGTCTAAAGTCATCTACATAGATAATGTAGGATTTATAAGTAGTTATTCAGGTAAAAAGTGTAAATACACCACTCATGAAGGTAAACATTGATAGAGGAAAATGTTTATAATATTCTACAGTGTCAGATGTTTTATCGTTTCCTCAATGTACTCTTCAAACAAACTGTGCTTGTGAGTAAACATTTATTACGATATGTCCAAGTGAAAATATATGTAAAATGGATGATCTGTGTAATAGGCTTCGTTAGACAGTACGAATCTGAGCTTATATCAGCAGTGAAAAATGAAACATTCTGAAGAAAGGGTGAGATCAATTACTCGGAGGCTAACAGTGAGCGAAAGCATGCTGCCCTTATCAAAAGGACAGATTGGTCCCCGAATTGATCGTTGGTCGACTTAATGGCTGCTCAGAGCACAGTGTTTTTCCTGTTTCTGGATCCACGCCCTGTTCCATCGTTCCTCGACAGCCATAACTCGGTTGAGCGAAACAGAGGAGAAGAATCTGTGTGTGGCCGAGCGCAGGCATGTATAAATACGCGAGGAGAGCCGCGTATAACAAGTTATGGCAGATAAATTTATAGCATCTCCAGTGAAACGCCATTACTTTAAATGCACCCCTCTCTCTGTGAGACGAGTGTGCCTATCCTTCGCGGTCCTTCCTTCTTGCAGGTCTTCCTACCTTTCCTCTCGCGCGTCCTCGCAGTCGTCCACGAGGTATCGGCTTTTACGATTTTTAAATAGCCCGCGCAAAATGCCTTCAACGTTACCCGCGCCTTTTGTCCGACCTCGATCCACCGGATTTCAATGATCATCCCATGGATCCGTTCTTCTGCTTCCCGTTGCCTGGTTGGCCGCGATTTTACGGCTGGCACTTCAGTATCGCACTGGATCCTGAGGGAACCTTGGGAACGATCGTTTCAATGTGCGCGATTTTTTGTTACGTCGTAAAACGTTAACGACGATAATCGCAATTTTGTTGCGTTTACACTGCAATTGCTCGCTGCGCCTTGAAACGGGTAGTCGCTTCGATATGTAACGATTTAACCCCTGAACACATGTGTGAAACTACCGTTTATTTTTACAAATCAACTAAAGATAAACTATAAATTAAATTTAATGACATCTATATGTCATGACTAATATGACATAATGACTATACAGATAAACTAGAAATAAAATTTAATGACAGTGACAGATGTAAATGGGCAGTCAAAACATAGTCAAACAAAATTTCTTTTATTTACAATAAAATCAAAGCACACATCTAACATGTGAATACAATGGCAAACATGACCTTGATGCATTGAAAAGCAAATTAGAGGCTTGTATGTAAAGATTCACCCTCTTGCCTTATGATATCCTCATACGTGATACAGTGTCTCACATGATGTTGACATGCACATAATTGCCATGTGAGAAATCTTATTGAATCTTGAGATTACAACCCTTGATGTTATGCAAAATATTCCTAATATTTGAACATTCTTAACATTGCAACATTTTGTCAGACTTGTCGATACACAATTATCGATATGTTAAGAGGTTGATTCTAGTGTCTGATCCTCTAAAAAGGTATACAGAAAATTTGTAACAATATGGAATAATTGTGTATATTACGCAAAGAATCTCGAACTTGTGTCGACGCTTAGGAATCCACCCTTTATCCACCCTTCAGAAGACGATCAAAGTTCAACCTCCATAATCTGGCCTAATCATGGCCCGGTGCCCTGAGTCGCTAACTTCTGTGACGTGTGCCAAGTCGTGGCGGGGATTCAAGCAGTGAGAGAGCGAAAGATAGAGCGAGAGAGAGAAAGAGAGTAAAGGCTGGACGGAGTTGGAGGTAGGGGGAGAATAGAGGGGGAGTATCAGTATCGCTGCGAGTAGGTTGCCAGGCGGGAATAAACCGTTTATCCCATATTATAATTAGTTAAATTCTTCGGGACGTGGAGGTGTCTTTACACGTCAGTCAGCCCACTTCGCTTCCAGGCTCATCCAACCTCATCCCTGCGTCTTTCCGCCTTCTCCCCCGACAGCGCGATCATCTCCAGCGCAGACGAGCCAGCCGTTCCGACTTAACTCGTTCGCTCTGGCCAGGTCGAGAGAGGAGGATACGTAAGATATTAAACTATCTGAAAATTAGTTAAATCTTGTTTAAAAGTTGGCCGGAGAAGTATTTGCCCGTCGGAGAAAATCGACAGCGGCTGCTGCAATGCGGTTAGGTGAATGACGCCGTTCCATCAGGCCACTTCGCTGTCCTTTTACAGCGACTTTCAAATACCCAAATTTTTTTCAAATATGTATCGAAATTTTTATTTTATTCTACATCTGTTGTTTTGTATGTAGAAGGAGTCATACGAATGATATTTGTAAATGTGGAAGGAAGTGTTATGATTTTTTGATCAGCAAGCTTGATAGCTTTTTTGAACAGCAAGCTTTAATTTATTTTATCTAGTACTATTCTGCAATATTTTTATTTTATGCTATACTGTTATGTAATATAGTCATTTCAACTAATATATAATTTGTTTGTGTTAAAATAGGTGTTGATTTTTTTCTAGACAGAAAATTAATATCGAATTGGTTTATTTATTTTTTACCTCAATTTACAATTTCATAGTAAGTATATGTATAATAGACTAATAGTACATATACATTATACGCTGGTTTGATGCTCGATTGCTATTTCATTATTAACCCTTTTTCATCCGAGTCTCATTCAAACCCAGTTCATTCAAAATTTCTTCACTGACAGAAAATACTATAAACTAGTCAAATGAAACATGTCATAAAGCATCGAGAAAATATTTTTAAAAACTTGTTAAAAAAAAATTTTCAATTACCGCAGTCAGTCAATGTGTTAACCTGGTTATTGTTTTGCAAGAAATGAAGTCTCTCTTTTCTTCTATTTCCTGGGATTCTCGCCGGCGCGATAATTTATTCTAAAGTCGTAGCGGTTAAAAATCGAAGAGTTCGGTTGCCGTTGGAATCAGAACGGCGAAGAGGACGAGAGCCGAGCACGCGTGTAATCGAGAACGTCCAATTCTGAACGAGAGATTAACACGGTATTATTATTCTGACAGGATTTTAATTTCGTCCGCGGCCAAGCGATGCCCCGGTGCTTGCCCGTGAGAAGTTCCCGTTCGGTTTTCTGTTGAAAGTGACGCGGGCATCGGGCCCTGAGGTGGGTGTATCGATATTGACGAGGGTGCAGTCCAGCCAAAAGGCCAGAAACACCCCTGGCACGGTTCTCAGCGGGGGCTGGCCACAAATTATAACTGCTAGACGTGATGCTAATCTGGAGAAAGTTTGGAAAAGCAGGCTTGATTGATTCTAATTTATACGTGCTGTCTTCCTGCTTTGCCTGAAACGCATACAATCGAACCACCCATGCTTCGGAATTTGGACCAGTTTTTCTTCTTTTGACAGTTTTATCGCTTTCGTTCATCTACTTTTCCAAAAATTTGCTTTTAGTCTCATTGTTCTGTTTCAATTACAGTGGAGCTTTCATGGCCGCCATGTTGATTGATGAACGCCGGTGGTTCAATAATTATCACACAAAGCAAAATGTAAAATTTTTTGTATTAAATTTGTCGTACTTGTTGACGTTGTTCCGTGTATTTAAATAAAGCTTTTTTAAATTAATTCTTCAAAAATATTGCCAACCCCTGGCGACATTTGACTGTGTAGGCAATTAAACTGTTAGTAAGCAGTTTCTAAATATTTATGGATGTAATCAGTGATTCTTAAGTAACCCAATAATTATTTCAAATTTTTATGACAAAAAATAAATGAGTGATAGTAGCTCGTACAGAATCGCATGACCAAAACAAAAGAATCGAACTTGGTAATTTTCACCAAAAATAAGCAAAAATCTAAACACCCCTTTCTCCAGTTATTCTAACAATGAGAAAAAATAAATAATAGCTACTTAAGAATTACATGACAAATGAAAAGATGAATAATTAAAATGCTTATAAGAGAATAACAAATAAAGCTTAGCAGCCAAAAACGACAAAAAATTTCAAAGTCCCAGATCTTTTGCTCCCACAAATTTCTCGATCGATTGTTCGGTCCTTTCGATACCGTAGAAACGGGGATTATTCGTTTCCTCTCGCGATCGACGCATCCAACGGGAAGAAGAAGATGGAGGGGGATTTATGAAAGTAATCCGACCTCACTTGACTGCTGATCGGCGTGGGAGCCGACGTAGTATTTTATTGTATGCCAGACGAGAAATCAAAGTTTCCGAGCAATAAAATACGACGCAACGGATACAACGAATAAAGGACGTGGGGTGTCACCTGTCCATATGTTCAACAGGTAACTCTCCATTGTCAGACGACTTTCTGAACGTGTTGCGCGATCTAACACATCCGCACACCAGATACCGGAGGGTGTGGATTTTGTGCGGGGTGAGGAATGTATCGATGGAGGAACGGGGAAAGAGAACAACTACCGAACAAACTGGTTCTCATCTAGTGGACCTGAAAATGCGATTGATTCACGCGTTTTGCGTCAAACTTCTTTGATTAGTTTCGAAACACCTGTGGATGTTTCAGAAGATAAGGACGGCAAAAAATGAATCTGATTAAAAGTTCCTTGTTTTGTAGCGCTGAATATTTATCATGTGTTATCGGATGTATTAAAAATTAGTGAAATAGTGTTGTTTACCTGAATTTTTATAACTTGTCTTGTGATGGGTGTTCAATTTAAAAAATTCAGATTAGCTTAAGTCAATAATGTAATCAAGTTTCTGTACGTTATGTCTTATATTTATTTCGAAATATATAACAGTGTAAAAATAAATGAAATTTAATTATTTTACGATTTTAAGATATCTGTATTTTTATGTGTATAATTCTAATTTAACATTCTGAACGATTTTACTGTATTTTTTTTTCGTTACTTGACAATATTTAACATCAGCAAATTCATACTCATTTAATTTCTGTACTTAAAAATTTGTTATTATACTATTTAAGAAATGTCAAAAATTGACGTAAAGAATTATCTATAATTAAAAATCCATTGAACAAGGTGAAATTTCTGCTTAATCTTAAAATCTTAACCTATAAATAATTTCAATACATCTTGAATATAAAATATGAAGATACACTAAAAAAGTTTGAACACGCGTAATGTAAGTAGAAAGTAGAACACTAATTGCAGACACGTATCACATAAAATATTGAATTAAAAGAATATAAACCATGAAGTTCCTTTCACAGTTGAATGATCAATTATACGTAATTATAATTGAACGCTACCTCAAGAAATTTTTAAGGAGCTCTAAATGGCCTAATAACAGAAGTACTTGCAAATCAAGATCAGAAACGATTATAATCTCTCTACATTGATGTAGGAACGAGTTTTCTCATTTGCAAGAATTATGGAACTAGTTCTATATAATAAAACGTGATCAAACGTTGATTATAGATTTCCATCACTTCCGGAGACAAGTTCGCGCGATAAGGCACGTTAATCACTCGACAGGTTAAACATTTGTAACTTTGTATCGAGGAACAGATATTTTACTGTAAACTTCGTACTTTTAGAAAATAGTATGTCTTTTATTTAATTACGATGTTTATTCGTACTATATATTTAACAGCTGATGCAGTTATTTATTTGAGTAAATGTATTTACAATGTGATTTAAACTTTTAGTCAATTTTGTTGGATATATCTGATTTAATTAAAGTAAGAATACTCAGGTGAACGGAGCAACATAACCTACAAAAATGTACTACATCTGATTATAAAAATTAAATTTGCAATCAACGTTTATCCAAAGTCCATCACGATTTTGGTCATTATTTTAATTTGTAAAAATGATCCACTATCGTTTAAATTATTTGACTACACGACAATAATAAATTACCATACTGTAAGTAAATAAATATCCATCCCATGTTACAAATTTTTTAACAATATTGTCTTACTGTTTTACTCGTTTCCGTATTTTTAACAGTATTATAATATTTCTGTATAATGTTTAATAATATTATAAAGTCCCTGTATACTATGTAACATTATAATAACATCCACAATAAAAATATTAAAAAACATCCAAAGAGTATCTGAAAATTCGAAATTGTCAAATATTTCTAATTCCAGAGAAACTCAGAATCAAACATATCATGTTAACATTTGGCTCCGTTGACACGCTGAAAATGTCAGTAAAAGCAAGTTAACATTTAAGGTACGATTTAGCAGCCTATAAAAGATCTTGAAATCTCATCAAGTTAAATCCAGCTTCATTCCACTGGAACAGGTATGCAACCCGAACGTTACAGGTTTTGGATCGATTCTTGGCATCGATAGCTTCTCAAGACTAGCCTTGGCTCCAATGTTCGTTTCTTCTAAGCCAGAGGACCGATCGAAGGTCAGCCGATACACATACAGTCGAAAATCGAATGCGTTCATCCGCCAGGTATTCCAATGAGGCAAACAAGCCGAAAGAAAGAAAGAAAGGCTGGTAGATGAAGAAAAAGAGAAAAAGTAGCACGGAACACACCACGAGATGTAGACGGATGGCGTGCTAGGATCGTAATCTTATTTTTCATCTACAAAACGCTACCAGAGAAGCTACCGGACCCCTTTAGCCGACAGGGCGTAGCCTGCAGGTCCGATCATTACCAACATTGTCCGCTAATGGATATTTATGAATGTACCAATCAACGCCACCACTACTGGGCTTCAATGCAATCAGAATCGATTATATAGATTCCGGCCACAGACGTAACCTTCGATCGTCCTTGCCAGCTCTTTTGACTCTTTGAGTATGACTGCGAGAGCGATCCTTGAAACGCTTCGAGGAATCCGGGAATCAACGGCAAATTGTTGCAATTGTGACAAGTTTAAACCGTCTCCTTTCTATGAGGACAAGTCATTCGAAGTGCATGTGCTCTTTTTGTGTCATTAGGGCGAAAATTGAAAGGCACCGTTTAACCGGCTGCTACTGACGCGTGTCCCATTGACGTCCATGTTTGGACGTTCTTGATTATTAGTTGTGTAATAATTTGCTCGACTTTACTTTCGATAAATTATGGAGTTGAACTGTGGTATTTTTATAGACTTCGTGTTTTAGGTTAAGAGGTTAGGAGGATTGAATTATTGAGTTAATATTTGAGGTTAAGGAGTCTGAGATTGAGGGTGATTTTTTGAACTATTAAATCTCTGCACTTTTGATATGTGAGGAGTTGGGTTTGTTTAAAGTACTGAGTTTCCTATTAAGGAATTAGGGGGTTGTGTGAGTTACTGAGTTTCTAAACTTTTAATATTTTAAGTTCAGTTAAAGGATTTGGGGGTTGAATTTAGAAGTTTCTATGCATCCGATATTTTAGGTTAAGGAGTTAGGTTTGAATTACTGAATTAATATTTGAGGTTAAGGGCGATTTTGTGAATTATTGAATCTCTGTATTTTTGGCATGTTAGATTAAATTAAGGGGGTGTGATTGCCCAAATTATTGAGTCTCTGATATTTTACGTTAAATTAAGGGATTAGAGGGTTGTGTGATTTCCTGAGTTTCTACACTTCTGATATTTTCAGGTTGAGTTAAAGAATTAGAAGGTGGAACTACAAAGGTTCAGTACATTCGATATTTTAGGTTAAAGTAAAAAGATAGGTGGATATGCGAATTATTGAATTTCGATACTTTTGATATTTTAATTTAAATCGAAACGTTAGGAGGTTATCTGTGTTACTGAATTACATGATGTATTTCATATACTTAATATACCTAATATATTTAATATATTCAATATAGTGAAGGAACTTAACAGATCTAATATACTTAATTTATTAGATATATTAAATGTACTAAATATATTAAATATATTGAATTTAATAAATCTACTAAATGTATTCAATGTGCTAAATGTACTAAAGCTACTAAATCTACTAAATCTACTAAATCTACCAAATCTACCAAATCTACTAAATCTACTAAGTATACTAAATATACCATATGTATTACATATACAACATATGTTAAATATACTAAATAATAAATACTTAACTCTTCGCACTCGAATTAATTTGACTTTTTGCAGACAGCAACTTTAAAACTTAGTTAAAAAGTTAAATGAATTCTCTTGAGTTTATTATTTCTCTATTAATAATTTCTACTATTGTTTATTTCACAATGTTTATACACGTGTCATATCATAGAATCAGATAAAAAATGCTAACTTCAAATTATTGTATTAAATAAAATGGTGACAATCACCTCTCGAATGCAAAGGGTTAATGTAATATGTATTGTACATATTTAATATACTTGAAGGAAAAAATTAAAATTCCACTAATAATACACGTATTAAAAAAGTATAATAGTACAACACAATCTTGCTTAACGTCACAAATTACTACCTATAAATTGACAGCATAAAAAAACTCTATTTCCTATATCTCTATTTAAATCTACCACTTCCAACAGCACTCAAAAACAGTAAAGAACCAATCGACACCACCTACACAACAACACCCCCATCAATACCGTTACAATAAAAACCAAAGAAAAGCAAAATTTCTGCGAAAGAACGAAACGTCGGGTATAGTTCTAGGAACGTGTCCTCCGAAAACAGTCGGTTTTGATCTTACCGCCTACACCTCGGTGTCGTTTTTGTTTCTCGTCGCCGAAGAAACAAAGGGCGATTGACTGAACTAATGAGACCCCCGTGTTCTTCTCGGACCCGTGCATATGACGTAATCGCGACGTTTTTAAAAAGTCACGAATGCGTTTGCAGTTCGGCACGCGGTGAATGCCGTCACGGGTCTTAACGCGGCGTGACCGCAGCGTGTATAATATCGCGTATAGCTGTGCGCATTGTATGTTTACGAGCCGGGCCGGAGGGGCCAAAAGAATGGCTACAGTCACGTCGGAGAAAGGTGTCGGGCAACACGTGTCCGTATCGACGAGGATGTATCGACGACAGCCTCCACCTTCGGCCATCCGCGTGTGGTCGGCTTCGTAGCTTCAAAGATGCTCGACACTTTTATTTCTCTTATCAACCAGGAAATCTTCACGCATCTGCGACTCTGAAATTACGTTTAATTTATTCTAAACTATGTTACAAACCTGAAACAGGTATCTCACGCAAATTCCTTTAAAATTCGCATACTTATTTACTTAAATTAATTTTTAATATTACTCCTTCACATCGAAGGCGATGTTGTAATTTGTCAAAGTCTCAACAACAATTTCTAATAAAAGTACAATATTTTTCGTTCGATAGTCGTAGATTATGGTTGATACCACGCGGAAATAGTTTTCCATAAACTGGAGTTTCGAACGAGGCCACTAAAACACGATTGAACTGTCAATTTCCAGGCTCCAGGAAATTCGTAATGCCTAATTTACCTCGGTACTTCGGAGAAATAGGATTTACATTTAAAACGGATTATACTGATATTAGCTAAGTGTATGCCTATGGGTGTTATAGCTCCTCCTATGTGACTAGAGTGTCAAGTTATGGGATGTACGAGTTGCATGCAACATACGAATACAACGTCGGCTGTGCAGCTACCGGGTTTATAGCCGATTCATTTTATACGTTATTTCCCATGAAATGGTTGTAACATGGGGTCATATAAGTGTGTTCTATGTTACGCGAAAAATCCATCTGACCCTTGTATACTATCCTGTAAAGTACATTGTTGCTAATTCTAGATGAAAAACGTTGTAATTCATCGTTTTAATGTTTTCGTTGAACTTTCAAGTTTTTGATGTAGAAACTATTGAGATTGAGTGAGTGGAGAAAATTTAGGAAACCTAGAAATTGTGGAAGCTTAACATTTATTTAGGTATTTAGAAGCTTTGAGACTTGGAATTTTCAAAACTTCAAGTTTACAAATTTTTGCAAATTTTTAATTTTTTTAATTTTAAAATTTGGTAGTGGTAAAATTGTAACATTGTAATGTTGTAACGGTGTGACGTTGTAACGCTGTAACGTTGTGACGTTGTAGCGGTGAGACGGTCTAACGTTAAAACGTTGTAGAGTTGTAAAGTCGTAACGTTATAAAATTGCAACGTATAGCGTTGCAAATTATAAAGCTACGTCATTGTGAAGCTGTAGCGTTCTGCTGCTATAATGGTGGGACATTGTACCACTGTAACGTTGTAACGTTGTAAAGTTATAAAGTCGTGAAGCTGCAACGTTGTGAGATTATAAAGTTATAACCTTATAACGCCGTAAAGTTGTAAAGCTGTAGAGTCGTAACCTTGTAGATATGCAGCGTTGTAAAGTTATAAGGTTGTGAAGTTCTAACATTATAACGCAGTAAAGTTGTAAAGCTATAAAGTTGTGAAACTGAAGTTGTAAAAGTGCAAAGTTGTGATGTTGTAAAGATATATTTCAACTTGAAAAGCTGAAAGGTTGTAAAACTGTGACAGTGCAAAATTCTAAAATTGTCAAGGTGTTAATTTCTAAAATTGAAAAATTCTCAAATTTGAATATCTTAAATTTCTAAATTTCCAAATCTTTAAATTCCCAAATTACGTATTTCTCAAATATCCAAATTCAAAAATTGTTTATTTCGTAACTACCCAAGTTCTCAAATACCTTATTTTTCAAATTTCCAAATTCTCTAATTTCTTATTTCTCAAATTTTCAAATTCCCAAATTTCGAAATTTCTAAGCTTGTAAGTTTGCAAAACTCTAAATTTCTTATTTCTTAAATTTCCATGCTCCAAAATTCTTATTTCCCAAATTTCTAAATTCCCAAAATTTTTATTTACCAAATTTCTAAATTCACAAAATTCTAATTTTCCAAATTTCTAAATTTCCAAAATTTTTATTTACCAAATTTCTAAATTCACAAAATTCTAATTTTCCAAATTTCTCAATTCCCAAAATTTTTATTTACCAAATTTCTAAATTCCCAAAATTCTAATTTTCCAAATTTCTAAATTTCCAAACTTCTTGTTTACAAAATTTCAAAATTCCCAAAATTTTTATTTACCAAATTTCTAAATTCCCAATATTCTAATTTTCCAAATTTCTAAATTTCCAAACTCCTTGTTTACAAAATTTCAAAATTTCCAAAATTCTTATTTTCCAAATTACTAAATTCCTAAAATTTTTATTTACCAAATTTCTAAATTCCCAAAATTCTAATTTTCCAAATTTCTAAATTCCTAAAATTCTTAACTCCCAATTTTCTAAATTTCCAAAATTCTCATTTACCAAGGATGTAAATCCTCAAAATTCTAATTTCCCAAATTTTTAAATTTCCAAATCTCTAATTTCTGAGATTCCTAAACTTCTAAATCCCCATATCGCTTAATCCTAAATTCCCAAATCTGTAAATCTCCAAATTCCCAAATTCCTAAACTCTCTCTATATTACTAAATCTCTAAACGTCTGCTTCATTAAATAACTAAATTTCTCAATCACCAAATTACTAAATTCCACAGAAATTGCTTTAAATTTCACCTAAAGTAGATAAATAAATAAATTGCGGATATGTTAACTACCCAAGAAATTCTTCAGCTTAACAAAAATAAAAATTTATTAATAAATTTTGCCACTTGAAAGAGATCTTATCCGCCATTTTGTCATTTTATAAATCTAGTGTTACCTAAGTAATACTAAATGTCCCTAAAAACAAACAGCAGTGCACAAGGAATACCCACGAAGCCCACTATATTTTCCTCCTTCATAAAGGTCGTAAAATTGTTCACATCTCGTGTAAAGAAACGTTAAAAAATATTTCACAATGATCGGCTTAGTTTGTACAATAGATCACTCCCTGAACAGTAGCGAAGGTCCATTGAATGGCTCGGTTTCTGGTTCCTTTCAACGTGCAGTGAACCTTTCGTGCCTCTGGTTTCCTCTAGATACGGTGTCGGTCGCCAATGACGACGCTGATCGGTGGATTCTGAGGCAGTGGCATCATCAGAATGAAGAACGACTCGGAGGTGTCCACCTAACGTTACTAATGATCCCGTGGGCCCCGTAGAATACATATGGAGCGGCCAGTCTGAATTAAAATCGCTCCGGCTATAGCGACAGCAACCTACCCTCTTCTCTTCTTCTATGATTAATGGAGAGTTCACACTCAGAATGCACACACAGGATAATTAAGGGAATATATTCTGGCCACCGAGTCCGTGTGTAGTTTGAAGGATGTAACGGGTGACGGAATTGTCGCTCTGTTCATTGATAATTTTTGTGATCTTCGTTATGATGGTCATGATCAAACATTAGTAGGAATAATATTATTTTAGAATCATATAACAGGATTATATTACTCGTATGATATTTTACAATATTATAACAGTATTATATTATTCGTATGATAATTTACAATATTACAACAATATTATATTATTCGTATTAAACTTTACAATATTATAACAGTATTATATTACTCGTATGATATTTTACAATATTATAACAATATTATATTATTCGTATTAAACTTTACAATATTATAACAGTATTATATTATTCGTATGATAATTTACAATATTATAACAATATTATATTATTCGTATTAAACTTTACAATATTATAACAGTATTATATTATTCGTATGATAATTTACAATATTATAACAATATTATATTATTCGTATTAAACTTTACAATATTATAACAGTATTATATTACTCGTATGATATTTTACAATATTACAACAATATTATATTATTCGTATTAAACTTTACAATATTATAACAGTATTATATTATTCGTATGATAATTTACAATATTATAACAATATTATATTATTCGTATTAAACTTTACAATATTATAACGGTATTATATTATTCGTATGATAATTTACAATATTGTATTATTCTTTACAATATTATATTATTAGGCAACAATTATTACTGTAACTACAGGTAATGAAGCATTTAGTTAATTAGTAAGTTAGGCGCAAAATTAAATGATTTATTTTCTTATTTACTATAGGTGAATTAATATTTGCACACGACTCATTCGGTTTATCAGAGATTTCAAATTTGAAATTTTGTAAGGTAGAAATTTGAATGTTTGGCGATTCGGTAATATGGAAATTTTGAAGCTTGATATAAAAATAAAATTTCCAATTTTAAAAACTTAATAATCTAGAAGCCTAGAAATTTAAATACAGTTTAGCAATTCTATAATTTTTAAAATTCACTAATTTACAAACTCACACCCCTCCAAATTTTAGATTCTGAAATACAATTCACGAACTTGTAATTTCGAGATCACAAATTCTCAAATTTACAAATCAAAAATTTTTCCTAATTTTATCAAATGTTCGTTAGTTTACATTTTTTACAAATATTATGTATGTTGATTCTGTTTAAACATTATACATATACGTTTTTATATTGTCTTCACAATTTTCTTTTGTCGTTTCAAAATTTTTCTATTCTACCTTTTCAAAATGTTATTGCTTATGTTATTTATTATTTTTATATAATCATTATAATATTTTTCTGTGAATGTAACCTAATAACAAATGGAATTATTTTACTTATTCTTGTTTGTAGTTCAATCATGTACTACGATTGCACACTTCAACTTTGCATTTAAAATTCAATCTAACCTAACCACAAATGTAGTTAACCTAACCTATGTTATTAACTTAACCTATCACATAACTTTATGATTCTAATCTGTTTGTGTTCTTATTTGCACTTGAATCAAACACTTACAATTGCACACTTCAACATTGCATTTAAAATTTAATTTAACTTAACCACAAATGTAGTTAACCTAACCTACGTGGTTAACCTAACCTATCACATAACTTTATTATTCTAATCTGCTTGTTCTTGTTTGCAGTTCGAAGTTCAATTATAAGTAGGTTCGAAGTTCAAGCATGAATAAATTCGTACGATAATATTACGCGTCAAAGTACATAGATAAGATTAGGTTTAAAGATCAAACAGGAATAAATAGATTCGAATGATGAAATTACGTGTTATATTTTACCTCAGTCACTCTCATTAGCCTTAACGATATTTTAACGATATTATACATGTATCGTTAACTCGAAACTGGTAATTTACCAGGGTTCAATTTTTTTAAATACAAGTTAACCAGTTTTTGAATAAACCATTAAGTGCGATGCACAATATTACTGTTCCTTGGTTATTTAAATATTGGATAATTCTAGGGATAATTTATTACTAGATAATTAATACTTTAATTTAAGTTCTTAGTATTTTGCATTATTATTGTTGTAATACTGCTCATTTTGTATTTTATCTAAATTGGTAAATAAAAATACATGATTGATTGTAAATTCATATCGTGTTGTATTTGCAAGAAGTCTCCCAATTTAAAAATTTTCGAGTCTTTAAATTCACAAATCTACAAATTTCTAAATTTCTTATTTCCCCAAAATTCTCATTTCCCAAATTTCCAAATTCCCTAAATTTTCAAATATTTCAACATTATATTTATTCTAAAATACATTTCCTACATAACTACAAATTGTCCCTTAAACACATGACTTGTCTCTAGAATACCAATAAAACACTGCTCAAAATAACCAGTACAATAAAATGCAAATAACTATTACTTTTACCACATACGAAACTTGAAATGTTGTAAAACGTCACCTTGTATATCGCGTTTGGGCGGCAGGTCTTAAGATGTGCCGCATCATGCTGCCGAGGAAGGGTGCTCTAATCATTAATTCAAGGCTTAGGTGTAAACAAACGATAATTTGATAACGTCCAGAGACGCAGGGGCTTCTCTAACGGCTACCGAGGTAACGCGGAAAGGGCGGACGGAGTCTTCACTTGATCCATCCACGTACGATACATTCCACGTTGGTGCAAGGGTTTCGATCTGTAAGTACAGGTGCTACATTTGCTCGTTAATTATGTATACGACTTGCAAGAATTACGGTCGATTAATTTCCGCTGATGTCCGTCCGAAGTCGCATACGTTCTCTGCAAATGGCACATTCCTTTTGCGAATCATTCGGTAGTTTTTAAATTATTTAAGATCAACTGGTGAGTTGCGCGTTGAAATCGGATATATTTCACTTTTATGTGAAAAATGTTTTATGTGCTCATATACATATGTACACATATGTTCACATACACATGCTTATACACACATCTACACATACTGATACACATATGTATATACACACACACATATCTACATAAACTCATACATATATATACACATACACATATTTAAACATATTCACACACATATATATACACATACTCATATACATATGTATACATACTCACACACATATTTATACATATATGTACAAATACCCATACACATATAGATACATACTGGAACACACATTATATATGTTTTGTAATTCCATGAATTATTGTTCATGAACCATTATTTAATTTTTGACGTTCATTTATTTTTCGTATATGGCAAATTTTGCAGAAAGTTAGTATAGACAGCAATGAAATGAACACATGTGCACAGGAAACTCCAAAATCGACGATACATATAATGAAAGTATTTTCAAGTTTCACAGTAATTCTAATACAGAGATTTTCTTAAATATTTAATAATAATCGACCACCATCGTCTCATCATCGATTGTCCGCCATTAGAGAACACCCTGTATAGAAAAGAGATAAACACGAAATTGGTAACCTTTAGGATTTCAATGAGCGGTCGAGGTGGATCGGGCCGGCTAATGTGGCAGGAATTTATAACCCTCCTAATCTGTGACAAATTGGTGAGAAAAAAGTAAACGTCATCTATTAGGATCCACGTTGTCCGGGCACACAACGTCATTGAACTTACCCAACTTCACCGCAGCCAACGTAACAGAAGAGAGAAGGAGATCAGGATGGCGATGCTCCTACGGGTTAGTGGTGGTGTGTACGGGAGCGAGAAGAGCGCCATTCTTTTGTAAGAAGCTCACATAAATTGCGACACCCAAGAGTTAAAAGCAGTCTTAAATTACGTGCCGTCGACTCCTTGATGAATTGAGTGCTCCCACCTACTATCTCCCCTTATCCCCTTCTGCAACTTCCTTTCTTGGCCTGTTCTAGCTTTCTTCGCCTAGTATAACCCGGACGATATTATACATTGTTTTTACGTTCCTCTTTATACGCTGCTCTAGTCCTCGCAACCTTATCTCGTCAGGTAACTAAAGCAACTGGTCGTAATGAACAGCACCTTTATAATTCGCCTTACTCTTCAAACGTCTAACGTTCGACGCTGCTTGGATACTCTTTCTAAACATTCTCTGCGAACCGCACTTCTTGAACTTTTGCATTACTGTATTTGATTGCACTTTTCGTTGAAAGCCACTGCGCTTATGATTCAAATTTTGGATTACACTTCTGAGTAAATGTGACGGTACTTCTGAAAGTCACTTCTGATTCTAAGTTACTGCACTTTTCATTCAAACTTTTGCACTTATGAATGAATGTTACTTGTGAAATATGTAATGTATTTCGAAGTGAAAATAGTGACTGCACTTCTGATTCAAGGTGATTGCACTTCTGATACAAGATGACTGCACTTCTGATTCAAGGTGATTGCACTTCTGATACAAGATGACTGCACTTCTAGCTGAAAATGACTGCACTTCTGATTTTAAGTTACTGCACTTGTGATTCAAACTTTTGCACTTATGACTGAATGTGACTGCATTTTTAATTGACAATGACTGCACCTCTGATTCAAGGTGATTGCACTTATGATTCAAGGTGATTGCACTTCTGATACAAGATAACTGCACTTCTAGCTGAAAATGACTGCACTTCTGATTTTAAGTTACTGCACTTGTGATTCAAACTTTTGCACTTATGACTGAATGTGACTGCATTTTTAATTGACAATGACTGCACTTCTGATTCAAGGTGATTGCACTTTTGATTCAAGGTGACTTTACATCTGATCCAAAATGGCTGTACTTACGATTGGAAGTCATTCTAACTGCACTTCTGACTCAAACTGACTATTCTTCTGATTCAAATTTTTGACTACATTTCTGACTAAAAGTCACTGCACTTCTGATTCAGAGTGCACTTCTAGTTCAAACTTTTGATTGCATTTGATGAAAAGAGCCAACCCCAATGACCTTGAAATTCACAAGAGAAATTTTGCATTATCTGAGCGTTTAAACTTTGATAATATTACTTCTTCATTAATTGGAACCCTTATAAGGTTAAATTTGTCTGAGGGTACCATGTTCTTAATTTTCTTTGTACAATGAAATATTATAATAAATTTCAAACATAATGATTTTGTTGTTCGTTGTCAAATTTTAGTATTTGTAGAGCATATTATTTTTTTAAAATATCTTGTTTTGCTCATATATGCTATACTCAGATATGCATATATGATATATGAACTCATGTGTGGATAGAGTCAAGTTGCTAACTATTAATCATAATACAATAAGTTTGCTATTACTAGTTATAGTTGTAATTATCCTGCACCTAATTGAATAATTCTTTGCAAGTATTATGTCTTCTTGTGCCTCCATATTGTTCCACAAGCTCAACTTTTGAATCAATTACTTGAAACTGAACATATTTCATGTCAACAGTAGTAGTAGTATTACTGAAAATTAAAAAAGAAGAAGGATCGAAAGATTAACCCTTTCGCGACGGTTGCCGTATATATACGGCAGTCACTTGATGCATCACAGCGGCTGACGCCGTATATATACGGCAGCCACTTTTTGGTCCACAGAGGCTGACGCCGTATATATACGGCAGCCACTTTTTCGTCCACAGAGGCTGACGCCGTATATATTAAAAACCATAATTATATTATTATTTTATTTCAATAGCGAATTCAAAATATAGCTATAAATACATTGTTAGCGAAGTATGGTTCACTGCTACTTTGTTGTCGTTCGCTTTCGTGACAAAGTATGGTCAGTCGCGCCGTCGCGAAACGTGGCGAAGTATAGTCAGTCACTCTGTTGCGAAGAGTGGCACAGGCGCGCCGTCGCGAAAGGGTTAAGAGTAAGTGAAGGAATAACCATCTTGTTGCTGATTGAACTAGTTTCCTTCGCGACTCCAAGGGTCCAATCGTGTGTTTCTCTCGGCGCGTATAAATTAGCCCGAAATTCGCGTAAACAAGTTGTATCACAGTCTGAATCGTGGCCACCAATCACTGCAGCTTCTCTTGTCCCGCCGACAAGCTCCTTCAGCATGGCTCCTCGGTCCCCTCTCTCCTCGTTCCACGCTACGTCCTTGCCTCCTTTTGTTTTTTAATATCGCCGTGTATTTTATATTTCTGAAATCCTATCTGATCCTCGTCGACTGATTTATATGCACGATGATACACGCGTGCCGGCATTACCAACGAGGGGACCCCGAGAGCAGCCATCATATCTGAGGGAATCATCGGGCAGCGCAAACAGAAAATAACTGGGTTACCTTTAGTTTTTATTTGGCGCTGGTTACGTCGGCTTCGTGGAGGGGAAGATGCGGCGGAAGAGGAAAGGGGACCGGAGGTAGATGCGTTATTGTTCTTGGAATGATTCCAAATAAAGATTTCACCGGCACAGTGTGTAGAAACCTGAATAATAAAATTCCGACGATGGGCCAGCGCTGCGCTAACCTCCATTTAACTGTGGTGCCGGTTGCTGTACCGGGTGTAAAGGCTGCCTCCTTTCTAACAAATTATCCAGTTTGGTTTTACCTCGGACCGCCGACTTTGTGATATCAGAGAACCGAAACGGTCCCCGCTGCTGACGGAATTAGCTTCTTCTACCGAAACATTGTACTGCTAGCTTTTATTCTACCTCTTATCTCCAACGATTATTTTTTTAACTATAAGCTTGCTGACCATCTTTAGATATCTTCAGTCACACGTTAAGATCTGATAGCAAATGCTGGGTTAAGGTGATCAACTGAGGTATCAGTTTTTAATGTATTCAAGTTTTATTTATAATTATGTTTAGGTTAAATATTTTAACTCCACTTAGTGTTTTACACTTGGCAGCTGCAAATGTGGAGGTGCATGTGTAGATATGATAAACTTAGAACACATAAACACTTTAGATATTTACACTTCTTCTCCAATAATTATTCCTTTAATATCTTCAGTATTTTCCTACTTTCCTTGCTATTTTATTTTACCAGTCCATGTCAATTATTTTTTACTGTCCCCAGATCGTAAACACCTCACAAGGATTTTATGCTAAAAACAAATCCTCGAAGAAGTTAAAATACCAAAATTTCGACAACAGCGAAATCTTTGATTACCTTTTTTGCTACCGTTTAATAACACGTTTAAACAAGCTAGAAAGAGAGTATCAAGCGATCTTGCAACAATTTCGGACGAGGAGATAAAGAACGAGGTTGAGAAGAACGTGGGGCGTCACTGGTTACCAGGAATGGTACCAGGGTACAGAGATCAGACTCGAACCAACCACGTGATGTATGTCCCCGTCTTGTCGTCCAGATCCACATCAAGTTCATATCACGGTAATCAAATCGCCTGGCATAAATTTTGCTTATGCACAGTTATGCGCGCAAAAGCGACCACGGCGAAATTGGCCAAATCGAAAGAAGTGCGAACTCCGAAATGATAAAGATCGACTCGCGACGTGTATAACTTGTACCGCAACGTATCAAGATATTCGGAAACGTGTTCCGAACACCGGAGTCACGAGGGTTACGGATTATACTACCGTAATTATTTTCTTTGATGCCTTCTTTGGATTTTGGGAATCCACGCTTGATGGGCTATGGGTATTGTGCGGACGCCATGTTTGTTCGCCATCTGCATTTTGCGGTGGACCTTGTTTTTTAATCGGAGTTGCAGTAGCTTGGTGCAAAAGTGAATTATTTTTTTGATAACGCAATGACAGTATTAAAAATTATATTTGGTGAGACACTCATAATTAACAAAGGGAATATTTAATAAGTAATGAGAAAATTAAAAGTAAGTGTTGAAGCGAAATGTTGAATGCAAACATTTTTATAAGTGTTTTAAAGAATTTTCAAACTCATCTTTTCCAAAGGAAATTGTATGATGAAAAGTGACACAATTAACAAAGAGAATATTTAATAAATAATGAAGAAATTAAAAGTAAGTGCTGAAGTTAAATGTTGAATATAAACATTTTTATAAATATTTTGAAGGATTTTCAAACTCAGCTTTTCCAAAGGAAATTGTATGGTGAAAACATTTTATTTTACGTTCTTACTTTTTTTTTATGTAGAATCATTTTTGTTCTGATTATACTACTACATATATGATGTTCTGTATAGATAGTTGTTGCTGGAGTATTCAAAATTTAAGAATATGGAGATTTGAGAATTGTGAGTTGGAAATGTCAAAATTTGGGAACTTGTGGATGCAGGTATTAGCTAATTTGCAATTTGGGAATTTGAGAATTTGAGAATGTAGTGAATTGGGGTTTTAGAAATATGAGAATTTTGGGATGTAAGGATTTGGGAATGTGGAAATTTCAAACTGAGTATAGAAGTATGGTAATTTGGAAATTGCATAATTTACAAAGTTGGAAATTTAGAAATGAAAGAACTTGAGAATGTGGAAATTTCAAACTGAGTATAGAAGTTTGGTAATTTGGAAATTACAGAATTTACAAAGTTGGAAATTTGGAAATGAAAGAACTTGAGAATGTGGAAATTTGGAAATGAAAGAACTTGAGAATGTGGAAATTTCAAACTGAGTATACAAGTTTGGTAATTTGGAAATTGCAGAATTTACAAAATTGGAAATTTCAAAATATAGAAATCTTTAAATATGAGAATTTGATAATAAAAGTTTGTCAAATCGAAAATTTCACAGTTTACAAATTTATTAAGTAATTTTCGAAATTTCTTTTATTTCCACCTAAACACACCATACGAAACTCTTCTAAACTCTTTCTATCAAATAACTGCAAGCACGTGAAAAATTCTGCATTAAAGATACACCCCATATAAATGTAAGAATATTATTTGCAAAAATTTCGTCGTCGAAGACGGATCAAATCACCATCGGTTGGCCCACCTTCGTCACACCCAGAATAATAACGAACCTGGACCGGAAGTCCCTCACCCTGCAGGACCAGTTCGTTCAGAAGAATCAATGATTTCGACACGTTTGTGTTGAATATGAGCACATGTCACATTCGATTTCATATACGAAACACCCTTGCTCTAATGATGGCTACTCACGTACGTGGGTGAAAGGGTCTTTTAATTTGCCGTCATTGTACCTTCACGTGTTTTTGTTAAGTTGGGTTAAGTTCATTGTTCTCTTCTCAGAAAACCAAATGTACTACTTCTTTAAAGATTCGAGCTACTTTTTTTAAATATAAAATTTACTCTTCTTACACAAATAGTTTTTGCACAAAAAAAATACATGTATGTTTTCATTCAGTAATTTAGATTTGCAAGTATTGGTATGAAATACGATTTTATATATTCTTAATGAACAAATAACAAACAGATACTTTTACAATATTTTTGAATGTCATTCACCAATAGTAAGTGTAAAATGAGTGGAAAATAAAGTATACAATAGAATTTTGTTTGAATATCCTCTTCGCAAAGAAATATCACTTAAAAAATTTGCATTTTGAATTTTTGCTTCCTAATTTATATTTGCTAAAATTATCATTTCTTGACGACAATTAGCATCTTTTATTTAGGATTTATTTTACTAGTATTACATTTATTTCTATTTTCCAGTTATTCAAAAATAAAGTAAAGAAGGTATAAAGAATAGTAAAAGTTTTCAAAATGAATAATTAACATTGTTTAAGAAACGTGTTACTTTAGCAATCACGATCATTTCTATTAAAATACTAAGAAAGCGTATTAAGAGAAGAAGGTAAGAAAGTTTGAAGGATATTCGCGAAAGGACAACGATTACAAGGTTCCCTTGATCAGAGAGCATTCGATGCTCAACGCTGTAGGTACAGAGGACTATAAATCATAATTAGGCTGCAAGCGGTAGCCACGAAGCGACTGCAGTCCCATTAGCAGCAACAATACAACCAAGCAGCTTAAGACGTCGTTGTTGCCAGAAGAAAAGTTAGTTGCCCATTCAGAGCCGAGTCATATTGGTACTATAGACTACGATATTTGCAAAGAGAAAATAATGAGAGCAATATATAATTTCGAGATAATCCTTCGAGGTAATTGGAGGAACCACGATGTCTTGAAACGTGGAAATTATCAGTCACTATACTGTTTAATCTTGTTCCATTGTTGCGGTGATATTATCGTTCGTATTCGGACATCAGATTTGGATAAATAGCTATTAACCCTTTATTGGCGAGTTGAAAAATAAATATGGCTACTTTGAGTGTGGACATGAAATAATAAACTTATTTTTTTTATTTGGAAATAGTCTTCAAAACTGTTTACTGAATTTATTATAGAACATTTGCAAAAGCACCTAATTGAGAAGTATAGTGTATTAATCCAAGACTGGGTCAATTATCACCCAGATACGTGTGAAATATATGCATCTGATAAACGCATGATTTCTGTGCGTCAGGAAATTAATATCTAATGAGAACTTGGAGAATTTGTAGAATGAAGAAAAATTTATTTTATCTGTTTAGATGACGAAACAAAGGAATTAACGTTAAAAAATTGTTTAATCGTTGAAAAATTCACAAGTTATATTACTTAAATAAATCACACAAATTATTTTGTGAAAATTTCACGAGTTATATTACTTAAATAAATTACAAAAATTATTGTGTGAAAATAATGAAGGTTTGACAAATACATTCTTCTCAGTAGAAAAATGTAATATTTTTGTATCTTAATTTCCTCGAAAACGCTAAAGATATTTAAAGACATACTTGGATGAATATTGTTAGACATCGGTGCTCGAGTCAAGTAGTCGAAGATGAATCTTCAGTTTTTGTAACAGCGACTGGGTGTGCTTTGATCAGGGATTCAAGGGTTCACAAGAGATTTCATTCAACTAGCTGTCACCTTTGGTGGTCCAAAATTCTTTATGTTAACTTATGTTCATTTGTCAGGAATAATTTGATTTTTCAATCCTTTTTCAAGTTACAAGTTAAATCAATTTAATTCACCTCCTTCGAAAATGCTTACCCAATACTAAAAATAATGCTTTCATGTAAACATAACCTAATTACTGTGTTATTCATATTGACGTTATAAAAATATTTCTATTTAAGTAATTTATTATTTGTTGAATAAATACTATGAAATTTACGTCACACAGTTCTATGTAATTTGTAAAAAAAATAATAAATTCATGTAAATGAAGGTCTTTGAATTCAGTGTCTTAAAATAAAGGTTTTTGAATTTAGTGTCTTAAAATAATTTAGCTGAAATTAAGCAACTAAAATAATTCGTTATTGCACAAAATTTATTATAACGCAAAAAGAATAAAATAGAATTTGCATAGTACAACTGTACATTTAATATAAGTACTGTACATTCAATAATTTTGTACTTTAATATAAGTACAAAAAATAGTAAATCAACCTAAATAAAGATTTTAGTGTGCTCAAATAATTCACCTAGACTTTGAACAGTTAAAATAAGTTAAATTGTAATTGACTTATAACATTGGATCCTAAGAGTATAATAAATATTACTATTATTATATAAAAGCCCAATTTTTCAAGGGTAGTGATTTTTGACCTTGGAGTCCGACGCGGGACTGCTTCTAGCATGATCGTGTTTCCAAACACAATAGTGCTTAATCATTGTTCAGAGGTAGCTGCCACAACACGTCTCAAAAAAGGTAACAAAAACTTCTGGTAAATCAACAATTACACGGCTGCTTGTTTGTGTAAATTGAAAATTTTCTGCTTAATTTCACCGGATATTGAATCAGATTTGCCCCAATTAACGAGGTGTAAAAAACTTTCTAGTACATCTTCATCAAGTTGGTTAGCAGTGAACCGCACCAGTGGACCTGCAGCTAATTTTCTTTAAATTTTTCTATTTGAATTTTTGAACTGTTTATATCGTTTTAATAAAATTGTAATTTGATCAATTTGTATTTAATTGTTTATATTTGAATTAAATATCAGTGTAAGGTCACAGAACAAGTCTTAAAGTTAATTAAAATGTACATTTTTATTTTCAAATATATTTTAAGATATAATGTAAAGTACAATTATCACTACAGTTACCAGAACACGCTAAAATACATAACAGTTACCGACCTATCATGCAGTTACGAAAACAGTTACCAAACCCTACAGCACAGTTAACAAGAACGATGAATAATTTTAAAAAACAGTTAACACTTTAGAACATTAAAATAATTGGAGGAATAATGAATTCATCAGAATGAAAAAGGTATAAAATTATTTCGAAGTACAGCACAGAAAAACAATGTACGTTAGAAAAATAATAAGACTGACTGTAGAACTGTCAGTGCGTTAATGGTCTATCATCCGAGGTACAAATGTGCTCAATAAATTTCTCGTAATCATTATCATTTTCAATAACACCGCAATCCTGAAACAGAAGCTGAAAATATCGCTTTCTATTATTCTTTGCGTTTAAACATCTGTAAAGCATCATGTAACGTAATCCTTTTTCCCCCATCGGAGGTCGGCCATTTCAAAGTTAAAAGTCACTGACGTTTATCGCACCGTATCAATTTCCCGACATGCCTCAAGTTCACACTTTCCAAGCGATAGAAAGCTGTACGCGCATCTGCATCGATGCTGACCGTTCCTCCGTCAAATGACGAATGAACAGAAGTCATGACGAATTATTGTGGCCGGTACGTGATGCATCAAGCTGCCAGCGTATGCCGGCAGGGAATAACGAAGATCCCGGGTGAGCGAGTGTCTTAAATTTCATACCCAACACCTACTTGGCCGAACCGTTCACAGACGACACTCTGGATATCGTGTAAGTTCGACGTATCTGATCGTTGAATGAACAGAGCCCAGTCGATGATTCCAATCTGCTGTCAATGACGGCCAACCTTCGGCCGACGAACCATTTACTAACCAGCGGGACGTGAATGATACTTAATCATGTTTCGAATAAGCGCATCAGAGTGTTCGAACCGAGCCTCAACGATTTGTTAAGGCCACTGAAACTGTGAAGCCGCCGTATTACGGACCGTATCGAATATATCCTGCATTTTGGGGTCAAAGGATTTTCTCAATACATTACACCTTTATACACTGGGTTTCGGAAATGATATTAAGTCAATGACAGGGAATTACAGAGACACACAACTCTGTAATACTGCATAGCTATTTTAGCATTTTTCACTTTCATATGGATTATCTTCATATCTGAGGATGTACATGTGTATGTTATTATATTAACTTGAGTTTGACACTGTATGTTTGCAACCATAATAACAATTAGTGAAGCAGGAAATTGTAAAGATATATAACTCTGAAATACTTCATAGGTATTTTGTACCATTGGTCTATATGCTATGTATGGATCTACCTTCACATATGTGGATTTAGATGTGTATGTTGATATCTGAATTTGTAGTTTGACACTATATGTTTGCAATCCTAATGACAATTAGTGAAGCAGGAAATTGTAAAGATATATAACTCTGTAATACTTCATAGCTATTTTGTACCATTGGCCTACATGTCATATATGTTTCTACCTTCACATATGTGGATTTAGATGTATATGTTGATATCTAAATTTGAGTTTGATACTATATGTTTGCAATCATAATGACAATTAGTAAAGCAAGAAGTTGTAAAGATATATAACTCTGTAATACTTCACAGCTATTTTGTACCAGCAGCTTTCACGCTATCGACAGATCTACCCCACCGTCACAGGCTTTAGGTGTCTTCGGAAAACTGTTGAACGGTTCAATGAATTGTGGAAAGGAGGCGGTCCTGACAAATTTTTCGGATATCGTCGATTTATCAAACGGCTACGATTTCCAAGACCGAGGTGTCAAGACAGGTTGACAACGTCGGAAGGGGCTCGCGTTTCAACGGGAAACGACGTCGAGGTAGACGTCGACGACCATTAGTCGCCGGACGATATACCTCTGATGTATTCCGATGTTGACGGAAAACCTGTAAAACGGCCTCACGCCGGGTTACCGGAGATCTATTAGCGACCGTTATAAATGGTCCAACGTCTACGTCGATGTCACCCGGTGTCGCTGAAAGGAAATTGACTACTCATCCCCTCGTGTGGCTCCGACTCCCACATTCCTCCCTTGATCTGCCTACTCGAATCTTAGAATTTCACCGGAAATAAAACGGTATAATTGAACGGGGCTCGTACAACTCCTATTTTTATAACCATTCAGATCTTGATAAGCTGGTTGTTTGTGTAGCTATTTGCGAAACAATATTCTGAAATTGTGATGACACAGTGGTCCAAAAATGAGATATTCATAACATCTCCTTAACCAGTTATCCGTGGAATATATGGGTAGGCATATTATCGTATTCAAATGAACCATTCTATATTTTATGATTTGCATAAACAAGTAAGTGTTGAAATGTAACTGTAACGTGTTTAAGGATTTAGTGGAAAAGTATGGAATTAATATTTGACCGTAATATTTTAGATGTCAAGTAAACAAGAACAAAGTGAAAATAACATGGTACTTGCGGATTAAGTGAACAATGTAATGTTATTAGAATTTGACCTTGATATGGTATGTGACGATTAAGCAGTGAAAACGAAGAGTGTTGGTATTTGATTCCAGAATCTGAGGATTATAAGTACATGGGAAAATTATGGGCGTTTTGCAACAGGCAATTATAAATTTACAAAAAGTAGATTTGGAACTAGGGAATTTAGGAATTATAGAGTGTACTAAGGGAATTTATATACAAGTTTAGTGGAGTTTATATAGAAGTTTATAAATCTGGTTATAGGAATTTCTTGAACTGGACAATTCGGATGTTGAGGTGTCTAGGCATTTGAGAATTTAGGAATTAGGGAATTTCGAAATTTGGAAGTTTAGGTTATTACACATTTAATAACTTACATTAGTAACTAGTCATTTAGAAATTTGGTAATTTGGTAATTAAGTAACTTCGTAAGATACGAAGTTAGCAAGTTAATAAGATAGCAAAATAGTCAGCTAGTAAGTTAATAAGTCAGTAACTTAGTAAGTTAGTAATTAAGTAAGTTAGTAAGTTAGCACGTTAGTAAGTCAGCACGTTAGTAAGTGAGCAAGAGAGCAAGTTATTAAACTAGTAAGTTAATCAATCAGAAAATTAGTGAGCTAGGAAGCTAGTAAGTTAATAAGTCAGTAAGTTAGTAAGCTAGTAAGTTAGTAAGTTGGTAAGTTAGTAAGTTAACGAGTTAGTGAGTTAGTAATAAAGTAAGTTAGCACGTTAATAAGTGAGCAAGATAGCAAGTTATTAAGCTAGTAAGTTAATCAATCAGAAAATTAGTGAACTAGTAAGCTAGTAAGTTAATAAGTCAGTAAGTTAGTAAGCTAGTAATTTAAGAAGTCAGTAAGCTAGTAAGTTAGTAAGTTAACAAGTTAGTAAGTTAGTAAGTTAGTAAGTTAGTAAGTCAGCAAGTTAGTAAGTTAGTAAGTTAGTAAGTTAGTAAGTTAGTAAGTTAGTAAGTTAGTAAGTTAGTAAGTTAGTAAGTTAGTAAGTTAGTAAGTTAGTAAGTTAGTAAGTTAGTAAGTTAGTAAGTTAGTAAGTTAGTAAGTTATCAAGTTAGCAAGTCAGCAAATTAGTAAGTTTGTAAGTTAGCATTTTAATATGTTAAGAAAAACAAAGATATCGAGTATCGAACTGTTTCCCCAGATTTGCACATCCCAAACCAGTCCGAAGATAAATACAAGTATCGAAACGGCAGCGAAGGGCAATGTATTCTCCCGTTATCTTTTATTTCTGTCCAGTCGATCCGCATACCGCCACAAAAGTATCTAATAGCATGATCTATCAATACGCAGAAGCTCATTAACAGAATTGTTGAACAGATGAGGGGGTCAGCCTTGACCCGAAGCAGAGAAGAAAGGCGAGCCGTAGGTCGGTAAGGGAAGCTTTTAAGATTCCAGTAGCCGGTGGCGAGCCAATAACGCTGGCGTTAAAATATGGTAATCGAGCCGCGGGATCGGCATATCGACGACTTGACAAACGATGCGACGCCCGAAGCATCAGACCACCAACAGAAGTTGCGCGCGCGAGGGCACCTCGTCTCTCCTCTCTCCACGGCTCTATCTCTCCTGGCCGCTCTTGCTCGCCGGCCCGCAATCATTTGTTATGTACGTGACTCGAAGCTGACTGCTATCCTGGCAGAATGCCATTCCTACGTCCTGCCTGGCCGAGTCCTGACACCTGGTCGCATCAACTGCGATCAGCATAACCATCGCACAAGGATTTCTCGATGCGTTATACATCCGATTGCTTTCGATAGCTACGCTTTCACCGAACGGTAGCTGCTTTCGTCGGCTTCGATCGCTTGCGAAAATTGCATCATCGCGGTAACTGATCACTGGATGCGATCGGTTACGGTGAATGGTACATGATTTCGAGTCATAATGTGATGACACTAATTACTTTTATGGAGGGTTTCAATTTTTTTGGTATAACAGACGTTTTATTTTTGGGATATTTATAGTTTGTGAAGGTTCATATCCCTCGTTTATAGTTTCATTGCTATAATTATTTATCAACTGTGATTTGTAAGACTATTACAAAAAGATCTCTCGATGTTTCATGTGGTCAATTGCCTTTATTAGGTAATGATTTCGTCGGGTTCTTATAATCGCTTTCGAAAAGTGCATAATTGCCGTAACTGATCGATACGCTGGAGGCGATCAGTAACGGTGAGTGGTGGATGATTTTGACTCATAATGTGATAAGCACACTAATTACTTCCATGGATGGTTTCAATTTTCTTGGAATATCGGACGCTTTATTTTTGACGTATTCATATTTTGAGAAAAGTTCATATTCCTCGTTTATAGTTTCATTGTTATAATTATACGTCAACTGCGATTGGTAGGACTATTGTAAAAAGATTTCTTGATGTGTTATGCAGTTGACTGCTATCAATAGGTGTGGTTTTGTTGGGTTCTTATGATCGTATGCTAAAATTGCGTAATCGCAGTAATTGATCGATACGCTGGAGACGATCAGTTACGGTGAGTGGTGGATGATTTCGAGTCATAATGTGACGAGGACACTTTCATGGATGGTCTCAATTTTTTTGGAATATCGGACGTGTTATATTTGACGTATTTATATTTTGTGAACGTGTGTACATTTGTTACTTAAGTTACTATGGAACTATTTACTGTTTATAGCGTACAAAAGTGTTATATTCCTCATTCGTAGTTTTCTTGTCGTAATCGTGTTACATACGGTCAGTGTAACCAATAAAAAGATTTTCCAATTCGTTATACTACCAATTGATTTCGATAGGTAGATGCTTTCGTTTGATTCTTATGATCGATTACTTACCCTGAAATCATCTACCACTAACGGTAACTGCACGCGCCCGGACGGACTGCGGTCAGTTACCGCGAGTGGTAGATGATTTCAAATCGCACAGTACGTTTTAATAATGTAATTTGACAAAAGTTAATTTTAAAATTGTTAATATCTTTAATTCTACCAGAGTAGAGTATTATACATTTTAGTTCTAGAATGTCCATATTTAATGATCCATATGAACATGTGTGTATTTTAGTTACAATAGAACTGTATATTGTTAATAGCGTACAAAACAAGAATTTGGGAATTTAGAAATATAAAAATGTAAACAGTTAAGTACTTTGAAATTTCAATCAAATTTTTATAAAATAAAAATTTCAAAAATTTGCAATAACAATGAAGACATTATTTTAGAACTACACAGTATTCTCGAATTGTCTCTACGATTATCTGCTACTTCATTCTTCTTAGCTTTGGAGCATCAGCTTGTTGTACAAGTATCCCGGATATTAGGCTTGAAAACAACAGTATAGTCAATTGCGACAGGCTTCGTTTCGAATGTTCCGTCAGGATTGATGTAGGGAACGGTCCAAAGGGCTCTTCTCAAATCCCTGAAGCTTCCACCAACTGACCGCATCAATCCCATTACAAGACGTGCCTATCTCGACATGGATTCATGATCCGTCGATTGCTTTTGACCCGATGTTATCTCAGTTCTTGCCACTTTCCGCATTAACTGGGTATTTAGAAACACGAGTTTACTTGTCTCCATCAATTTTCAACAAAGTTATTTATTTAAAACAAACACGAACAATGCAGCTTTACAGATTAATTCACAGTTTCACCATCTTTTCAGCTTATGGATCTTATAAAATTGCATTACTTCATTAACTGCATTGTTATTTTTTACAAATAACAGAAATCAAGCTTATCAAATTTCAGTTTGAAGATTCTAACTTCGAATAGATTTTATTCAGCACAAACGTTGATCAATTTTGATAAAATTCTTGTTCATGCAATACAAGTCTACACTTACATAGCATAATCGCAAATTCTATAAATTGTTGTATTTTTTATAATAAAATGAAATTAGACAAAGGTTGTTATTGGATGAAGTGTCTGATCTCTTACTCCATTATTTATAATCGACAATTTAAATTTGGATGTTGGACCTAACATAAAACACAGGCGGCTACATTGTAGGCGCGAAGGCTTCACGCAGAAGCTTTTACCAGAATTCAACAGACATTTAGTGAATCAAGCAAACGTTAAAACCAATATATCCCGGTGTTTAGATTAGCACGTCTAGCCGCTAGAAGAAAACAGTGGGCTTCCTGGAATTAATAACGAAGTAACCTGTTACTGGATATCAGAGAGCTCACGGTACCATTTAAACCCCTCAAGAAGGATTTTAGCAAACGGCCGATTTCTGTCAGCCCGGTGGGTAATACTCTTACACGGACGGTCAAACATTAAAATACAGGAACGAATGTATCAGAGTAAAGGACAAGCACGTGGTGTATGTTGGTAAATCACGTGCGAGCATTTAGCAGCACACCAATAATAGACAGGCCAAGCTGGCTCTCGGGATCGAGACTCGCACGCTACTTTCGGCCTGACCGTTTTATAGCGTTGTATATCTCGAAACGCTTCATTACTGTTTACGCGACAACATAACAAACATTCAGCGAACTTTAACATCAACTAACGCGATTTTATTGTGGCCGGTGGATTTGTAAAGTAACAGCGGATTCTTCAAGGAACACGTGGTCGTCCGATGATGGAAAATTCTCGGGATTCAATTTGTTAGAACGGTTTCGATTAAACTTAGCGATTCTGGAAGACGAGCTTCATTTTGCAAATTCGAAAATATTAGGGGGAAATCGGATCTTTTAGACTTTGGTCAGTTGTACAAATATACTCATTATTTTTATGAATCACGAATCTGAAGGAAGAATAATATTACAATTTGATAGTTTCGTTTTGAGAATTTATCTTTTATTTTTGAGGTTTCATAATTCTGTTAAAGTGGAGTTGTGTTATTTTTATTTAGATTGGTACTATTTGTGCTGACGTCAAAAATTAGTTTGTATAGGACAAAATGATATTAGAACATTTTGACAGTTTTATTTAATTATTTATTTCTGATTCACAGTTTCATCACTTTGTCTAACAATAAGTGAAATTTTGTTATTTTTAGTTGGTACTATTTAATTTTTACTAGACAGAATTAGACATAATTTTTGTCTAAATCTGTCCAATTAGACAGAACTATACTAAAACAATTTTATAACTTTGTTTGATGATTATTTTTTATTCTCAAGAGCAATAATTTTGTCCAAATGAAAATGTGTCCTTTTTATTTATATTAACACTATTAGTTTAATTTCTGCAAGCATTAGTGAGAAACTAGTTCTCTTTCATATGCACGATAAATGAGATGTTACAATGTTGATGAGCTTTTAAGCTTCAATGTTTTAAATTTGTCCAAATAAAATTATATTATTTTTGTTCAAACTGAAACTTTTATTTGTATCGTTTATATAAATATTAATAAATATTTTTCATGTAGTACTTCATATAAGCACGTCATCAAGCTATTGCATGACTACTTTTTTACGTTCCAATTTTATTCAAATAGAAATGAATAACTTTTATTCAAATTAAAAAAATCTTGTTTCACAGTTTTATTTACGTAGATGTTTGTCAAAAATAAATAAGTCTGCTTTACATGCACGATGTAAGTGCGTCATTAAGCTGTCGTCTTATGAGCTTACGAGCTTCAGAATGTCTTACATTTTTGTGTAGCAATGTGAACTATAAACTTATTTTTAAATATGCAGAGTGAGTCATACGACGTGACCAAATAACTCAGAAATCGTTCATTGTGCAACAAAATTTTTCGATTAAAAATTAAAAATTACGTGGTTTCTAGGGATACATAGGATGGTCTACTGGAAATTGAGAATTTGAAAATTTGTGGATTTTGGGATTTTGGGATTTTTGGGATTTTGGGATTTTGGGATTTTTGGCATTTTGGAATTTTGGGATTTTTGGGATTTTTGGGATTTTTGGGATTTTTGGGATTTTTGGGATTTTTGGGATTTTTGGGATTTTTGGGATATTGGGATTTTTGGGATATTGGGATTTTTGGAATTTTTGGGATTTTTGGGATATTGGGATATTGGGAATTTAAGGATTTAGGGATTTAAGGATTTTGGAATTTTGGGGATTTTTGGGATTTTTGGGATATTGGGATTTTTGGGATATTTTGGGATTTTTGGGATACTGGGATTTTTGGGATTTTTGGGATATTGGGATTTTTGGGATATTGGGATTTTTGGGATATTGGGATTTTTGGGATATTGGGATTTTGGGATTTTGGGATTTTGGGATTTTGGGATTTGATGATTTAGGGATTAGAAGATTTGAAAATTTAGCTATTTCGGAATTTGAAATTGAAGGAATTTAAGGATTTGTGAATTTAGAAATTTGAGGATTCGACAAGTTGGGAATTTGGGAATTTGGAAATTGGGGTATTGGGGGATTTGGAGATTTGTGAACTTGTGAATTTGAGAATTTGGAAATTGTGAAATTTGAGAATTGGGAATTTTTAGATTTGGAAATTTGAGAATTTGGGGATTGGAGATTTGCGGATTAGAGGTATTTAGGAATTTGAGAATTTAGATACTTAGAAATTCAGGTATTTGAAAGTTTGGGAGCTTTGAAATTTGGGAATTTCTTAACTCTCCAGTATGAGATTTTGAAAACCTAGTAACTTGTAAGTTTGGGATTTTGAGAATTTTAGAACTTTGCAATTTGAGTATTTTAGAATTCGAAAGTTAGTAAGCTAGTAAGTTACTGAGTTAATAAGTTAGTAAGTTAGTAGATCAGTAAGTTAGTAAGTTAGTAAGTTGATAAGTTGATAAGTTGATAAGTTGATAAGTTGATAAGTTGTAAGTTAGTAAGTTGATAAATTAGTAAGTAAGTAACTTGTAATAAAATCTAATAACTTGTAAGTTGTGAATTTTGGGAATTGTAGAACTGTGGAATTTGAGTATTTTAGAATTCGAAATCTTGCAAATTTTGAACCACGTGAATTAATAATTTCTAAACTGAGAAACTTATCTACAATTTTGAAAATTTAAAACGACAAGACCTCAGAAACTAAAGAATTCTCGACCTTGCAACATTCAGTAACATAAGAATGTCAAACTTCAAGACACTATATATCCACTAAAGTACCATATAACATAATCTCTGCTAGTCAAAAGAAATATCGCAACCCATAAAATCCCCTAACAAAAAATAACTTTAACCCAATATTTTCCAAATAGCAACTACATACAAATGGTCAGCCGTCAACGGCTGCCAGCAAGCTCGCCTCACAATTCAGCAGTGCCAAGAACACCTCAGAACCCAGGAAAGGATTGAAGGAAAGAGAAGCGGGAGGGTGGTCAACTGGGAGACAAGACTCCCAAGCCGTAGAGAACGTCTCCGTAATGACGGAACATAAATAACTCGGACATTTACGTGCGCATTGATTTAAGCAAACTAATGATTTCACTTTGACCGGGGCCGGCAGCGGAGGCTAGCAGGAACCACGGTCTCGGCAAACTCTCGCTGTCATATTGACATTTATATCCGGCCGTGTAATTTACATGTCTATGGATGACAATTACTACAGCAGGGGTTTCGCACGTTATTAGCTGCCATCTTGCCCAATCGGCCACCGTCCAAAATTATTGGCTTCTTAATAAGCGTTTTGTCGGTTTCCGACCCCTCATTAATTTATTGCCTGTCTAATTCGTGGTTGTTTGTGATCGAAAGAATCACATAAGTTATCTTCTTGAAATAAAGTCTGCGCGGTTATATTTTCAAATTACAGGATTGAATTTCTTCGTGTTATTGCGAGTTTATTTCCTAGCTGATTTCTTAGTTATCGCTGATTACTCAGTCATCGGAGGTTATTTCACAAAGTTGCACGATGACGTTTCAAAGTTGATTTCTCAAAGTTATTGCAATTTCTCAGTCATTTATTTTGTCGTACCAACTCATCGACGACAAACTAATTATTTTACCGCAAACCTAGTCGCAGTAAACCTAAGTTATTGCAAGTTGATTTCTCACAGTTATTGCAAATTCTTATATAATTTGTTCTCACTATATGTTATTTGAAGAATTTTACTGATACTGTAAAAACAAACACGGTTGTATCTGACAACAATACTTCAGTTTGCAGAATGAAGATACATTTTGGAAAACAGTTGAAGATTCGTTGAAAGGTTTTGCAAACGTGAAACGAAGAGTCGACTGACCCCTTTTCTCCTGCAACTTATAAGCGATGCGAAACCATGACGCAACCGTATTGGCGCGTGCAGAATACCCAACAACCTATACTCAGCCACCATAGAATATTCATATCACGGGGCAGTTCCGATAAGATTACACTGTGCCATTAAGAGCGTATGGACAAGCATAGGGTTGGTATGCATCTAGGTCAACCGATCGGTAAAGCTGCGAAATGTACGGATGAAAGATTTGATAAAATACACGATAATTAAACATTCGACACGACTTGTACCAACCATGAAGATCCAGATAACATTATTTGAATTCAAGTAAACTCTGACTTACTTAATCAGTTCAGATATAAACAGGAACATAAAGTAACATCGTCAAGTGTTATTAATTATATTCAAATATAAACAGGAACATAAAATGACATCGTCAAGTGTTATTAATTATATCCAAATATAAACATCATCATAAAAATTCAATAAATATGATGAATTCAAATGAACTTGTCTGACTTACTGAATCAGTTCTAATATAAACAGGAACATAAAATAACATCAAGTGTTATTGATTATGTTCAAATATCATCATAAAAATTCAATAAATATAATGAATTAAAATGAACTTGTCTAACTTACTGAATGAGTTCAAATATAAACAGGAACATAAAATAACATCATCAAATGTTATTGATGATCAAATATAAACATCATCATAAACATCAAATAAACATAATGAATTTAAATCAACTTGTCTAACATAATTAATCAATTAAAGTAAACTTGTCCAATACAGTGAATCAATCGAAGTAAATTTGTCCCACATAATCAACGCTTGAAAGGAGTCAGATCTTAAAATAATAGACAATTGTTGGTCCTAAACAAGATATATTTGGAGCACACAATTTTTGGTAGCTAGAGCCACAAAATGAGGAGACCCAGACAAAAGGATGTGGTAGCTAGAATAATCATGTACTTGATGCAAGATTTGGCGAATATAGAGTTCTGATGGGATTACATGTGAAGTCTTTGTAACGAAGAAACCCAATAAACTAAACTGAGTTTAAACTGAATTTAAAGTAAAGTACCAGATCTAGATTTCGTAGTGTCTTAGTGATGCCTCAGGTTTTCTTTGTCTCTGTAATTTTCAGCGCAGCAAAAATCTTGATTATATTTATCTTCTTGCTATCTATTTGTACAGACAATTCTTCATAACTATCGAAACCTCCAGATTTGAATTTAGCTCAATTTGGCGATTCAAGCACGTGCATCGAAAGGGGAACGATTTACAATAAGAATCGAAGGAATTGCAGCATTTAGTCTGGTCTAGAGCTGCGAGAACATCAACTTAAGGCAAACAGTACCCAAGTATGTGTACCATGTACTGACGGATGAGTTAAGCCCGAGGCTTTAAGTCCCGCGCTTAGCCCGTCAATGTCATCTCCTCGAGCTCAGCCCCTTCAGACTTATCGGGCGGCACAGTAAACGGACTGAATGTATAGAGGATCGCCCTCAAGCGTCGCGGATTTCCGCATTGTCAAGTTAGAAAATCGCGAAAATGCCGACATTCGACCGCTTCAAATCTCAACGAGTGAAACAATAACGGAGCGAAATGTCTGGCGAAATGTACCAACTTAGCCGTGAAGAGTCTGTAGCAATAAGGAGATAACTCCACTTTTCACGCATGTCGACGGTAATATTAAAGCAAATACGCTGGATATAACTTTTTCAATTTATACTTTTAATAACTAAGTATAGTTCTTACGATAATTTGTTTGGAGCTACGATTACTGAGCCTAATGAGTTTTGTGTACGGTGTGTAACATAATATGGATGTTTAGTTATTTCATAAAATTTGTTTTGTTATAGATTTATAGAGTTAGGCTCATCGCCGGTTTCTATTAGGCCTCAACACAGTTACACGTAATGTACGACCTTCTGTGGTGTATTTACATGCACGCACAATGCGAGTGAGTAAAGCATGCGCTATGCTACTTTGCATCAATCTTTGTCAGTGGGCGCATTTTCACTTGGACTTGAGTTGTCCAAAAGCTAACCACAACAACGCGGTAAATAGACAAGAATATACTGTTTATGGACAGGTCCTCCATTTAATATTTGTAGGTTATGTTTCAATATTCTTTCAAGATTAAGGAATTTATCAGAGTATCTGAATATTCTTTCAAGATTAAGTAATTTATGAGAGTATCTGAATATTCTTTCAAGATTAAGTAATTTATGAGAGTATCTCCATATTCTTTCAAGATAAAGTAATTTATGAGAGTGGTTGAAGTAAGACAGATTAAATCGAAAGCAGATTTGACCGCTTAGTTTCAAATTAAAGTAAGTAAAAAAATAATTGAAGAATAGTATGTAAACATTTGAACACTCTTTCGTAAAAAGGCATTTTGACAAAAGCTTTTTGCTAAGAAGCAAATAGAGCTATACAAGAATATAGTTGATGATCATTGGCCCAACACAAGAATATAGTACGAACAGACATTTTGAAACACCCTGTACAAAGGGCATAAAATTGATCGTTATCTCCGAACTTACACAATGTTAATTCTATTATTTAAAAATATTTTGAATGTAATAAAAATTTGTCCTCGACTTTAATGACAAGTGCCTCCACGTAGCTCGCATACTTAGTCAATCAATCACTTATCTAGGAACCCTGACTTATCTAAGAACGCTGTGTCATAAAATAAGCTGGTAACTTCAAAACAAAATACATAAGTATATTTTGAGACGACCTGTAAAGGACATAAGCGCACTTGTGATCATTAGCGTACTCCTCCGTCGCGTGTTTACCTATTTCAAACACAGAAACGGTAACAGCAAGAAGTAAAAAAAGGTAAAGTTCACGAAGCCGCACGCTAATGCTTCCGAAGCGGGCGCAATCAAGTCTCCGGCTCGGTTATGATTAATTATTGCCTATATCCTAAACCGATGCAGGAACGCAGACGGGGGTTCGGGATAGTGCACCACCTTCCCATAACACGAAGGACACGTACCGGTGTTACCACGGCACGCTAATAGCTTCGTAATAATTCTGATTTATGCGCCGGTAAGCAGCCGCGCCGCGTCCCGACGCCCAACGTCGGGCGGGGGCGACTTCGTTTACACGTTCTTGGCTTTCGTGCCCGAAATATCCTTGCCCGCCTTACGACGAGCCGTCGACGTCTGCGCTATGTTGTACGGGCAGCTCGGAGGGCGGGAGGGAACGTCTGCGAGCTCTGTTTGGCCCGGGGATGAAAGTGCGAACGGGCCGGGCATCTTTCTTATATGCGGCTAAAATCGTCAAAGTGAATCGTCGAGTGACATGAAGACGTTCGCCCGCGCTCATAAGCTGATATTTTTATCAAACCCGAGGGGAGGGTAAGGTCTGACGATATTTGTTGTTTCACGTGTATGTGTTACAATACGAGGAGCTTAATGAATGTATGCGTTCCGCAGGAAATGGACAAGATTATGTTGGATATTAGGGAATGTAATTATATGTGTGTTGCAATGTTTATTTGGAGTTTGAGAAGTGGGAATGTGAAGTTAATACTTTAGCTCGTGAGAGGATGGGGTGCGAGTGGGAGAGAATTTGAGGAATGGGTTTGCGAGGCAGTGATTGAAAATTTGGAATTGTTTCTTTATTTTAGGGAGACTGTATTTAAATTGGGAAATTTTATTGTTTTGGAACTACTGATTTTCCGGGGTTTCAAATTTTAATACTTTTGATTCTTTGGATACTTGGGAATATGTATATTTGTATATTTGCATGCTTGTATATCTGTTTATTTGTGAAGTTGTATCTTTGCATATACATATAAATTAGTAAATTAATAAGTTAGTAAACTATTAAATTAGTAAATTGGTTAATTGGTAAATTGGTAAATTGGTGAATTGGTAAATTGGTAAATTGGTAAATTGGTAAATTGGTAAATTGGTAAATTGGTAAATTGGTAAATTGGTAAATTGTTAAATTGGTAAATTGGTAAATTGGTAAATTGGTAAATTGGTAAATTGATAAATTGGTAAATTGTTGAATTGGTGAATTGGTGAACTGATGAATTGGTGAATTGGTGAACTGATGAATTAGTAAATTGGTAAATTGGTAAATTGGTGAATTGGTGAATTAGTGAACTGATGAATTGGTGAATTGGTGAACTGATGAATTAGTTAATTGGTAAATTGGTAAATTGATAAATTGGTAAATTGATAAATTGGTAAATTGGTAAATTGGTAAATTGGTAAATTGGTAAATTGGTAAATTGGTAAATTAGCAAATTAGTGAATTAGTAAATTAGTAAATTAGTGAATTAGTAAATTAGTAAATTAGTTAATAAGCAAATTTAAAGAATTTAAAAATTAAATATTTGAAAATTCCAAAATTCCAAACTCGAAAAATTTGATATCTCTATTTTTTTAAGTTTTCATATTTTTAAACTTTCAAGTTAATTTTTACATTTCCAAATTATGAATTCCTAAATTTATAAATTCCCAAATTTCCAAATGATCAAATTTTCGAATTATAAAAATTATCAAATTTTAGAATTTCTTAGATATTTTCAGAACATTCAAAATATTGATTTTAAAATTCAATATTTCCAAATTACCGAACCTGAATATGTTTAAGTACAAGCAGTACAAGCAGTGGTGATATCAGAAATAGTTATAGCAATTCATATATTTATAAGATAAAAGTAGAATCTTGTTATGCTCTAATTTATGCTAAATTTTGTGCTTAATATAATTCAAACACCTGACTCGTCAATATTTCAACAAATTCATGCCATAATTTACACAACCATTTATCTGCTATATCACTCTAATATTTGGAACAAATCCATGTTCTAAATATTGCGAATCCCATTTGTAACCAAATATAACAGTAAAACCGAGTTTATTTCTATTTGAACAAATAATTCAGTTACAAAGAATAAGTGTGCCTCAACAAACGCGCCTCAAAAAAGAATGAAATCTTTCATATACCAAAATCGATCTTTGTAACATTCCACGTAAAAATGTACGTACACATAATATGTATAAATGAAGACTGTCAGAAATTTGGAAAGTTATTGTTTTCGTAAAGGTATCTCGCGCCTCCGCGACTTCAATTCATAAATGAACGCGCACGAATAATAAGAACGCAGTAATGTAAGCAACGTTCTCTTTCTATGTTTTACCACTTTCGTTCACATGCTAGCAAATAAGTTCCCGTATTTCGTATGCCAATTATTTTTCCGAAAATCGTACGAAAAATCTGGCAATGCTGCATGAAGAATGCGTGTAACACCATCTCGCGTTCATCAGCTGCCAGGTGTGAACAGGTAATACTGTTACTGTGACAGCAAACACCGACCTGTCAGTTTTCGAAAAGCCACGTGACTAGCCCCTTAAAAATAAGTAGAGACATATCGGTGTTACACAATTAGTCAACCTAAAGACTTCTAAATATTGGGACTTCGATCGAAGTTCCTAGCGTTTGGTCGCTAACAACCTACGGCGCATGCAGAAATAAAGAATTGTGTATGTTAATTTATGTTTATTCAGTTTTCAATTTCATTATTAATTTCAAATTGGATGTAAATTATACACTGGTTCAGTGTTAATAGCAGCAGTTAATTACAGATCAGTAGATCAAATGTTCGTTCAATCGGGTTCAGTTCATTGCTAAATGAACGATTTGATCTCCAAGTTATTATTCAATTTCTATCAGGCTAAAGAGTCCATTTTCGCTGGTTCTAGTGAACAGAAGCAAACGTGGGCACGCGATCACTTTCCTCCAAGCATGAATTACACATGGAACGGATGTTCAATCACACTGAAACACGCTAACGACATGCAAGATGACGTTCAGCGTGCGTGACTTCCAGCATTCATTCCGCGCAGTGTCATTACACGTAGAAACAGTTGTCTCTATGCATTAATAGATTTTCCAATGATTCAACGTGATTGCTTGCAAGTTGAGTTTTAGCATTTCAATAGGAATCCGATGAACGTCTTATTTGTTTATGGCAACGAGATCCTGCTATTTAACGCTGAATTTATGGACGTACAATGCGTATTTTCTTGGGAATTGGAGATGAAGGAGTAAATCAGTTATGTTGCTGAATTTTTTAATTTGTGAGATGTCGATATTCTTATATTTTTAAGTTTCTGAATTTCTAAGTTTTTATATTTTTACATTCTTTATTTTGAAATTTTTGCGTTTGTAAATTTTCTACATTTCTAGATTTTTACTTTTCAAACTTTTAATTATTACATTTCTGTATTTTTAAATTTTCCAATTTCTCACTGTCTATTTCTAAATTCTTCAATTTTTACTTATAAATTTTTGAACTCCTAAATTTTTACTATCTATATTTCTACATTTATAAATTTTTAAATACCTACATTTCCAAATATCAAAATTTCTATATTGCCTGACTTGCTTGGATCCTCCAGTATAATAAACACATATTTAAAAATTATATTTCACAAAGTATAACAAGAAATTTACAATTAGTTACTGAAAAAATCATTGCTTAAAAATTACAGATTACATAACATTAAAAAATTAAATTTCTTAAAATATAACAAAAAATTTACAACTAAATAAAAGAAAAATTATTTTTGTTATCACAATAGACTACAACAAACATATCATTCATAACTCGAGTACAAAAATAAAAATGCATAAAGTATAACAAAAAGTTGTGATTCACTGTATAAAAAAAAATCATTTCTCTTATAATTACGTAGTATGACAGATGGTATCATGTTTTCCTGAGTGCTAGGCATCCCCACACGGTAGTTAGTCATTGGCTCGCAATTTATCACTAGTCATGGGACTCCATGGGTGTAAGCCTCGCTTACTATGCAGTCACATTACCGATTACATCTAATTACGAATAGATTAATTAACTGGGCTAGTATGAACCACCTGAATCGCTACAGTAGCGTTGCGAAATATCATTTAATTTAATCTACGATTAACGATTGCAATTTATGCTGTTTTCTGTTTTGACGTTGCAACATTTATATTTATCGTTTAATCGGGTAATATGGATTTCGTTCAAAACTTATACTTTTATATTTTTGTTACTCCATTTAATTTAAGTTACAAGATTGTAACAGTAATAATATTCATTAAATGAAACTAGCATACCTAACATACCTAACCCACCTAACCTACCTAATCCACCTAACTTACTTATCCTAACATACCTAACCCACCTAACTTACCTAACACACCTAACTTACCTAACTTAACCTGCCAAATTTACCTAACCTAACATTAGAAACTTGAGTGTTCAAAGATTTGGATTTTTGTAAAAAATTCCAAAATTCCAGAACTAAAAAGTTAGGAGCTGTTCAGTGTCCAAAGACAGCGTTCATCGGAGTCTAAATTCATCCAAGCGCATTAAAAATAAATTTGAAAAACTAAAACGAAAAAAGAGACACAAAGAAAATTCAAAAGACTCTGTAGCATGATAAATCCACATGTTAAAAAATTCAAAAATTCCAGAACTAAAAAGTTAGGAGCTGTTCAGTGTCCAAAGACAGCGTTCATCGGAGTCTAAATTCATCCAAGCGCATTAAAAATAAATTTGAAAAACTAAAACGAAAAAAGAGACACAAAGAAAATTCAAAAGACTCTGTAGCATGATAAATCCACATGTTAAAAAATTCAAAAATTCCAGAACTAAAAAATTAGGAGCTGTTCAGTGTCCAAAGACAGCGTTCATCGGAGTCCAAATTTATGCAAGTGAATTAAAAATAAATTGGAAAAAACTAAAACGAAAAAAGAGACACAAAGAAAATTCAGAAGACTGCAGCATGATAAATCCACATGTTAAAAAATTCCAGAACTAAAAAATTAGGAGCTGTTCAGTATCCAAAGACAGCGTTCATCGGAGTCCAAATTTATGCAAGCGAATTAAAAATAACGTTAAAAAAAGTGAAATGTAAGCACAAAGAAAGACTTTAGGGAAGGCGAAAGACATGGCATTGATTTATGTCGGCGGCATGGAGGTGGTCTCTCAGTGTTGAGGTACATCTTAATATTTTCGTAACGCGTCGAAGCCAATTGCTTTGGCAGCTGTTCGCTGCTGTAATGAAACAACGCTCAGCGTCGCGGCGCGGCGTGCTTGCGAAATAAATACCGCGACGATGCCGCCGCGTATCTCTCGATTACCACTGGAATCCCTCCATAGATCCTCGGACCGCCTTGTCCCGTTGGATGCATAACATGGTTCGCAGTGCAGTAAAGTAGCGTGGGTGACACGAGGCATGATGGACCGAGAAGCAGGTGCAGCAACTTCGCTTTTACTTCTCGCACGCCACCTCCACGACCCCCTTACATACGCATTTATGCGGCCACTGGCGTAGCATGTCAGCCTTTGTCGCTTTGATGCGTGCTACTCCTTTATGGACTACCATATCTTTCAGCCGAGTGTCTAACTGTTTGCTCCTCAATGAATTGTACCGTTTTTTCCTCCTCCTTTTATTCCTCATCGGGAATCCGGCGTATTCTCGTTACACTACGATTTTCGAGAGCACGCTTTGGAATGAAAATGGACCGTCATGGTTCTCTGATGTCTCTTCTAGCTTCACACAATCAAATTGTGGCATTTGTTACTTTTTTTTGAAATTCGTATTTTATCAAATTCTTATTAACAGATCTGTGTATAGGTTAGAAAAGTGATTATTGTTGAGCTTATGGACATCAAGTGTTTATTGTACTCATCTAGTAATAATATTAAGAGGGTGCGTGAGAATAATTTAAATAGTACTAAGTGTACGATTTAGTGAAACACGAATGTAACACTCGTGTTACTTTGTTTGACTGAAATTTGTATTTTATCAGATTCATATTTAGAGGTATGTGAAGGTGTAGCTTAGTAGCCTAAAGTAATGTATGGGATGAGTTGAACTATGGACATCGAATGTTAATTGTACAGATACCTAGTAATTATATAATAGTGGGACGTGAGTGAGTAATTTAAATAATACTAACGAAGTGTACGATTCTGTGTGATACTGTACTTATGCTAGCTCATATAGTGATGTATGTGAGCTGATCACCTCAAACGTGTTTGTTATAATATTATACCTGAACGTGTTGATGTTATAATATTAACATATATGTATAACAGATAAAATTAGATAGTACTGTGTGTTAATGTATAATACCAATAGAGTTCAATGAAATACACGAATGTGCTATAGTTTTGTGAACGAACGTCTTTTAACCTTGTCCATCTACTTTTCAACGAATTCTACCGTTTTTCCTCCCCCGTTTCTTCTTCATCGGGAATCCGGTGTATTCTCGTTACTACGATTTCCAGACCTGTGTACGCTTTGGAATGAAAATAAACATGGCGTCCGCACTATGGACGCATCGCCTGGGATCAGGAAAAGTGAGGTTTATCTGTACAAGTACATAACTCTGCACCACTTTGTAGTTCTACTTGATTTTCATTTAAGAATTTTTATTTACTTCATATTATAGTATGAAGTGGTAGTGAAAATTCGTATTTGAGGCAACCTTCGATACCTTTCATTTATACTTGACGCTTTTGTATACGTTTTTGTAGCTTTTATTAGGGTTTTATTTAGAAATGTACGATAGTATTAGGTAGTAGTTAAAATTGATGTATGGGTAATCTGTATATTTCCTTTATATTTGCAGTTTTTTGTATACCTTGTCTTTCGTAGCTTTTACTACAATTTTATTTAGAAATGTACAAGAATATTAAGTAGTAGTTAAAATCGATATACATATGGGTAACCTTGAACCTTGAACCTTGAACAAATGTCTTATACCCCGTTCCTTCACAAAATGTCTTCTGATATTTAAATTAATTTAACTAGGATTAAATAAAATATATTCCGAGTATCATATTTTCAACAGAAGTGAATTGTTCAAGCGAATCTTCACATCAGTAAGTTCACAGAAGAAGAAAAGCTTCTCTGAATTCTTAGAGTTTTCCTTGTGATGTGTACACTGAAATATCGGATACACGTGCATGTAATGTGTATAAACACATGTGTGTAACAATTTCAACAATTATTGTAATTGAATAAATAGTGATTACTGATTCTTGTAATTTGTGGATGTTGGAAATTAAAGAATGTAATTAATGGCTGCTCAATATATTGTTAGTGATATTCAGAATTATGTGGTAAGATTAATGATGATTTAATGAATTTTTATATTTGAATTGTGGTCTTGACGACTTTAAAGTTTAGGGATTTGAGGATTCTCTTTGAGAATTTTTAGATACCTGAGTTTAGGGATTTGATAATCTAGGAATTTGAAAGCAGTTGAGTTGGGGGATTTAGGAATTTGTGATGTAGGAATCTGGGAATTTGGATATTGGGGTGTTGAGGGATTGCGGGATTTAGGGGTTTGCGAATTTAAGGATTAGGGGAGTGATAGATTTGGGGGTTTAAGAATTTGAGAATTTGAGAATTTGAGAATTTAAGAATTTGAGAATTTGAGAATTTGAGAATTTGAGAATTTGAGAATTTGAGAATTTGAGAATTTGAGAATTTGAGAATTTGAGAATTTGAGAATTTGAGAATTTGAGAATTTGAGAATTTGAGAATTTGAGAATTTGAGAATTTGAGAATTTGAGAATTTGAGAATTTGGGAATTTGGAAATTCAAACCTTTGGAATTTAGGAATATGGAAATTTGGAAATTTTTTAATTTTAGAACTCAGAGATTTGGAAATTCGTGAATTTGGGAATTTAGGAATTTCAGAATTTTGCAATGTGGGGACTTTGCAATCTGGGCATCTAGGGAAATTAATTTACAAAAGATCGAGGGTTTAGAGATTTAAAAATTTAAGGATTTCAAAAGAGAATAAAAGAAGTTGGAAAAGAAACACTTTCAACATATGAAAATTTAGAAATATTGAAGTTTTATAATTTCAACCTTGTGACCTAGAAATTTACTAATCTAAAAAGAATCAAAATATCAAGAAATCAAGCTCAAAAATCAAAAATAAAAAATTACAAATATATTACAAATCCATCAAATCAAAAATATTCAAATTTGACAATTTGTTAATTAAACAATCTTACAATTTGAAAATTTAAAAATTCATAAAATTTGCGTAGCAGATAAATTTATGTAGTATCAACAAATCAGTAAATTTGAAATTATATAAAATTCAGGAACTTGGCAATAGAAACCACGATATTTTTACCATGAATTTTGTTCTTATTGTTTCGTGATTAACTCGGCGAACAAAGCTCGCCAACACGTGCTCGAAACCGAGTGACGAAAGAAGGCTCGAAGAGTCCAGGAAAAATTCTTTCCATGAAACGAGGGACAAGATGCTCATCGCGAAAGTACCTCTTCGAATCTACGTGCTCAATGAGACGTAGAGAACGAGATGGAATAAACTTGTGTGCCGGGTGGTCCGTTCTGAGATTTATGAACGGCCCGTTCTGGAACATTCGAAGGAAACAGTGCGAAAACTTGAAATGGATTTCGAGTCCTGCTCCGAGGAAGAATGTGGACTGGTTTTCAAAATGGATCTGTCCATATAATTCTGATTCTCGGTATAGACGTATATTTACGGCGGTGCTCACCGAGATTTATTCTTGTCTTTCGGAACGTTAACTACTTCGGTTTCAAGTACGAGTACAATTCCACAAATGCCGAGTCGTATTGTAATCGAGATACATTGCGTTAATTGTGTGTTGAATTGAAATATTATTATCACGCATTATCTATGTCCCTTATTACAAGAAGGATATACTGCTATTACACGTAGCTTAAATACATAGATGTTTCTATTTGCTTTATTAAGTCATTGTGTATATGGGGTTGATGGCTGTTATATTTATTATGCATTGTTCCTTATTGAATGATTTATTACTAAATATTTTGGTTTCATTATGTAAGCTTTGTTTTGTACTTTTCTTATGTAGCTTTAGTTAGTAGCTTCTTTGGTTATTTTTATTATTTTTGTTGTATTTTATTATTTTATTGAATGATTTGTTATTGAATACTTTTTCTAGCTTTATTATGCAAGCTTTTGTTCTTTTTTATGTAGCTTTAATTTGTAGCTTTTTTGGTTATTTTTATTATTTCTGTTTTTTTTTTATTATTTTATTGAATGATTTGTTATTAAATATTTTTTGTAGCTTTATTATGCAAGCTTTATTTTGTTCTTTTTTATGTACATAGCTTTAATTTGTAGCTTTTTTGGTTATTTTTATTATTTCTGTTTTATTTTATTCCTTTACTACTTACTTCACTTATTATTTTTACTATATGTTTTATTATAGTTTCTAACTATTTTTATTCTATATTACTAATTGTAATTTGTTTTATTTTTTTAATTTTATTATGTATTATTTTTAACACTTTATTTGTCTTATTTATACTGATTCTATTATTTACTCCAGTTTTATTATTTTAGTATGTTCCATTTTTATAATTTTTTATTTAATCCCTTTTTTCGCAAATTAGGAAGGTAACACGATTTTTCAAATTCATGATAAACAAATCGTAATTTATGATAATTATGGTACATTTGATTATATAATGAATTATCTATATATTGATTTGTAAAGTTAATTTTTTATTTGTTGAAACTGAGTTAGTTCTTTATATATTGAAACTGAGTTAGCTATTTATATATTGAAACTGAGTTAGTTCTTTATATATTGAAACTGAGTTAGCTATTTATATATTGAAACTGAGTTAGCTATTTATATATTGAAACTGAGTTAGTTCTTTATATATTGAAACTGAGTTAGTTCTTTATATATTGGAACTGAGTTAGCTATTTATATATTGAAACTGAGTTAGTTCTTTATATACTGAAACTGAGTTAGTTCCTTATATGTTGAAACTGAATTAGTTCTTTAAATATTCAAACTGAGTTAGTTATTTATATATTCAAACTGAAGAATCCATAGATCAAAATGTTCATAAGTATTAGTTACATATATAGACAAATCTGTAATTCACCTGAATTAATCACCCGTGTACCAAGTACATATAAAATTAGATTTATAATACACACGTCGACTTTGACGACGGTAGTGGACGTGTTAAAGATCTTGTCGAATAACTGTCACGGACATCAGCATAAATCTTCCAACGTAAATACAGAAGCTTTTCTCTTTGCGCGAGACTTTTATTCCAGGAAGTCTTTTAAAGTGTACAAGAACTGAGTCTCTGGAACCCTTTCGATGGTCCATGACACTTCGTGGAAACTAAATAGATCACGTGGAAGGGTAATTACAAGCGTCTCCGTGAAAAGGGGCCCGGGGTGTAGAGGCGAAAATAAAAAGAAAAACAGAAAAACAACTAACCGTGCTTCCCGAGCTTCTTTGATCCTCCCAATGCGTTATGCCCGCCAATGATTTAAGGGCGCATTTCGCCGGTATGCGTACCCGTGCACGCAACTGCCACTAACATCATGTTTAATTTGATTTATCAACGCTATTACGCGCGATGAAAAATAGCTGAACTAGGTTATGGGATTTGGACAAGCGTCGCCGGCATCGGTGACAAGCCGAAAGTACGAGAACCGTTCACCAACTTCCGCGTCGGCCTTGTAACTGTTAATTTAATCCCCTGGGAAAATGATGAATACTATGAATTATACGATCAGTAATTAATGTTCGTAATTAGCTTTACTTCTCCGGTAATTTTCATTTCAATCTGCTGTTTTCTTGAACATCCCTGGAGGGTTTGTATCGCCATATTTTTTGTGCTGATCCTGTATGGCATTTATATTTTTCATTTTTATTTACTTATTAATTCACTCGAACGTCGTGCCATATTTTTAATTTGTTGATATTTTTTATAAGTGTTCTGAAGAACGTGTGAGGGATAAATTTTAAAACAGTGGAATTACATAGTAGCGTTAGTAATAGAATTTATAGTATTAGGTGTCCAGAGAAAAGTAAAGGAAATCTATAAATAATAATTTTAATTGTAACATAGAAATTTTGTAAAAAAGTGAAGATGGTTTTTTAAGGGAAGATGTGAGTTTACGAGCTTCCCTGTGTACTTTAGAGCTCACGTACAGGGAAAAACAAAGCAGCTTCTTTTGCGAAGGAGACTTCCTCCTCGAAAGACGCGAGAACCTCGAGGCGGCAAAAAGAGGTCACGGAAGGCCGAGAAACCGAGAGAGGCGAAGTTTGAACGAGTAATGGTACGGGGGTATGACCAATCAATTACTAGTAGTGCAACTCGGGCCCCACACACAGCACCGATATTACCGGGACCATTACCTTTCGCCCGCTACACCTTTGCCGGGGCAGAAGGGCGAGGAGGACAAGCGAGTCGCATGATGCACGCTTACAAATTCGCCCTTTGGCTACAACGCAGCCTCTGTTCTCCATGCAAGTTAGCCGCGATTTGCCTTTGAACGATACATAAAGTTGCTCCTAACAATAGGGGGACTTAGGTGTCCGCGGAACCACCGCAGTCAAGAACTAGTCACCGCAGTCAGTTTCTAAACCATGCAAGATGGATTTGCTCGTATCAGTCATTCGTATGTTTTCATTCTTTCTCTGCAACTTCAGATATACTATGTACATCTGACGAATTGTTGTGTCAACGTGGTATGTTTATATCTTTCTACATAGTGAATTAATCGGTATATATAGATGAAATCTTTGTTATTTTAAAATTAATAGCTTTTTTGCTGACCGTATTTGGGAATGTATGGAATTTGTGGAAGCTTTCAAGGTTTTTGAGTGATTGTGTCGTTAGTTTGGGATTAAGTCAAACGCTAACTTTCAGTGAAAGTACTTGTGAATGTTCTCTCATAGTTTGCTTTCTGAGCAGTTTTGAAGTTTTAAAATTAGGTACTTTTTTGAGAATATATACTTTTGAATAGTTAGCACCTAACGATTATAATTTGATGGAATATGAGTTTAGTTTTACAATTTTCTCTTGTACAGTTTCATTGCATATCTCTGTTCCACAATTCTTGTATAACTCAGGTAAAAATGGGTAGTGAAAGAATAAAACAAAAATGTCTGTCAAATGATAGATCATAATGAAATATTAATTGCAACTTTTATGCTGAATATACAGTTCATGTATATTCATGAATATACATGAAATTTATATAGCATTGTAAGAAATATATTTGTGGATGTATAAGCATATTATAGAAATATGTAAACATACATGTTATTTAATGGATTTAAGGTTTTAAGGTTTGTACAGAAATTACTATAAAATTGCAGTGACGTCACATGTAAAAATTGTGAAGTGAATTTTAATAAAAGCTTGCGTGAACGTTCGATCGAATCGAATGCTTTGTAAATGCTTGACCCAGGATCACCAACGTCGTTTCGCCCGAGGCACGTTCAATACCTCTTGTACCAAAACCATCGAACGAGACAGCACGGAGGAAGATATTTTAATTATCGTGTAATCATAGTTGTTCCATGGTCTAATTAACCATTCCATCTACAGGTTGATGCGAACCGTTTCAGAAGCCTCGGAACATTCCAAACATTAAATGTAATGATTCAATATACCCAAAATATCCATTGCTACATTTACAACTTTTAAAGTCTTATTCAGATTCCAAGTTCTATGTTTATTATTCAAAAATCAAAAAATATTTATTATTTATCTTGAAGATATATTACTTACAAGTCATGTACCAAGGTTATTATTCAAAATGTTCGAGATTTAATAAGTTCACGATTTATTTATTAAAAATTATGTTCAAGAGTTACTTTCCAAATTTTAAGTCCATAATTTATTTATCCAAAATATTGTTTAAGATTTACTACTCTTATTACTGAATGGTTTAAATTTAAATTTATATTATTTGATAGTATGTATGATAGTCCTACACACCCATTACATACTAATTTAAATATGAACATAATTTTACAAATAATTTCTTAAATATTACATGACTAAAATTTTATGGAAAATCTTAATAGACCACTTGCCTTTTATTAAAATTAAATTTGTATTGTTAGAGATAAGGATTAACATTCATACATTCCTTGATTTTTATGGTCAACCTATTTTACATAAATAGCTCGTAAATAATTAAATATGTAGTAATCATGTTACAATAAAAATTGTAAAAATGATAAAAATAAATAAAATTAAATTTGTAGTTATACGTTAAAATCAATAATCAATCATTGACAAACACACTTAAATATTCCTCATCAAAAGAAAGTATTAATTTAACCTATAATTATATTTTGCACACAAGTACACATAAACGCTACAGAGAAAAATAAAAAAGTTATATATAAAACACAGCACAATGTTATAAAATCGAATACTAATTGCAATCTTAAAATTCAAATTACCTCTTCGGCAACGACATTATACCGAGCTCTCAAAAGCTGGCTCTCCGGCACTCGGTTATAATCTGAATGTAATGGTCTGTTAAAGGGCCATCTTCAGTGAATTTGAAAATGGCCATAAAATGAGCGGCGATCCCCCGCGTGCGTTCACGCGAGACCACATTACCGATTGTACGCGATAATTATAGAATAAATAAATTCACGTCGTGTTGGAATGCGTATAATATATCTACGTCTGCCAAATGGTACCGAGATACAGTCGTATATCACCGAGCGAGTTATAGGACCCTCCCGGTAACTCATTGCCCAGTGTATGTCGTTTCTAGCAATGCGTTTGGCTCGTATCCACTGCTTTTCTATGGACCGTACATCGTATTCGGAAATCGATTCAAAGAAAACTGTATTTTAACCTTAATATCGATGTTTCACTTTTTCTTCAGAAAATTAAGTGTACCAATGACGGTATTTTGGACTATGGCCATAACATAGAAATGGATATAAACAAATCGCTAAAATTACTTTCTTTGTGAATGTTACAAAACAAGTTCGAAGGATATTTTCCTTTTTACCTAACCTAACATACTAGGTTCTGGAGTCCATCAGAAAAAGGGAATATTTAAATAATGCAGTTAACGAGATTTAAATATTATGAGAACTTCGAGATATTAGTAAATTCTCTTCTGACACATTTCATTTATATTCGATATAAATTTTGTTTAATATCTGTCAAGTATTGTGTCAATATGGCGGAATGTCTTACGATAGAAATTGAAAGAGTGAAGTATTTTCCATTTTCTATAATTTTACTTTATTCTGTTCATTAAAGGAAATATATTGTTTTAATGTTTTATTGACTCTTGAAAGAATAGCGTGCAATGACCAATTTCGATCAAGATATTTCAACTCTGCCAGTATTTTCATTGCACGAACCATAAACGATTATCATATCGTATTTTTCACTGTTGCTGAATGTAGCACAATAACTTTCACATCACTTTTGCTATCAGTGAGAGAACTGAACTGACAATGGGATAAGATATCTTGCGTTGACAATAGAATACTAAGATATCTTGTGTTGACAATGCTTAGAATCTAGCAAAAATTATGTTTGGAAACATGAACGATTGTCTTGAGCAGAATTACGTTGACTGAATGTGGTTTCTAATGCAAGATTATTCATTTATCTAATTAATTAATTTTACTTCCTGTTATACTTCTCCATTATATTTTTTGTGCAAAATTTTGTTAACGTAAGTGCAGGAAATATTTTAACGATATTTTTGTAACGAGCATTTCCTAACCTAACCTAAAAATTATGAAGTGTATATATGTTGAACTTTAGTTCGTAGAACTGTAATTTGTAAAACTATAATAGCACTCTACAATCTAAAAACCTTCCTAGAACCTCCTCTGTAAGCTCCCAGACTTCAGAGTTAAGAAGTCTCTTTTCCAAAATTTTTGACATAAACGCACTATAAAAATGAATAATAACAATCAATTACAACATTATTACAACAAAAAGAAAAAGATATATTACACCTAAAATTTTGAATCGAATAACACAAGAAAGCAGTAGTAACATAACTCAAAAGCCACAGAGTTTACCCTCAGGAGATGAATACAAGTTTTCGTACACACAGCTCACAATTTCTACGACTATTTATTTACCGAATACATTTATTAAAAGGCAGTATAGGTGTAAAATAAGACATTACGTCCAAGGAATGCTTAGGTGTCTCGAAAAAGAAACAAGTCGTATCTGTTGAAGGCTCTTGGGTATATACAGGGTCTTATTCCTTTCATCGTTACAACAGATCTTACACGTTTTATTCGGGTTAAGGTGTACGAAGAGCAGACGTTTCTCTGGAGCTATACATCTTCCCAGCCAGGCTTCACGGTAATATAGAAATTCAATCGTTCAGGCAATTATGCGTTGCGGCTGTTATTATGACCCCTCTCCATGGTCCGCCGACCGGTTCATTCTCCGGCCTCGTCCCTTGCATATAATATATATATATAATGTTTTATTAGCTTTGTTTATGACACGTTTATGTTCTTTTATTGTCTTTTAACCGGCTATTTCGCACACCTACATCTGTCTGGAGAGTTTTTCCTTCGTCGCTTCGTAAAATTTTTAAATTTATGCTCCTTCGGTGCGATCTGCTTGAAATAGCTGGAAACGTGTGCTGGACGATCGATTTTAACACGTATGGGAAATGTAATTATTGTATTATGGTAATTTGAAGCTGGAAGGTTGAAGTTACGATTTTGATTGATTACTTCAGAACAAAATTTTATACAGCGTAGTAATTGTGGTTTTTGAAATAGATAGTCTGTTAAAGATATTACTGCAAGGTTTACGTGAATATTGAAAAATTTTTATTTACATATGTGCTATTGTAACTTTGTAAATTTGATAAATTTAAAAATTTGTATGCCTTTAAGTTGAGACATGAAACTTTTTCTGTAACATATTTCTGAATTTTTATATTTTCAAACTTCTATATTTTTAAATATAAACGTTTCAAACATTGTAAGGTTCAAGCTTTGCGAATATGTGTGTCAAAATTAATTCAGACACTTCTGAATTTCGAAAATTACCAAATCACCAAATTTAGAAATCCATAAATTTCGAATGCAATGCAAAATTGTCAGGTTTCTAAATTTCAAAATTTTGAAATTTCAAATCTACGACATCACACTATGCATCGTTCTCGCCAATGCTCGTTAATTCCTCACGGACACCTGTTTATCCCATCACTACCTAACTTAACCTAAACAATAAAATAATTCACAAGCGACATATATTATCGCAAATTATATTCTTAACAAAATATGTGCCCATAACCTCAAATTTACTGCGTTACTCGTTGATTAAACAGTAGCATCCATCCTCCACTTACGTCAAACATTCGAGCAATTACAGTACACAATCTGCAATGTTACGAAAGTAAATACAAACTGTATTACGTAGCAACATACTATACAACTGAAATAGTACAATAAATTCCAAGACCCCTTATATCTTTACTTTTACGTTGTAACTCAAGCGCCACCTTGTAGTATGAAGAGAAGCGATAAACTGACTAAACTTTTAGGTTAATTTGGAAAATAGGGTGCAAACGTGGAAAAGACACGAGGTGTTTCACTACACAAGTTTGTGTAGTTTACGAGAAGTTTGTCATTTGTAATAAATACGAATATTTCCTTGCATTTAACGCATCAGTAATTTGTAATATTTTGTTATTTTGTCACTGAGTCATCTATATTTTCTTCTGATAAATGCAGTTCGTCGTTTATAATTATGTAATCATTTAAAAGTTATTTCTAATCTGTGATATATTTCGTAGAGTAATTTTACCTTTCTTAAGCTTTTCAGTGCTGCAAAATTGCAAATGGTCGCCACATTGAACCTTTTCTGTAAATAGACATTAAAATTAAAATATCTCCTAAACTAATGATTTTTCCACATAAATAGATTAATACTTTTTTGTAAAGAATATAAAGGAGTATCAGCTGATATAATAAGAAATATATGATTCCATTTAAAAAAACATTAATAACCTTCATATGTCCTTTACACGTCTACCTACAAAAAAATATATCACCAGCATATGCCCCTCCCAAAACCATTCAACTTCATCTGAAACATTGTTTGCTAAGAGTAATAATAACGATGCAAAATGTGGTGAGCCAGCCTGTATAACCAAAGTGTCCTTTACACCTCTTATTTCTAACAGAAATAAATCCTATGACGAGCTTTGAAACGTGGGTATCAAAAACACGAATATTCTAAAAGCTACACTAATTACAGCAATCCTTTAGCCGTGTCCCATTGTGTCGAGGATAGAGGTCATGCTGTGAACTTGTAGACGCGAAGGAAGCTGTCGATGTATTTTTGATGGCGACCGACTCGAACAGACTGCCGGAAGCAAACTAAGCCCCTCACGGAACATTTTTTACGTCAAACGGAATGGCAAATGAAATAACGTTTGCGATCTTATCTCGTCAGGTATTTTGTCCATGCCCTCCTGCATCAAAGGTTATGACCAAACCCCAACCAAAGACTAAACACAAGTGCACAAGATGGTGTGTATGTGTGTGTCTGCGTTATGCGTGTATCGAAGATCCATGTTTCGTGCGTGGGGTACGACCATCTCGACGTAGACGTTCACAATAGCTTCTGTTTAGAGTACTTATGGTCGAAGGGGGTTGAGGGGCTGCTGGGTAACCCAAGGCAGCCATCTTATATCGAATAAATCATCGCGGACACGTCAGAGATATCATTGAGTTGGTTGACGGGGAGCATCGCTGTGTCTTATATAACGGGTGCTGCAAAAGTATTTCATTCAATCCTATAATCACCTGTTAATGAATTACATTTCATTTCGGTTAAGTATTTGTATTAGATACAAGCCTTTGTTAAGGGTCTTGTATTAGATACAAGTTAGGTTAGGTACAAGTTTAAGATTCTTTTAACATTTTTAAATATCACCACTTCACCATCCATTACTTTATTTTTATCTGCTTTGATGTACAAAGTATTTTAGGTGAAACGTTTTTATTTACAATAGAATTGTACGGTAAATTGTAAATGTTTGAATTGTTAATGTTCACGTTTTCATTGTTCATTGATTTTACGATCGTCGTCAATATCCACCGATGAACCTAACCTAACCCATGAGTCGTCCTAGGAGCCTCACCACTGCCATCATAAAATACAGACCTTGGCATTTGAGTATAATACTGTTCATTTAAAATGAATTAAAAAAAAATATCAGAAGCGATTGTTACATATGAAGGTCATATTAAGAGGTTTACCAAATACATTTTCAGGGATGCAGTACAGAAAATACACAGGGTACGTTTTGAAGCGTAGTGTTACAATAGGTGGATAGTATTGCGTATCAATCAGATGCCGAGGGCCCACATTGTCTTACGCGTCAGGCGAATAAAAGGGCGCCTGGCCCTTGTGCTTGAGAGCCCCAAGTACCCAGCAGCTCGGGACCACCCGGACTGAACCTATAGACCCGACAGGGATCGTATTGACTTCGTGCAAGTCTGTCGAATCGAAACCACATCCTTGACTCAAGTGGCTTACGCTGCATCTTACGGCATTCGAAGATGATTGGAAGGAAAAGAAAACAGACCGAGTCGAAAGTTAAATTCTACCTTGGACCTATCAATTGTAGACCAGGAATCGAACGTCGAAGGTAAAACATACGAGACTTGCGTTAATATTGAACCGCAAAAGGAATTTTAACTTGATATATTTCACACTTTGGATCGATGTGTCTTAACTTGATTCGTAACTTTGATAATTGAGTTGTTATTTGAGGTTTTATAGTTAGATTGTTTGATGTTATTTTTGTTCAGTCTGCGAAACGCTAAGTGCAATTTAGTGTAGGATTCACTCTCTAAATATTTGAATTCACGAATTTCTATTTCACTAAATCGATAAATTCTTAGATCACTAATATAAAGCCTTAAACTTCAAGGAGCTCCATATTTCTAGATTTCTAAATTCCCAGATCGTTAAGTCTCTAAATGGTTCAATGAAACTTTCAGTTCCCAGATCCCCAGATACCCAGATACCCACATCTGCAGATCTCCAGATCCACAAAGTCCAAAACCACCTCCCTTAATCTTTGAATTCGTAAATCACCAAATTTTCAAATCTCCATACTCCCAAGTCCGTAAACTGCTAAATAACCAAATTTCCAAGTTTTCCAATCTCCAAATTCCCAAACCCTCAAACTTCTAAATTCCCGAATTCTCAAGTCACCAAATCACCAAATCATCAAATCTCCAAATTTCCAAATTTCCAAATCATCAAACTCCCAAACTCCTAAACCCCAAATACTCAAATTCCTAAATTTGCAAAACCCCAAATCTTCAATTTTCCAAATTTGTAAATCCCCAAATCCTCAAATTCCCAAATTACTAAATCTCCAAATCCTCAAATTGCCAGATGTGCAAATTCTCAAATTTGCAAATCCCCAAATCCATAAATTCCCAAATTTGCAAATCCCCAAATCTTCAAATTCGCAAATCTCTAAATCCCCAAATCTTTAAATTTCCAAATTCGCAAATCCCCAAATCCTCAAATTTCCAAATTTCTAAATCCCCAAATCTTCAAATTCTCAAATTTGCAAATCCCCAAATCTTCAAATTCTCAAATTCGCAAATCCCCAAATCCTCAAATTTCCAAATATCTAAATCCCCAAATCTTCAAATTCTCAAATTTGCAAATCCCCAAATCTTCAAATTCTCAAATTTGCAAATCCCCAAATCCTCAAATTCCCAAATTTGCAAATCCCCAAATCCTCAAAATTCCAAACTTCTAAGTCGCTAAATCCTCAAGTTCTCCCATTTGCAAATCTCCAAATCCTCAAATCCCCAAATCCTCAAACTCTCAAATCCTAAAACCCTCTAATCTCCAGACCACCAAATCCTCCAATTCCCTATTCTCCAAATCCTTAAAACCTCAGATTTCCAAATTGACAAATCTCCCCATCTAAACAACCCTAACTTCAATTATCAACTAATCATCAATAATTTCGCAAACTTAATTCAATCCCTCAACAACAAAACAGGTAACATAAATTTAGGTTTTCGCATTACGGACCGTTTTGTCAGACGCATAATCGAAAAACCGGGCCCCGAATGATCGTCTGGTCAAAAGTTCCTCATCGACATGGAGGGTCAAGCCCGCGAATCGAAGAGAGAAAAGAACCGGCAAGAACTAAATACACAGTAGCAGACTTTTCATATAATGCGATATAATCACCTGGCATGACTACACATTATCTGATGCACATGTACACGGACCGTGGGCCTGTACGGCCGTGCACGGGGCTTCTATGCGTGTACGGAAATCAGTAGTCGGGCTGCGTTTCAATCTGGAGTGATCATTACTCACTGTTCCTGATATTACTTCAATTCAATCAGTGTCTTCCTACTGGTTGGTCCGCGCTCGTGTGCAGGTCGCTCGACGACATTCACATTCGAACGTGCACCTATGGCCACGCGTAGCTCAACACGCTCGGTTGATGAATGGCTTCGGCCAGTTCTGGAATGCGGTCCCGCATCGACGTTATTGGCTGATTTTTTGGTCGGACCCGAAACAACCATCTTATCTCCGATCCTTTTAGGACCCCTCGATGACACCTACGTACGGCAACGAAAAAGTGAAACTATTCCATGAATATTCCCGATCGCATTAGTGAGAGGTGCAATTGAAAAGGTCCACAATGTATTCCTTGTTTACAGCAAGAAGTCCTGCAAATAAAGCAGATGCTTTCAGCGATGATACCGTGTCCCTAGCATTATCCGTTGTAGCGAGTGGGTAATTCGAAATTGGTAATCACGCGATGGCGCCAACCTCTCGCAATCCGTCAGCAATCTCGGGTTTTGTTGTTCGCATCATTCGGCTCTGCTACTTTTCTCCTCCTTCCGTTTCCTTCTTCCACGGCCTCTGTCCCGCTTTCAACGTCTGTCTTCCTCCTGAGAACTCGCGTTGCATGCACGACGATTGTGTGCACAACGAAACCTTCCGGAGCAGCCTCGGAAGTTTGTCTTTGTGATGGCCGACGCAATACGCGGGGACCGGCTACTGGGATACGCGCTGAATTATCCACTGCGATAGTTTAACTTGCCTCGCGGATACGTTTGCTTCTGACCGTTTGTTATCAGTTCTTTAATTCCTAGCATTTTTCTTTAAAGGTATATTTTTAAACATTGTTAAATTAAATCGTGAGATAACTCATAAATATGCGATTTCATCAAGTAATGACGCACCTGGTGTGTCATAGAGGTTACCCTTTACAAAAATATAGGCTTTTGTTTGCAAAATTTTTGTGACGTCATTAACGTGACTCTTGAGGTAACTTGTAGAGATATACGCAATTTTGCTTTTAACCAAGTAGTGACGCACCAGGTGTGTCATAAAGGTTACTCTTTAAAAAAATGTAGGTTTTCTTTGCAAACTATTTATGAGTACTTTTAGACATCACTAAGATGAATCTTGAAAGTGTAATTCGTAGAAATATATGCAAGTTTTCTTTAATCAAGCAATGACGCACCTGGTGTGTCATAGAGGTTACCATTTACAAAAATATAGGCCTTTGCAAAATTTTGGTGACGTCATTAACGTGACTCTTGAGGTAACTTGTAGAGGTATACGCAATTTTGCTTTTAACCAAGTAGTGACGCACCAGGTGTGTCATAAAGGTTACTCCTAAAAAAAATGTAGGTTTTCCTTGCAAACTATTTATGAGTACTTTTAGACATCACTAAGATGAATCTTGAAATTGTAATTCGTAGAAATATATGCAATTTTGCTTTAATCAAGTAATGACGCACCTGGTGTGTCATAAAGGTTACTTTTTACAAAATCGTAGACTTTTCCTTGCAAACTGTTTATGAGTACTTTTAGACATCATTAATGTGAATCTTGAGGTAACTTGTAGAAATATATGCAATTTTGATTTAATCAAGTAATGACGCACCGGGTGTGTCATAAAGGACATCCTTTAAAAAATTGTTGACTCTTGCAAACTTTTTATGGACACTTTTTAAGGTTACTTAATCATTACTTAAGGTGTATAAGAAGTACTTTTAAGAACTATGCTTAATAAATATATGTATTGAATGCGTTTAAAAAATATTTTTAAGAGTTCCTTCAGCCCATACATTTAAGAAATGACTTTTGATTAAGAGTACGTTTAGCAAATACTGTCAACAGACATTTATACGAAGTACTTTCATCAAATAAGAACAGCGAAGTACGTTGAAAAGTTTTTGTGGTAATAAAGTGAGAATGAATTGCATGTATGTATAGCAATGTTGAGTACAAATTGGTTTGACAGAACTACATTCTTTGAAGTAAGGAGGATTTTTTCAGCATGCACTTTGTTGGGATAATATATTGCAGGCATGTTTAATTCTGAACAAGTGCCTACACGGTCAATTTCAAAAGAAAGATGAAGCTGGTTGATATCAAGTCCTGACTCACGAAGGTTGGAGTCCAGAAATTACGAGGTCACGATCTAATCCTTCCGCGTGCATCTAATGTAAGTCGTTGGTTAACGATACCGCAGCGACTGGTTTCTCGTCGCAAATGGATTGCACCGTGCTCTCGGACAATGATAATCGCTGCCTCTGCTGCCAGAGACGAATAGAAGCAATCGGTACAGTCAAAGACTGCGCGAATTTCCGATCGAATTAACTATTTCTTGCAAATTTCAACTGTTTCCTAAACTCTCGAATTTTAATCCAAAGACACCCTCTTTACATTCTTTTGGAGACTCCACAGTTAAATTTTGTCGAAGAAATAAATTTTTTTTTATTGTATTATAAATTATATAATATTTATTATAAGGTAAATTAAGAAATGTAGGTACTAAATAAATAATAATCGATGATCACTATTCTACCACTGAATAATAATTTGAGTCACAATGAAGAGATTGCCGAAACAATAAAAATTTGCTACATTACTGTCAGATTTCATCAGAAACATTCTCTTGCACGAGTTCGTGTTAAGTTAGTATTATGATAAATTATCAGACAAAACAAAGAAACAATACATCTGAGATTCTCATCAACATTCAGGTTCATCAACTTTCCTGAGACCTGTGGCTCCCTGTGTGACCGGACAATAAATCCTGCGGTAAGGACCGCAGCTAGTGGATTATTACCAGTCAAATCATCAAAATTATAAGGTTTGCTTGATGACGTACGACGTTAAAGATACTTTACCGACTTGATTTTCATTTATTACGATTGGTAATTCCTTCAACTTGTCACATAGTGTGGCTAGATGCAATTTCCTTTGCTATAATCAATTTTGGTGAAGAAAGGTTAGTGTCGTATAGTCACTTAGAGGTTAGTGTCATATAGTCACTTTATAGATTTTTAAGATTTATGTCAACGTAAGAACAGCAAGTTATCTAGTGTGTCCTTATGTGAGGACGTCATGATCAAAAGGAGTCATTATCGAACCTAAACTTTAATATCTAACCTGCTCGAAATTAGTGTATATAGAAATATTCATCACATTAATTTTTGCAATAGAGCGATATCACATTTTTAAACGAATAGGTCTAAGATCTCATGCATAAAATTTCCTACAAGCAGAATACCGATTTCTAGCTTTCTCAATATTGCTCTCGGAGACTCCCGGTTTCTTTTTTTCGTTGTCCAGGCCTTGAATCAGGCACGAAACGAATGACAACGGCAGATTGTTCCTGTCATTCCGTACCGGCGACGTCTCCCGGCGATCATCCTGGTTCTCGTGAATGGGCGACGCAATTTTCCTGGATGTCTTTCGAATCCGTGCTCCGAGAAAACTCTAGAAAATCTCTCGACGCTTGTCCCGACTCGGCGTATAATTGAATTTTAATTTTGTAATTCTTCCCGGCGTGGGCCGGTGCCAATCTACGGGGAATATCGGACCTGTCCTGACCACGCTGATTTCTTTACAATTCATTTCCTTTGCTTCGTGAGAGACCCTGCTTGAAACTCGTGCTCCTTTTTATTGAAACGCACAAATTAAGAAGAGAAAGTTGGACAAAACTTATGTTTTCAATTTATTGGTTGGATTTAATCTTTTGCGTTCCTTCGTTATGGATAGTCAGATTACCTTATATAGTATAATTATTATAAATTATTACCTTGACTAGTAATTATTACACATTGAAAAATTGACATTGTGATGTTTTAAAAACATTTTGGTTTGAATTTAAACATAAAATTACGTCTGAGATTTAAAATTGCATACTCTAACATTCTTAAAGTATTACGAATAATTTAAATGATGTTTGTCATGTAAACAATAATGTATTAATATAAAATGGTGTAGTAACCTTTCTGAGGATGTTTATAACCATCTTTCATTTAGGTTATGTTCGAAACTTGACGGCCATTTTAATGTTCGTATTTGTCATCTATATAAAAGGAACAGAAAAGTTCAACAAAAATACAAAAAGGTTTATGTAATTATTAATTAAAAAACCCTTGAAACCGTCAGCAAACAGCGTATTCATAATTAAATTTGCAAAAGAAGCAAGTTGATAAAAGAAAAATTTCGATTTGAACGTCAATCGAGTTTCGTCGAAATACCGTTCTCGAGTTGCTTTCAACGTCCCCTACGTTTCCACTGTTTGCATTTCGTTATATTCGATCGCAAACGAGAAAAAAAGACGAGAACAATGCGAATTATGATATTTGTTTGTTCACCGGTCAGAAGATCCCTGGGGTGCACGGGCTTCTGCTAAGAGACCGAGAGATCGACCTTGAATTTATCTGCGCAAATCTGTACGCTGGGATGAATAATTATTGAACGCGAGTAACATAAATATGATACACTGCACCAAGACTGGTTCTGGCGTGGGGTACTGGCTTAAGGAACGTTCACACAAAACGCGAAATATTGCGGTATAAGGAAGTTATATTATATTGTAAGCAAGTTATATATAAGCCACAGTATATAAACTAATAGTTATAGTATAAAGTAGTATACTATATGTAGTTGGTATGAATATTTAGAGTATAATAGTAATAATTATAATACACAGTTGGGATACAGTTTAGGTATTCTTCCATAATATATAATTAGTACAAGTGTGTAACACCAGTGGTTAACATTAAGTTTTAGTATGTAACAGTAGTAGTTATAGAGGGTCCTCGTGGGTGCAATTTCAAGGAATGCTAGCTGGAGTGACACTGAAATTTTTACTTCTCCAAAATGAAGCTTCGTTTCATAATTGTTAAACAAAAGCACTGATCCTTCAAAGCGAGTCCGTGTGCGCATGCGCACGAGAAAGCGTCTGTGTGCGTATGCGCATGTGTGAATCTATGAGCATAGCGCGCATCCTAACGCAAGAGTGATTGCATCGATATACAATCAATATACAATAAAACTCACACATTCATACGGTGTCCGGTGTTCTATAATCCATCAATTATCATTCCAACATTATTTACTCGCCCAAAGAGGGTGCAAAATTCGGAGGCAACGAATGTCCCACTAGTCGCAGGACGCTGGTTTGAAAGTTTGGCGGTTCGTATATCGAATACTCGCGGATTTTAATCAACCGGTATCTGACTGGGGACCACGGGAGGAATATCCTGAGATGGTGCCAGGGCACCACGGGGGTTCGACACGTACAATAAGCGGCATGGGCCGAGGGGCGCCTGTACTCCGACCAACCTATGGGTTTATACCTGGCCGGCAACAAGTCTTCTCCCCTCACCTTCCACATATTCCCCTCATCTGTACGGGCCTGGCGCCTTCTCCCTTCCCGTGTGAACACTACTCGAAATCACCGATTTTATGGGCCACCTTCGACGTTTAATGAAGGAACTTTACGAGGCGGGATTTTGTTTTAAAGAGCGTATCGGCCTCGTCGATAATTTTCGCATAACGACGAGTCACTTTCCAGTTCTGCCTCTTCCACCGTGTCGTCGGTTTCTTTCCTTTTTGCTGACCGGTTGTGGTTTCTGGGCGAATCTTCGATGTTCACTGATTATATCGCCGGGGATCTTTCAGCAAAAATTTCTATACTGATCATTGGTGTTTCGTTACTTTTTAGGTTAACAGCTCGGTGTTTTATTTCTTGGGTTTGGGCTAACGAATTGTTTCTTATTGACCAACGTTTTGCTTTATTTTACTTTGTCAAACTTTTCATGCAAAAGTTTTGGAAGGAAGCATTTCTCTTGACGCGTTTAAAATTTTTATTAAATTCAAAATTTTATTTCTGTGCTTGTGTGGTTTCATTTTACATTCCTGTATCTTGTCATTGTTATGTGAATTTAAAATTTTACTGTTATCATTAACAAAAATATTTCTCATTCATTAATTAGTTTCTTTGCAAGTTTGCGATGTTAAAGAAATTTTGTAATAAGTCCTCATTTTTATTGTAAAATTAAAATGTCACGTAACAAAATCTTAAACCGAAATTAAAAAATATTTAAGAATGTTAAAAATATTTTTAAGAAGACAATTTAATAGTATTGGATAAAAATTGAATATGTTTATCGAAAATAGATATAATTCAATTGCGTGTTTTTGAATTATCACTTTCAGCAACGCAAATGTGCAGAATTCTAGTTCAGATAATTTCACCGAACCATTTATTTATTCTCGCGAGATATCATAAATAATTCCAGCGTTATCTATCGTTGCGTTCAATCGGTAATTAGCTCGGGTCGAAGGAAACCGAGGCTTTCCCTGGGGCCGCACAGCACGGAACCTTTAATGACTTTCCAATTAATATTTCCGCTGCGATTCAATTAAAATTCAATTAATCAGACCGACGAGTTTGGCCAACCACCTGCCTAAGTCATGGAATTAAATTTTAATCTATTCTGTATTAGTTATGAATTTGTTTGTCTGCAGCTTGTTTCAACGATTCGTACCGTATTAAGGAACGAACGCATAGCTAACAGAATTTACTGTGATTTATTGATAGAAGATAAACAGCATAGGAAAAGTAAAAACATAAAAATTATTTTTAATTGAATATAACGATAATTAATTATGTAACAATTATGATAAATATTTTTATAAAATGACGATATATAAATTAGAAAGTGTTTGTATCTACTAAGTCAAAATATTTTAGTTCAATTTTCAAAAATGTGCAATTTTTACATTTTCTGTAATAAAAGTGTGGTTGAGGATTTTTTTTTAAATATTGATTTTCCTTTTGGACAAATAATTGAAAAAACTGAAAAATAGAAGTTTAATTTGATAGAATTTTATACAATTGTAGTGTAGTTGTGAAGTGGAAATAAAGTAGCTACTCTAAGATAACAGTCATATCAAACACATAAATATAAGTCAATCGCAAAATGCCTCAAAGCGAATCCACCACAAATTATTCTCCATAGAGAGTAAAATACTGTATACATTTAAAATTATTTTGAAATTCTTTTGACATACAATACTAAGTATACTAAATCTAAACTAGAGCTTAAACTCGCACTGGAATATAAATTCATACATGCCTAGAAAATTCACACATGATGTCTAGAATCCACATACAGTCAAGTACGCGTCACAAATTGGCGCGTGCGGTCTGAATCTGTCAGCCTCAACTCGTTGATACGAGTATATACTTCACAATAAAAAATGTATCTACAGTACTTATAAAATATTGTAAGCAATCATGTTCATTTAATCGGATAGAATTTAAATTCGCATACGCTTTTGAAAGCGAAACGGCTAGAAAGCATGTAGATTCTAGATTCTTGAGAATAAAAAAGAATCAGCAAAGGCAGTGGATGCAAAGGAGGGACATACAAAATAGGTTGCATCCCACCCGCTGATAGCAGTTGTAGTATCGAGCGTGCAAACAAATTGTCTTGTTTTAAAGGAGCAAAATCAAGCGTACGCTGGTGAAACACACCAGCACGGTTGCTAGTATGTCGTCGTCGTTCCCTCTACAGCTGCTGATATTTAATACACGATTCTTTGTTGCATATTCATCGTATTGGCGCGAGATCCACAGGGGCGCGGTGAATCGTGTTCCAGGTTAACTTACATGGTGTACGAGGCAGTAAATATATCCCTGCATCGATATTTTAACGGCAAAGCAGCGACCGTGTCTCGCGAAGAATTTCGAGGACGATCTTTAAAGCTCCCTGCACAAATAATCCTGTTTCTCGTACACGAGTTAACTGCATTCCTCTGGTTCGGTTAATTGTTCACCTTGACACCATCCGACGTTAAATTCGGTCGTTAATTTCTGTGCCGGTATTTTATTAATTGCGGACGACTGGATTATTTTGTGTCACGGGTACTGATGCTTTTGGGTCAAATTTTGTGGATTTAAATTTTTCATAATTAATTTTAGATTTATTGTATTGGTAACAGTATAGCATTGGAAACACTGATGTATTTTGATATTACTGGTAATGTTTTCATGTATGCTAGTATAGAGACAAATGAGTTGTATGATACTAATAGTGACAATGGCATTTTTTTTAATTACATCTGATATGATTCATGTATTGTTACTTTGAAAATTATGTACTATTATACTTAAATATATTTAATATATTTTACTTATTTCGTATATTTGCTGTGGTTGGTGTGCTTTATATACTAGATATAAATAAGATACTTAATGTACTTGATATACTTGATATGCTTGATATGCTAGATGTACTTAATATACTTGATATACTTGTTATACATGTTATACTTGTTGTACTTGTTATACTTGTTATACTTGTTATACTTCTTATACTTCTTATACTTCTTATACTTCTTATACTTCTTATACTTCTTATACTTCTTATACTTCTTATACTTCTTATACTTCTTATACTTCTTATACTTCTTATACTTCTTATACTTCTTATACTTCTTATACTTCTTATACTTCTTATACTTCTTATACTTCTTATACTTCTTATACTTCTTATACTTCTTATACTTCTTATACTTCTTATACTTCTTATACTTCTTATACTTCTTATACTTCTTATACTTGTCACACTTCATACACCTCATACGTTTGACATATGTGATATGTTTGATATACTTCATATTAGTCTACTTACACTACTACTTCTACTAGTATAACATAGTGTGTGATATAACATACACAGTATGTTAGTATACGTAATATTATATGGAGTATTATAGTAGTATACTATAATTATGTGCTAATGTATGTGCTAATACAATATAGCATGTTATGATACAGTATTAGATTATACTACGGTATACTATATTATAACAGACCGTACTCTATTAAGTATAAAGCATATATAATATATACTTTATAATATTGCATTTAAAGACAGAATAAGTTAATAATACAATCGTAGTATATTACAGTACAGTTTATTTATTACATACAAGTGTGATATACATATGTTGTCTACATCTTACAAATATACCATACTAGTATAATTAATACTATACTACATAATATCGCATACTTAACTATAATATACTTGATTTCTTTTAAATGTCTCGCTGTGTAATTGTAATATGCATCTTATCTACATCACATGCCTTCTATCCTAATGTACTCATACTCATGTATTATAATTATAACGTGAATCTCATCTTGAACATCCGATTATTAATAATGAACTTTATAAAATTGATATACCATAATTTTATATGTTATCCGCAGCAAATTCCTTTGTCATAATCGATCGAACCCGGAACTTTTATTCAGCAGATATCCGGGGGTGAGTGGCCCCTTGACTTCTCGTACGATAGTACCTCGAAGCTTCTGACCCTCTCCAACCCTTTCTGCCTGTCCTGGTCGGGTGCAGGTGTTCCGGAGGTGGTGATAACTCGACTCGATCCATCACTGCCTTGGACGCCGCTCGAAGAAGTAGTCGAAGGTGGTTTAAGGTGGTTTAGGCTGTGCGAACGGGACGTGCACGTGAGTCGTGTAGATATACAAGTGCCTCCTTGCTCGAATTGCCTTGGTCGTTACCAGTACAGATAACTAACTGTACGACGAAACACATATATCACGGCAATCGATACAGTATACTCGGCCTCGACCCCGAGTCGAAGACCAATACGAGTGTCTTTGAGGTTAGGCTAGGTTAATTATTTTCTGTTGCAGTAGCTGTGCAATAATATGGCTAAGTCTGATTATTGGAGTTAGGTCCAAATATTATTTATGTTCTATTGTTATATTAGGGTTATTATAGTTAATGTAATAATGGAAATTTCAGGGTTATTATTGATTAATAAAGTACTGATTTGTGTTATTGGCTATTATAATTAATATAGTAGTGGTTTTATTGTAACTAATATTGATTTTGTTGTAATTAATATCTTGCTATTTATGCAGTTATAATTAATACAACACTGGTACTATAAATCATGTTGGGCTATAATATTACTATTATTATAATTAATATTGGACTACAATATTAGTATTATTATAATTAATATTATAATGTGATATCAGTGTTATAATTTGTATTCTAGAGTACTATTCTTAATGTTATCATTGATATTCTACATGTATTGCAGTACTAGCATAGAGTGACAAATATTTTATTAATGTAATTAATATTCAGTTATAATTTTGGGCATGTTAGAATTATTATTCCACTGTAATATTAGTGACATTAAAATTATTGTTGTATTGTGATGTTAGTATCATTGTAATTAATATTGCAGGATAGTGTTTATATTATTATTATTAAAATTCTGCTGCAATATGAGTTACTATAATTAACACGACCAATATTTTGCTAAAATATTAATATTTAAATTAATATTTAAATTAAATTAATATTTTGCTAAAATATTACAAACATTATAGTTAATATCCTATTATTTTAGTAATTTTAGTAATTCATTTTTAGTTTGTTTAATAATTATAATTAATTTTGCTTTATACCATTATTATTATTATTATCATTATTATTATTAGTGTCATATTAATAAATACTGTTAAAATTATTTTTTCATTTTCATATTACAAAATTTTGCTTTAATATTAGTGTTACATAATATCTTACAATAGTGCTAGTTAGTATTAATAACTATAATAAATATAATGTAGTTAATACAGTTACATTAATAATAACTATATTACAGTTATTAATTATTATAATTCATATCCTAATATAATATTAGACTTATAATTAATATTCTACAATAATATTACTGTTAACATAATTAACAACCTTCTAAAATATTGTTATTATTGTAATAATATTTTACATTATTATCCCTAGTAAATTATATGTGTCAGTTATAAGCAATGTTATGTAGAGCACATTATTGATCACTAATATTTCTAATTGATAAATTTGAACAAACTTGTAATGTAAAACTAATAAACTTAATATTTACATTATATTATAATTCATGTTCTAATTTTCATACAGTGAAACATATCAAATTAATTTGAATTTCAAAACAGTACTAATGAAGTATTTTTATTTTTAAACCATTGTCAATTATCTTTATTATTTTGCTATTATCATACAAATGCAATAATGTATTATTAATGTACAATTAATATATTATTATAATTGTATATCTCTATTAAAAAAAAACATTATAAGTATTGCAGAAAAATTTTAGGTTAAGTCGTAAAGCATCACAGAACGCAAAGTTTCAAATATTTTTTATAGGTTATGTTCAAATAATCTATTGCATTACTCAAAATTTTAATAATTAAGTGTACAATAATCTACTGTAATCCGTTATAATTTTCTGAGAACCAGTATCGATTCAGATTCCCTTGCAACGCAACAGTGATACAGTATTCACGGAGTGTGTATACCTTAAACACGACAAATATTTCCGTGCAAAAGCTTGTCGTGGCTCGAATGTTACGAGCATGCATCGAAGCTTTTAACTGTCGGTGGAGCTTCGATATTTCCACAAATTTATCGCGCAAAACTAATTCAAATTGCTCGCCGTTCCTGCGCCAGAATTCCGATGCGTCTTTGCATCATCAATTACAGGGCCCGATGCACCGCCAACTGTACTTTCATCCGTGAAAATGTTCGGCCCACACCCCTTTCCCGTCTGTTCTCTCTACCCTTGGGAAAATCCAGTCGATTTTCTGCGATCGTGAGCAATGTCGATCTCGTGACACGGCCACGTGACAAATCTGTACAATAACAGCCCGGTGTAACGTTAAACGCGCAATTGTGAACAACCGACACGAATCGGCGAGCAAACTAATTGAGTTACAACCAAACGGTTGTGAACTTCAAGAAGGGACTTTGACTGCTGGGATGAAGTCCAAAATTAACTTGGGAAAGTGCGGTTTACGGTAATAAAACTGTTGGTAAGTGAATTTTAATTTGGATATCTGAAATTCGAGAAAATTATATTATCTAGAAATGAGTGTACATATGAAAGTGTTTGAGTTCTAAAATATGTGTAGTAATAATTTTTAGGTCGAATTATGTGGATTTGAAATTATATGTTATATTTTTGGTGATATAATAAGAGGTTTGCTTGCAAATGCAAGTTGAAAATAAAGAAGGGAATTTTTTATGAAGTTTCATTTTTCACAAAAAGGAGTTGTTTGCAAAAAAATTACAAATGCGATATTTTTTAACTTGAAGTATAAATAAAAATTTAACAACAAAATTTGAAAATTAGAATAAAATATTACAAGAACATAAAATGGAATAAAATTTCAGTCACACCACTCGTTCAGCATAGAAAACAAATTCTGAAGATCTCCATTTCAAAAGTCGATTTTTTATCACAACCCTAACATACGCTACATTCAAAGAAAAGGGACAGAAAGCATGTCCCACGCGTTCGCGAGTAGAACTAATTTAAGAGAAGGGTGAATCAAGAAGGGGTGAAACTCGAAGAAAAATATGCGTGTGAAAAAACTAGAGGTGAATGAGGAAAATGTATGTTCAAGTGGGTTAAAGAAAAAAGGAGAGAACAGGGTGCCAGTTATAGGATTGGATAACGGTAATATCTCGGTGCCACGCAACTTTACATCGAAGGGAGTTTTCTCACCTTCGGTACAAAATTAGATAGCGGATTGAAATTTAAAGAGTGTGACTTTAAATATAGGGTGATTTCTAGAAAAAGGAACTATTCTGTAAAATACATTGTTAAAGTCTATTATAAGTGTACTAGTCTATTATCAGGGTGGGACAATAACTTATTAGCAACTTATCTCTTATAAGTCATTAATTTTTTATACGCGACTCTCAGGTGGTATCTGCTTTCGGTAAATCTTCAGTGTTACAAGAATTTCTGTTGGAAATTATTTATTTTTGTGTATTCCGAATATAGTTTCATAAGTGTTGAATTATGAAAAATAATGTTCAATGCTATAATATTTGAACTATGATATGATTAAACTATAATATTTGAAGTATATTTTGTACAGCATGAAGGTTCTCTTGCATGCTTCACACTGTTGTTTTACTTCTTCTAAGTAACTTACAATTAGAATGTACTAAGCAATCGTTATGTTTTTTAGCATCAAGATGTAGTCTTCCATCATATCTAATTTCATTGTCTCTTTCGCAGTTTCACCTTCTCGAAAATTAGAATTTCAACAGGTTCCATTATTGTCACATACCACGTGACGTGCGATTGCAGCGCCAAAGTAGTATTGTCACTTGACATGTGACTTACAACCGATGTAGGTTAAATATCTATGAGGTCCAAAGAAAAATTAGTGTAATCAAAATTGTAAGGCAGTACTACTTCTTTACGAAGAGGTCTATCATATGGCAATGATAATTTTTTTGTTCAAGTGGCTTTGTAAATATGAATGTCATCATTGTTTAACACGTTGACTGCCACACAGAAGCAATTGAAAATTATATTAGATAGTATTTTTGTTTGTAACAAATGTTACCAAATATTCTCACATTATTTAGTTACATTTATTATTCATAGTTTCAAATACTTAATACGAATATTTCAAATTAGGTTATTCAGCAAATTCTTAATAATGTAGATGATACATTCGTTTGAAAGATTAAGCGTCAGCCATATGTGGGTGACGTGGCAGTCAAAATGGAACGGTATGTTTTTTCACTTATATTGTGATAGAGTATTTCAAGTCGAATATAATGATTTATTGGGAAGATCATGGTTAAATCAATTATGATGGAAAATAATTTAGTTTCAGGAAATAGTCGAACACCTTCTCACCTCTGGTTATTGATATTACTTCATCTTTGTCTCGTAATCTCTTCTTATGGCTTGTTAAATAAAAATTAAATTAAGAAGTTAAAAATAAACATTGAATAACGCTGTACTATTAGTGTATGAGAATCTCTACCAACGAAAGTAAAGAAATAAAAAATTGCGAAGTTTACAGGTGTCCAGAAGTCATAGCACCCGATATGTGGTGCGGTCGCAAAGAAAACAGTTTATAACACGTTAAGCAGCTCACCCTGTATATCCGACATGCTAATAACATAATATCCAGTCACGAGGCCTCGATAATTCTCGTAGCTCGACTTGGGGGGATCTCGCAAGGTATAAACAATAGACCCGTGTTTGCCCCGACTTCGACGAACGTGATTTTGCTCTTGCGATGAGACGCCAGGGAGGAAACACCTGTTCTCGCGTCGCGAGCAACGATTTATTTGAATTTTAGATCGTCTCATTTATTTTTGTATCTCTTGGGAAATAGAGGGAGAGAACATAGGTACACGGATTTGAGCTACGTATTTCTGAACGCTCGGTGACTTATTTTCATTTGTAACTGAGCTATTCATTTGGGAAAGTGATCGACTCCACTTTCTGTTTTAATCGTAAAATTATTGCTTCAGTTGTGATCAAATTTTTTCTTTAATAAAATTGGCATTTTTGTTGTATTCAGATTATCGTTTTCATCGAGTCTTTGCTTTAATTGTTATCAAATTTTTGTTTTAATTGTTATCAAATTGTCGTTTTAATCTTAATTGTATAGTTGCGTCAAACTTCAACAAAATTTATGGGATTAATAAGATTTAATTAAAATTACGTAGATTTCGAATAATTGAAATTAGATAAATAATACTATACTGTAAGTTGCAAATCAACAGCATGTATTTTCATTGGTAGTTTATCAAGTCGTACTAGATGCACATATATCTGTTTTGATGTAGATTTTCAGACAATACAAGATCTCTCCTTAATTGTTAATTTTAGAATCTATAAACATTTTATTATTCTTGGGTCATTTTCAAGATTCCTTTAGGTTACAGTGATGCGAGTCAACGATCGGTGAGTCATGTGCTTCATACATCGAGAAACATCTCAAACATCTTCATTTCTTTTCTAAAATAAAATTAGTAGAAAAGACTGTCAAAAATTAGTTCAGTGAATTACTCGATTTTGTTGTTCTAAAACAATTATAGAAATTGCAAGAAAAATAGCGATCACTTGTGGACAACTTTTTTATCCAAACGCTGTAAAGAAAGTTCAAAAATATTTTTTAGAATACTTTAAAAATTTATGTACATATTAAAAATGTCATAGTGTATCTTCTCTAAAACTAAGAGTAATTGCTTAAGGGTTATTACCAAAAATTTCACATGAAAAATTTAGCAAGAATATTTAAAACAATATGGTTGTAATGCTTACATCAGTATCATCAATAAGTTAATTATGTCCGTTCACTTTTTCAGCGGTTTGAAACACTCCGTAATCGTTTGTTGTATGAACTTCGAATTATGCTCGTGGGGTCGGACGGTTTGTTTTCACGTGCGTTCCACACACAATACGTCGCACGAGTGGCCCTGTTTGTTTGAATAACTGGCTTGTGATGTACATTCATAGCACTCGCTATTAATAGGCGTAAATGTCGCGGAGCGTACAATTGCGATGCATAAACTTTATTCAAGATTAGACGCGTGCCACGCAACGCTCGTGGAAAAGGAGGGAGTGTACGGTTTTAGCTAATATGCCGATTTTTCTTACCCGTTGCTTTTTTGTTAATTCATGAGGTGGAATAATTTACTTCCTTCTGCTCTATAAACACCTCACATTCTTTTACACGTTTTTCTCGTTTTAACTCTCTATCGACTTTGCTTATATCTTTCGCTATTTGATAAAACATTTTCTTCATTTACCTCTTGTTTAAAGTACTTTTCATCTATATTTAGTCATAAAAGAAGTATTAAAAAATAAGAACTGTTACTTATTGAAAAAGTGTAAAAGCGAATTTCTTCATAATTGTGTTGAATGAACTTCGATATTAAAACAAACTACCCTAACTTACACATCATAGAAAATTTTAAAGTATACATGCTTTCAGATTAGTTCAAGTCTTCTTTTTAAAACTTTTCAACTTCGTAAGCGATTCTATGAACAAATAGTTATACCCATCACTACAATGGATCAAATCCATCACTAACATTAAAACCACGTTTTTGTAAAAAAAACAGTATCGTCACTTTCCCTAAATTAAATATAAAGAATCATTTCCCATATTTATTAACTCATAAAACTTGTACAACACAAAATGTTTCAAAACAGTAGCTGTGCTTCATCAGAGTTTCACGAGAATCGATCGCAGGATAAAAATAAAAAACAGTTCGAACAGAGTTCGATTCCGTGAAAAGTCAGGTCGTAACGACCTTGAATAAAAATACTGTACGCAAAACTAAAACGGTACCACGACTAGTAAATTTGTCACCGAGAACACGTAAGTTTCTTTCGCTTTGCCTCGGTAACAGGCAACGATTGATTTACACGCAGCGAGCATGGAACGTGTATTTATGGAGCTTATTTGTATGCACATGGAGGATAATTAAAAATATGACACTTGGGTCAAGGTTTCGGGAAATAAAAGAGCGAATGTATCAGGATATGAAACGAATGAAAATAATTGCACGATTTGCAAATGAAAATGTTATTTAACGAACATGTAATAAATGTATTTGAATAAACATGTTACTCGAATGAACTGTATATTATTCAAATAATATTCCATGCTTTCTAAAGGGATAGTAATACAGTATTTTATAATTTCATAAATTTTACTGTATTTTATTAAATAAACATATGAAGATCAAAATTTTGTCTGTTATAACGAAAATACTACATGTTATTTAAACGAAGATATTTTATTTTAACGAAAATATTTTATTGTAACAAAAATTGTATATCGTTCAAGTGTGTACTGTATTTGAACAGAAAATGTGCGTTATTTAAACCAGAACATCGTGTACAATTTTTAATAACAAAAGTATTGAGCATAAAAAGGCAATTCAAAATAAAAGCGTCCTCAAAATAAAAATGTTGGAGTACATTTTAGCAGAGGTTTTGCAGTTATGTGTAACAAGAAAAATGTTTAAAACGGCTCGCATTAGGGTTAAGTAACATCGCGAAGTAAAAAGAAAATACAACGATAAAGGTTGGACATATAGGACAAATAAAATTCAGTTTTACACTGAAACATGAAAATCGCGAAAAGAGAACGACGTCGTACACCCTCCGTTGAATAGGGAATGACGTACAGGAAAGAGGCGCCATCCCAACTCCGTTGAGCTGGCCACACTTAATCGTGAAATGGAAGAAGAATAGAGAGAGAAGAACGTAAACTCCCGGGAGAAAGGAAATTAGAATTGAATAGTTGATGAATTTTAGGAGCGAATTTTAACCGCTGATGCACGCAAGTGGTTAATTCGCGATGTAGCGAAATATCTCATATCGAAGATTTTATGTCGGATACTTTCTTCGTGTTAAATATTTTCGTTTATTATGTTAAGAGTAAAATAATTATTTGGTGTATTAACAAATTTTAAGTGTTTCTTTGGTACAGAAATATGACGTTAAAAATAGAACTTTGTACTTATGTCAGTTATGAAGCATTAAATAACAGAGCTTGGCAAAACGTAATCTGATTAATGATTAAGGGTTATGACTAAGTGGAATCAAGTTGGTAATCATGATTAATGAATGGGGGAAGTAATCAAAACCGTTGCAGTCAAAGAACGTGACTCGATAATCATTAACACTGAATTTATTATACTTCTGGATATGATTGAGTTAATATAATTCCTAACTATTAGTCAAACCGTTGTGACCAATATGTCAGATGTTTTATTGGACGGCTTAAGACGTTTATCGTATAATGAAACAATCTTTTGATGAAAATTTATAATATACTACTAAATACATGATATAAAAATGTAACATGAAATATGAAATATATAAAAATGAACAAACATACAAAATTATAAAAATATAATGTAACAATGTAACATAAAATGTAAAAATAATATAAAACATATAAAAGTGGAGAAACATATAAAATTATAAAAATGTAACGTAACAATGTGACATGGAATGTAAAAATAACATCAAATATATCAAAGTGTACAAACAAATAAAATTATAAAAATGTAACGTAACAATGTGACATGGAATGTAAAAATAACATCAAATATATCAAAGTGTACAAACAAATAAAATTATAAATATATAACATAACAATGTGACATAGAATGTAAAAATAACATCATATATATATAAAAGTGAGCAAACATATTATACATATTATAAAAATATAACATAACAATGTAACATTAAATGTAAAAATAATATAAAGTATAAAAGTGCACAAAAATATAAAATTATAAAAATATGACATAAAAATGAAACACAAAGCATAACATAATTAAAAGTATAATATGAAAAAATAAAATAATCATTCAATGATTCTACTTCAACTTCATTTTAACTTTAAATGTCTCTTCATCAGAATCAGTACTATTTTTTCTAGAAAATACTAAGTTATAATTAGTATTAAAATCAACAACGTATTGACAAATAAACTTTTAGAATATCGCACATATTTTGCAGCTGATGTATACCTAAATGCGAAACTAGTATAAAAATATCTTAAAGAAATGTGAATACTTTCGTTGATTATACCAAAATCATTACTGGTATTTACAATTTTTACAATTACAATTTATAAATATCGAGGCATTTCTTATAAGACAGTCACAAATTATAGATGAATATAAAAGTATAAATAGAAGTTACAAAAGAACAAAAAACAAAGAAGTGTTTGAACTTACTAGTATACAGATGTCAACCCACGAGTTGGCGCGTGACTCAAAGTAACAGAAGCTTTACTCTCCGAGAACATTTTTAGCGTCACATTTCGGCGAATAAGAATAATAATGACAATAACAACTGCTGAACGCAAGTAGCACTATCTTTCACTCTCGAGACGTTTGCCGACTGTCATTTTTGGCCTAATTGTTGTGACCACGAGAGGCAATACATCTCCGAAAATACGTGTGAGGCGTCCATTTTTCTATTCCGACCAATTGGAGCCGTAGTTCTTCTAAACAACTCGCGCCAACTCGTAGATTGACATCGGTACTTGAGCTGTTTAGTTTGGTAAACAAAGTCAGAAATGCAAGTTTAGTTCAATTTGGAAGAAAGTCGTTGTTGCGACGTATTTAAAGATTTCCATTTTGATAAATTTAAAAATATTTGCAATGCTTGACAAATTTGTTGTATAATATGGTGTTAGGCCAACTCGTGGATTGACATCGGTACATGAAATGGAAACCTTGCCTTATACAAATTAATGGTTGTAGGAAAATCAAATTAACACATATATTGCATCAAATTACGATTCGCAAGTATGAAACTTCAGTGCTGAAAGTAAGAATGATTCGATGTTTAACCTCTTCCAAAACACGCTTCGCTTTATGTAATACAAATCATATTAATGTTACTTTATTTATTGGTAATTGTATGCAGATTATAACGCATCCTTGTTTTTGTAAGACATCAAGAATCAAAAGGCATCAAGAGGCAATACACCGTCGAAAATACGTGTGAGGTCTTCATTTTTCTATTCCAACCAACTGTAGTTCTTCTAAACGCGTTAGCCTCACGCGCCAACTCAACACACGCGTGTTTTGAATGTTGTACGAATGTTTCCAATTAGTGAACAAATTCTTACAGGTAATATATTCAGATGGAAAAAACGTCACTCACATATGCAGTCAAAGTGTTAAGGAGCGAACTGAACAGTATTACAATTTTCGATAGTAATCATTCACGGAGGGTTAATAAATGAATAAATAAGTATTGTTACGATCTAGATTCGCATCTTGGCGCCTATGGAAGGTGCCTATAATAAAGTAGCAGTGTAGCCGTAATATATCGCGTATACGGCGACCAGCGATCCATCGTGGCGTGGAAACCGGGCAGTAAGTAATTAGGAGCCGGGTGTGGATTGAGCTAAGGCAAATATTACGTACTTGCTCGCGTACTCTCTGATACATGCACGAATGCGCATTGGCGGACGCAGTCTGAAACAGACCAGCCGTCGAAATTACATATTTATATGTGTACACGTAAGTAACCGACGAGCTTGTTGTATATGTGCGTGTAATTTCAGCACGGTTGTATTAAAATATGGATGTGTATTTGATTTCACGTCCGTCGAAGAATGCGAGCTGCGAGCACCACCATATTGAAATTCTTGCCTTTGTATCTTTTTTATCGTTAGTCTTGTACGACTCAATTACACCGCTTCTATTTATGTATAATTATCCGTTCTCTGCTGCAATGTGCGTAATGGTGGCACCACAGGCAATTAGAGCAACTCTATCTTTAAAACCTAACCTTTTAATTAATTGTTATCTTCCCGCGTGTTTATCGTGGCTTTCGTAGCCGAGTTTTAAATTGAAAATTAGATTCTATATGAGGTAGAAAAAATTTGATACTTTTGAGATTACGTTTCGTTATATATTGCGTTGCCGAGTCTACTCTATATGGGAGCGATTATTAATGAAAAATTTATAGAACTTTAAGTGGCTTCTCGCGTTATGAATTCTGTCGAGTATTGTTATTTAAATTCCTGTTTAATTATTATTTATGTACGCATGCTTCCTTTCGTGGGTACAATTTAAAATGCAAGTTTCTATTTTTAAAGGAGAATTACACGATTTTCATTTCATGCTAATGATTTCTAGTTATTAATATCGAGATTTATATACAAGGTAGACATAAATTTCACACGTACGGAGAGAAAATAATTATGGTTTGCAATTTTAGACAGATTCGAATTTGAAAGTATGATCTTAAGGTGTTATTACATCGTTATTTCCTAATTTTATTGGTCTTGAAATTTAGTATTCTACTTTGCAACTTTGCTATTTTATTATTTTGATATTTTGGGTTCTTGCTATTTTAATATTTGTTTTTATTATGCTATTTTTCTGTTCTGTTAATTTTACTATTTCACTGTTTCTTTCATTTGTTATTTTACTATTTTACTATTTCACTATTTTACTATTCCACTATTCCACTATTCCATTATTTTACTATTTTACTATTTTACTATTTTACTATTTTACTATTTTACTATTTTGCTATTTTGCTATTTTGCTATTTTGCTATTTTGCTATTTTACTACTTTACTATTTTACTATTTTACTTTTTTACTATTTTACTATTTTACTATTTTACTATTTTACTATTTTACTATTTTGCTATTTTACTATTTTACTGTTTTACTATTTTACTATTTTACTATTTTACTATTTTACCAATTTACTATTTTACCAATTTACTATTTTACCAATTTACTATTTTACTACTTTACTATTTGACTACTTTATTACTATACTATTTTACTACTTTACTACTTTACTATTTTACTATTTTACTACTTTGCTATTTTACTACTTTACTACTTCACTATTTTACTATTTTACTATTTTACTATTTTACTTTTTTACTATTTTACTATTTTACTATTTTACTATTTTACTATTTTACTATTTTACTATTTTACTATTTTACTATTTTACTACTTTACTACTTTACTATTTTACTACTTTACTATTTTACAACTTTACTACTTTACTATTTTACTACTTTACTATTTTACTACTTTACTATTTTACTATTTTACTATTTTACTATTTTACTATTTTACTATTTTGCTACTTCGCTACTTCAATATTTCGCTATTTCGCTATTTCGCTATTTCGCTATTTCACTATTTCGTTACTACGTTACTTCGCTACTTCGCTACTTCGCTATTTCACTACTTCACTATTTCACTATTTCACCATTTTACCATTTTACCATTTCACTATTTCACTATTTCACTATTCCACTATATTATCATTTTATCATATTACCATTTTACCATTGTACCTTTTTACTATTTTAGTGTGTTACTGTTTTAATGTTTCGCTGTTTTTCTATTTTGCTATTTTGCTATTTTGCTATTTCGCTATTTCGCTATTTTACTATTTTAATATTTTGTTTCACTACTGTTCTATTATTTTATTATTGTTACAGCATTACACTTTTACATTTTATAATTATAAAAATGTTGCATTTTATCATTTTACCATTTTACCATTTCACCATTCCTATATTTAACCGTTTTACAATTTTTTGACGCTAATACTTTTTTATTTTACTATTATTTAATTATTCAGTAAAAACAAGCAGCGTAAATGAATGAAAAAGTGCTTCAAAATCAAAATCATATTAAAATTGAATCACAATGTTACTATTCGAAGTATTCGAACTATTTGAAATGTTTGAAATATTTGCCGTGTTCAAACGATTAAAAGTATTTGAATTTTACAACTGTATTTGAAGTTACTCTATTTCGTTGATGTTTTCATAGTATTCTTGAAGTATTCGCATTTTACAGCCGTATTTGAAGTTACTTCAATTCGCTAAAGTATTCATAGTACTCTAAGTATTTGAACTATTTGAAGTATTCGAAGATGCATATCCAAATTTTTTCGAAGATTATTCAAAATTATAGAGCTCCGATCGAAAGCATACGAGTACTTTTGCGACTCACTGTATCTATCTATTAAACATCGACCCTCAGTTTTCTTTTCCCCCTGGCAGCCAGTCGTCTCTGCTCGACGACCGCTCTCGCATTATCGATATTAAAGGAAGATACCCGTCTGGAGCGTACCTGACCGTGTCGCGTCGAGAGGATTAATTAACTCGAGCGCGCGACATCGAGAGCGGAAACCGGGCTTTTGTTCTCCGTCTCCGTTCCTCGATTCGTCCTCTTTCTCTATCCAGCTGCCGAGGATCTCCGCGTTTCCGTTCCGGTCCGCGAAATTCTCCCGTAATTTTCACAGCATGGCCGACTCGATATCAGGGTCGGCACGCGTGAAAGAGGTCGCCGAATAAATTCGCTGAGATAGCAGGAAATTTGTCGCTGCCCTCAGACAAACTCTACTGAAAACATTCGAAAACGCTGTTAGGCTCATTCCCGAAAACCACTCGACAGTTGACGAGCGGACAATTCATGTTTGGTGTCGTCGTTGGTGGATGCAAGTTTAGTAACGTCGGTGATTATATTCAGTTTTGGAATATTTTTTATTATTTCAAGTTTAATATCATTGATGATTATGTTGAGTTTAGTATCGTCAACAGTGGCGTTAAATTTAGTATCATGCTTATTCAATATATTTAATAGTGTAGTTGATGATGTCAAGTTTAGTATTGCTGCTGATTGTGTCAATTTTAGTATCATTGTCAATAATATTAGTATCAAGTGTGGTATTGTTGACAGTACCAAGTTTAGCATCAACTTTGGTATCATCGTCGATAGTATCAAGTTTAATATTGTGATTATTTACAATTAGTAATATGTTTAGAAACGTGCTTGATCAAGTTTAGTCTCACGATCGACTAAGACAGATTTGGTATCAAGTTTGGCATGACTGTTGATTCTGTGCAATTTAGTATCTTTGCTGACTGTGTCAATTTTAGTACCGTGATCAGTAGTATCAAGTTTAGTATTATGTCAAACAATATCGTTGCTGGTATTCAGTTAAATATTACTGTTGATTCTGTGAAGGTTAGTAACACTGTTGATTATGTCAAGTTTAGTATCGTGATCAGTAGTATAAGGTGTAGTGTCACTGTTCAAGATATCAAGTTTCGTGTCATGTTCAATAGTATCAAGTTTGATATCATCGTCAACAGTATCAAGTTTAGAGTCGAACTTGATGTCATCGTCAACTGTATTAAGTTTCGTATAGTGGTTACTGAATAACATGTTTAATAATATAGTTGATGATATCAAGTTTGGAATTACAGTTGATTCTGTCAAGTTTGGTATCTTCAGCACTAGTATTAGATTTAGTATCAGGTTTGATATCAAGTTTGGAATTATTGTTGATTCTGGCAAGTTTAATACCATTGATGATTATGTCATATTTAGTATCAGAGTTCAAAATATCAAGTTTAGTATCATGTTCAATAGTATCAAGTTTGATATCATCGTTAACAGTATCAAGTTTAGAGTCGAACTTGATGTCATCGTCAACTGTATTAAGTTTCGTATAGTGGTTACTGAATAACATGTTTAATAATATAGTTGATGATATCAAGTTTACAATTACTTTTGATTCTTGCAAGTTTAGTACGATTGTTGATTATGTTAAGTTTAGTATCGTGATTAATGATATCAGATCTAGTATCACAGTTTAAGATATCAAGTTTCGTATCATGTTCAACAGTATCAGTTTTGATATCATCGTCAACAGTATCAAGTTTAGAGTCGAACTTGATGTCATCGTCAACTGTATTAAGTTTCGTATAGTGGTTACTGAATAAACATGTTTAATAATATAGTTGATGATATCAAGTTTACAATTACTTTTGATTCTTGCAAGTTTAGTACCATTGTTGGTTATGTTAAGTTTAGTATCGTGATTAATGGTATCAGATTTAGTATCACAGTTTAAGATATCAAGTTTCGTATCATGTTCAACAGTATCAGTTTTGATATCATCGTCAACAGTATCAAGTTTAGTGTCGTATTTGATATCGTCAACTTCTAAATCGTTTATTTAAAACATTAATTATTATACGTTTATTTGACATGCTCATAAATTATTACACATTTGTTTAGCGCAGTATTAGTATACATTTCTATCGCAGATTTATTACTACACATTTAAACCTGTCATACTACATCTATATTACAGTGTTTCTCATCAAGATAGAAAACAAAAATTTGCGAATTATATCATAACGTGATTCTAAACCTATCGAAATAAATGTCATCATTTTTAATGTTCAAGCTCTTTGAATACGGACAATGACATTTGTATTATCCTTTCATACGCGACAGGATATGAAACAGGACAAAAATACGGAAGATTGTTGCGTGCCAATGCACTACGTGTCTAAAAATGTGTGCAAGGTCCCTTTTTCTAGCGTGTCAACTCTAAACTTGACCGACAAAAGGAGCCACTTGCACGCGAGTGTGTTGTTGAGTTTACGATGGAACACAATCTGTCACGTATGTGATCCGTCATAAATTGCATGAATGTGTAATTTAGTTGCATATTGCAACAAAAGAATACAGAAAAAATACCTTATATTTATTTGAGAGGACCAAATGTGTAATTCAAATTGCTTTCTTAATTTTTAAATAAACTTGTTTCACATTTTATTTAAAAATATGATAACTAGAAATAATTGAATATTAACCTCTCTGAAATTTATAATGACAAAATAAATTCATTAAGTACAACATTAAAATTGTATTTTAATTAAAATCATGTAATTTATTCTAACCTTTAAATAATCTTTTCATCATTTTTTTAATAAAGCTGCATTTTACATACTTTTAGTAAATTGTTTGTTTGATTCTTTATTATTCCCTCAAGTGAAACCATCTTTGAGAAATTCAAAATAATTTAAAAAAAATACACTAAAAAGTTGAAATCAAAGTAGAATAAGATAATATGCTATTCAAAGGTGCCTAAGTTTAGATGAAAAGCAGAAGGGCAAGTGAAAGAGTACAGTAGGTGGAAATACTGTCGGCATTATCCTTTAATCAAATATATTACGGAGAATTTATCGCGGTCCGTGAATTAATTAAATGCCGAAGGCCCGAAGTGGAGTGGCCGCATGAAATTTAACATTCAATAAAATAAATCGCCATCCCTTCAACGGGAACACCTACAACCACCCCTCTTCGCGATTTCCTCGGTCGTCGCTGTTATTAATGCAGTCGTGTGAATTATTGCGTTGGCCCGATTTACGGGGCCGAGTTGTGACGCAACCAGATACCCCTTTACGTAGGGGTGGAACCCGATGGATCCTTGTTTCCTCGTCTATGCTCTCTTCGTCCCTTTGCTTTTCGATTTGTGCCGCATCTGATTCGTCTTTTGGTAACTGCCATTCGATTTCCATCTCCCTTTTCTGTTGTTTCCCCTACTCGACTGTTTCGATTTACCTTTTTTCTTGAACCCTTATATCAATATTTACGATTTTCATTGTTCTGATTTTGTGATAATGAGTCGAAAAATATTTGTTAGTAAATCACAACATAGGTTGAGAAGTATAATTCATGAAATATGTCAAAAGAAATTCTTTGATAAATATTAAGTAAGAATTATATAAAGTCTTAAACGTATTGCAAACCACAAATTTTAAATACAATAATTCAAAAAGCCCAAAACATTGGTATACAAGTAAAGCATTGTACGAGGTATTAAGTGTTTGCCGGAATAATATTGTTCGAGGGAATCTAGCAACCTCGCATAGCGAGCAATTAACGCGCGATCAAATGAAATTTTCTTCGCGTGTGCTCGCCTCTGATTTGCATACGCGGCCCGCAGTATTGTGACGTCACAATTGCCCCAACAATCGCGTGCACGCACTCGTCAAAGGGTTGAAGTATAGTTCGGCTGGCTGCCGGTGACGGTCAATAAGTCCTCAGGCTCGTTCCACATCGAGGAATCGATCGAATGTTGTGCTTAAGAAGGTCGTACTGACCCCTTGCAGTTCGCGTTCTGCGTTTAACCTTTACACGATAATTCCTTCTAGACTGTTTCACTTTGTATAGAGCCGATAAGGCTTCTTAGAAACCGACAGATAAAAAACAACCACTAGATTCGATCGTCTGTACAATTCGCGTGAATAATCTATTATCTAAATAGGGATCTAGGTGATGTGACTACCTCCTCGAGAGGTTCATTTGCTTCGCGATTGTAATGGCAATATTGATGAGATGAATATTCAGATTGAACGATGGAACAATAGTTTTATGTACATATGTTTATGTTCAATAGTCAGTATTGAATTTAAGTTTTGTATTAAAGATTAAGAGATAAGTATTGAATTTATGTTCAGTATCAAGTATTAAGTTTATGTTTATTATCAAGTATTAAGAATTAAGTATTAAGTATTAAGTTTAAGTTTAGCATCAAGAGTTAAGAGTCAAGTATTAGGAGTTAAGTATGAAGTTTAAATTCAGCATCAAGTGTTATGAATTAAGTAATTAAGTTTAAGCTTAGTATCAAGTATTAAGAATTAAGTATTAAGTTTAAGTTTAGTGTCAAGAATTAAGAATTAAGTATTAAGTTTAAGTTTAAAATCAAGTATTAAGAAGCAAGTATCGAGTTTAAGTTCAGCATCAAGCATTAAGAATTAAGTATTAAGTTTAAGTTTAATATCAAGTATTAAGAAATAAGTATTCAGTGTAAGTTTATTATCAAGTATTATGTATTAAGAATTGAGTTGAAGTTTGGCATCAAGCATTAAGAATTAAGTATCGAGTTTAAGTTTAACATCAAATTAAGAATTAAGTATTAAGTTTAAGTTCAGTGCCAAGTATTAAGAATTAAGTATTAAGTTTAAGCTTAGTATCAAGTATTAAGAATTAAGTATTTAGTTTAAGTTTAGTATCAAGTATTAGGTATTAAGTTCAGTATTAGATTTGGTGTTATTGTCAACACTACCAAATGTAGTATCATGGTTAATAGTGACAGGTATAGTATCACTGCTGATTACATCAAGTTTAGTATTACTATTAATTCTAATTAGTTTAATGTCATTGTTGATAGTCCATCTTAGTTTCGCAATCTGTAGTATCAAGTTAGGTATCATTGTCGACAGTATCAAGTTTAGTGTTGTAGTGACTTAGTAAAATGTTTAGTAACATAGTTGAAGATATCAAGTTTAGTATCAATGTTGATAACATCATAGGGAGCTAGGTGATGTGACTACCAACCCGATAGGATCATTTTCTTTACGATTGTAAGGGTGATATTGATAAGGCGAATATTCAGAATAAACGATGGAATAATAGACGCTTTATGTTCCAAATTGAAAATTGAGGAGGTGGATTAATTGAGGGGGTGAAATCTTGTGGTACGTTAGCGTGTGGACACATTTTGTTCAGAATTATAGTCTAGTATACACTGGAATGTAGAAACGTTTTTAACTTCTTTAGTAAGTAGATAAGAAAGTTCTAATACCAAATAACGTCATACTTTGTAACACATAATAACTGTATATAACTGTATAACTGTATACTGTATATTTTATAAAATAAATTGGAGTTTGTACAAAATTTTATATTGTAACTAATTATATTTTCTGACATAAAATGACACAATATTTTGTAACAAAAGATAAATGTATATTTTACAACATAAATCACTTAACTTGTCCAAAATTGTATTTTGTAAAATAAGTTATACATTTTGTTGAAAATTATATTTGATAAAATAAATTATAGTTTGTAGAAAAATATATTTTATAGAATGTAATATATCCTTTTTAGAATTATATTTTATAATCATATAAAATACATATTATAATGTAATGAAGTATATCACATATATCATTCAGAATTATATTTTGTAACATAAATCGTGTAGCTCGTTCAAAATTAAATTTTACAACATATATTGACCAAAATAATAATTTATAAAGTTATATAAGATCACTCTAAAAGTAACAAATATTCTGTAATGAAAAATGCATTTGGAAAAATTTATGAAAAATTTGACTAATTATGACTGCATAGAGAGGTTGCAATTGATTCATGATGCTATCGCTATTTTATATAATGCAAAACATTTGCATGCTTGCAAAACGTAAACGGTACATGGGAATTATGATTCTCGTCAAAGAGAAGTGAAATTACAAAACATGCACTTTTATTCACATACGTTGCAGGTGCATATGTATGTATGGTTGTTAGTCTAATACATAGGGTATTACCTCTAACGCGACGCACGATTTTTCACCTACTTGCAGCTATCTGATAAAAAAGAGGTTAGAACAAGAGGTGCGGGGTATAAAGTGTACTATAGATATTGGTAAAAAGATGATAGAAAAACAGTTCGTTTTCTCGGCGAAATCGTCACCTTTGATTTTATAAGCTCTTTAATGCGAATTAACATAATTCCAATTTCTGAAATTTGTAGTGAAACGTGTTTCGGAAGTTTATAAATTATCAAATTTCTATTTTCTATTCTGCTCTATATACGACGCTACTCTATACTACCCAATGCTACTCAATGCTACTCCATACTATTCTATTCTACTCTCTACTACTCTATACTACTCGGTACTACTCTTTATTACTCCATACTACTTCATACTACTCCATACTACTCTACACTACTTCATACTACTCCATACTACTCAATTCTACTCCATACTACTCTATACTACTCTGTACTACTCTCTACTACTCTATACTATTCTACAGTACTCCATACTACTCTATACTACTCCATACTACTCCATACTACTCTATACTATTCTACAGTACTCCATACTACTCCATACTACTTCATACTACTCTATACTATTCTATATTACTCCATACTACTCTATACATATACCACATTAGACTTCTATACTATAATCTTCATATTTTCAAATTTCCACATGCATTTTTCACATAATTTATCTCATCAATTCTCAAATCCTTACGTTTTCAAATTTCCATATTTATTTTTAACTCTTGACTTGCAATTTTGAGGTTACACTGGAAAGACATCCTAAAGCTACATAACTTTTGACAGCGATCTGACACGAAGTCGTCATCATCGATGTCGATCTTCGAACTGATAAACCATTTGGCTTTCGATCATTTTTGACACACAGAATCGTTTGGACCACGTTAAAGCTCTATAACTCACAATTGACAACAATATGTACTCGGTCGTCATTAACATCAGTCGTGAAATCAACAATCGTGTTTGGTATCGTTTCCGATAGTTTCAGACATATTCAATTTGGTACATCTTTAAAACCTCTACATCTCGAATCAGCCATAGTTATTTAATAACACGTACAATAAGATTTGTTAGATTCAGTGCACTTAATTACTCAAGTAATATAATCGATTACTCTTCAAATTATATACATATAATAATTTTGTTTTTGTATGAATAGACTTTAAACTACATTGCATTCTTGCTCTAATTATATGTTTATAATAGGTACTCTAAATTGTAAATGCATACTTCAATTTGCGTGAGGCACCTCGTTCATGCACCCACTAGTTAGCACTACTTATATTGCATTGTTAGTCATCTTGTTTTAGAAAATATTTAATCTCATTCTCGTTTTTCGATAGGGCTTGTGCAATTGCAAACGAAACTTGCATAATAATTGGTGGAGTGCAACTGCATCTTGTGTAGTAGTTTTAGTAAATGCAATTTATGTAGTAATTTTCAAATTATAAATGCAACTTACATTGCAATTTTTAAATTGTAAACGCAAATTTATAAAGCAAGTTTTAAATTGTAAATGCAATTTATGTGGCAATTTTTAAATTTTGAGTACAACTTACATAGCAATTTTTAAATTATAAACGCAAACTTACATAGCAAGTTTTAATTTGTAAATGCAATTTATGTAGCAATTCTTAAATTTTTAGTACAACTTACATAGCAATTTTTAAATTATAAACGCAAACTTACATAGCAATTTGTAAATTACAAATGGAACTTGTATATGAATTTTTAAAAGCTGAATAAAACTTACATAACGACTTTTAAATTGTAATCGCAAACTTACATAGCAGTTGTAAATTACAAACGAATCTCACACAGTAATTTTCAAATTACCTTTTCGATAAATTAGTACATTTCTCATACACGAATTGCTTGCACAACGTACATACGTTTGTTGCTTCTGTTTCGAGCAGTACTCGTAAATTCACCAGTGTCTTAAAGAATGAAATACACCACACGACTCGTGAAAAAACCAGCAGGGTATCGTGAACCGTGGAAAATAGTAAACGGTGTAACAGCATGCGTGCTATCGTTCGAACCTGACAATGTATGCGGCTTTTGCACTGTATTTCATTTTGTTTTCTTTTTTAATTGTACCCTAAGAATAAATTTGCATCTTACAAGCGTTTGATAAATTATAAATCAGATTGCTATCGTGGTCAATTTAGAAACGTTAAATTTTCCATTTTGTGTGGTAATTTTCCAAAAAATTCGGTTGTTGGAATTATTTGACTCAGATTTAATTTTTTTTAATTATTTAAATAGACGAGTACTCTTCAAATTATATTTGGTATGAAATGAATGTTATTTTAAATTGAGGGGTGAAAATGGAAGAAGAAATCTTTGGATAAATTTTTATATAATACATTTGCAGTATTCGTTAGTGCCTTTATTTGCTTCTTCGAAATTTTTAAATAATAATTACGAACATAAATAAGCAAGTGGAAAACAGTTATTTCATATTTAAAAATTACTAGCACGCCTAACATACCTAACATACCTAACTTACCAAACTTAGCATTACAAACTTGAGTGGTCAGAGATTTTTAAAATTGACATTTTAGTTTATAAAAATATTTATATAGTGTAGTAGATATAAACTCATTAATTTAAATTATGGTAAATTATTTATGCAAGCAACTTGAATTTGAAAATTCTCCCATGCATCACAAAAACATTGTATCATTTTTTTCCTTATCAAATTTATTAATATTCCCAATATTTTCTGCTATTATTCAAAACTAAATAACTTAGAATAAATTATTTCCATCAAAAAGAGTGAAAAATTCAGTGAATAAAATGACACTTTCAAACAAGAGTACTCTGCGATTCGAACATATATCTCTCACTTGTTGAATGAAATCGAATGATCAAAATTTCAGTAATGAATCAAGTGCCCTAACAATTTGATACTGCTTCGTATAAAGCATAGCAAGTTCAAGACTAACAACCTAATCGTTAAAAGTCAATTTTTAGATCGATCCGACAGCAACCTTCGGCGATTTTTAAAACTTCGCCGACATAATTGAAAGGATAAAGTGAGAACCGCTGGTTCGTGGGCAAATTTACCGCTGCGAGGTTGGCACTAATATAAAGGGGGTTGATAATGATCTTAAATTATCGATCCAATTGTTTATACGCCGGCGCAATACTATTTAATGCGACTAGCCAAGCCGTGTTACCTACCCACTCACTATTTTGCTTGCATCTAGTACCTTCTTCATCATTCTATATGCATATTACATCGCCGACGTGAGTATCTTTATCCCATGATCACAATTTTAGGTCAATAAAGTGGATTAGTGCGTAGCTGGTTCAAGGAAGATTTAGTTTATTTGTTAAAGTATATACAGGGTGTCTCGTATGATCATCTATAAAATTTTAACATGGTTTCATTTTTTAAGATTCTTCGTTTGTTAAAAATTGACATATTATTTTAACATAGCTATTTTAGTAGCTATAGATGGATAGTGTAAATTAATAAACGTAATTATTGGCATTGCTGGAGATCATTGTATGTATTAGTTTTAGTTAATTGACATTTTTAATTATGGTGATAAAAATCATTATTAACTTAATATTAAAATGTATATCTTTGTACCGCTTAATTTTTTGTGTAAAATAATATCCTTAATTTACTATAAAAATGTATGTTACTTGTATGTTACTTAACCTATGTAATGTACTTAACCTCTTATTTCAAGAAAAATAAGATCTCAACTTAATATAATAAACTTTAGTTCAATACAAAAACGTGTAATATCTTTTTGTTACCATGTAGTTAATCTCTTATTTAAATATATGATACCTTTAACTTAATGTAAAAATGTGTAATACTTGTATGTTACCTAACCTCTACTTAACCTCTTACTTAAATGATTATACGACCTTAATCTATAAAACCTATATTGACCTATAAAAACCTTTAACCCGATACAAAGATCCCTTATGTCACAACATATTTAACTTATTTAAAAAATAAATAAATTCAGACTTGACTCTCATTTAATTGCAAACCTCCATCAGATAATTCGAGCAGTAACAATCTAAAAATATATGAAAATCATTTGGAAGATAATATATTCGAAACGCCTCCGTATTTCAAACGTTAGACAATGTAACAAAACATAAACGAAACATTATCAATCGTGAACAAGATAAGAAATGTATATCGGCGATTCAAGTCATTACGAAGAAGAATACATAAGAAATCAGTTTTACGATTTCAAGAATGGTGTGAGACGAAATGATATATGGCGCAGCTTTTCAAACAGTCAGAATATACCAATTAACGTGAAAGTGAGATTCACTTTGAGATAACAACTTTCTTTGCTAGTGTGTGAACAAAGAGAACGATGCTCTTAGAGGAAAGACCGCTTTAAATGGCGTTGATCGCGATTAAACGTAAAACAATTGAGATTCTAATAAATCAGAAGTAACTGTAGCAGACTTTAACTAATCACGGTAGGATTTACAATCGACTTTCGTACATTACAAGCATTAACGAACTGTAATTAGCTGAGAGGTAATGGATTTATGTTCGGTACAATATAGAGGCGCGTAGAACTGGTACACATTGTACTAGAAACGTTTAGTAAAAATGGAGCATCTGTTGTTTCAAAGTTTTAGGTACGATTCTTTGTACGTATTTGGTTTTGTACGGTTTATTGTTTTTTCAAATTTTTACAATTTTTTGTACCATTTTTTATGTTATTTTTTTTAGTATTTAAATATAATTGTATGCAGTAGTCAAATTTTTTTCTTTCTTTACTTCTCAAATTTTTATTATTTCTTGTATAATATTTTTAAAATTTATATCATTTTTTGTACTTTTCAAATTTATACCATTTCATGTGTTTTCCAAATTTACATAATTTTTTGTACTTTTCAGATTTATATCATTTCTTATACTTATTAAGATTTAGATCTTCGTGCTATACTAATTTGTAACATTGTCTGCACTTTTCAAGTTTATACAAATTTTTTAACTATACAAACTTGTATCAATTGTCACACTTTTCAAGTTTATATAATTTTGTGCACTTATCAATATTTAGATAATTTCTTTGTGTTATTTAGATTTAGATCATTTTTTACATTTAAGTTTGTGTAACTTTTTGTACTTTTCAGATTTGTATAATTTCTTGTACTTTTCAAATTTATATATTTTTTTTATATTATTCAGATTTAAATCCTTTTTCTCAGTCTTCACATTTGTGTAATTTCTCGCACTTTTCAGATTTACATAATTTTTTTATATTATTCAGATTTATGTGATTTTTTAAGTTCTTCAAATTTGTGTAATTTCTTGTATTTTATAAATTTATAAAATTTTTTACATTCTTCAAATTTGTATAATTTTTCCTATTATTTTAAATTATATAATTTATTGTGCCCTTCATATTTTTCCATTATTTTAATTTATATCAGTTTTGGTATTACTTAAATTTACAGCGGTTTTTACACTCTTCAAATTTATATAATTTTTGAATTATGTTAAATTATATAATTTATTGTACTTTTCAAATTTATATATTATTTCCTACATTTTGTGTTATTTTATTTCCAAGTGTGAACTATAAAATGAATCCTTCTTTGAAGTTAAGTAAATTCATTTTATCTCCATATTAAAACTCTTGTTAACAATTTTGAACTGTTAGAAATTTTATAATATAACCTGTGTTAAAACAAATGAAATAAAAAATAAAAAAAGTCTAAATATTCCACTGTCTTTCTAACCAATATTTAAATACTAAACATGGTATTCCAAAATCAGTATTTTAAGTATTCAAAAAAAAAGTATCCTTTCCATTTGAAATTTCTTCAAAAATTGCTAAACTCAAACAAGTTAATAAATAACGCAGAATAAACCAGCCATTATCAAACTATTAATTTATTCAAACGGACTTTCTATTTTATCGCTAGATTAACTGCAAACGCGTATAAATTGAGCAGATTAAGCAGTATTTTAAGACTTCCATCAAATTCTTACTTTCTCTGTGCAATGAAAATAAAATCAAACATTGTAATTAATCACCGTGATAAATCAAGTTATTGCTTTAATGAAAAATGGGTTATAATTACTCTTCGCACAATTACTTTTACTGAAAACAGTTCAATGACCGGGGTAAAGTAAATTAGTTTTCTTTTAGGTGTATTTATTACATTTGTAGGTAAACATCATTTTTTATTGTCGTGATTAGATAAGAATCGATCTTTATTCTGATTTATATCTTCTTGCAGTTATATTCTTCTTCTTTTGTATGTTTTTACACTGTTTATTCAATTTTAAATTATTTTATTTTGCTATTTTTGTTATTTTTGTTATTTTACATTAATTTATATTACTTTATTATTTTTGATTTTTTATATTATTTTATTATTTTTGTTATTTTACATTATTTTAATTTATCATTTTTGTTCTTTCATATTATTTTATTTTATTATTTCTGTCATTTCATATCGTTTTATTTTATTATTATTGTTATTTTACATTACTTCAATTTATTATTTTTGTTCTTTCACATTATTTTATTTTATTATTTTTGTCGATTTATATTATTTTATTTTACTAATTTTTGAATTCTGTCTAAAATTATTAATACATATCTTTTGCATAATTTCACAATCTCACATTAAATATTCTTTAAAAAATTACACACTCTTACATTCTTTACATTTTCGCACAATTACAAATTCAATATATCTTCACACAATTACACATTCTATTAAATCAATACATTTATTACAGCAACAATTTAAAAAAGTAAAATCAAACGATACTGCATTCCGAAACGAAATTTCTACATTACAATTTTCAAAGTTTAAATTAATTTTGAAAGGTAAGTAAAACGAATCGATTTTACAATTATTCTGAACCGAAGCTTGTACAATAGGAACAAAAAATATCTAATTAAACGATATTACTTTTCAAACTCAAATTTTCAGTTACGAATTTTTGCCCGTTAATTAAGTCTTAAAAATAGATAAAACACGAAGCGTTCCGAATTCTAATTAAACAGTTACACGGAATTGAAACATTTGTTGCGCGAAAGAGAATAGAAAGGAACTGAATCAAATAATATTTAATTTCAAATTTATATTTTCTGCTCGAATTTATTTATTTGAAATTAATTCTGCGAGTGTTGCTTCGATGAGTGATTAGGAGAATTTGTAATGAATTGAAAGTACGTGAATGATTTAAACATTTAAAATAAAACATTTAAAGTAAGACAATTAAAATAAAATACTTAAAATAAAATATTTAAAATAAGACATTTATAATAAAACATTTATAATAAAACATTTAAAGTAAAACATTTATAATAAAACATTTAAAATAAAACATTTAAAATAAAACATTTAAAGTAAAACATTTAAAATAAACAATTTACAAAAAGTATTTCAATGATCAATAGTGACATTGTTAATATTCAAGGTTTTTTAAACTGAAATTAGTAAAGAATAAATAAGTTGAAGTGAATAATTGATTAAATAAGTTGTTTAATGAAAATAATTTTTAAAATAAATTATAATAAACTTGTGTAGTCAAAATTATTTTTAAATGACGTTAGCATCGAAGATTAATTGCACTGAAATTATTAAGATGATCAAATAAATTGCGAAATAAATAATTGATAAAATAAATTGTATGAAGTAAATAATTTCTAAAATAAAATGTATAGCTTGTAAAGTCAAAAATTTTATTAAATAAGCTTGTTACCATTGAAATTATTAAAATAAACAAATAAATTGCGAAGTAAGTAATTGTTAAAATTAATAGTGTGAAGTAAATAATTTTTAAAATAAATGATTATTTACAGTAAAAAAGTCTTACTAAATAATATTGTTAGAACTACAGATTTTTTCAATTGAAATTGCTAATTTATAAAAATAAATTATGAAGTAAATTTATAAAATATATTATAATCTTATGCAGTCAGAAATAAATAGTGAAAAGGACTTCAGACATAGTTTGTTAAACTTAAATTATTGAGTAGCACAAGTTATGAGCAAAATTGATAAAATAAATTATAATGATCAGTCAAGAATTAATTTTAGTAGTCAAGGAGTGATAGTGAGTAAAATTGTCAGTATTACAATTTTCTATACTTAAATAATTAATACGTGTAAATAACTTATGAAGTGAATTATTGATCAAATAAAATTGTAATGATCTTATACTCTTATTCAAGTGAATAGTGAACGTCTTCAAAATTGAATATTGACTAACCCTAAAAATTGTTAACCTTAAAAATGGTTTAAACTGAAATTATTAAAAATGAATAAATGAACTATGAATATATAATGTAAATAATCGATAAATTGATGCAGTTCATAATATTATAACTGATGCAGTATCTAAGCTGAGTAGTCAAGAATTGAAACAGCATCGGCAGCATCGAAGATTTCTGAAAAACACCGGAGCCTTTTGTCCCTATTTTTATTTCACCTGCTAAACAAAAACGGAAACCGATGGCGAAGAATGTCGTTGGTCCGGTATTAATTGGAAACGCATTAGAGCTAATGATCGATGAATAGATTGTGATCTGAACGTCGTTAATGTGAACCTAACAATTTAATGATAGACGCCCGTCGACCGGCCATTATTTAACGAGACCTTTTTCCCGGTAACGTGACTGGTCGATTTTTTAACAGCTGACTTCTCTGCTTATTGGAGATTCTTGGGCATTTATGGAAAAAGCTATTGTACATCGTCGTGCAGTGACAAAATTTTAACTTTCTTACGTACAAATTCTGTTGGACTTCTAGTTTGACTTTTGTTCAATTATTTACAGAATAGTAAATATATTAGCATAACATGGTCTCATGCAATCATGAAATTTTTCTTATCACTCAAATGAATTTTTCTTATTCATTAAAATAATTTAAATTAACGCTGATACTTTTAAATATTTTGTTATTATTAAATTCGTTAAATTACTTCTAAGGTGAATGTGCAATGTAGAGGTTATGTTGCTATAATAATTTGTTTGATTCATCTTTATATTTTAACAGCAGACTTCCAATTTTAAAGAGACAGTAGTTTTTCATTTTCATAAGTAGAAATTTTGTGTAAACAGCAAATAATAATAAGAAAATACTTCCTGTTAAAAAATATTGCAGAAATGCAAATTTGCAAAATTTTCAGGGAGTACAAGATTTATATGGAACAAAAAATAGTACATACATTTGAATAGTACAAAAATACTATAAATTCTAATTTCACATAAAATAACATAAATTGAAGGAATTCACAAAATTATATAAGTTTGAACAACGCACAAGATTTTAATAATACAAAATGTTACATAAATTAAATATTTCCAAAAATTATACAAATTAGTGCAGTTATTATATTTTATAAAAAAATTGTATTAGACAAGAACTATATTTTGAATAAATCAAAGGGACATAAATTTAAATATTACAGAAATTTATATAAATTCCAATAACATAAAAAATAATTCCAAACGTCAAATACATTTATATAACTTTGCATAGCAACAATAATATCAACTTGAACAGCTCAAAAATTGTACTGCGAACAGCTCAAAAAATGAAACTTCGAATACTACAAAAAAACGTAATAAATCTGAAAAAAAGTAAAAAATTCGAAAAACGTTTCATCGTAAAAATTTGTATTTAAGTTTGACAACGAAGCATCACAAAAGAACGAAACAAAGGTGTAACACAAGTTTTACACGTCATAAGGGTTCGTTACAGAATCACCGATGGCTCGCACGGTAGCCAACGGTGTTAATATAACATGTTGAAACGAAACTTTTGCCTCTGCATTCGACGGAAAATGCGAGTGCTATTTTTGCGCATGTTTTTCATGTTACGCTAGACTAACTAACGATCCCTGATACGAACCGTGTGGAGATTTATTTCTCCTGATACCGTCTCCTAATTATCGTACTAACTTCTCGAGGCTGAGCCGAGGCTTAACCGACGCTCAGGAATATCGGAGTCCTTACGAGAATCGATCGGCGAATAAAAACTTCACCGCGAACCATTTATATACCTATCGTGCACGTTTCGAAATTATTATTTCCTTCGAAGAATTTTATATGTTGGTTGGCTTTAGTCGTCGGATCTTTAACTGTTGTAACGTGTTAATTATCGTGAAATACGTTTTGAGGTTATGTTCAGTATACGATTTTTGACATATTTTTGTGGATTAAAACATTATTTTGAGGCTTGAGAAATTGAACGTGGCTTCATTATTGGTAAAATGACACATATTCGCTAAATAATACTTCAATAATTTCAACTGGATTCGATTCGATTCAATATGTTAACACAACTAGTTGACTTTACTCAATAGTTATTGATTCTTAAAATATTCAATACTTAACCATTTACACTCGAAGGTAATTTGAGTGTGTACAAACAACTTTAGAACTGAGTTAAAAACTTAAATGAATTTTCTTGAGATTATTATTTCTTTACTAATAATTTCCACTATTGTGTGTTTCACTGTGTTTATACATCACACGCGTCATGTTATAGAATCAGTTAAAAATGGTTATTTATAATTATTGTATTAAATATAATGGTGACTGTGAGTTACCTCTCGCGAAGGGATAAGTCGTATTGAAAGTATTAAATATTAGTCAGACTGATAGCTACTGACTCGATTGAGTTAATATCATTTAGTGTCATTCAACATTTTCATATTATTAGTGTAACATTGAAATTACTCAGTACCTCAACAGTATTAAAAATATCATTAAATATTAGTCAGACTTGATAGCTACTGATTCGACTGAATACTCTAGTACCATTGGGTTGATATTTAGTGTCACTCTTTCACTGTTTTATATTATTAATGAGTTATTAAAATTATTTTGTTCAACTAGTATGAAGAATATCATGAAATATCAGAGTATCAACGACATCGCAGACCACAAGCGATTTCAGATTACCATTCTAGCTGGTAGAAACTCCAGGTGTGTTCTAACTTGGGGATACCAGATATTCTCAAAGGCAGTTGGCACACGGGTTCGGTTGGCGTCCTTTTAAATTTGGAGTTACACGAGACTAAAATCGATCGAGCGAATTCCCCGCGCTGTATTGAGTAGTTTATTGCTTTCATGCATTTGCATGCTAAGTAGTCGCGTGCTTACGAGTAATACCAGCGTCCCTGATACCATACACCCCCCAGGCTAAGAATGGCCTATCTAGCCTTCGGTCTTCGATATTGCGGCCGGTGGGACACTTATAAATTGAGATTTTATCAGACCGTAAGTCGGGGATTACGAACGGACCAACGGAAACGTTATATGCGCCGAGGCGGACCTCGCCTCGTGTCTATATATCACCGGCTCCTTTTCCGCCTTTTTGCAAACGGTTGGTCGCGACACCACCTGCGCATTCGTCGCTGGAACGCTTCGCTAAGAAATCGTCGGGGATAAAACTGAAAAATGTCCTTCTTCTAACGACACACGCTCGAACTGACCGTTAATACGCTGTATCTCCAAAGATTAGACGCTCTTAAGAGACCTAACATTCGTCCGTCTGTCAGCGGATCAAATGATGTTTGATCATTAATGTGAATATTTGGAACAGGACCACAATCATGAATATGCAATATAATATAACGTAAATCCAATCTTTAGCTAACATCGATCAAATTGTTTTTGATAATTACAACATCGTGTCACACTCGTAAAACATTTTAATAAATCACAAGTCGCCACATCAAACCTTTAAGCCACACTTGTAGTAAATCAGACTCACATTTCCGCTGCTATTGAACTTTACGTTCAACAAAATCTCTATAAACGATTGCTGAACGCAAAATATGCTTAAGGGATGCTATCCCTTAGTTGTCTTATTGTAACTATAATTAGCTAGCTATGTGGAACGCAATAGCTCAGAAAATTGTGGGTTAAAGGGTTAAGCTGTTGAATATTGGTGATCAGCATGATATGGCGCATCTGAAGAGATTAGATCAGTCTTCGAAGTAACTATCCATCTGTCAGGGATCAAATTATTTTTAGTAATTAACGTGTTGAACATTGTGGACCGATGATCAGCATGATGTGATGTATGTCAAAAGACTAGTTCAATCTATAGCTAAAGTAACGTCGATACATGATCGAATGATTAGCTAGTAGTTAATGTGTTCAGTATTGTGTACTTATATGTACTTAACAAAAGATTAGAATTTAGTTGGAGTAACATAGGTCCACCTATCGTGATGTTAAACGATTAACGTGTCATGGACCGATGACAAGATGTGATGTACGTCAAAAAACTAGACTAGTCCTTAGAGTGATATGGATCTGTCATGTGATGAAATGATTAATTAATAATTATTGAATTCTATATTGTGGATCCACCACCATTAGTGTACGTAGGTATCTCCATAGTTTAGTCCAGCTTTTAACTAGATTAATATCCGTCATGAAACAAAATGATTGGTTAATAATAAATATAATAAATATTATGGATCTATAACCAACATACATGTACGTATGTATATAAGTGTATAATATAAAAAGTCCACTCAAAGTCAAACTAACATTCTATCCTGGCACTAATAGTTAATGCATTCAATATTGTAGATACGATAAGCATGACGAGAGTATGACATAATAATTGCAAGAAATTGAAGAATGTATTATAGAAATAATATTGTGTTATAGTATTAATCTTGTTACAAATATAGCAGAGGGAAATTGGAAAATGAAACGATCGTAATCTAAATAATTACAATTTTTATACGATTTTAATCTGAATAATTACAATCGTAGCGTGACGTAGATATCTGGTACAAATGGTCGTTTTAATTGTGACATGTAACGGGTTGCTGACAAACGGTATCTGTTGTGCTGATCGGAACAATGTAGAGCTATGATGGGCAACTGTTTTCATGAGGGCAACATGTGTGATCTGGATTTGAAAGTTTCGAAGGTTCTTACCTTATTTTGATGAAACTTGAAAAAATATTTGTGACATATTTCTTTTTAGGAATATCCACTTTGTAGGGGTGAAAATAGACCAATCAAAGCTGGGATTAAAGCTATGAAATTTTAGTTGTGAATCTGTCAGTAACACCAACAGTAAATTTTTGGAATTAAAATTCTTAAAGTCTCGTGACAACTAATTTTGGTAGACGAATAGTTGTTACACGATTCATTACAATTCCCCATAGTGATCCATACAATCCACGACCAAAAATATATCGAATGTCCCCAAAAGAATAGAACCGTTCGATCAAAACAATTTGCCCCATTGCAAGTGTCCCATGACTTGTGGTCGTCCCGGTAGGTCAGAAAAGTTCGGTCAACATGGCGCCCATTTCACGATTTTAAATGAGCCCGAGACTTTATTGTTCAAGGGAGAATCGTACAGCTGAAACAAAGGTGAAACTAAACCGCAAAGAAGAGAATCCAATCGCTTCGTGTCCGAAACTGTCGGGACCACGCTCCGCAAGGGTCTCCCCTTTATATTCCCGAAGGGTTGCGTGCGCTCAGACGCGATCGGAGGCACCGTAATTTCCTGTCATGTAATCGTTCGTTTCGAATCTTCAACGCTGCCCGGACTTCCTTACGATTTCTCTTTCATCGAACAGACGTGCTAAGCTTCCGAGAAATATTATTAAAGTACACCCTGTTGGTGCGTTCTTTCACTCGTGCAAGGTCAACATAATGGTACGTTTCTGGGCGATTTTATTATCCTTGATGATCTTAGTGTCCTTCAAACGGGGATCAAATGATCGCTTTATTGCACGGACGGTGATAATTAATTAGCGAAGTGCAAATAATTGCAAACGCGGAGAAATATATGGGGTGGAACAATGGTCTGTGTAAGTATAGTATGTACGAATCAAGTTTAATATGTATTATCTACATATAAGAGTTGTTTTTATGGTGTTAATGGTTATAGTGCGTTCTTTGAACACTGAAATTTAATTCAATCCACAATAGAGGAAGTGAATAGTGAGTGTCTTAAATTGAATATGATTTGGAAAACATGAGAAATATGGTTTAATAAATAAATATAAAATATCGATTATGAAGAAAAAAGTTATGAAAAGTCATGAAATCGAGAATTTGATGAATTGATGAATTGATGAATTGATGAGTTGATGAGTTGACGAATTGACGAATTGATGAATTGATGAATTGATGAATTGATGAATTGATGAATTGATGAATTGATGAATTGATGAATTGATGAATTGATGAATTGATGAATTGATGCATTGATGCATTGATGAATTGAAGAATTGAAGAATTGAAGAATTGAAGAATTGAAGAATTGTGAAATTGAGAAATACAAATATTGAAAAATTGAAAAATTGAAAAATTGAAAAATTGAAAAATTGAAAAATTGAAAAATTGAAAAATTGAAAAATTGAAAAATTGAAAAATTGAAAAATTGAAAAATTGAAAAATTGAAACACTGAAAAATTGAGGGCCCGAAGTATTGAAGAATAATAAATTGAAAAGTCCTCAAACCGAAAAGTCAAAAAATCAGAAAATCGACAGGCAGGTAAATCGACAAATCGATGAATCGGCTAACTTTTCTTTAAATAAAATCCCCAAAATGAAGACGAAGAATTAAAATGGCCGGTCTTGAAAAAGAGAAGAATTCTTGAAGGTTGCTGACGTCTTACTGATAGAGGCCGAAATTCTAATTTCCGAATTGGAGGTAGGATTAACCCTAAGGCATAATCGTACCTTTATCAATAGGGGATCGTAATGAGTTCGTAGATAATGGCGGCCTATCAGTCTTCAACCCAGGAACAATGATGGATGTAAAAGCGGGTGTTTTCGTGCTCCCGTGACAACTGTACTGTTAACATTGCCCTCTCACTTTTTCCTTCCAAGCAACTACGGGAACAAATGATACTTTGTGTAGTCCTTAGGGTTTCAAAATTTAAATCATATGAAATCTATAATTATATACATAGACACAAACATTTATACCACTTTCTTTATTCGAATTAAATCCTTGCATGTATGTCAAAATTTTTAACTATAATTACAGAAACAATTTATGTGCAGTGTACATAATATACATGAGTTAATTAGTATTGTAATGGGTTGTGTAGTAAAATTAAATTATTGCAAAACTAGAAAATAAATTTTCTTCTCAATATTTCATACTTATGACTAAATTATGTAAATAATGCTATAATGAATGTTACATTATTATTACCCCATGTTAAAAGATTTTAACACATTTTTATTCATATCTTTTTATTAAAAATGTTCCCCATTACTCTCGTCAATTATTTTCCATAAAAAAAATGTTACATTTATTTTGACGCAACCAGTAGTATCTTACAAGAAAGACGTTTGTTCCTGTCTCAGGAATAAAAATTAATTGGAAGCTTATTCTATGGAACTTTCATACCGCACGTCGTGTCGAGTGTCTTTACAATCTACAGGCAACGTTAACTTTCTTGTGTACCTACTCGTTCGTCTTTCTTCCCGCTAACAACATTCAGCTATAGGACACACTCTTTTCTTCAAACATTCCCTCTGTTTTAGTATCACGCGATAGGAAAATGTAACGTTCGTGGAACGAGTATCCCATTGTAATTACATCAAGGCGATTCTTTCTGTAACTATGGACGAGTTCAATGACGGACTTAAAACACGCTTTCCGGTTGTGAACACCTAATGAATGGAGTTTAAAAGAAATTCACAGGATGCGAACAGTTTTAAGAAACAGAATAAGTTTGTCGTTGAATGAGAGATTTCGTTTAATTTTAGTTGACATCGTTTTGCACAAGTTTACTTTGTTTTTAAATATGTCTTAAGATTTGGTATATTTTGAGCTCTGCAGATCAATTCTGCAAAAATACATTCAGATTCAAATTATGGAAATATTCGTGTCGTGAAAATTGACGTTTACATCAAATTGTGACGTAAATAAAATATTAGATGTTACATCAGCAATGTCAATTTATTCAACATTTATAATACTATAGTTTCAGTCCTCCGCACTGAACGCGTGTATACCCGCGGCGCTAATCAGCCATAACTTCAAAAGGGCTTCGTATTTCACTTTAAAATTTTGAGACAATATTTTTAACATGTTACACTAACATTTTATAGAAGAACAAAATTTTGTAATTTTTTAAGATTCTAAAGGTATTGCCCCCCTTAAAATAGAGGACAATGTTGTGTGTATAATTCAGAATCCTTGATAATAATTATGAAGATTATAGCTTAAAAATGAAATCGAAACGCACGAAAAAATTTGAGAAGAGACACTCGTCGAAGTATGGCAAGGGGTTAAGTATAAAAGTACGAAACATGACCATGGTCGAAATGCAACAGATGAATCCTTGTGCAGAAAAAAGGGAACGATCGAGCGTTCTTTGAGAATTTCCTGAGCCGAACCGTCGAAACGGGAATTCACAACATTTCTCCGGCGGTAAGAAGTCAACCCAATGAGGGTTGAAGTGGCGGCTGCAACGACGGAAGTGCTCGTTCCTCTCCCCTTCCCCTGTCCGTCTCTCTCGCTCCCGTCACGTCGTTTTCCCCCTGTTTCCTTCATTTTCGATTACGCATGAGCGACCGCGTAAAAATTAAAAAGGAATCCACGAGAATGAGCGCTCGGATTAAAAGCCGCGGAGCGCTCGAGTATTTTCCCCCAATTCCCAGCTCCTACGCTTATCCGGCACCCTTTTCTGGTTTTCATCCCCCTTTGGCCAACCCCGAAACCTCTCTCTCTCCTTCTCGTGGCACAAGGCGATAAAATGGGCCACTATGCGGCACGAAAAATTTTACAATCAAGCCCAGACAAGCTAGTCCTGGCCGCAGTGGTGCATAGTCTGCACCGTTGCTGCTCGCCGGCGATTCAAGGGCGGGGTTTGGGGCAGACGTCGAGGGCGGAGAGCCACTCACTCTACAGCACACGCCTCGGATATAATAAGTCACGTGACATTAATATTTGAAAGCAGTCGGTACGTGGATTGCATTCGGAGTGCCTCCGTTTCTGCCTCGCAATATTCCTTGCTTGCTTGCTTCCTTCCTTCCTTCCTTCCTTCCTTCCTTCCGTCTATTTCTTCGAGAACATCCACACTCTACGTTTGCACTCCTTCTCTGTCTTCTTCTTCGGCACTCGTCAAGCAGCATCACCTCCGCCATCCAGAGTAACGTCCCTATGGAGCAGCTGCAATTTATCTTGTTGTTCCATGGACCAACCCAGATCTTCTCAAACTATAGGATTGATTTGTATGCAACATTCCTGGGAGCATTTTTTACGGGGTACATGCGTGAACTGGGGAACGAATGAGAAAGGAGCATGGGACTAACCTTTGGTATGGAGTCTAGTTTTCAAGTGTGATGATGGAATGAAGTCATGCAGTGATGTATTTAAAGTTTATTCAGATGGTATTTGATGAGAGAGACTTGAGATTGAGGATTCGTCTTTAGGCATTGATAGCATTGTTTTATTATACAATTTTCTACTTTTTTAACATTTTTTCGAAATATTAATTTATTTCAATGTTTTGGAGGCTTTTAAAAGACATTTTTAAATTTTTAAATTAGTGTTTCGAAATTTCTAAATTGTCAAATTCCAAGTTTACAATTCTTTTACTGCTAATTTACCAAATTTCTAAAAACCCTCATTCATAGTTTATGAAATTTCCAAATTCTCAAAGTTTCAAATTTCCAAAATTCCAGGTCTGCAAAATTTTCAAATTCTGAAGTATTTAAATCGCCAAAATCCCAATTTCTAAATAATCTATCAATTTTGCAAAAAATTCCAATCTAGTAAAGTCCCCAAAACATCAATTTTTTACTAAAATAAAAAATTACTACTCTTCACGTCTATCGAAAAATATAGATTTATTCCTAAAATAATAATAATTTTAACTACACGAATATATCACATTTCGCTAGTACGAGTACTAGTCACCTATCTGCAATAACTCACGCACCGGATGACCTCGTAAAACGTTTCTAAAAATTCTTTTCCTTGCATGAAATAATTTGTACGAAAGAATACCGGCTGCAGATGTCATGTCCGTGCGAAACAACGTGACAATGAGCATTTTCCTCGATTTTAAAATCCCACATTCGTCTTCCGTCAGTTTATTCACGCAACTCGGCCCGAGAACTATAATTCTCCTTCGGGAAAAAAGGGCTACCGACACGCTATCGACTCTCAGGCGATTCCTCGCAACAATCAAATTGATTTTTTAATATTAGAATTGCTATCTGGTTGCGATACATTATCGTGTTAACCATAACGTTGAAAGACATCAGATATTTGTTACAGAAATATTTAATAAAATTACTCTCTGCTAATATTGAGAAAGTTCTTGTACTTCAAGATATTTATGCTGTTATTATATAGAAACTTTTTTAATTGACAAGTGTAATGAATATTTTCGAATCTCTACGTTATTTTTTACTAGTTTCACTATCCCATCACAACGCCATAGATTTAACTGAAAAGTACCTATTCAAAATTGTGACGCCATTGTTAATGGAATAGCGTCACCTTTCGAGTACAAAGGGTTGATACCTCAATCTGAATATTTATATTAAACGCTAAATGTAATGAAACCGTAGTAGAGACTCTTTTTCTTTCATATTAATCTAAAGGTGTCGGATGTAAAGGTTTATATTAAAGATTATATTAAAGAGGTAACAATAACTTGTTGAAGACATAATATTGTTTATGTTGTTCTAAAAAATAATAAATGAAGACTATATAATGAAATGCTGTATTTAATTCTTTGCACTTGAAAGGAGGCTCAGACACACTTTGGTGAAGGTGAAGGTGAAGTTTGCCAGATGAAGTTTAATAAAACAATTTGAAATGAGTTTTTGACTAAATCTATAATGTTAAATATAATGAAATAGTAGTGGTTATTAATGATAATTACAAACTCATCGAATTTTCCAACTGATTGTGAGGTTATGTACGTGTCGCAGCCTTAGCAGTAACCTCTTAGGGACGACGCGACTATAGTGGCTTTCGCGAATGTCATCGTACGTCATAGTACAAATAACAGTTACACATAATTTATTTATATGAAGCTTCGTGAGTGTCGGCCAGAAGTGACACGAAAGAGATACGAAACATCACACGAAATCAAAAGAAACATCAAACTCTTAAAAATTGGAATATCTGATCTCGAAATTTTCTCGAAAATCGAAGCTATCACAAAATCCAGAAAACCCTCTACTCAATCAAACCCATTACAGAAACAAATGATCAGGTCTCGCAAAGCAAACTTTATCAATGTGTCCTTGCAAAAAGTGGTCCAAACAGTGAAAATCCAAAACTTGACTTCCAAGATCAAAAGCTGAAACAAACGTCAACCTCTGAGACACTATAGTGGCTTTTGCGGATAGTACCTCTGTACGATCACTTTAGTGGTTTTCGCGAATGTCGTAGATTACATAGCGCCATAGTGGTTCACTCTATTGGCTCAGTCACCGTTTCAATGGAATCTTCATATGTTTTGATTGGCACTTTCTTACTTTTCCACGTTTTATATGAGTAAATTCCACAAAAGTACAGTACATGTAAATGAAAGGTAATGTTTGGGCACCATGGGAGCTCTTCGCGCTAGTACACGGTATTGGAAGCATTTGAAAATTGCATGTTTCGTGAATTTTCGAGAAAAGTAAATTATCAAAGTTAAAGTATATCGTGTCTGTGGGAAATAACTATAGAAAACTTCGTAGATGGTATACTTTGACGACTACCTCAACTCGCGTGGAGAACAGCATTGTCACACGTAGCTGTTTAATTCGAATTCTGCCACATACAGAAGTAGTAAAGTTCAGCCCTGCCTACACGAAGTCTTCTATACATAACTCCTTAACACACTATGGATAGTATCTAAAAAATATAATTTTGGAAACTCAGATTAATAAAAACAGAGGGGGTTGATTTATGCAACGTATATGGGAGCCTAGTGTAGTAAGAAGAAAGTCCATGGTGCATTCTCCTTGAGCCTCGTTTCGTGATATATTTCCGAGAGGTGGGGATGCGGTCTTAGAAATGGAATACTCCACTTTATGTTTTATGCGATAGATCAGCTGGCAGGGCTGTCATACGAAACTCCGTGTCCCGGGGATAAAGTATGATAGACGGATACCTTCGTGTATGCGGATACGCCGCGGATAAATTCAACGTTACGTCCCGCGGCTTTGCCGTTTTATCTATATCCCCCACCCCCTTTCCGCCCTCGCACCACCCCGTATATATTTGCCTGTTTCGCAGGGGTGCTCAAGCATCTTCGAGGAAAAAATACGTCTAAAGTGCTTCGCGGATGCGAAAGATACTTTCAGGTGTTTCTGCTTCGCTTCCATGCTGTTCTTATATTCGACGTTCCATGACTTCTTTTTTTCATGAACCAGGATTAACGTTTGATGCAGACGTTATTGCTCTGTACGGCTGTACAAAATTGTATTGTTACGTTTTATGTTAAAACTGTATTAATAATTTTGTTGAATTATGCAAAATTCTATTACGTTATGATAAATTATTAAAAATTGTTTTTGAATTTTAGTGACAACAGCACATTTTTTTGAATTAATTTCTTTCCTAAAATATCATTTACAGTCCTGACGTTTTTAACAATTTTCAGAAAATCAAAGGACTCCGCAGATCGACGCGAAATTAATATCTCATGACATGTAAATTAATGTAAATTAAATTTGCACTGATATAAAAATTAATTTATGGTAACGAATCCTGGAGTGCAGGAAAGTCGTCTGAAAGTTTGATCGCTACCGAACGATTATAAGATGACCTGACTACAAAATGGCGGGTGCTGAGGTCTTAACTTCAATGAATAATATATACAATAAACTACATTCTATAAATTTGCAAAAAGTATATAAAAGTGTATTAGTGCAATCCTTCAATTACACAACAATAAAAATTCACACAGTTGCCTATTTCAACCTTTCAGTTACATGACAATAAAATTGATATTTTAAATTTGAAGTAACTGTCAGTCAACAGAAACGAAGACCAAGAAAAGATGGCAAATCAGCTACGGTGAGCATGAAAGGGTACTATTTAGAAACAATCGAATAAGCAAGGCATACGGTCGGAATTCGTATTCCTTTCGTCCCGAAATCGTCCAGGTATTTCATTAAGCATCGTACTGGTGAGGGTAAGCAGCGTTTAATGAAATATCATCGCGTATCGCACAAATGAGTTTCCTTTCCCACCCCTTTTATTCGTGCCCACTGCACGAAAAATCTCGGTTTGACCCACGCGGTTGTTTCGCCATAAAATGTATAGCTTAAGTAAATATCGGGGAAAGGACGCGGTCGGTATGGGAAAGAACCCGTGGTATAGGTGGGGGTGAGAGACGATGGAGGGATCGTGGAAATCGTGAAAAATACCGCGGCAGTCTCGAGTATCCTTTCGAGTACGATTAGCGTACTCGTAGCGACGTTCTGCCGTTATCAATTCTCCGGAGAACGCCAATAAAAGAGACAAAGGTAGCGTCAGAGATAGAGGGATGGGAGGGTGAGTCGGGGGATGGAGGCCACTACCGCTCTTCTGCAACCGCGTACATACGTCATATTCGGGGAGAGTTTTTGCCTCGCGATTCTCCGGAAGAGAGAGAGATACGAGGCGATGGGAGAGCGAGAGATACGGGAGAAGAGACGGAGAATAGAGGAAGGGAGGGAAACGACGGACAGAGAAGCACGGTATACGAGCACCACTATGTGCCCCTATGTTTTATGCATCCCTTCGCTGGAAGTTACTCCAAGGTCGATTCCTTCGAGAAGCTAGTCTTTCTTTTGAAAGTACGCACGGTGATTTCGAATTCCTGCCTCTATTATGCAACACTCTTCCTAGCCCGAGTTGAATAGTTTCAGATGTAATCAGCATCCTTCCAGCAAAATTCTGATTGTGCTGATATGGACCTATTTATCTCGAAATTTTAGTTCAAACTACAAATATTAGTATTCATGACAAACTGAAACTAAAAATATCGATCTTATTTATGAATTCCTAAAATCCTTCATAGACAAGAAAAATCTAATGTAGGTCAGATCTTATCATTTTTTTAGTACATTCATAATTAAATTTTTGATATTAATTTATTAGTCATGTTAATAACTAGTTCAGTAAATGCAAAGAGTCCATGTAGGATTTGTATTAAACGAGTTATTTTAAGAAATTTGGGAGATGTAAAGTTAATGTCAAAATTATTTCAAGACCCACAGTTATGCTGTACATTTTAAGTTTCAAATCTTTGGCACTTATGCAAACAGGTCCTTAATTTATAGCACATAAAAACAGTATAACATATGTGTTAATATGTGTATAGTATACACATGTGTATATGCATGCATAATATATGTTTGAATATGTGTATATTATGTATAACATATGTGTGAATATGTGTATATTATACACATATATGTTATGTATAATATATGTGCGAATATGTGTATATTGTACATATGTATATTATATATAATATATGTGTGAATATGTGTATATTATGCATGTATACACACATGTTGTATGTTATACACATATTCACATATATGTTTATACTGTTTTGTACGTATATTATACACATATTCACACATGTGCCTTAAATTTAAAACAAAGTTTAAATATACTCGACTTATACCTTAACTTAAGGTATTAAAGTTAATTAAATCGCATTTGAAGAATTCCAGGTGCAATTTAATCCTCTCCGTTACGAAACAATCGATTAATAAAACAAGAGAAATATTTTATGAACAATTTAAAATTAATCTGTCACTTTCACAACCTCAATCACCCCAACTCATCAACAGCTCAAAGATCATTAAAACGTTTATTATATAATAATTACAGCAGGATTTCGAACGTTTATGTCGCCCAAATTATTGTTCCACGGAATCTCCGATCGTTAATCCGCGCCGATGAGCATCGGAGATGATTTTTAACACGAAAAATCGTGATCGTTTTTGTTCGTTAGTCCGTGCCTTTCGATCGAGCTAAATTATAGACTGTTGATTACCACGAACTTGGGAGGGCAGCCTTTTGTAAGAAACTATAGCACCGATCGACTCCTTTCGAATCTCAGCTTCGTTGCTCGTTAGGGGGGCGAGAATAAAGTACTTTCGTGAAAATGTTAGTTCGACTTATTTGTCTTGATACAAAGTTACAGGTCGAAAGGGTGCTCGTAAAATTCTGTACATTTTTTTATTAATGTCTGCCATCTCTGCTGCAATTTCTTGAGAAAGTTAACGATGGAAGAGCAACAAAACATTACGACTTTCGCAACATAATCGTCCTGGCTATTGGACATTTTATTTAAACGAATTTCATAAAATGTAGCACTGTAAACAGCCATAATTGCTGCTGTAACTTTTACAATTTAATAACAAAGTTCAACTGTAAAAAATAAAATATGAGGAAAATTTAATGGACTAAGTGAAAACATCAGATTCAATGATTTTTACTAAGAAAAAATATCGTTCCATTTAAAAAAATGCTTCATGTGGAACGATATATGTAAAAATTAAATTTATCATGTGTAATGATGAATTTATAAATTAATTTCGTTACATGTGATGATGTATATATAAATTAATTTTGTCATGTGTGATGATGAATATATAAATTAAATTTGTCATATGTGATGATGAATATATAAATTAAATTTGTCATATGTGATGATAAATATATAAATTAAGTTCATCATGTGTGATGAATATGAAAATAAGTTGATCAATATAAAATAGTAGAACTCAAAAGAAATAATATTAGGGATATTTGCAAAAAGAAGTGATAAATGTGAAATAATCAAACTTGCTCCAAATGTACAGAGAGTGACTAAACGATTAAATTTTTTCTAGGTTATGTTTAATAACGGAAGAATAAATATTACCAAGTTGTCCCAATTTCTTTACGTAAAAACTGTGCAAGATATTTACTCAAGAATTACGATCTCATTTGCGTTTTGAGTATATAATAGACCGAAAATTTCACGGAGTTTGAAGCCATTAAAGCGTTAAACTTCCTCCATCTTAGCGATTCGAGCGATGGCCAGCGTCGGCTTTGCAGAAAGGTTTTTTGGCTTTAACTTAATTATTGTCTTCTGTAAGTTCAAATGGGTCTCGGCACCTGATCTATAGATCCAGATTATTAGACGCGTGCAGCTCGGCATTCAGGTCGAGCACCTGCCTCACCTGTTGCAGCAAAACATTATCTCTCCGGCTACGTTTCGCGGCGCTCATTTCTCACCGATTAATGACAGAAAACTATTTCGTACCGTTGTCACTTCTCGTTTCGTTGTCCGCAACTTTTTCTGGGAACAAAATCACGATGTTACGACACCGCTGAAATGTGTAACACGATGCTAATCGTGAAATAGTTTCGAGTCGTTGGTTACGCTATTTGAGACGCGTAATCAAGAATATATGGTTTATGCGTTTATATTTATTATGCAGGTTTAATGATACATGTTTTGTCTTGTTTGACATTAACTAGTGCAGTTTCTTTGAAATTAAAGCATTTAGTTACAGCATTTCTTTAAAATTAAATAGCTAAATTAAAAAACAAATGGTAATATACACAGTAATCCATATTTGTAAAAATGTAAATGTAAGCAAATTTGAAAAAAAGCAACTTAACAAATTTTATAATTTAAAGAGATATGATGTAGTTTGGATTGTTTTTAATTATTACAAATATGAATGATACATTTTATTTCGATGTATTTATGAACTGGAACTAATAACTCTCAGATTGAAACCTTTTTGAATATTCAACGAAAATTCATATTTTGACTAAAACTTAATTTTGTAATATAAGTTAAGATCCATTTAGGGTTTCATGAATCTAACGATAATAAATAAAAAACAACAGTATAGACTTAAACAGTACAGATTTATAGATACTTATAGATTAAAAATTAACTGTATATACTTGCGTTTCTATTGAGAGCTTAATGCAAAATTAATGAATTAAACGGTGTCACACGCGACGCCATTTTACTGTTTAGATATTGCGGTAACGTTCCAGGCTTAGTTAGACTTGAATATGTAAATTACAAATGAAGTTTGTATTTATGAAATGCGATTGTTAAAAAGGAGGCTAAGATACATAAATTGAAAGAGAAAAAGTTTGGCAATCTAAAAAAATTCTTAAATTCGCAGACGTTGGAAAATAAATATTTAAAAATAAGATTCAATTTATAATTTGTATAAATTCTTACTGAAACTGTATATGCAGTAATTAGTGTAGTATAAAAATTAATACTTTTTGTGGCACAAAAATGACATTGTTACATTATTGTAATCGTATGAAAGAATTTATGTAGAATGATAGTAAATGTAAAACTTTTGAACAAATTATCAAAATTATTTAAAAGAAAAATAAAAGAGTTGAGGATTGTTCAAGAAAATTGCAAGAGGACATTTAAGTTCAGTTGTATGTTAAATTAAAATTGCAGGTAATAATACCAGCAGGTAATAATACAGTAAATAACATAAATTAACATGTAATAATACAACAACTAAGTAGCATAATACAACACCAGATGAAATAAAATAGCACGTGATAATATAACAAATAACATAAAACGACGGATAATAATAAATAATATAAAATAACAAATAATAGTACAGCAAAATAATATAAAACAATATGTAATACTACGACAAATAACAAAACGTAATAATAAATAAATATCATAAGACAATATCAATCATATAACAAATAATATAAAGTAACATATCATGTCCATATCACTTCAGAACTAAATTAAATTATCTAATAACTTAGAGCTATGTTAATAAAAATTATTAAATTTTCTTCGAAAAAATAACTATCAATATAACATTTATATAAATATTATAACATTTAGAAACGTACTTTTTCGTATCTCGCTGCAACTTATTTAACCCAAACTAGTCGTGAATAAATAAGTTTCGGTTGCAGTAAATAATTATTAACATGCTTCAACTAAAATCACATTGTAATTCACGATAATTGTCAAGCAAAGAATGTCTCTAACTTTCATGAGAGGGAAATATTTCTCGGAAAAGTGGAATATTTAAGAGCCACGTTAGTTATCAAAATGGCCGCTGCTGGCTGCTGTGGCGCCACTTGTCAGCAGCATTGCTCCACACGAAACTCTTGTTTTCTTTTCAATTTTTAATATTTAAACTTTGTGCATTTTAAAGTACTTTCTACCTAATGAAACCTGAAACATGCTTTACTTTGACCCAGTATATTATTTACTGAAATCCGTAACATATTTGCGGAGTAACAAGTTAAACAGTAATTAATCAACTTCTTCGATTCCATATTTTTTTTTTGTAAAAATTTGTCGAACATAATTACTTATTTTATAGATTCATCTCAATTTACTGAAAATGATGCTTTTCAAATTGAATTTAAAATTTTTGAGATTTACTTTCAAGGTTAAATGTAATAATTATGTTTAATACGAGATATTACTAATTATTAATTTAATATCCAGTTTAATCTAGAAAATGATATGAAATTTATTATTCAATTTAATTACATTCTATATTTCAGTTCTCATGACTTAATTATAATAAAACATTTTTTTACATCTCATCACATGATTAAATCTAAGGCTCGAACTTACGTCATCATTCCATGAACAAAACGTTTTCCAATTGAAATTCCTGCAACATTTTCCGAATTGGAAACATAAGGATCAAAAACACTTGCATTAGCTTACTCCACAAAATGATAGAAGAATAACTCTTAAATGAAGCGTCGCTAAACTTGAAAGGATCAACGTCGTTATCCTTCGAGGCACATCGAATCAAGAGTAAATATCGTTCCAAGAACAGAAAACGATGCAAGAAAGATTCTGATGAAAATCAACTTGACCTGAACGATCATGCGTGTAACGATCAGCCAGTCTAATGACGGTCAGGTTAGAAGAATGAAACGAAGAAGAGTGGCTTCGAAACCAAAGGCAAAAGATGCCGATAGACAAAGATCCAGGTTCTTATAAAGGTGGAATTGATTGATGATTACGAGTCGATAATTAAAACGGAGCCACGCCGTATATTGCCATTTCTTTCTCATTAGTATCCTGGCAATACTAATTTGGCGTAAACATATTAACAATTGCTTTGAACAAACTTTTAAAGAAATTTTTTTATTGAAATTTAATAATGAATATTTTAACAGTAAGGTTCAGTTGTAAATCATATACAAAATATTCAACAATGATATTCGAAAATTATATATAAAATCATTTTCAGTAGTAATGTAGGAAAATGATACTGAATATAATACACGAAAATGATGTACAAAATAATATTCAATAGTAGCATAAAAAATTATATACAAAATATTCAATAATATTATAAAAACATGATATATAGAATAACATTTAGTAACAACATATCAAAACAGTGAATAATAAATAAGTAAATACTAAATAGTAAATAATGACGTACAAAATAATATTCAGTAACAACATATAAAAATATTAAATAATAAATAAGTAAGCAGTAAATAGCAAATAATGTTCAGTAACATTAAATATAAATCTAGAAAACAGCAGAATAATATACAGAAATGATATACAAAGATGTACAAATGATACAATGAAGATATACAAAGTAAATAACAATAAAAAAAGTCAGGTTAATTTTAATTCGTTGGTTTAAAAGTGTACATTACGTGTAATCAGGATTCACCATCCGAAATAAAGGTAGAAACTGGCAACTATTAAATCTACACAATTAGCTTTTTCCTCTTTGAAGCCTCTAAAACTGTTCCGTGAATGATGAGGGCGGATCGTGTATATATGTAGTAACGGTTTCTCGTATCCCTTTTAATGGCCAAGAATTAGAGGATATGTGGGACCAATGGTTCGCAGACCGTACGATTATTAGAAATGCGAAGGGGTCCAGTCGAAGTCTCTAATGGAAATATAATTGTCATCATCGTTCGGGAGACTCGTCAGACATCGGCGTCGAAGCAGATTAAGGATCGCCATGAGAAAATGGAGGATACCTAAACTTGCATATCACACAGTATTATAGGTACCGTAAACTCTCGGGTATTGGACAATATACATTGGTTAATGTATTATGGGCAATATAATGTATAAACACTTGTATAAAGATTGCATAAAGTTTATGTTTGACTATCATAAACCAGATATAATTTATTGAGAAAGTGTTTTGTATCTAATGCTACACATCTGAAACTCTTACCAACTGTACACAATTTTATTCTAAACAAATATTAAAAAATTAGTTCAATCAAGAAAAATATTTCAAAATGATAAAAGACGAATTTGAAATAAGACGAAAGTAAAATTATACCGTAATAAAAATGAAAAGAATATAAGTGTATTGCAACCTTTGCAACATATGAAAGTCCACATGCTGTTAATAACACATGAAAGTCCACATGATTATTCAATTAAGACTAATGAAAATCATTACATCATTCCTTGAATATTAATCGATACTCAGCAGCAATACAATCAACCCAAAATAAAAATCCAATATTTCATCAGCCTTTGCCGGCGTCTCTTTCACGCATCAAATTAGTCAACCGTCGAAGGTAAAAATACTGCAAAAATTGATCAGACCTCTCGTACCGTGTAATAAACGTTATTTGATGAACAAACGTTGCAACAGTGTGGCTTCCTCTTGGTAATAAAGTGTTGCTAAATAAATTAGTTCTGCTCTGATCAACGTATAAATTACAATGAGAAATTAAATTCATAATCGAGCAACCTATACGTGTTGGTATATCGTATCTTAATACGGGCTGGTTCATCGACCAGTTTACCCTTATCGTAACGAACGATCGAGCTTTAATTGGCCGATTCGTCATCCCACGACGAATTTGATTATCAACATCGAGCGAGAAACTTATCGTGGCTGCCACTTGCACGCGAATGACTCACACTGTGACCCCCGTCAAACCTTGAGGGAGATAATACCGAGCTAACAATTAATAGTATGGTTAATTTTTTCATGATATTCATGAGTAATCAAGTTTGTTCCCTCCCTAGGTGGTCGAAGAATTATCAATTTTCTTGCCAGTGGATTCGATAATTTTTATGTGAAACCTCTAGTGAGAATTTCCTTAACTTAAATTTAACCTAAATTTAATATTCTCAAACTATAGGTATTGCTGTTTGTCATTCACGACGAATTAAACTTCAAAACTTGTTCTATCGTCTCACAATGATAATGTATGCATCACTGTAATATGTCACATGTGATAAACTACATTCGTAATTTTACAAAAATTAAATTGTGGGTTTAATTATAGTAGTTTATAACTGATAAAAGTAAGGAAAGTAAGCAAGAAAGTCAAATAGATTTTTATTAGTTGTGATTGTAACAATAATTGGATGTTCATCCCTTAACCTGCAATTTTTAAGTTTTTAACTTCAATTTGACATTTATATAACTAATCACCTAACTGGTACTAGTGTTAGATCAAATGAAGAAGGTTGAAATATCAGATATATTTTTCTTCATTCTTTGAAACTGGAACTGAACGTAAAATTCAATTACGACGAGTTTAATTAGATTTGAACAGTAATTCGTGTGTGTCACGAGTGCGTCAAAATATTTCCCTGCAAATTGAGGAAAAGTTATTTTTAAAATTTGAAAATACCGCAATAGAGGTTAAGAAAGAATAAAATTATTAAAAATGTTAAAGATGCAAGGTTAAGATCTACCATAGGCGTTTAAAGGGATGGGGCGATCGCTAATGTCAATTTGATGAAATTATAATACCACAGGACTAGTGGACTGTCAAATGATCGGCTATTAGGTGCAAGGCACCGAGTTTTGGCACGCTCGACTGATGTCGATATAATAGTACGATTCTTCGAACAGTGAATTTCACAAGTCCATGGGAATTACATGTAAAAGTTCAATTTGTGCAGCACTGATCTCGCTCGTTAACGACGACTATTACTTCGTTATAGGGATACCGAACGACCGTGTTTTCAGCGCTTTCAAACGACTGTAAATTAAGATTATTACCGAGCGAATGTGATACAGACGCCAAATTTGAAACTGCTCACGGGTAATTCATTCGATTGTTCTATTCAAGCGGAACTGAAAATTATTTGTCTAGTGAGTTAACATTCATTGAGTACACAAAGTTCTGTTATTCAAGATACATTTCTGGAAAACAAAGATACATTTCTGTACCTTAAATGACAGTTAAACGTCTGTTTAGATATTTCAAAATTTCTTTGTAGTTTAGAAATTTCAAAATTTACTTCTTGTTTGATCAAAAATTTGAACGAAAAATGAAAGAATTCTAATTTCTTTGTAGTTTAGAAATTTCAAAATTTACTTCTTCTTTGATGATCAAAAATTTGAACGAAAAATGAAAGAATTCTAATTTCTGTGTAGTTTAGAAATTTCAAAATTTACTTCTTGTTTGATAAAAAATTCCAACGAAAAATGAAAGAATTCTAATTTCTTTGTAGTATAGAAATTTCAAAATTTACTTCTTCTTTGATGATCAAAAATTTAAACGAAAAATGAAAAAATTCTAATTTCTGTGTAGTTTAGAAATTTCAAAATTTACTTCTTGTTTGATCAAAAATTTGAACGAAAAATGAAAGAATTCTAATTTCTTTGTAGTTTAGAAATTTCAAAATTTACTTCTTCTTTGATGATCAAAAATTCCAACGAAAAATGAAAGAATTCTAATTTCTTTGTAGTTTAGAAATTTCAAAATTTATTTCTTCTTTGATGATCAAAAATTTGACCGAAAAATAAGAGAATTCTAATTTTTTGTTGTTTGTGATTTTGAATATTTGCAACCCCGTTTTTTGAATATATTGATTTAAAATGATTTGAAGTGTACTGGCGCCACAATTAAAACAGATCGTTACAAATCCCAGACTATTCAGTACCTGTACACTCGCGTGATACTAAAAACCAACTATCGCGAACAATAATCGCTTTCATTACGCGTCTGCATAGTAACCAGGGGTGCCAATCGACATTCTTTTCGTATTTACGAGGAAACAGTGCATAAAGTGTTAATTTGCACTCGTAAAGGATTCGTGGGACACGAAACCATAAATATGTCACTGGGTGGTAAAATTATTTTGGATATATTGATGACTTGCTTGTAATTTACGTTTGTGTACTAAAAGTGTATACTTATACTATGTACTTCATATTATAAATTTTTATATCATATAATATTAGACCATAATGTGTATAAACAGTGTCTGTGTCTACAATGTCTACAAACGTTTGCTTGCAATATTATTGTTAGATAAAAATGTCTTAAATATGGGAGATTTAAACACTTCTTGACAGCATTTTAAATTAATATTGTTAGTAAACTTAACATTATTTGTAGTATTAAAATTGCCAAACCATCATACAGTCTTTGTATCATTTAAAAGTGCAATGTTAATACACCTAACACATAACAATAAACAATCATGAAAATCTTGTAAAAAAAAATATTTGCAAATACCTCCAATTATATTTCTAAAGCTACAAAATAATTTATACTCATTCTTTTATTTAAAAAAAATATTTCAATATTAGGTTAGGTTACTTCCCTATTTTGATAATCATTCAAACGTTGTACAATACAATTGTTTGTTGCAATTTATGTAAAAATGTGGTGATGTAAACTTCATAATAAAAATATCGTTAACTAAGAAAAACCCAAATCAATGTTTTATAACTTCAGGCTTTGAAGTTGAAAAATTTCAGAAACATTTTCAAAGTTTACACAGCTTCTTAATTTTTAATGTACGCCATTATTTTTAGTTACTAAATATGTTTAAAAATATTATTTGAATATATTGATTGAAAAAATACTATTGGAAATATTGCGTTTGAAAATCTTTGGATATATTGCATTTGAAAAGCTTTGGAAATATTGCATTTGAAAATTATTTCGCGCTAAAACAGAACCAACAAAAGTACTGATACGAACTGATTAATTTCAGAATACAGACTAGTTTCTTGTTACGTGTTATTGTATCATAAAGATTAATTTCAGTGAAATCACACGTACATTTTGTGTGTCGCATTTTTCTCCGTGGTACCATGAAAGTCGCAGAGAGTCAGAACAACGTACACACCATATGTTCTTTTATTTGCACGCTGTATAGGTTGATATGCAAATGGTCCTGGGTCCATGGCCGAAGGTAGATAAAATGTTTTATTCGCGGTACAAATGGGGAGCAAAGACCGACAGAAAAAAAGAACGGCGCTCTTGTTAATCAATTTCTGATGGATCGGTAAATGCCATAACGTTCATCATACGAAATCTCCGTTTTTCACCCGTGATGTCCTTTTTTTGTTTAAAGCATTCATATCAGATATTTCACTGGCTTGAAAGGACAGTATAAATCGATTGGTTGGTAGAGAAACGTTTTTTATTTGATACGTCGGATCAATTTTATTGTATGCATACGTAATATTCTTTGGGTACTGAAATTACTTATACATATTTATTCTATTAATTTATCATTCTTCATTTTACTTTCTATAATTTTATGAGTTCAATTGTTATTTAATTACAATTCTTTATATTTTTAAATTTTTTCGTGGTGACGGTGACGTTCTTAGGAAATTGCTATTCAAGTTGTCAATTATTAATATTTATAAACTATTATTTTTTCAGGTTTTTTCATGGTCATTGATGATTAGTCATTTTTAAGAAATAATGATCGCATGCATAATGCAATATTATAATTACTATAGTTATGTATAGAACAGTGTACCCACATGTGGATGACACGTGTTCCAGATAAATCTACCACCTACATTATTAATACTTCATTTAATTTAATTGGAAATACTACTAATCTAACCTAACAATTTGATACTATTGCAAATGTATTTGGCAAGATTTGTTAATAATAAAAATTCAATTTTATTAAATCTTCAACTGCTTGACAGTCAACATGTTAAAGATATACATCGTTTGAGCTATAATTACCTTTAGTATTAAATCACTGTAGTCTGAAAATACAGTGTTCATTTTATAATGCATGTCTACCTATTTTTGTTTCGTAAAATCAACCCCCAGAATAGTGCAGTCACCATTGCTACGTTTCGATCATTTTGTCTATATCCGACATAAACAAGTAACATAAATTCGAGTTATCGTTACTTACTGTAAATTGCACTTTATCTCTTTGGTGGTTCGACTAGCTATAGGGAGGCTAGGAAAAGTAAAGGAGAGGGAGAACATTTCGTCCGGGACCTGCTAGTGGACTCGTCAATCCTAGCAGGCCCTTGCCTTTGATGCGGGGATGTAAGGAAGGGATGGATAGGAACTATATGTATATATGAATAGGAAGGCTCTTTGAGTACTTGCAAGAAAGTCAAGTCTCGAACCTATGCGTCGTCTAGTGGCGATGAGCGTGGGAGTGAAACCGCCAATATAGTCATAAAATATTATGCTTTGATAATCTTGTATTTCAGTGTTACTCAAGCATTTTTTATTATAGCCGATCCGTAATAAAGTTAAGAAGCAATTCCCACTTGATTATCATCGAAACTTTTGAGTACCGTATATAGCAGCATCGAAGAGTTTGTTGTCGATTAGGATAAAATTCCCTAAAAGGTCTTAGCAAAAACACATGATTCTTCTATTAATCGTAAACTTATGACTTTTCATATAAACATGTCCCATATGTAAATACGTCCCATACTTCTGTAGTACGTCTTAATAAGCTTGAAGTGTTAATTTTCAAGTCGCAACCGTATTTGGAGTGCTAGTGACGAAAACCGCGGGATATTTAGCAAATGTTTATAAATTAGACATTTGTAATTAAATTGTGTGACTGTCGCTATATCGAATGTAACGAACAGGTGTTGCTGTCAGGTGGAAATTGTTTTCGACCCGAATCACGATGACTGCATATTGAAATTCGAAAATCGAACTGCGGGGTGAACCGCAGGTGTCCATTCAAACTGTACTTTTAATCACTGCAGCTAAAATCAAATAGATAGCTAAAAATGAAAAGTAAAGTCAAAATAAAGGGAATAGTAGACGTATATACATCTTATATTTGTTAAATATTTTCTAATATATACTACACATGTTACCTATTTACATATTATATACACACATTGTATTACATATGTACACATGTCTCATATTTTTTATAGATTTTAATATATGCTATATGTGTTACATATTTTCACTCGCATTAATATATGATACATATGTTTTCACATGTTAATATACGTTGCACATATTACAAATTTTTATATACATTAATATGTCATACATGTTACATATTTAACGCGCATTAATATATGTTGCATATGTTACATATATTTTCACATGTCAATATACGTTGCTCATATTACAAATTTTTATATACATTAATATGTCATACATGTTACATATTTAACGTACATTAACATATGTCACACATGTTGCATATAGTTGTTTTAATAACATTATAATAATAAATCAAAAATATTGGACAATGTAACCTATAAGTGCAGCAATATTAAATCCCATACTTTAAAATTTAAAAACTCTGAGATATGAAAAAATGTCAATATTAAACAAGTTTAATTTCAAATTTTTATATTTGTGGAAATTATGCAATTCAGATACGATTAAACTGGAAGAACTAAAAATTGAAAAATTGTCAAGTCTTCAAGTTTCGAAACTTTTCAGTTGAAAAAAATAATCGAATCAGTACCCACGTCTTCACTCAACGTTCTCTTGGTCACATGTGTCCATCGCTGTTCCCATAACCTCAATATCATTCACACATAATAACTACAGTAAATTACAAATAAAATCACCACCGTTAGCAATCTCGAAAAACTGCCCCAACAGAAAATAAATATACTCAAAATCAACCCTCTCCCGACCCAAACAAAAACTACCCAATCCAAGAAACTTCGAGAAAACCCCAACAAGAAAAATATGAGAATAGAAAATTCCAAAAGGAAGAATAAGCACACTTTAGTATTACTACCCACGGTTAATCAAGCTGGTAACAGAGCAACAGAAAAAGCTCCCTATCGCAAGACTAATATCCACAAAAACGTACACCTCCGTTGTTCGTTATTTGAACTAGAAATAAGTCTATAAATCGGGAGTCGCGGCGGCGGGATCCACATCGAAAGAAGCATGATCCAAAGGACCCGGTCGGTTGATTGCAAAATAATTGAACGGTCTGTGCGATCGGTCGGTCTCGAATCTATCGGTCTGATTGGCTGGTACCAGGTCCAGTGCGGGGGGATGTGGGTCCGGTAATGCGTTTTTAAAGACCAGCCCGTCGTGTGTGGACCCAAGAGGGCGGGAGCAACGCGAGAAGCATCGATGCGGCCTGGGTTTCATCGTTGATGGATCACCGGCACCGATCGGGCACCGCCAAACTAATCAATAATCATGCTCCTTCGACCGGCAGCTATTACCTAGCCTGCAGCGGCGGGATCATCATTTCTCTTAGTCCCCCTTTGGTTTCTTCGTCTGCGAGGCTCCTCCGCGAGGAGTAATGACAAGTTATCATTATAAACGTATTACGTCGGGTCGTTTCACCTGGTTCTCCTTCAACGTCTTTTCCCTGAACCGAACAGATAACGACGCTTCCGCGCAGATAGCCATCTACCGGTTTTTCGGCCGCAGCTGATCGGTTGCTCAATCGGCCACGCTCGAGGGAGTCGTGGTCGCGGCCACATGATTTCACCTGTTGCCGGGTTATCGATCGCGTGATCGATATTATCGTGGACCGTAACCGTCTCGGTTGCAACCTCCGATCGGCAACACTTCGATCAAAACTCGTCATATGGAACGTATGCTGGGAATTCTGGCTCATACTTTTTATCCAACGATCTGGGCTTTTAACGGTTTTTTAGTATTTATGTGGATATGGGGACTGTTGTAGGATGTGGATACTGGATGTATGGAGGTATTGTGCGAGAGTTGCAGGTGGTGCTGCGGATGTTTGAGGATTTGTGATGTGTCAAGGTTGTGAAATGCGCGTGGGTGTGATCTGTGAGTGGCTTCGGTGATTCTTGTTCAGTTTGTAGATAGAAGGAGACGGAAATTGCAATCTAATTATGAAGACAGATTTTTGTTAAGGGTCCTTCAATTTTATTTATACATTGTTATAGCTTATTTATTTTAGTTATGTTATTTACATTATTTATTTTAATTATTTAATTTACTTCAGTTACTTGTTCCATTCTTTAGATTGTTTTGATTTGTTAGTTTTGATCAATTTGATCGAGTTGATCGATTTTATCAGTTTGATCGGTTTTATCGATTTGATCGATTTGATTGATTTGTAGGATTCATTGGATTGTTCTATTTGATTGATTTTTTAGTTTTTTTTTAATTTGTTCCATTTGATTAATTTGTTGGATTTGAGCGATTATTTGAATTAATTAGATTTGTTACATTTATACCATTTGGTCAATTTGTTCGATTTGATCAATTTGATCGATTTGTTGGATTCATTGGATTGTTCTATTTGATTGATTTTTTAGTTTTTTTTGAATTTGTTCCATTTGATTAATTTGTTGGATTTGAGCGATTATTTGAATTAATTAGATTTGTTACATTTATACCATTTGGTCAATTTGTTCGATTTGATCAATTTGATCGATTTGTTGGATTTATTGAATTGTTCCATCTGATTGATTTGTTGGATTTGTTGAATTTGTTCCATTTGATTAATTTGTTGGATTGGAGCAACCATTTGGATTTATTAGAAGAAAATGAAATAAGTATGATACACATTAAATATGAATGTTCTTACATACGAACGAATAAAAACTATTTGTTGTATACATAAATATAAACGAATCCTCGTACTCAATTATTTCTACATCAATGCTACACTAAACCTACATCACTTTAACATCAAACTGAAATGATCCACAAAGAAATCAATAAATGTCTCAAACGAAAACAAAAGAAAGAAGTGTAAATAAGTTAAAGACTCTCTTGAAGGTTCTATACGTTCGAACATTATCAAGAAAACCTCGTTCTTTTCCTAGAAAAATTTGCGAACCACTGCAACTTTAGTGCTATATACTAAGAGTTCCCAGAGGCGAGTCATAATATCGACTGTAAGCTGAAAGGGCAAGCAACTACATATTACACTAAAGTGCACGCTAAATGGCGTGTTGTGTCTATGTTGTTCTTGTATTAATTTGTTCTTCTTACCCTGGCATCAATAACGAAGTTTTTTGTGTATATTACCGTGAACCTGAAGTGGGTCTTCACCACGTTGCTTTTGAAAAAGATTTTAGTATATTGCATATTAAATCTGCATTCAGAGATTTCAATGGGGATCTGTTTTAATCTGGTTCATGATAAAAATAAGCTTAAGAATTTTTGTGTGTGTATTATTAAATATTTGGATATGTAGGATTTATGAAAAATTGGCTTAAGGTTTTGAATTTGAATATTTGGAAATTGAGAAATTTTGACAATTTTGAAAATGTAATAGGAGTAAAATGGAATTAGAATTTGAAAATTTTGAAAATTTGGGTATTTAGGAATTTGCGAATTTGGAAATTTGAGAATTTTGAGAGTTTGGGATTTTGGAATATTGGAATTTTGGAATTTTGGAATTTTGAAATTTTGGAATTTTGGAATTTTGGAATTTTGGAATTTTGGAATTTTGGAATTTTGGAATTTTGGAATTTTGGAATTTTGGAATCTTGAAATTTTGGAATCTTGGAATTTTGGAATCATGGAATTTTTGAATGATACAATTTTGGAATCATGGAATTTTAGAATCTTGGAATTTTGGAATCTTGGAATTTTAGAATCTTGGAATTTTGGAATCTTAGAATTTTGGAATTTTGGAATTTTGGAATCTTGGAATCTTGGAATTTTGGAATTTTGGAATTTTGGAATTTTGGAATTTTGGAATTTTGGAATTTTGGAATTTTGGAATTTTGGAATTTTGGAATTTTGGAATTTTGGAATTTTGGAATTTTGGAATTTTGGAATTTTGGAATTTTGGAATTTGGAAATTTGGAAATATGAAAATTTATAATCTTGAAAATTTTCAGATTTTGTAATATGAGTTCTTGAGGACTTAAAAATTTAAAAATTTATAAAATTAAGAACTTGAAAATTTGCATATTTTGAAATTGAATTGAATTTAATTTAATTTTTACTTTTACATCATAAAAGAATATATTGTATCTAATTATTTAATTAAAATAGTTCTCAACCGCACCCTACCAATACTTCACCAGCTATTAATAAAATTCTGGTCTAAAAACTCAACTCAGTTCTTAAAATTCTTTTTTAATCATTATATACAATATAGCATCATCAACTACATAATACTACATAGTTTTCAAATTTTATAACAAAATAATTGTTCTATGAATTCTGTTTACCATAAAATAGAAACCAGTCCTTAACCGTTCCAAAACTTCGTCCTTCATTCAATTTTGTAACGTGATTTAAGTAGACATCAATGACTCTAATTACGCTGTAAATATCTTCAATATAGTTAACAATAATTTCAGCCAACTAGAAAATTCATAACGCTCGAAGTAATCCATTTCATTCATTTCAAATTTCAACTCTCATTAACCAATCATATTTCAATGTTCACAATCTGCCCTACCTTCATTTTCCACTAGTACGATTCTATTGGAAACGACCTAAAGCAATAAACGGTACGGTATTCACTGATACCATTTAATACCTTCATTATCAAAAAATTAATTGAACACGGGTATAATTTGTAACTCATTCGACTGACTCGTTCAATTCATATTACCTCGATATACCTCTCTCGAAACAATATTCAACATTACCTTTTATTCTGTTATTACACTACATTTACGGATAAAGTAAAATGATTCAATATATTGCTAGTATTATAAATGGTACAAAAGGTAAAAATCAAAATTCAGGTCGAAATGTAAAAAGTCGGTTGCTGCAACCTTTAAATGGGGACTTCATTATAATATTTTCTATCGTTTGCAATAATATTATAATAAATATTGTTTTGCATTTTAGTTTTCAAAATTAATTTTTCTGCCAGTGTTACAAAATAATTTTACATATAAATAACTAATAATAAAATAATTTTTTGAAATATAAATAATAACCTATAAATGTATTTGACACATAATTTTTGGGTAAAATTATTTTTAAAATATGACAACTAAATATTTTAACATTTTTTAATATCTAAATATGCAATTATAATATTTGTAATAATATTACTCTATTCAATACTATGTAATACAATATCCATGATAAGTTAACATAACCTCAAATTAAATTTCCCACACACTAAATTAGCTCAAACAAAATTATTAAAATTGTGTGAGCTTATTAAAAAAATAATTTCATGAGTCTCCACAATTCCTAAAATTGTTGCATTCTTGGTAACATTTCAAGATCTATTTTTTATCGTATTGTACCTCATTTTTAAAGTTAACTTCATGAATTGTAATTTACCTGAAGAATCTGACAGAAATGCATTATAAATGATAATTAAACTTCATATTAATAAAATTGCGTTATAAATTAAATTACAATAAACATGTACGATTTTAAATGAGCTACATACCGTAGTGTATAATATTTAAATCTACTTAACTCCATGTGCCAATAAAGTTTCAAGCTTGAGAATATAACAAAAAGAATGCATTATAAACACTGACAAGAATTAGACTTTGTATTAATATAATCAAATCATAAATTCAGATGCAATGTATATTTCCTATAACTTGAAATATACTGCAGACACTACGTTGTACGTAACCTTGAAAGGCTACTTTACCCCACGTTTTGCAATCAATGGATTCTACCTGTAGAGTCTGATAGGAAGAATTTCTTGTACAGAATAACGAGAAGTAGATTCCATGTTAATAAAATTGCATCATCAATCGAGTTACAGTAAATATTTCCCGTGACTTGAAACGTACCGCAGTTACAACGTTGAATATAAATTTCGAAGACAATTTAACCGCATATTTTACAATCAAAGAAATCTACCTGAAGAGTGATATGAAAAGTGTCATATAAAAGATAACGGAAACTAGTTTGCACATTAGTAAAATATCATCGCAAATTGAGTGACACTCATTATTTCTTTTGATTTAAAATATTCTACTGTAATTGTGTCGTGTCTAACCTTCAAAGGCTACTTAACCTCGAAGTTTTATGTATTTAGATTTATGGAAGTTGCGAAATTTATAAATTTGTTCTGTTTTAAATCTGGAACGAGAATTTGGAATTGGAGGAATGTGAATATTTAAAATTTTTGAAGTTTGAAAAATATTAATAGTTAAAAGTTCAGCAAAGGAAAATAGTCAGGTGCAGATAACCTCGTTAAAATCGTAAACACTCCCGAAGATAACGTCACCTAATCTTCTCCACCGTGCGCAAATGGAATTTATCCCCCGTTGACGGTCGATACCGTTCGGGAAAGCGTAACACAAACGAAAGGGAATAAACGCGGCAAAAAAGGAGCAAACACACGGAGGAAAGGGTGAAACGAGGGTGGATTATAGGTGGATGTTCGATAGCTTATAAAGAGCCGAAGCGAGAAGCTATGACAAGGTGAAAATGCAGTAATAAAACCGGTAAGCTACCTCTCGTCCTTCGTTATCAGTTCTCACTCATTCCACCACCTGTTCAACCCCCATCATTGCAATATCGATAAAAGCTTGGCTGTATTGTAAGCTCGTCCGCGAACAGAACCACCGGCACAGATTCGCAGGGAGTTGTCAGAGGGTATGGGAAAGCCATCAATTTCAATGGGCTTTGAAAACCGAACTACTTGTTGCATGTCCCACCCCCTTGATTCTCCCTTTCCGGAACCGTTCGCTCACCCTCCTCTCGATACACGAGCCGATAGCTTCCCCCGGGAACGATGCCTGTGAAACGTCCCGAACGCGTTTCCTTCCTCCGTTCAGAGGATTACCCTCCTCCTCTTTGCATTTTCCCTCGTACCATAGGCTTTGTTGCCTTTAAACGTTATCGCGATAACGTGTCACCGTTCTAACGGGAAAAAGACCGTTAATTTATGTGTTTCTTAGTATAAATAAATCGCCGAAGTATGATTTATGATTCTATTATACGGTGCAAGTAAAAGGAAGTTTATATGTTTTGCAATTTTTACTCCATTTTTGGATTTGTTGACTGATGAATATTTTGAGGCTGATCAACAAAATCAATTTCAAAGATTTTTTAAAGCTGTAATTGAAGGTATTCTATTAATTAAAATGGTATATGTTATTTCAATTAATAATAGTTCTAATGTAATTTAGAATAATTTTAGTAATTGTATTTGTTGATTAATGAGAAATACGAGTCAAATCAATAAAATCAATTTTAAAGATTTTTTTAAAGCCGTAATTGAAGATATTCTTTTAATTGATATAGTATATGTTATACTGTTTATACTAGTAATAGCCCTAATGTAAATTAGAACAATTTAGTGATAGTAAAAATATAAAAATATGTATTTGTGATAGTACTGAAAATGACATGAAAAATGTACTTAACTGAATAAAATTTAAGCGCTAAGGGTTAATGTTTAAATTAATAATTAAATATTGGTTTTTTATATAAATTAGGTTAAAAAATAAAATTAAACATGAAATTTAAAAATTAAAGAAATAAGTCTAGAAATTTTATAAAATCTATCAAAGTTAATTAAAAAATCAGAATATAAACTAAAACACTTTTTAATACTATATGGCATTACATAAACGCCTAAAAATATAAAGTATCCAAAAATACAGGTATTTGTAGATCTAAAAAATATTACAGAACATTACATACTACTCTTAAAAATGTAACAATTCTACACAGACATTCACATGTTATAAATATTTCCTAAAATATTTTATAATATTACATAAACCCTTAAAATGTAACCTTTGCAAAAACCCAGACATGAATCTAAAAATTTACAATATTTGATGACATCCACCCTTAAAATCTAAAAATATCAATACAGTAAAACACGTAAGTATTAATTCTGATAAATATTAATACTGATCGACAATTCCATACATAAATTTTTCAAACAGTTTCATGATCCAAATAACAATCACCCCTCCTCGATAGAGAGGCTAAGAATAATTGCTTAAGAGGCGCCTAACATGGCGAAAGAATGTGTTCACATAATTTCCATAATAACATCGTCTAGGGAATTTGCTGAACCGATCCGAGAATAAGTTTCACTAGAACGTCTTATGGTATTTTCCTTATTCGGAATTGATATGCATCACGGGGCAGATATAACGAGGGATATGACAGCTTGCAGGATGTCGATGAACAGCGTCGCGATTTCTGTCTTTGTTTTTAATCACTGACCGAGCAGATTCGATGTTCCGCTGTGGAACGTCGTTAATTGGCCAGGATGGCAGGGTAATCAACGTGGCTATTACTCGCGCGAATTAAAAGCGATGTTAATGCTAACGTGGGAACATTCTGATCATCCATTGTATAGGCTGATCTACATATCTTCTGGTAATTATGTGGTAACTGTATCGAACCGACTTCAATGTTACGCGTGTGCGCGCATGCCTATCTCTAAACGAATTTTACTATGCCGTAATTAGAAATTCGTTATGATAAACGTAAGTACCTTTCAGTGCTGTTTACGCAGTCATTTATTCATGGCTTTGTGGCTTTTATGGGGAATCTGGTTTCTCCGGAACAAACGCGGGAATGAGGTCTTTTTAAGGACTTGTGGATTTCAGGTTATGTTTGAAGACTGATTGGAAATTTGGGATTTGTCAATTTTGAGATCTGTTGAGATGAAAATATGGGAATTTTGTGAAGGAGATTATTTCAGCTGGAGGTATTTTAGTTTGGGGGTTTTGACATTTGGAGGGATCGGAAGGCCAAAATTTAGGGATTTGAAGATTTAGAAGTTTGGGAAGAGAGAAATTTGGGTTTTGAGGGTTTGGGGATAGAGAATGCAGGGATTTGGCGATTTTGGAAATTAGTGAGATTTGTACTTTAGAGAAATTTGGGAATTTGGGGATTTGGAGATTTAGAGATAAGGAAATTTAGAGATTTGACAATTTAGGAATTTAGAATTAGAGAAAGATGAGAATTCTAGAATTTGGAGATTAAAAAAAAATCCAAGAATTGGCGATTGATGAATTTAGATCTAGTGAAATTTGGGACTCGTGGATTCAGATATTTAATCTAGAGATTTGACAGATCAGAAATTTCATAAAGTGGAATTTGGAAATTTCAAAAACCGAGAATCTGAAAAATTTCATAATAAAGTTTAGCAATCCAAAAGAACCTAAAAATCAATAATCTAGAAAGACTTCGAAAAACATTTTGAATTTCGAAAAGTGTCGAATGAGAATAAAAATGTAAAAATTCGGAACGAATCCACAAGTCTAGTATCCACCGATTTTAAGCGATCCAGAGGCAATGCATTTGCATCGATGCACATAATTCAGTGTGTAGCATCGAGAACTGACGCAACACAGAGACACTGGAAGAGAGGATGCGTAACGCAGGAGCTCGATTTTGCTATTCATTAGAGCCGTCAGTGGGTAAACAAACAGCGGGTACTCGTGTGTGTGGATATGTGATTAACGTGGAAGCTTCGCGTAACCGCCTCGATATCAGCCAGGGGTGAATCGTGCACAAGCTTCCCCACGGTCTGTCCCAGCTCTTCCCACCAAGACTCACACCCTTGTCGCTGTGTCTGTACTCGAGTGAAGCTCATCGATCGACCACCCCCATCCCGTCAAGTCCACACCAGAAGTGAGCTAAAACCACTATCAGATTTGATCGAGCTACAGGTGACACGGTGTACTTATGACGGTGCGTCAAACTCACGGATTTTCTTCGCTTCATTCGATCGGACGTTTCGGGTTATTAAGGGTTGTTTTTAATGATTATAGAATTCTTTTTTTATTTTATCGATTATATTGTTTTTGTATACTCTTTGGACATTGTAGGACCACATACGTAAATTTCACTTTTATAACATGTCATATATGTTACATGTCACATATGTATGGAAAATTGGGTTATGCAAATTATTACTGAATAGGTTGATAACGTACGCACAGCAATTTACTATTGTGACAATAAATATGGATGAATGCCATAGAAAATGTCTATCTACTTAAAAAACTAGTTTACAATCCTTCAACCACATTATCTGAGTTGGTCCCAATTCGATGGCCACTGTAATCTCTGTCCTGCATGCAAGAAAACGCCAAATAACAATTATCTATTACTATTATCTGTTATCAACCACCATTTAGGACCCCTTCTGTCCCTATGAACACAATTTTTGTCCCCATAATCTTCGACAATCTTCCACTCAATATCCAGACATTTATATTTACAAGGTATCGGGAGACGACGGTTCCGAAGGAAAGGAAAATCTGCCCTCTGTTTCGGATATTCTTTCAATATCGAGGGGCATATTTAAGTGGTCCCCGGTAGCAACAGGTTGTAAATCCGTTTTTTAAGGGATTCACTACCGTTCGGTTTCAGGTCGCGAGGGTAAAAGGAAATTCCTTCGGGAGAGCTCTTCTTTCCTTTCCACCAGACAAGTCGACCATCGCACGTTTTCCAATCATGCCATTCCGATCCCTTCCTGACTGGTTAGGGAAAACTGGATTTCCCGCTGCTGAGAAATTCGTTACATGTTCAAAAGGGGTTCCTTTCAAGGAGCACGTTCTTAACAGTTTGACAGCTGGACATTTTGTGGTATATGACTTTTGTGAGCTTGTGACTCTTTTTGTATTAATCTAAATGTGACGGCTGTAAAGGTTTATATTAAAGATTATATTAAAGAAATAAAAATAACTTGTTGAAGACATAATACTGTTTATGTTGTTATAAAAAAATAACAAATGAAGACAGTAATGAAATGCTGTATTTAACTCTTTGCACTTGAAAGGAGGCTCAGACACACTTTGGTGAAGGTGAAGTTTGCCAGATGAAGTTTAATACAATTTCAAATGAGCTTTTGAAATCTATAATGTTAAATATACTGAAATAGTAGTGGTTATTAATGATAATTACAAACTCAACGAATTTTCCCACTGATTATAAGGTTATGTACGTGTCGCAGCCTTAGCAGTAACCTTTTAGGGACGACGCGACTATAGTGGCTTTCGCAAATGTCGTTGATTACATAACGCCATAGTGTCTCACTCTACTGGCTCAGTCACCGTTTCAATGGAATCTTCATATGTTTTGATTGGCACTTTTTTACCTTCCCACGTTTTATAAGAGTGACTTCCACAAAAGTACAGTATACATGTAAATAATAGGTAACGCCATGTTTGGACATCATGGGAGCTCTTTGCACTAGTAAGCGATATTAGAAACATTTGGAAATTACATATTTTGTGAATTTTCGAAAACAGTAAATTATCAAAGTCAAAGTAAATCATATTTTTGGAAATAAATTGAATTATGAAAATAAGGAACAACCAGATGTGACTAACAATAAATAAAAAAATATTCGTTAGAATGTAATGACTCCTTGAGTCTCATTGTAAAGAATTATTTATTTGAAATTACGAATATATCTCAGGCAAAAACCGTTAAATTTGTACTGAGGCTTTATCCTCTCGCTGCAATATTTTACTACCAATTTCAAACTTGCCATCTACCAAAATGCCTCCGAGTGCAAAAATTTCCGCAGAATAGACAAAAATAACAAAAATACGACGTATATTCTAGCAGTAAATGGCATGAGGTATTTGAAGATCGACGATCGAAGCACAACCGTAAGTCGTTGAATTGCACGTAGATCGGAAACGTGCAGTTCGCCGATTCACTTGGACAATAACCATGAAATAACACTTAACTAGCCATGGCGACTTGACCGACAAATTACGCGAAATAATCGAGAAAAAGAAACCAAAGGCGAGGGGACATCGAAGGGTTCAAGAAGAAAGAGGGAGAATCGTATGAGACCGGATGTCCAGCAATCATTTATTTTATATTAATCATAGCCGTTGCAGGAAGAGGGGCGTTCGAATTTTTACGCGGTAGTAATTCCGAAATGTAACGTGTCTGGAGGGGTGAATAAAAGAATCAACGCCATGCTCGTTCGGTTTTCAAAGCGTTGTCTACGAGAAATGAGTCGGTGCATGTCATTAGCTATGATGGGGCACCCGGATGCCCAAGGAGGAAGCCGCTTTCATGAAAGACACGTATGTGGATTGACAGATTCCTGTGTACCATTGTTATCGTAGTCATGCCCGTTGCCCCTCTACGAATTGTTCCTTAGTGTTTCTTCTTTCGTGGAATAACTTGCTTCTGCGCATCTTCTATCTTCTTCTTTTGACACTAAGTCACATAAATTCAAGTTAAAATAACTTAATTCATAACTTGTGAACACACTGTTTATAGTGTATAGTTTTGATATTTATTCTAAAAGAATGTTATTCCAAATTTTATTATGTATGTGCATGCACATATGCGAACATGTCTCATGCAAATGTAGGTCTACACATGTGAACGTGAATTTACATGTATTAGTGAAAACTTAAATTTACATATGTAATTTACATATATACATACGTGTAATGTTGATTTTGTGTACGTAATTTACATATGTACATATGCACGTGTTAAATTGAATTTGCATATGTAATTTACGTATGTACATATATGTGTACGTGTAAACTTAAATTTACATATATACGCGTGCAAACTTAACTGTACATATGCAATTTATATATGGACACATGTAACGTATGTAAATGTCAATATGTGTGTAAACACGTGATAACATATAAACACATACATGTTATGTATGTGTTTACATACAAACGTAAATGTAAGCGTGCGTGTAACACATGCAGATACACATGTACGTATGTAAATTTAAAGATACATATATAAACTTGGAAACATATACATAAATGTGTAGATGTATAATCTTGTAAATATACATAAACTTATAAATCTATATACAAACGTTATACACTTTCTCTAAACGCATCACACGTGTCATTTGTGTCGTCATAGGAGTATAAGCGATTTGATAATTAAATTTATAGAAAATGACACGATTTAAAATTTCCAGCTGATTATCACAGAGTGAACTATGGTATCGATCCTCAAGACCTCGTTAAGGTTCCCAACATTGTGAAACCGAAGGAGGAGTGGTTCTCTTGAAGGTGTCTGCAAGATTTCAAGGGCGGAGTTTCTCCCGCGATCACGGCTTCTCCCGCAAAACCGGTCGTTATCTGTCGGTTATTGATTGGCTCTCGTTAGTGCCAGTTATTTGTTTTGCACAGTGTGAGAACCGGAACTACTAATCATCTGTCTTTAATCCTTACTCGTGCATACATCACTTTGTTGAACCTTCTAATTCTCCTCTCGTCTGGTGTAATACACTTTCAAAGATATTGTCTTAACGCTCGAGCACCGCCATTGCGGCGGACAATTTATATACCGAGCCGTTTTTTAGGACAAAAGTATAGTACTTTGATACGGAATGTTACTCTTTATGGTCGAATGTTTGGTTAATTAATTTTAGTGTTAATCAATTTTTTATAAAAATGATTTATTTATTACATGTTAGAAACATTTATTATACATGTTCCTTATTATTAAATATTATTTATATTTATATTTGAGAAACTATTAAGTAGAATTTAAATGACAATTATAATATAATTTTAAAAGCATAAAAGTAACAGGCTGTCATTCTGTAATATGTATTATTATTCCTCTAATTAAGAAAGAATGAAAGAAATCTCATTAAATTAATTTTAAACATTTTTTACAATCACTAGTTTAATTATAGCAACTTTACATACGAGCTGTGTGAATACTCACATGAATAATACGATATCGATTTTATACTTGAATAATGTAAGATGAAGTAACCTGATTTGTACGAAACATTGAATTCAGAAGTGTTTGAATACTAATGTGAGTAACTTCATAAAGACAAAACTTCGAAGAACTAGAACATGGAAGCTGAAGCAATTTACTTGAGCGATAAAATCGTTATGGGAATCTTTTTTTCAAGAGTGTACAATGAATCTGATGAAAAACAGTATAAAAATTGGAGGAGCAGGATTATGCTTTAGGATTGAGATAATAAATATTTTCGGTAACTTGAAGTTACTTAACCTTCAAGGGGTGAACGTAACAGTTACGACAAACTATAATAAATAAATAATTATAATTATCAAAAGCTATAGTCAATATTCTCTGGGATTTCAAACACTACAGTCACTGAATCCCTGCCCTTTAAAAGTTATTTAATTCAATGTATCAGTGGTTATTAACCTTGAGGGTTTAATGGACAGAAGACTTCATAAATTACAGCAAAAATTAGACTTCACATTAATACAATTGCGTCTTAAATTAATTTATAATGACCGTTTACTATAATTTCAAAAGGGTATAATTATCTCGTTGAACCTAACCTTCGGAACCTAATCCCATATTTCACCGAGAGTATCTGGTAGAAATTACTTGTAGACGACAACGGAATATAGACTGGGCATTAATAAAATTACGTCATAAATTCAATTACAATTTTCTGCGATTTTAAATAAACTACAAATATCGTATTGAACCTCATTTTTAAAAATTAACTTCTTGTATTGCAATCTGCCTGAAGAATCTGACAGAAAGAATGCATTATAAATGATAATTAAACTTCATATTAATGAAATTGCGTTATAAATTAAATTACAATAAATATGTACGATTTTAAATGAGCTACATACCTTAGTGTATAATATTTAAATCTAGTTAACTCCATGTGCCAATAAAGTTTCAAGCTTGAGAATATGACAAGAAAAATGCCTTATAACCACTGACAAGAATTAGACTTTGTATTAATATAATCGCATCATGAATTCAGATGTAATGCATATTTCCTATAATTTGAAATATACTGCAGACACTACGTTGTACGTAACCTTGAAAGGCTACTTAACCCCATGCTTTGCAATCAATGGATTCTACCAGTAGAGTCTGATAGGAAGAATTTCTTGTACAGAATAACGAGAAGTAGATTCCATGTTAATAAAATTGCATCATCAATCGAGTTACAGTAAATATTTCCCATGACTTGAAACGTACCGCAGTTACCACGTTGAATATAAATTTCGAAGACAACTTAACCGCATCTTTTACAATCAAAGAAATCAACCTGAAGAGTGATATGAAAAGTGTCATATAAAAGATGACGGAAACTAGTTTGCACATTAGTAAAATATCATCGCAAATTGAGTGACACTCATTATTTCTTTTGATTTAAAATATTCTACTGTAATTGTGTCGTGTCTAACCTCCAAAGGCTACTTAACCTCGAAGTTTTATGTATTTAGATTTATGAAAGTTGCGAAATTTATAAATTTGTTCTGTTTTAAATCTGGAACGAGAATTTGGAATTGGAGGAATGTGAATATTTAAAACTTTGGAAGTCCGAAAATTGTTAAGTTTACTACACGTTTCGCCTTAAAATGGCAGAGGAGTACTCTAAGATATTTAAAAACTATGCAAGTCTATTTGAATTGCTTCGCTTTTAAATTGTATAAAACTTTATAGTTTAATTTTTTCACACAGACCAACACATACGTATGCGATCAGACACTAAAATACAAAATTTAAGAACAGGTATATTTAATCTTTCAGGCTCATCTTTTCATCTGCCACCATAGTCTCAATAAGAACCTTCAAAAGCTTCTTTCATTCATTCCCTCCACAAATAATTAATTTCTCTAAATTTGAAACGGCAGTCAACCACACCAACGTGTTTCATTAAATATTTTGTCACAAACATATTGACGCTGAAATTTCCACATAAATCAGCTACATTATTAATAATTTGTTCATTTATCTAACTGCAAATTACTTAGAATTATAAATAACAAATACAACAAATACATTTTGTAAGACTTATCACAAGTAAAAATACTACTTAATAAAATTTTCAACTGCTTTAGCAACCTGTTAATAAAATAGTATTCTAAATTATATCTGAATGTCTCGACCAGACTCCACATTAATAAAATATTTTTAAATATAGTGTCATAATAAATGTTTCCTGCAATTTCAAATATTGTAGAATAACTGCAAATTGATTTTTAGAGGTTACTTACCTTTATGTTTTGTAATCGATCAAATCAATTAATTGTAAATCTAGAAAGACTGTTATAATAACTCCATTTAAAGAACAACTATGTCTAGGATTCCTATTAATAGAATACTATCATTAACTGCATTATAACAAATATTTATTACAATTTAAAATATTGTACAGTGACATCGTACCTAACCTTCAAAGGCTACTCAGCTGCAGTCAATAAAATTTATTTGAAGAATGATTAGGAAAGTGTCGTACACAAAATAACGAAAACTAAAAGCCATAGTAATACAATAGCATTATTAATTTTGTAATAATAAATATTTCCGGCAATTTGAGACATTGTGCAGTAACATCTAACCTTCAAAGGCTACTCAACCTAGTGTATCAGTGTCTTATGCGCAGCGGCATAAAGGTTTCGAAGAGCAAAGACGAATGGCAAACATTGCAAGGCAACGGTAGCAACTTCCTTCAATCTTCCTTGCCAAATCGAGTCCTTTGCATACGCCGGGAGCGCAGATGACAACAACAATGTCCGAGCGGAAGTAATTTCCGAGATGAGCGGCCAAGCCTTGGCTCGCAATAGTGGTTGAACAGTCAAAGTGGGCTCATTTCGGCATACATGCCAGATACCGCGAAGGGACGCTGCGAGGAGAGGTCATATCCTGTCCACCCTGGTGTCCTGAACTGGTCGCGCATTAAAGCTACGGCAGAAGTAATTTTCTGAAGAAGCCACGCAAAGTACCGGCCTCTGGAAAAGTGTGAGAAAAACCTGACGTGTTCTTGTTTCAATAGGATCCCAGTACGAACCATATTATTTGATGAATATTGAACTTTCTTTTACTTTCTAATTTTATGGTTGATGGAACATTTCAATGAAATATTTTTTATATTTTTTGTAATGTCTGCTTTCAAATCTATATTTTTAGAGGTGATTTAGGTATTAATTATGTGATAAATACCTACCTTTTATGTTAAAATACCTTTTCAATTTTTATTCACACATGAATGAAACTTCAAGTTCGAATTATGTTACCAAATATTTATTTTGTTATTTCTTATGCAATGTGACTAATATTAAATTAGTGTGTATAAAATATACTATTTATATAATCTATGAAAAACTGAAAATACCAGAACAGATGATCAAGTGATTCAAATTCAAATAATGTCAAAATTCGAACAATATTAAAAATTTGAAAAATATTGAATATTCATACAATATAAAAATTTCAAATAGTATTAAAATTTAAACAATATTAAAAATTTGAATAACATTGAATATTCATACTATATAAAAATTTCGACAATAAAACTGTAATAAAATACTTCATTGATTACTTAAAAAAAAATTGAAGTTCGATAAAAATTACGTAAATAATTTAATTAAACGTTGCAGTCGAAATTTATTGCTCAAAAAGTAGTTTAAAAATCACCACATTAAAAAATATAATTAAAATGAAATATTAAGAGAAGAATAGTGATCGATATGCCCATTTTTTCACGGTAGTTGATCCACAAAGAAGGCAATATTATTTACGGAATGACCTAACAGGATAGAGCGTGATTCAAGGAACGACCATTAAGTTTTTATATCATCCAGAGAGCTGCCTTAACTAACTTAAATAGGAATGTTTAATTCCCGTGAAAATCATGTCTTTAGCATTTATTCGAACGAGATACATATCGCGGTTGCGCCAATGAATGATCAACCAGGTCAGGTAGTGTTAGCTTCTCGGAGACAGAGAAAGGAAGAGCCTAACAGTTGTTTCGATCTAAATTATTGCAAGTAGAACATGAACAAATTTCCTTAATTTTAACTTATATGATTTTACTTCGAAATATTACAAAATCGACAGAAAATTTGAAACGTAAATACTTTAATAAAGGTTAGAACACAACAGAGGTTAGAAAAATTCATGAAGTTTGTTTCTTCATGCCACAAATGTTTTCATAACATTTCAGTTGTGGAAAGCAATTTTAAGGTCTTGTTAAACAATTTTTCCTGTTACTATTTGTTCTTTTAATTTGTTGTATGTGTAGTGAAATTTCGTATCTATTATTTTAATACAGTTTTTGTATCTCGATGCATTAAATGTGACTGTGTAGTTTTTTATATAATTTCATAGTTTGCAAATTTTATTATAAATGAATGTTAACAAATTTTAATATTTACTTTTCGTTTATTTTTAATAATAATATTATAACCTCCATTTTTTTTGGAAGTAAATAAATGGATAGTGCAACAAATGTAATAGATTCAAATAGTATACTTTTCATTTATTAAGAAAAGAGCTTAACAGTCATCGAATTGATTCGTGGACGTTTTTATAGGTTTCGCAAAGGAAGGAAACGATTCACTCACGCCGGATGCGTTCCCGAACACAATTCTTTAAAGTCGGTTTTACGAGGTTTACACTTTATGCCTGAGTGAACAGCCTCTTTTACGGAATTTTAGTTCATTATGGGAATACGTACAATTGTATCCAACATGAATATCGTTCCGGTTAGATTGATCTGACATTTTAACATACTACCGACCGTGTCTAACAATGCGAGTAGCAACATTCTTCTCGAGACCGCCGTAAAGTGAACAGGCAACTTCAGATATTAAAATACTGATTATTACTATATTTCATTTCACTTGTATCTCGTATAAAATTATCAGGTTAAATTTTAAAAACAATGACGTGACATAAAATATATACTTGGAAATAAAGATGTACTTTTACAGTGAAGTAAACTTAACCTTAATCACATGTAAAAATATTATTTTTAAAGTAACTGTATGATATTATCTTTGAAGTAACTTTATGATATTATTTTTCAAATAATTTATTTAAAGTATAAGGAATATTTAGTTTTATTTACATGATTTTTATGTTGGTGTTCACGAAAGAGGAATGGATTCAATTTAAAAAATAAATAAAATAAAAATAAAAATTTGAACAGTTTTAATTTGTAATTAAAATATATGTATTATTAAATAAATGAATGTAGTCATTTTTTAACAGTGAAGTCTGTTATTCTTCATAATATTAATAATGTTCTAATGTACAATGTGTAATGAATTTAATTGATGATAGAAATACATGCAAGCATCAATATATTATAAGTGAACTGTGAACATTGTAAATAAATGCGAAGAAACTTAACTATAACTAAAATTAGAAAAAGACTTCATCTAAAATTAAAAAAGAAGTTCACTGTAGCTAAAACTGGAAAAGAACCCACCCATGAATATAATTAGCAAAAAACTCAACGAGACCTAAAATTTGAAAATAACCAAACATTAAATTAGAAAAAACTTCCCAAAAAACCAAAACTAGAAAAATTTAACCATAACTAAAATTAGAAGGAGCTCACCTCAAACTAAAGTGAGAAAAACCTAACTGAAGTCTTAACGTTAACTTTAACCTTAAGAACTTAGCCTTCAACACCACAGAAAAAATTTGATAAATTGAATAATACGTAACAGAATAATCCCAAATACTTAAAATAAAAAAAGCAGTAAAAAGTTCCATATTGTCTCAAAAGGTTTTATGAGCAGAGGGTTAAAGAGTCGTCCAAAATCGCTGATCCTCAACAGAAGGCACATCGAAGAGAGGTCTGGCAAACGTGATTCGGCAAGAAATTCTTGCCCCGTTGTTGCATCGACATAGACGATGACTTGTCGCTTTCTGATGCACGTGACTGCAGGACAATGAATCTTTTCTCGCTTCGACGACGTACCAATCACTGGCCTGTCACAATACGATCGACCGTGATCATTCATGAATGAGAAGAGAGTGACGACGCGCGGCTACTGTACGCCTGAGAAGGGATCGTCTCTATTCAACGGCTTAAAATGCAGTCACGATCTTGCACGTGATCGTGATTTCGTGTTCTGGATTTGTTCTGCGAATTGCTGTGATTTCTGGCTGCCACTGTCTGCGGGTAATTGACAGGGATTTGATCATTTGTTTAACTTTGCTGCGTTCGCCATGTTTGAGAATCTGTAGAGAGAATTCGTTCAATTGAATGCACTCGTACGAAGAGGATTGGGAAGATTAATTTTATAAAAATAGACGATCAAGTTTACAACTGTTTTGATGTAGGATGTTAGGTTAGGTAAATGGCAATGTAGAATGTTAGATTAGGTAGGTGATAACGTAGGATGTTAGGTTGTGTATCAAGCCTCTGGGTATTTTTATTAAGAGGGTTTGATACTGCAAAAATATTGGAATATACTAATTTATAATTTATAACTGATAATTGTTGTACGGTTTTCACTAATTTTTCATAAAATTTTCACACAATTTCCTTAAACCACGTCATGCAATCGATGGAAAATTTCTTTATGATGGAAATATTGTCCTTATTGAATTATCTAAATAATTGTATAATGTCCATTTTACTTTGAGAGACAGACTCAAGTTCAAATGTGCTGAATATTATAAGTATATCAGATTCATCTATAAGTGATACCTACACCTGTACATCAAATCCACCTAAAATAATTGTAAAGATGTACCTAAATCCATCCACATATTCAACGATGTATAACATCAAATCCACCTAAGTGTACCAAGCTTATTTATCCAGAATCAGAATCCCAATTTTACATCAAATGTATTCAAAAAAGAAGACCTCATCAAAGTTCCAAATTCATTTATCCTTCCTAAAACCTAATTTTTTTCATCCCCAAGTCTAATTGCAAAATACAAACGAAAATGACTAATTAACAGTAATTAGAGTCTGAAGATGTGGTCCTCGATAAAACACACGTAACGTGTGACCGTGAGGTGCCCATCCCCCAAAGAAAATAGGAAAGGCGACGGGAATTTAAAATGCATACACCCAGGTCCATAATTCGATTAACCTAAGCGAAAATGCACTCATTTGTAGCGTGCATATATAACAAATGAAATCTCCTGCATAGTAATTCCATTCGGAATACGAAAGTGGAGGATGCGCCGCGGGGTCGTAGCTACGTACGACGTCGGACACGGAAGGTTGGTGTGGGGGTGGTCTGCTACGGGGTGGGTGGAGGTGCCGGTGGTAGAGAGGGCGGATTAAAAATGTAATCCAATAATAACGCGTCTCTGGTGCCCATGGAACTACGTAGGTACATATACGTACCAAGATAGTGGCGCAGAAAGGGATGCTTCTTTCGAACGTAATTGGGCCGCGTTTTACTTCATGCTTCATATCAGTATTGGAAATTTCAGCTTCTGAAATTTTTGACTCGAGTGTGATAATTCATCGATAGAACTAAAAACTTAGGACTGATACAATCTGACTGTGGAGTAATTGTTGACACGGTCATTTCATGTTTTAAATATGTACATATCTTTCAATCGCTCTACAAATTCATTAATTTTCTCACAAATATAAAACATGATGGAATGCAATACAGGTCAAATATAATAGAAATCATGATGAAATGCAATCACAATGAAATGTGATAGAAATGATGAAAGTGTAGAAAGTATGGAGATTTTGAAAATAGAAGGTCTGGGTTTCTGGGGATAATAAGTACGGCACTGGCGGTCTGTATGTGGAGTACGTGCTAGCAGCAAGTATATCTGTAATGTTGGTACGTACACCTCCGGATGAATCTTGAGGCAGTGAAAATATCACGATGTCCGCTGGCACCGGAGCGTAGGACGAGGGGATGAACCGAAACGGGTAGATGGAGTCCATTAGCGGACCTGTGAGGATGTGTGTGATTATACACCACCCCGACAGTCCACTCAATAATGCATCATCCTTCTCTATTCGAGGACCTCAACCCCCATCCACGTATGACCTCTCCCAGGACTCTTCCTTGCCTCCACCCCCACCCCATCGTCGCCTCCCTTTAACCGTGGGTCCACCTTCCGTGTACAGCGTCGCAGGTGCTTATTACTGCCATGGCTTTGATTTGCAAAGAGTAGGAAAAGCCTGGTTCGCTGAAAATCCACGGTGCTTAGTTGCTTTCAGGGAAAAACGGAATGACACACGATTCCAAGAATCATGGTTTATTATTGAATTTATGCGTCGCCGATGGACGCTCTGTTGCAATCGAGATTCGTGGATAAAATTAAGCACATATATTATATGAAGCATCTCCGATTTTATAATTATGTTTGTAACTAGTTTTTATGAGACATTGATTTTATCAAAGAGTTATTCTTTTCTATCAAAATATATATGAGCCGTTTATGGCGAAGATAAAGCAAGTTTTATCTCTCAAAGGCCACATTAAGCTCTGTTTCCACGAAATACTACACCAGTTGCGATAAAATTATTAATTAAATTATTGACTAGTCAGTTACTCGTTTTAATACAGTAACTCAAAATATTTATTAAATTTAATACAATCACTGATCGATCATTTCAATTTCATTCAATGTTTTATCCCTCAAGGGCCACATTAAGCTTTCCGCGAAATTCTGCATCAGTTACGATACAATTATTAGCACTCCAGTTAATAATTCAATTTGATAAGCCTCTGAAGGAAAATACAATATTCTTGCACCACTGAGCTTAAAGCGATAACAGAATCAACTTTCAACAAAATTGATTTTCGCTTAAAACTCGCCCAATTCCATGAAACAGCACGATTCTCACCAAAGGCTCTTCAATGTGAGACGACACTGAAATAATACTTGATACAGGTGCTGTCTAGGAGAGAGAGAGAGAAAGAGAGAGAGATTCGCTCGAGTGAAGTGCAAACCATCTCTCCCCGTTGGCCCGCGCAGATTAACGGCTAATCCGTACGGGAACGAGGAATTGTTGAGAGAAAAGCGGAAATGCTAATCTCTCGATGGGTATCCCTGGGATACCTACGCACCGAGCGGAGTCTTCCATTTTCACGTGTGTCGTTGATTCCGTCGTGTCTTTGCATGCAACGGAAGACACGCGAAGAAGCGTGCGCGCGCGGGTCTTTAAGTACACTCGGTTGCAACGAGGTTTCCTTGATTATGGACACATATATGAATTTCATAAATTTTTGTTTTCGTACTATTTACGAAAGTAAATAAGTTAATTTTAGTTAAGTTTTAAATTTTCTACTTTCGAAATTCATTAATTTTCAAATTTTCTACTTTCGAAATATATTAAGTTTTAAGTTTCAAAATTTATAGATTCTCAAATATTTCGAACTGCTAATTCCTCAAATTTCGAAATTTTCGAATTCTCAAGTTTTCTAAATTTCTATATTCCCGAATTTGGAAATTTACGATTGTACAATTTCTTTAAATTTTTGAATCCACGAATTTCTAAATTTCTAATTATTTAAGTTTGCCAAACTTCCAAAAGTAATAATTTCTACGTTTCTAAGTTTCTGAATATGCAAGTGTCTACAGACTCGAATTTCGAAATATCAGGTTCCATAAATTTTTCAAATTGTTAAAATCTCAAATTTGAAAATTCTTTATTCCTCAAATTTTTCAAATTTCTGAGTCCTTGAATTTAGAAATACCCAGGTCTTCAATTTTCCTATGTCCCTTCTCTAGACTTTTAATTTGCTTGATACCTAAACACTCAGACCACAAAATCTCCAGATTCTGGAATCAGAAAGTCTTAAATTGCTACGTTCCTAATTCCAAAGGGTCTCTAATCATTAAATTCGTGAAACTATCATATATATAAACGTCTATGTGTAGAATTTTGCAGACCATCAAATCCTTAAATTCCCATAACTCTAGTTTCTAATGTCTGTGTGATTCTCAAATCCCTAAATTTATAAATCTTTAGATTTCCATATCACTTGTTTCAGGTATCCCTAAATTGGTATATTCTTAGCTTCTCAAATCCCTATATTTCCAAATCACTACATTGTCAAATCCCTATATTTTCAAATCACTATATTGTTAAATCCCTATATTTCTAAATACCTGTTCTGCTAAGTTTCCATATTTTCGAATCCCTATTCTCTTAAATTCCTAAATTGCCAAATACATATGTCCCCAAATTTCTATTTCCTCATGTTCAAATATCTCCAAATTTTTGTACCTAAATTTCCAGACTTCCAAATCCCAAATCACCTTCTTCCCAAATCCCAATACCCCCAAATCTAAATCTCCCCAAATTCCAATCTTCCAAAATCCAAATATTCCCAAATCTAAATCTCCCCAAATTTCAATCTCCCCAAACCCAAATATCCCCAAATTCCAATTTCTCCAAATTCCAATACCCCCAACTCCCAATTCTCTCTAATCCCAAAATACCAAAATTCCAATTTCTCCAAATTCCAATACCCCCAACTCCCAATTCTCTCCAATCCTAAAATACCAAAATTCCAATTTTCCCAAATTCCCAACCCATCACGAAGTCTACAATTTTCCAAAAGTCCCCAGAAACCACCAAGTATGACCTCTCGCCCATCATATATTCCCTAGAGAAGGCAGATTTGCTCTTGACTGTACGTTTGCCCGGATTGCGTGCGAGCTGCTAGGAAACGACGCTTCAACGCGTCGTGCAAATCCTCTCGGATCGTTCCGCTCCTATCTACCGAACATTTCCGCGCCAAACGGATTATTTTGCTGCGATGGACTGTTGACCGAATATTATTTTACAAGTTGTTCCTTGGAACCCGGTTAAACTGAACAGAAATCATAAAAATGTCATATGAGAAAAGTAATTATTACAAATTACGTATGGTACATATGGTCTTAGAGGGTCTGGGAAAGATACTTATCCTCTTCAAAGGAAAATAGTGGCTTTTGTTTTATTTTATAAGAATAGAATTAGATTTTTCTGGTTAATCATAGAGAATATTATAGTTGGGTTAATTAATATTTGGAACATAAAATCAAAGGAATTCGTTGAAATTGGCGTAGAGGATAATTTGTTTCTTGATAATGACCTCATGATAGTTTTAAATTAATTGACTGTTTGGGTGTACTTATACATATATGTATGCATATACAAACATATGTGTGTGGACAAACATATGTATACCCGTATGTTCGTATGAGTATGTATGTATATGTGTGCACATGTGTATATGTACATGTATGTACATGTGTGTATATGTGCATATGTATGTATATGTGCATATGTATGCATATGTGTATACGTATATACATGTATGTATATGTTATAATACTGATACGTACGCATAATTTGAAATTAAATATATCATTGAATGGCACAAATATCGAATGTACACCGAACATCATTAATTGCAATTTATTATTCTTATTCAAATCTAATATTTTTCCACTAATCGATGCAATTTCTCGCTTGTTTTAAAAACAATACGAATGCTAATGCTTCAAAGTTATTAGTTTGATAGTTCCTACAATTTGCAATTTATTATGATATTTTGAAGTCAGGCTACGGTAGCCATAGTACTTCTATACAGAACAAAATGTTTTATTATTTTATATTTTAATACTTTTTAGCAATTAAGAGCTGTACATTGTAACAATTCCCTTAAAATATTTTAATGTATAAATAAATAACAATGTATATACATTTTTTGAAAGAACTTTTACAAACATAACTTAACCATAACCTAACCTTTACATAACCCTTTACAAATATAGCCAAATCTTAACATAACCTTTTACAAACGTAACCTAACCTTAACATAACCCTCCGTCTAACAATATCTTATAAGGAGACATTGCTATCCAAGGAACAAAATGCTTCGGTACGCAATGTGAACAAATTCTTTCCTCTCGTATCGAATCAATCCGCCTGTTTCGAGCAGAAACCGGTGACAGACATGGCGACGACGAACACCTTCGTGACTTATAATCGTATTTGCCCGGGCCGACGCTACAAACGCGCGTCAGTAAGAACGAAATCAACCCCTCTGTTAATGGGGCAACGTGAAAGCTTTCAGCTAACCAATCCTCCTTTTGCCCATCGCGTCTGATCTATTCTTCGGCTAATCTGTTGATTATACGAGGCCGTCTGGCAATACGTTATCGGCAGCCCTTGCCGTATATCTCTGTTCCTGCAGGAAGCTGAACACGTATCTCCTCAAGGAGATCGCAGAAATGCCCTCTACGAAAAGACGTTTCACCCCGGAACAGGTCACTTCGGATCAACTTAATGGAGCATGAAAGTGAATTATTCTCGATATCAGGCCAATGCCTCGATAAGCGCTCTTATTTACGTACAGCTACTTCCATTAACGATAGAACTAACACTCCAATGATAATTGCAATTTCAAATTGTTTTACAATTTTATTTTAGAATTATTACTTCGTGTTACATTTTTTCTGTTCATCATAATGTGATGACTTTTGCAGCGATAATTTTTTTCTTGTTTTATTTATACACAAAGTGGAAAATGTATTCTATATGTAGTTGTTTAACTCTTTGCACTCGACAATTTTATTGTCTACAAACAGCAACTGTAAAATATTAATTGAAATGTTAAATGAGTTCTTTTGAGGTTATTTATTTGTCTAGTAATAATTTCCACTATTGTGGAAATAGGAATTTGGAGAATTTGAGGAATTTGGGGATCAATAAATTCATAAATCTTTGGATTTCCGTATGTGCTGTTTTAGATTTACCGAAATTCCGTTCCAACAAATTGCCGTATTTCTAAATCCCTGTTCTCTTAAATTCCTAAATCTCAAATTCCAATTTCCCACAATCCAAATCTCCCAAAATTCCAAACTTTTCAAATCTCAATCTCCTCAAATTCCAATCTCCCCAAGTCCCAATATCCCCGAATCCCAAACCTCCCAAATCTCAATCTCCTCAAATTCCAATCTCCCCAAATCCCAATCTCCCCAAATCCCAATCTCCCCAAATCCCAATCTCCCCAAATCCCAATCTCCCCAAATCCCAAACTTTTCAAATCTCAATCTCCTCAAATTCCAATCTCCCCAAGTCCCAATATCCCCGAATCCCAAACTTGCCAAATCTCAATCTCCTCAAATTGCAATTTCCCCAAATCCCAAACTTCCCAAATCTCAATCTCCTCAAATCCCAATCTTCCCAAATCCCAATCTCCCCAAATCCCAATCTCCCCAAATCCCAATCTCCCCAAATTCCAATCTCCCCAAATTCCAATCTCCCCAAATCCCAATCTGCCCAACTCCAAATCACCTCAAATTCCTAAAAAATTTCCACTATTGTAGAAATTATTGTTTCACAGTAAAATAGATATTTCACTATGTTTGTACATTGCACGAGCACTATTATAGAATTAATTAAATAACGCTTATTTCAAATGATTGTATTAGATCGAAAGGTGCCTAAGAGGAGCCTTCCAAGTGTAAAGGGTTAATAGCTATTTAAATAGATTTATTGACGTTTTGTTATGAAATTTGATCGCAACGTCTTATGTGGAACCGCAACATAAACAAGCATGGCCGATGTGTCGTAACGTTGACGTTGTTTCGCGCGGCCATTTTGTAAACAACACTCGTTGTAGTCGTAAATATAAAAATTGTGGGAATAGTCACTTAATAGCACAAAGTAAGTATAAAATAATAGTGCGAGTATCTCTTCAAAATGTTACTAGCTTGTAGAAAGTATATTGAAGTCAAAGTATCAACGAGGCGGGAAATTTAAAATTATATATGTATAATACTGACGATGAGATTGGAAATATATGTAAGTATGCATATTTGTATTTCAAAATACCTATTTAAATAACTAATTTTGTTACACAGACTTAAAAGCATAAAAATATCAGAATCGTGACGTAAAGAGCCATGACTTTTAAAGTCACATAAAAACCACGTAACATTTTGTACCATAACAGTAAAAGTCGCGATTTATTGTCACATGAAAGCGTACTTTAAAACTGTATAAATTTGATTCCTACTATGAAATTGAAATTTCAATACAAAATCGAGTATCATCATACAGTTTTCAGTTATTACGATAATAAAAGTCATCGCTTTGAATAATACGAGAAAATGTAATTTGAGGCATTAGATTGTTTATATAAAATACACTTCGAATTGCAATTTCTCCTTTTTCATTTTTCTTTAAGATATGATTAATTTAATATAAATAGTAATGTATTTAGTAGATCTTGCTATTGAAGAGTTAAGTTAGGTTTACTGATCTAACCTTGATTTTAGTTTCTGGAGTTATGATGGATTTGCAAAGATTTGTAGCAAGTTATCAATTATTATTCAGTGCTATTAAGTTTATAGCAAGTTACCAATCATGTCAAGTGCTATTAAGTTTGTAACAAGTTAGGAATGCTATTAAGTGCTATTAAGTTTATAGCAAGTTACTAACGCTGTTAGGTGTTATTAAGTTTTTAGTGCGTTATCAATGCTATTAAGTGTTATTAAGTTTATAGCAAGTTACCAATCATGTCAAGTGCTATTAAGTTTGTAACAAGTTACCAATGCTATTAAGTGCTATTAAGTTTATAACAAGTTACTAACGCTATTAGGTGTTATTAAGTTTTTAGTGCGTTATCAATGTTATTAAGTGTTATTAAGTTTATAGCAAGTTACCAATCATGTCAAGTGCTATTAAGTTAGTAACAAGTTACCAATGCTATTAAGTGCTATTAAGTTTATAGTAAATTACTAATGCTATTAGGTGTTATTAATTTAGTAGTACGTTACCAATGTTATTAAGTGTTATTAAGTTTATAGCAAGTTACCAATCATGTCAAGTGCTATTAAGTTTGTAACAAGTCACCAATATTATTAAGTGCTATTAGGTTTATAGCAAGTTACCAATGCTATTAAGTGTTATTAAGTTAGTAGTACGTTACCAATGCTATTAAGTGCTATTAAGTTTATAGCAAGTTACCAATCATGTCAAGTGCTATTAAGTTTGTAACAAGTTACCAATGCTATTAAGTGCTATTAAGTTCATAGCAAGTTACTAACGCTATTAGGTGTTATTAAGTTAGTAGTACCCTATCAATGTTATTAAGTGCTATTAAGTTTATAGTAAGTTACTAATGCTATAAAATGCTATTAAGTTTGTAGCAAGTTGCTAATGCTATTAACTGCTATTAAATTTATAGCAAGTTACCAATGCTATTAAGTGCAAGTTTTCAAGTCCTATTATTAAATTATTATTATTACAATTTTATTTTCTAGAACCGCCCAACTGTATTTGATTTAGCCAAAAATATAACTAAAATATCACAATCATAAGAATTGTATTTATTATTTTAAAGATTACGCTGTTATTAACGTATCGCTATTTTTAAATTTTTATGATAGTTGACAACCACGTCATCATTAATAATCGCATAGTATTGTAATTATAATTGTATTGACCAATGAAATGAACATCAAACGCAACCATTATTAATAATATATTTTTTCAAATATTCAGTATCACAGTTGTAGATTTATTTAGGTATTTTGGTACTGTGACACTTAAGATACTTATTGTTAGATACTGAGATACTGAGATACTTAGTTCGTTAGATACTTAGATAGTTAATTACTTAAATGCTTAGATATTTAGATACTTAGATACTTACATACTTAATTACTTAGTTACTTCGTTAAATACTTAAATACTTACACACTTAGTTACTTAGTTAAGTACTTAAATATTTAGTTACTTAGTTACTTAGTTAGATACTTAGATACTTAGTTACTTAGTTAGTTAGGTGGATACTCAGATACTTACTTGGTTAGATACTTAGACAGTTACTTAGTTAAATACTTAGATACTTAGATAGATACTTAAATATATTGGTAAAAAATGACAATTTTAAATCGCACTCTTACATACCCAATGACGAGGTAATTTGCCTTATGTCATCATATTTCATTTTCCATGAATCGTGAGAAGCCTAATTCATATCTGACCCATCGATCGTCGGTATTTTTCTGTTTCATCTGAATCACGGTTTCAGGAAGAGCTGACCCGCTTAGCTCGAGTCCTCGTTTCCCCCGTTTCCTCAGGTCGATAGTTTCTATTTCAACGAAACAACCGAAAGAAATAAGAGCGGATCGGTGTTCTTTATTCCTCGCCCGACGACAAACGACGTATTGCTTCAGAATCCTGTGTACAGCCGTTAACGGAAACCGCGGGGCAATTACCTGGCAGATAGTATCGTAGGACTTAACCTACTATCACTTTGGTTTATTGCGAGTTATATTTCAGCACGTGGGAACCGCCTACAGTTTTCAATGGGACCCCTGTGCGAAGATGGTTGCCCAATGATCGTCCGATAACGATTTCAGATCGACGGAAACCCAGTTTTCCATAAAACGCAATCGTTCCGTCTAATTACTCGCTCGAATGCCGTTGATGACACGAAAGGGAAAACATGTCGGCGAAACAAGAAAAGTTTCGACGTTAAATACCGACAGTTTCACACGTGCACCCGGGACAATCGTGTTTCACAAGTGAAGATCATGGAAGAAGGGAGAAATGGAGAACGTGGATGGAATAAGGTCTGGCGATGACTGAGACCTATGTGCCTTTATGAATACAATCAAACAATTAAATGGTAATCATTTTTATCCTGATAACTGAATAGAGATTCCAAGTAACTCGCGTGGAATGGCGCTCTGCAAATGGATGTGTAGCATTCGTTGAAACATGTTGTTATCAAATTATATTGTCATTGTGGAAATAGTCGAGAAATTATTATTACCACTTCTATTATTCAGTTATAATTGTTTTATTTTTAATTAATTTACAATAGTTTCATTTATTCCTAAAGTACATCTTTTACTTATTATTGAATTACAGTTCTTTATTATTAAGTTAGAATTTTTTTATTTATTATTAAGTTAATATTGTTTCATTTACTATTGAGTTCAAATTGTCTCATTTATTATTAAGATAAAATTGTTTCATTTACTGTGAAGTTAAAATGATCTTCTTTAGTATTAAGTTGAAATTGCCTCATGTATTATTGACTTGTTATTGTTTCATATATTATTGAGTTAAAATTGCCTCAGTTTGCATTGAGTCAAAATTGTTTCATTTACTATTGACTTAAAATTGTTTCATTTATTATTGAGTAAACATTGTCTCAGTTATCATTAAGTTAATATTGTTTCATTTACTATTGAGTTAAAATTGTCTCATTTATTATTAAGACAAAACTGTTTCATTTGCTGTTGAGTTAAAATGATCTCCTTTACTATTAAGTTAAAATTGCCTCATGTATTATTGACTTGATATTGTTTCATATATTATTGAGTTAAAATTGTGTCACTTATTATTAAGTTAAAGTTGTCACATTCATTATTGAAGGATTCTACATCTAGAATCTTTGAAATAAAATTCGAAATTTTTAAATATTTTTATTTCCACTGCTATCAAAAGTAGAACTAAGAGAAGCTTCATGAAATTTAGTGACGATAATTCTTCATAAATGATAAAATGTCACCACAGCGTTACGTAAATAATTTGCATGTTCGACTTATATGGAACACCCATAACAGATGTTTAACCTCACTAAATAATTGCAGTGTATAATTAAAAATAATGAAAATATTTTCTTGTAAATTACGGGAGCAATATAGCTTCCAAAAATGAATTTTAAATTAATCCTTACTTTCACTCGCACACAAAATCAGCTTAAAAATTTAATAACCTATATTTACACGTTTGCAGTCCATTTCACAGTCACGCACACTTTGTTTCCAATATGGCCGTTAATTACTAGCTCCATACATCCCGCGGCAGAATTTCTACAAACAACCTTGCAATTCCCCGATAATGCATGTATTTACATCTGGACATAATACTCGGTTTCATACAATGTAAATGTAAATCAAAATCATAAATACTTGATTGTACGCCGAGTTAATTAATGTGCTTGAACTAAATAGCGGCGAATATTAACTAATGAAGCCAATTCTCGGAAGCTAGTAATGGATTAGTAGAAATATAAGGATGTTAGATAGTTTTTGAGCGAAGATCCGTTGATTTTTCCGTAATGAGGAGCAGTAGCAAAGAACGAACGCTTGTGGCCAGCCATTTCAATCTCTAGTCCAGATACTTTCTTGAGACTGTGATCTAGAAAAATAAATAAATTATCATTCGGTAGAGTTAATGAGTTCTTAGTTGCACGGCTTCTTACAATTCATGAATATGGATCTCTAATGCGCTCCGTGCTGACGACTAGATTTCAACATTTTGCCTATTCTTTAATTATCGTAGGCAGCGTAATCAGGATGCATCAGTGCTTAGTCAGTGGATCCAACAAGATTCATCGAACGATTGCGAAAAGCATCCCCGATATCGAAGAGAAATTTCTATGAATTTTAATCGGTGGTCAAGAAAATGTTTATTAATGCTGGCAGAAGTACTTCAGTAATTATTATATAATATTTAACTGTAGACTACAATTTACTAATAAATGCACTATTGTAACTCAATGGTAAATGAGGAAATTTTAACTCAATAATATATGAAACAATTTTAAGTGAGTAACACATGAGGCTACTTGAACTCAATAATGAATGAAACAATTTTTATATAATAATGAATGTGACAATGTTAACTTAATAATAAGTGAGACAATTTTAAGTCAATACTACATAAGACAATTTTAACCCAATAATATATGAAACAATTTTAATTTTATAATAAATGAAACAATTTTAAGTGAGTAACACATAAGGCAACTTGAACTCAATAATGAATGAAACAATTTTTATATAATAATGAATGTGACAATGTTAACTTAATAATAAGTGAGACAATTTTAAGTCAATACTACATAAGACAATTTTAACCCAATAATATATGAAACAATTTTAAGTCAGTAACACATGAGGCAACTTTAACTCAATAATAAATGAAACAATTTTTATAGAATAATGAATGTAACAATTTTGTGATTGTCACTTTAAGTGAATTGTCACTTCACAAGTGACAAGTTTTTAAAATACTGAACAATTTATTAATTGTTATGTACATTTATTAATTAATTTTAAATGTGACATTTATGAACCAAGTATATGTAATTCTAATAGATAACAGCAAACGATTAAAATTAATTATAGCACACAGATATAAAAAATAGAATGTCGCATAATAAATAACAAAAATGAATTGAAAATTTGTAACCACTCTAAGTAGAAGACCGGTATGTATCTCAAACGTAATGAATAAAATGTTCCAGTTTTTGAAATGGCAAATAACAATGAAAATTCACGAGGGTATAAAAAAACTATAGACGAAACGGATTCAAAAAGCTTGCATTCCAGTCGTTAAACGCAACATGGCTTCAAAGTTTTAAGCATGATATAAAACTCGCGACATTCTTCTCCTTGTTCTGCACAAAAGAACAAAATCTTGACGTATCGCATTGCATAGCTTTTCGTCCAAGGAAAACATTCACAGATGAATACAGAGACATTCAATGGGTGAAGAAAGAACGTAAGAAGGAAGTAAAAAGGAGCGGATCATTTTGATGGACAATTGTGAACAATTTTTTACCGATCGGTTCTCTTTTGTGTCGAATATGCGACAGAGGAAAAATTATAGGTTAGGTCATTTTTTTAGTTCTTTTAACTAAAGTAATCAATAATTTATAGAATTACATTTTCGTATTATTTTGATGCATTTCTGGAACATTTGTGTTGCGTCAGAGTTTAATTATTGTAAAAAAATTAATTTAATATTTTAATCAGAAGGGTTTGATGGCTTAGCTTAGGTCAGGTTAGGTTAGGATCAAATTTTTTTCTTGTTTTTATATAATTTCTGGAACATTTGTGTTGCGTCACAGTTTAATTAGAAAAATTAATTCAATATTTTAATTAGAAGGGTTTGATGGCTTAGGTTAGGTCAGGTTAGGTTAGGGTAAATTTTTTTTTATCTTTATATAATTTCTGAAATATTTGTGTCGCATCATAATTTAATTAGAGTAATAAATTCAATATTTTAATTACAAGGGTTTGATGAGTTCAAAATTTTTATGTATTTATTAGAAGGATAATAATTTATAGATTACAGTATAATTATTAGTATTTGTAATAATAATTATTATTTATAAGAATTTATATTAATCTATATTAATAAGAATTAAGTATTGTTATTTGTAATAATAATAAACTGAATTATTTATTTTTTAACTCTTTGAATAATTTCTTTTGACATTTGGTAAATATTTTGAAAACTACACATGTTTGACAATTATAATTACAATTACAAATTATAATTAACAATTATAAACGCAAATAAAATAAATATGACTTTTCAGTAACATATTAAATGAGTTAAAGTGAAATTTTACTATTTAATTCTTCAGGTTTTCTTTTCCTACATTAGCATATAGTAACTCATGATTAGGATCTTAATTTGCTGTATATCGCATTTCAAAATATAGTTCCACATATGGGTTCTTAGTACAATTATTCCATTTAAGTACGAGTATCACTTTACTGAATTCATGAATGCAATCTAATTTGCTTTGTAAAAGCCTTGAGTGAAAATTTCAGTAATTAATGTGGTTCCAAAATTAGTAGAAAATAATTTACGATGTAGCAATAATTTAATTAAAATTACTTATCTTACTTATTAAATCTTTAAGTACAATTTCTGTGGTGATCTGAAGCTTCTGATATAAATAAGATCAATTAGATACACCTTAGAACTATGTTTTATTATTATAATTAAGTAATTTTATTGTTGTTCATAACACAGTACTTATTGCTACAAACTTTCATCAAAATTTATTTTTTACAATAAAAGAATTAATTGCATCAAAACACTATTAATAAAATTAAAATCTTAACAAATGTGCTCCAAGTTATGAGACTTATATTGTTAAACGCAATTTCATAGTCAACAAAATTATTCAAAAGAATTTTTACCTTTCATAATTACATTTCTTTTTTTTTCCCAAATCTATTTTTTTAATTATTTCACCAGTGTGTCTATAATATTAACACATTACAAGTTCCTTATATTAATCTACAAAATTTGTTTTAATTTTTAATGGAAATCTACATTGATAAAAAATCAGTCTGCATATTAACTTACGTTTATTAATAAATAATATTTTCGCTCTTACTAGTCAGTGTATATTCCCTGCTAAAAAGCGTAAAATTTAGTAATAAATTGGCTGATAAATTTAGAATTAAGTTTAGTGTTAAATTCACTGGTTTAGTAATAACCTGTGAAAGTCTAAAAATGTTGCAGGCATGCAAGAGAGGGTTAATTATAACCTCAAAAGTCGGGTATCGTATAAATCTAGCATAACGTACTTATCACGATATCATTCTACGGCTGTAGAAAATTTATCAAGAAATCAACACCTATCCCTTAGGAATTTTCGAATAAATTCAAGGATTTCGGTTGGTTATTAAACACGACAGCGTCGTCTGCATTTGCGGTTATCGATGTTGCCACGGTGGTTATCTCGAGAAAGTTAAATACACGCGGCGAAGGTGCGTTGGCTTCTTTAACGTTTACGTAGGTAATCCTATCTTACGTACAGGCCCGGCGATAAATCATCGAAGATGTAATTTGCCTGTGATAAATCGTCGGGGAAAAAGTCGTTAAGATTATGCACGGGAGTAAAGTTACCGTCGTTAATATTAAAGTGGAATAGATAATATCAATGATAAATCATTAATTCGCTCGCCTCGTTGGGAAAAACGAAGGTCGACAGAAAACGGAGAAAAAAAGCGACACACACGTACAACAACAACAACAACATCGTTACAGCTAATTAATTCGCTTTATGTTCACCGCGTTTTCTAATTCTCACGCTTAACGGCGTATGCAAATAGGAACACAAAAATCCACGAAGCTCGAGTTTCTCCTGTCGTAATAGAACGAGTTATCTGACTTCATCGCACTCGTCGATGCATCACCTTGGTAATTAATTTAGACCTCTCTATGAGTCACCCTTGTGTCATGTTAATTCACACATAACGGTGAAATTCGTTCGGGGAATTGTGTTAGATATTTTGTGATAATACTGTGAGGCATAGTATTCAATATCTTTATTATTACCACTAGAAATTTTATACGTTTATTATATTACATATTAAATATTATAACTTATGTACTATTACTATTAAATATATACTGTTACTATTAAATATTACACATTTATACAATATTACAATAATCACATATACAATATTCATTGTACATACAATATTATTTTTTACTCACACAATTTTAGCTATGGTGTACTAGTCTACTGTGCTTCATACATTTAATTGGAGGTTATCTTAATTTAGCGCATCATAAATATTGTACTACAAACTGTTGAATAACATATTATTACCAGTGTAATTAGCAGGGTAAATATTACATGTTGCCAAAGATCAATTTCAGGAATTATAAACACTCAAGAAATTATTTCTTATTAGGCTCATTCAATTGTATCTATGGTCTCACTAGTTTACTGCATTTGGTATATTTGATTGGAGGTTATGTTAACTCAGTTCATCATAAATATTGTTACAAAGTATTGAATGATATATCACCATTATAATTACTATGATAAATATCACATATTTAATATTACATATTAACATATTGATATTACACTCATGAAATTGTTTTTTATTAATCTCATACAATTTTAGCTATGGTATACTAATTTACTGTGCTTGATTTAATTGAAGGTTATGTTCAGTTGTGTTAAACAGTATTAGATAGTATTTTGCCATTATAATTACCTTGATAAATATTACATATTTGCAACCAAATTTTGACGTCTAGACTTCTTGCAACAACTTTTTACAAACAAAAGATAGGAAACAAAAATTGCTTCTGTCATTAATTTTATAAACAGAGAAAGTACCTTATCAATGTTTAATAACGCCTTCATTCATAAAGCAAGTATACAAATTTTAGTAAATATAAATTAGTAATTTAAATTAATACAAATTAGTAATAAATTAGTAAATATTAGGGGTACCGAAAAGTAATCAAAATTTTGCTGGCAAGAAACATTTATTTATTAAAGAAATCTTAAATGCTAATCAACAAAATAACTTCCACCATTTTCTAATGCTTTTTGTCAGCGTAAAGGCAATTGTTTAATTCTTTTTTTTAAAAAAATCCTTTTCACAGAAAACCTTTAAAATCATCGAAGAAATTTTTCGGTACCTCTAATATAAATTAGTAACACAATTAATTGTCTTCAATTTTCTCAACTTCTCAAAGCATCAAACACCAAACCTTGAAATTTCCAAATTTCACCCTCCAAATTCCCAAATCTCCAAAACCTTAAAATAACCTAAATCTTGTAACTAAAACTAGTCACCCCTAATCAATAAACTGAAATTTCATTAAGAAAGCTAAATTCTGAATGTAAGTAATACTGATACTAAGAACACAGAGTCAGAGATATTCATTCCAAGAAGTACTTTATTAATTAATTCCAAATTCGAAGTGAAAATTACGGTCGTCATTAGCGAGTCATTATCACGATACAATGTTATACAAAGATCCCAGCATTAGTATCAGCTTTGTAATTAAAAGCGAGCGTACGGATAGCCATATCGCAAGAGAAAGTCAACCAACCGTGCATTTCGCGATAATTTTGGAATGTAACTACGCTTCTTTAGTGAATCGTTCAGAAATTACGGCGAACCTTTCTTTTTTTTTTAATCTTGACGGATCGCATTTTCACGTGGTGAATTGTTATCAGCCTATAAAAGGTCTCTATAATTTACCATCGCATTAAGATTTGTATACCAGATTGAATTTCGTACGATCTTATCGAAATCAAAAATTAATTCATACACATCTGTTCAATTAAAACAAAATAAGGTTTATTAAAACTGCAATCTCGCTCATTGAACAAATTCAAAACAGCTGTTGTAAATTTCTACCATTTGAAGCACCTGTCCATTTACATCTGATGCATGCCTAAACTCGTCACGTTTTGCCCGATAATTACCGTGCAAACGAGACGATTAAAATTACCTATCCTCATGCATGAAGATACGTTATCACTTCGATATGCTTTCTTCGTATACAATGGTTGTTCATCTTGAACAAACTGATTGCGACAGCAAATTATGATTTGAAAGACTTTGGAGATAAACACTTAATTGTTCAGATAAATAAATTGTTTCAATTAGATTCTATCATTTAATTTTTCTCTTTAGGCATTTAATTTCATCTTGATGATTTCAAGGTTGCTCGGAAATAGAATGGTTTGAATTATTCCGAATTTGTTGAAATTGTAATTTAATACCTTGAAAAAATGTCAATGATGCAGTCGACAAAAATATGATTTTCAATTTCAGTAGAGACACTTAATTTGATCTTGATGGTGATTTCATGAAACGAGATGATTTGAATTATTCGAATTTGTTAAAATTGTAATTTAATGCCTTCTAAAAATTTCATTGATGCAGTCGACAGAAATATGATTTTCATCAATTTCAGTAAACTTTTAAAGTTCAGTAGATCCCTGATTTCGGTATCATAGAGTAACTATGTAACATATGTATCATAGAGTAACTTCGACGGAGTGCCTGAAGAGTCTTACGCTTACCGACTTCCAGGGAGCGTATGAACAATGGAAAACTCGTTGGCAATGGTGTATTGATGAAGGAAGGGCATACTTTGAAGATTATTAACCCAATGTACATTTCATTTTATTTCATTTTAGGACATCAATCCTGATACTTATTGGACAAACTCTGTATATCCTAATAAATAACTAGTACTAACTAACCAGTACCCTAATAATTATAGCGTAGCAATTAAAACCTAATAATTGAAATAAAATCGATATTTTGAAGTGTTCTGATGTCAGTGAATTAATTCGACTTTGGGGGGTCCGTATAGTTACATCAGGCACATCCGCGAAGATAGTGGTCCCGCGTGAAGAGCCGCGAGTTGATTAGGCCGAGGACTAATTAGCATACAATAAGAACAGGTAGAATAGATCGGACTTGAGTAAACGAGTCAGAAAGTCGAGGCTTACAGGCAGCACCCATCACTCCTTCCAGCTGATATCAAACGCTCGCCATCAGCACCCCTGCCTACCTTCTTCCAGAATTCCCTCCTCCCCCACTGTTCGGGGCTTCTTGTTCCATAACAACAGGTCTGGCCTAGCCGTTTGACTTAATCAGTAATCGCTAATTGCTTACCTGACGCGGTTTGGCTTAACGGACGAGGAAACGTATGCAAATCGCGCGCGAATTATCTCTCCCAAACAATTAGACGAGTATTCTTACTCGCGCGTATAATGCTGCTTCCGGTTGCGCCAACAGCGATCCTCTCTTTGTTTCTAATGCTATGTGTTATCGACTTTTAGGCTTATTTTTCAGAAACTAACATTTGCGTTCTATTGAAATCGGCCATCGCATTAGGATCACATTTCACTTTTGTAATATGTCGTATGTGGAAAATTGTCTTGGGGCATGCAAATTAGGACTAAATACTGATAACGATGTATGCATAGCAATTTGTTACTATCGGGGTAATAAATTGTGTGGTGATTAAGGGACGTGCGTTTATGTTAGGAGTATCAATGTCAGGTGAAATTTGGTGAATGCTGTTCAAAATGTCTGGAGGCCTAGTTTATGACTTTCCTATATTGTCTAAGTTAAGAAGAATCATAGATATTTGGGAGATAGCAAAAATATTTTTCTTTGATGGAAGCTGGAATGTTAGTTTCTCTCTAGAGTTCTAAACACTAAATTCTCTCGGTTCTTTATTTGTGGTCTCTTTGATTCTGATGCTATATCTGCCATAGAGTTTTATGTTCCTTATTTCAAAAAGTAACAACAGTATTTTTCTTCGATTGAAATTGTGTGAGACATTTGTCTCTCTGTGACATTTTGTGAGGTTCTTCTAGACTATCATGGATGCTGTTTGCTTGTTAACAAACAGTATTGGATAGTGAGTGTGTATAATTAATACTATTTATTTATTAGCTTCATCTTGCGGATAATAATTGGAGAACTATATTGTTTGAAGATGAAATGAATTTCTTTCAGTTCACTTAATTTATTTCTGCACTAGAATATTTGTGCAATGACGCTTTAAATGAATTTATAAGCATTTGTCATTCAGGTTATTATGAAACCTGTTTAAAAATTATAATAGAAACGTTTCTTTTTTTGTCTATATTGAACTATTAATAATTAAGATATGCAATTAATATAATTAGAAAAGATACCATTTGTATAATTTAGGGTTTAAACCAAATTTAACAAAAAATTTACAATATTGAAAACCACATTCCTAGAAAATAAAATTGGATAAAATTATTTTTCAACATAATTTAATAAATCAATAAAAATTAAAGATTTTTGAAGAAAATTTAGGAGATTGAAAATTTAGTTAGGATATAATTAAAATTTTAGGAAGGAGATCATAAATGAGCTGAGAATTTAACCATAATTTATGAAATCCCAGTTACGGTGTGCAGATCTTAATCTTTGGGCCTAAATTAACCAATTAACACCTATTAAATCTGCATAATATAAACCGGTACATTTTTATGCCACGTTACTGCAATCTGCATATAATATTAATGCACCGACTGCTGCACTTGTAAACCTTTCAACAAAAATCTTATTAAATATTTTATTTAATTACACTTGTTAGATTTTTTATTTAAAACTTCAATTTGTTATAATTAATTATGTAATTTCAAGTGAATTTTTGTTAAGTAAATTCTTAATAATATAGAATAAGATTATTCAAAATAATTTAGTGTAATATGAACAAAGAATGATCTAGATCAACCTAATATAAATAAAATAAATAAACGTAGCAATATAGAATAATCCAATATAAACAGGATAATATAGAATAAATTGAATTTGATAACATAGAATCTTAAATAGATAAAGTAAAATGTAATCATTTAAAATAGAATAGTGTAGGATTATCTAACGTAGATAAAATAATAGAGAATTAGATTATTATATAATACATACATATTAATTAAAATTCAAAATCACTCATATATACAAAAATTGTTTCTTTCGATGAATCACTTAAAATAAAAAAAAAATGAAAATATTAAAAATTAATTTTTTAATCATCTAAAATCATTGAGTATTCATTTTTTACACTACACTTATGAATTCAATTCTCGGATAGTTTTCAAAAAATAATTAGTACTTGCATGCTCGTGGTATCGGAAATGAAAAATGAAAGCGACAAATGAGAAGGTAGTGTGTGCTCCCTTATAATAACACAGTCTTACGCTAATCGTAGTGACTGCTTTTAATTAGCATGTTCTATCGAAGACTCTAGGACCATTCAACGTTATCTAGGTTTCCAGCTATTATTAACGTTATCAGGAACTAAATAACAAATAGCGGTGCTCAGACACTCAGGCTACCATGCGAATTAAAATATACGGTAAACGGAAAACATGAAAACTGTATGTTAGTGAAAAATATAAAAAGCATACGGTTGATGAAAAATAAGTGAAATGGTAAGTGAAAAATATGAAAAATACGAAAAATATGACAAATGTGAAAAATATACAGTTAATAAAAAATATGAAAAATGTACGGTTAGTGAAAAACTGAAAAAGAATACGGTTAATGAAAAATATACGATTAACGAAAAAAAAAAATGAGAAATGTGCAGTGAAGGAAAAATGTGGAAGATATAAGATTGAGGAAAAATATGACAAATGTGAAAAATATATAGTTAATAAGAAATATAAAAAACGTACGGTTAGTGAAAAATATAGAAAAATATACGGTTAAAGAAAAAATCCAAAAACTATACGATTAACAAAAAATATAAAAAAAATGTATCGTTAATGAAAAGTATATTAAATCTGTCAGAGACCACAGTTCCCTTTTGTATTTATATGTATACATATGACAGTGAAGATTTCACAACAGTATCTCTGCGACCATTTTTGATGCACTTATGATTTCTGTAAAATTATCTTTCTTCTGCTTTACAATTCCTGTGACATACTTGTGCTCGTAGTATTTTTTAATTGAAGTAATAGAAAGCTTTTATTAAATTCTTGATTAATTCATGAGTGAGCAAAGAATCTGGCAATGCCTGCATAATTTTCTTTCGAATACAATACAAGTAGATGGTTCTGAAGTGATAGAAGAAACATATATTATTAATTTTTTATCGAAGTTGTTATTGAAACAGCATTATTGAAATAACATTGAGGTTGTTACTAATTTTTCAATTTTTCAATTTTTCAATTTTTCAATTTTTCAATTTTTCAATTTTTCAATTTTTCAATTTTTCAATTTTTCAGTTTCTCAATTTTTCAGTTTCTCAATTTTTCAGTTTCTCAATTTTTCAGTTTCTCAATTTTTCAGTTTCTCAATTTATCAGTTTCTCAATTTTTCAGTTTCTCAATTTTTCAGTTTCTCAATTTTTCAGTTTCTCAATTTTTCAGTTTTTCAATTTTTCAGTTTTTCAGTTTTTCAACTTTTCAATTTTTCAATTTTTCAATTTTTCAATTTTTTAGTTTTTCAATTTTTCAGTTCTTCAATTTCTCAGTCTTCAGTTCTTCATTTCTGCAATTCTTCAATTTACAATGCTTCAGTTCCTCAATTTAATAAAGAAAAAGTATAAGCAGTCTGTATATGTTCATTAATCCGCAATTCTGTAACCTCAGACAAAATGTTAAACATACTTGCATCTGTGATAGATAGTTTCCAATATGATAGATATTCTTACCGTTTTTAGCAAGAAATCATTTAACAATTATAATTGTGTAACATCAAGTACAAAAGTTCAACTACTAAACATAACCAAGGAATTTCCAGAATTTCCCAATTGCCATGTTTAGCTTCGATACAACGTTACAAGCACATGGTGTTGTCAGTTGATCACCACTGACGTCCGATAGCGGGCACGACAGCGGGCGTAAGGGCATGAATATTCATCCCTCTTTCGTAAGGAAAGCCTTCGCGGTTGCGGGGACGGGGATTTGTCTGCACGTCGGATAGGAAAGGAGAGGGGTCACAGCGAGAGCAGGAGATTGATAACGAATACGCGTTGGTCCTTCGCTTTTTCACAATGTTTGCCCCAACGGCCGGTCGCGGCGATAAGCGAAGGGACGCGTCGGGGTGCTAACTGCGTCGACTGCGACGCCGCGTTTTTAATTAATGTCGATAAAGTTCATCGCGGCGGGCCGAGACGCCAGTGTGGAATTATTCAAAAGCCGGCCGGCCGTACGCATACTAATTATAAAGTTACACCAGCCTGGTGTTTCTGTTTGCGAATCAACACGATCGCCAAGACGAGGCTATTCTGTGCTCTGAAGAACGTGGAAATCAATGCCACTTCATGGTGTGCAACTGGGTGTTGGCATTTTAGAATTTGGAAAATTTGGTATTTGGGAATTTAGTGGTTACAGAAGTTCTGGGGTTGGAAGTATGCGCATTTGGAAGTTTGAGAATTTAGGAATGTATGTACTTGTGGCAATTTGGAAATTTAGAAATTTGTTAGAGAAACTTTTAAGTTTAGAAACTTGCAAATTTAAGTAAATTATCTGAAGAGAAAATGTATGAAAGAAGCTTTTAAAGGTTCTTACTGAGACCATGGTGGCAGATGAAAAGATGAGCTTGAAAGATTAAATATATCTGTTTTTAAATTTTGTATTCTAGTGTCTGACCGCGTACGTATGTGTTGGTCTGTGTGAAAAAATTAAAGTACAAAGTTTTATACAATTTAAAAGCGAAGCAATTCAAATAGACTTGCATAGTTTTTAAATATCTTAGAGTACTCTTCCGCCATTTTAAGGCGAAAAGTGTAAACTTAAAAATTTTCGGACTTCCAAAGTTTTAAATATTCACATTCCTCCAATTCCAAATTCTCGTTCCAGATTTAAAACAGAACAAATTTATAAATTTTGCAACTTTCATAAATCTAAATACATAAAACTTCGAGGTTAAGTAGCCTTTGAAGGTTAGACACGACACAATTACAGTAGAATATTTTAAATCAAAAGAAATAATGAGTGTCGCTCAATTTGCGATGATATTTTACTAATGTGCAAACTAGTTTCCGTTATCTTTTATATAACACTTTTCATATCACTCTTCGGGTAGATTTCTTTGATTGTAAAATATGCGGTTAAGTTGTCTTCGAACCTTATATTCAACATGTTAACTGCGGTACGTTTCAAGTCACGGGAAATATTTACTGTGACTCGATTGATGATGCAATTTTATTAACACGGAATCTACTTCTCGTTATTCTGTACAAGAAATTCTTCCTATCAGACTCTACAGGTAGAATCCATTGATTGCAAAACATGGCGTTAAATAGCCTTTCAAGGTTATGTACAGCATAATGTCTACAGCACATATCAAGTCTCAGGAAATATGTATTACGTCTAAATCTATGGCCTGATTATATTAATACATCTAATTCATGTCAGCGTTTATAAGGCATTCTTCTTATTAGGTTCTCATGCCTGAAACTTCATTGGAACATGCAGTTAAGTAGACTTCAATGTTATATACTACCATAATGGTAGCTTACTTAAAATTGTAGATGTTTATTATAATTTAATTTATGACGCAATTTTATTAATATGAAGTTTAATTATCATTAATAACGCATTCTTTCTGTCAGATTCTTCAGGCAGATTGCAATACATGAAGTTAGGTTTTAAAAATGAGGTATAATATGATGATGGTATTATAGTATGTTTAAAGGTGTAGAGAATGCTTATTGTAATTGAATTTACGATGTAATTTTATTAATACTAATCTATGTATATAGTTAGCGTTGTTGTTTATACTCTTTTTCTCATTATACACTTTTGAAATTATAGTAAACGATTATTACAATTTAATTTAAGATGCAATTTACTATGAAGTTTAATTTTTGTTGTAATTTATGAAGTTTTCTGTCCATTACACTATTAGGGTTTCATAAGTTATGTGCCACTATAGTCCTCCAAAATTGCAGTATACGTTAATTATAATTTCATCGAATTTATTTGATATCTACTTAAAATTAGTAAAATATACTTATATGAAGAACTATGCAACTTCATTTCCTAACCTCAAAATGATCTTCTGAATAGGTTAACTGATCTAAGTTAAAAATTAAAAGTTTTTACTAAATATTAGTTGTGTAATTGTTATCAATTTAAAATTTGTAAAATATATTTACATAAACATTTATATAACTTACATAACCTATGCAAGTTCACTTTCTAACTTCAAAAGAATATAAAAAGATTAATTGATTTCAAAGTTCCAAAATTTTCACTAGACATTATTTAATTGTTATCAACTTAAAATTAGTAGAATATATTTATATAAACAATGTCTAATCTCAGAAGAATCCTGAAGGGATTAATTACTATCAAAATAATTATTTGACTAGCTTGAAACGCCATTGTTAGCAAAACAAGATATCTCCACAAATTCGAAGATTATAGATAACTTTGAGTTATACATAACTCAAACGTTATAGAAATATTAGAGTATCTCTCAGAAAAAGTTGTTTACATAAGTGAACGCATTTGTGAGAAATGTCGACCCGAAAATAATTGAGAAACCGTAGCTCAGTTAGAACAGATTCTAACCCGATTACAATAAAAAGAAACGTGAAAGCATGTTTGCAAGAAGGCAGATAACTTGGGCGACAGATAACACACACATATTTAGTGAGTTTCCCTAAAGCTGTTGGTTACATGTTGCCCGCCAGCCAGCACGGCTGATACCATTAACTATGCTAATGGTAATTGCTCTTATGATCCACGATACAAATCGGATGCGTACACATAGAAGCTGCCATCATTGAGTAATTACACATCTTTGAAGATGCGACAGACTGATACACGTGGAAGGAAACGTTGCGAACGGATTGCGCGAATCTGCACCGGTTTCGACGAAAACCTTATTATAAGTGGTGCTCGGGAATGATGACAGGTTGAAGAGAAACACGCGTGGCTGTTAACGCCTTCAAGTAATAATGAATGTAACCTCGACATGCTTGTAATAAAGGTACTTTAAATGCACGCGTGAAACGTGATTTTCATTCGTTTATCGAAGTTATTAAGCATCGTTTCACGAGTTAATTTATTTACCGGAATAATTATTCGTACACTAACCTTCCGCGTGCTATATATTTTATTGCAACGTTTTAAATATTACACGAATCGTACGCGGTGATTATGCGAGTCAAATCAGCAAAATAATTGTACGCTCGCATACATATTCATGACAGATCGTCATTCTGGGCTGACCACCGTTTATCTGCGGATTTATGGGCTTTTCCCTTGTTCACCTGCGTTTAAAAGGAAATTACAGACGGAATAAGTATGTTGATATGTGTTTTAGTAATAAAAACAGATGTTAATGATTTCAATCAGTAGTTCTTAAGGTTCGCAGAAGTGGATTTTAGATGAGATACGAATGTGGAAAATATGTTTTGTGTGTAGGTACTTGTATATGGGTTGATATTGGAGGGTTTTGGAGAAAAAGTTGAGAGATCTTTTATTACGTTGATTTTTGGTTGATGAGTTTTTGTGTAAGTGTAAATTTGAGGATTTAGGTACATTTGAAGAATGTTTGGAGAGATAAGAATATGAACATATGGAAATTTGGAAATTTGGAAATCGGAAGTATTGGAATTTGGAGATTTGGGAATTCGAGAATTCGAAAATTTTGGTATTTGGTAATATTGAAATTTGAAGGTTGGAAACTTGGGAATTTGAAGATGTGGAGACTTGGAAAATTGGGGATTTGGGGAGTTGGGGATTTAGGGATTTGAAGATTTGGAAATCTAGGGAATTGCGGATTTGAAGATTTGGGGATTTGGGGATTTGGTGATTTAGGGATTCGAAGATTTGAATACTTGAGGATTTCAGAATTTGGGGATTTGGGGATTTGGGGATCTGGGAATTTGGGAATTTGGGAATTTAGTGATTTGCAGATTTGAAGATTTCGGGATTTGACGACTTAGGAATTTGGAGATTTAGAGATTCGAAGATTTGGATATATGAGGATTGGGGGATTTGGAGATTTAGAGATTTGTAGATTCGGAGATTTGGAGATTAGAAGATTTTGAGACAATTCGAAATATTGAAAATTTGTGAATTTGTCGATTTGAAAATACGAAAATAAGAGAATTTGAAGACTTGGGGATTCAGAACAATTTAAACTCAGAAATTTTGTTATATTAGAGCTTGCAAATTAAAGTATTTGAATTTCGAAATTGAAATACGTTAAGATTTAGAAGCTTAAAAATTCAATTATTTTCCAATTTATACTCTAAACAATAAGCATCAATAAATAGGCCTCTATTAAAAACTTAATAAAACCTAACCTAACCTAACCTTAAATGGAAATCTGTGTCATACTTCACAACTTATTAAAATCTTACTAAAACCTAACCTAATCTAACCTCAAATGGAAATCTGAGTTATACTTCACAACTTATTAAAATCTTAGTAAGAATTAACCTAACCTCCCATATAAATCTTATTGAAACCAAACTTAACCTCTTATTAAAATTTTACTAAAATTCAGCTTAATCTCCTAATAAAATTTTATTAAAACTTGACCTAACCTCTAATTTAAGTATTCATAAAACCTGAATTAATCTCTAATCGAAATCTAATTGAAACCAAACTTAACCTCTTATTAAAAGTTTACTAAAACTTGACTTAACCTCGAATTCAAATATTCATAAAACCTGAATTAATCTCCAATTGAAATCTAATTGAAACCTAACCTAACCTTTTATTAAAAGTTTACTAAAACTTGACTTAACCTCTAATTAAAACGTTTTTGGAACCACACCTAACCTCAAATTAAAGTCTTATTAAAATCTAACCTAATATCTAACTAAAAACCTATTACAACTTAATCATTATTAATTAAACACCTATTAAAACCTAACCTACCCTCTAAATAAAACCTTATTAAAACTTAATCACTCATTGAAATCTTATTAAAATCTACCCTCTCGTTAAAATCTCATTAAAGCCTAAACTAACTTATTCTCACAATTTCGCTGAATTTCTACAACGATGACGAAAGAACATAATCAACAGAATAATGAAGTTATTTCACGAGAGATTACGCGTCGCCGCTAAATGATTTCTGAACAAATCATTCAGCAGGAAAATAAACAATCTTATTTAACAAGAATGAATACGCCGCTGAAGTTTAATACTAACCGCGTACCACGTGTGGTTCTAAGCAATTTGGCGGGAAATCACTTTTTCGTGCATCTTAATTATTGCCTTCGTTCACTTGGCAGATGATTAACTCTACAGAAAAGGTCATTACGCCTAGTGCTGTACCGGCGATAATCGGCCATGAGAATGTATGCGTTGCACAACAGGAGAACGTGCTTGTTGTCTGGAAAACTCCAGACAGTAAATCCGAGCGATGTACGCTTCCTTTACACACTTGCGCTTTTAATGGACGTTAATCGTTACATTAATTTATAATACAATTTTGATGTATCATTCGTTATCGTTAGTTCACGGTTCAGTTAATCGGTGCAAATTTGATAAAGGAGCTTTGATTTATCTACGTCGATGACTATGGACTTAGAGAACTTTAGATTCTCTAGTTTTTCTTTAAGACTGAAAATAGTGATGGGTTTAGAATTATACTAATTTGATCAGTGTAAGGTTAGGACCTGAACTTATTTGTATTAATGGCATGTATTTGAACACTTAAGGAACTTTAAGTTCTCTATCTAAGTATGTATTTGGAAACTTAGGAATCAAATATCAAAATGTTTAAAAGTCTCAATAATAAAAAATTTTCATTATTCTCAAGTCTCCTCGAAAGAAATATGACTGCATTGTTTAACCTAATAAATGATAATGTATGTTAACCACAGAAAAACGACTTCTTACACTCTGAATTTCAAATAACATAAAAACAGCATTACCAGCGCGAATAAAATGTGCACACAGTGCAAAAATGTATGAGATACCAGAAAGTTCGCAACGTCAGACAAGGAAAGATATCATCGAAAATGTTTGTATTATAATTCCAAGAATGATTCGCGGACGCACATAAATACGAAACGAAACCCTTGCCTCATACATAAGGAATGAATGCGGTTGTAGGAAAATGCATCAAATTAACAGGTTTAATTGTTGTATCAAAGTATGATTTGCAAACATAAGTGTGAAATGGAAACCTTGCCTCATACATAAGAGATTAATGCAGTTGTAGGAAAATGTATTAAATTACGTGGACATTGTTGTATGAAGTAGTGATTCTTAGACATGTACATATGCCAGCCCACAAGTTGATGACGTAACGTGAAAGGGACTCTATGCACTGAGTTACATTTCAGGGAATAAAAATATAAATGACAATAACATCTGCTGAATGCAACTATCTCAATCACTCAAGAGAGAATTTTCTGGGAGCTATAGGTTAGGATACCTAGAGTTTCGATAGTCCCGAGTCTTCATGGTTTGAGACTCCTAGATTCCCTAAGCATCCATAGTTTCAGTCTCCAGTGCCTCGCTGGGATGTCCACAATCCACAGTCCCTTGTTCCCTAGGTCACATCACCACATTCTCTGCAGTTCCTGAATTCCCTAGATTCCATAGTCCTTGGAATCGCCATATTTCCTAGCTTCCCAGAATCCCTTTCCTTGGATCATCACAGTCTCTGCTGCAGACAAGCCAGGAATTGGCGCGTAGGCCAGAGTAAAAGAAGCCACTTGGTCGCTCCACCTGTTTCACCGTGAACACTTTCAGTGTTACATTTCAGCAAATAAGAATAATAATGACGATAAAGACTGCTGAACGCAAGTAGCACTATCTTTCACTCTCGAGACGTTTGCCGACTGTTATTTTTGACCTAATTGGTGTGATCGCGAGAGGCAATACACCGTCAAAAATACGTGTGACGCGTCCATTTTTCTATTCCCGCCAAATAGAGTCGTAGTTCTAAACAAGTCAGCCTCTCGCGCCAACTCGTGGGTTGTCATCGGCATTTGAGTTCTTTAGTTTAGGCAAAGTAGGCATAGTACGCAAACTCGGGTAGAAATGCAAGTTTAGTTCAATTTGGAAAAAAATCATTGTTGCGACATATTTAAAGATTTCCATTTTGATAAATTTAAAAATATTTGCAATGCTTGACAAATTTGTTGTATTTTATGGTGTTAGGCCAACTCGTGGATTGACATCGGTGAGAAACCTTGCCTCATACAAATTAATGATTGTAGGAAAATCAAATGAACGCATATATTGCATCAAATTACGATTCGCAAGCATGAACACAGATATCAGAAATTTCAGTGTTAAAAAATACGAATGATGAATTCAATGTTTAACCTCTTCCAAAACGCACTTCGCTTTATGGAATACAAAGCATATTAATGTTACTTTATTTATTGCTAATTACGTGCAGATTATAACGCATCGTTGTTTTGTTGAATTTAACAGCCACGATAAGTCGAAAGCATCAACCGAAGGAATTCACAGCGAACCGTGACCAGCTGTAAACGATAAGAGAGAACAAGGAACGTAGACGCGTTTTCTTAAATGCGCGCGATTAGCGAGCAGGTCAGAGTGGGGCAGACGCGATTTCGATCCGATTCGTTAATCTGTGCTGCTGCACACGAAGCGTTACGACTTGACTTCCTTTTTCACCCACACCTTGCTACGAGGGCTCTGTTCGTTTTTCCAGTGCTGGATTAAGACTTATAGGAACCCTAGTTTAATTACTAATGGTTCCATAAATGTTTCACGCGAATTCAAATGTGTACTTAATATTTAGAATACCTATATACAGTTGGAACAAGAATGAGATGTAGAGGTTTTTAACCCCTTAACCTATGATTCTGTTCTGCAGTTGTATCACAGCTAACTAATTATTGCTGTAATCTTAACCCCTTAAACTACAATTTACGTTCAAGAATTTTCGGCCGAAAGCGTAAACAAGGTTCACGTATGTCCTGATGATCGTACGATGAGCTATGCCTATAATATTCAGGTTTGGCCCAATTACTGTACTACGGGCTATGCCCGTAGTTGTAGGCTAAGGGGTTAAAGTTGTTTGATTAAACGCGTCTGACGATATCTATTGACTATTGACAATAAACTATTGACGATATGAAATACGATTATTCTTAATTTCATGACGACCGACGTCAGTGAGCAAGTGCTGCACCATTGCTACATCACTGAGGTCAACTATAAAATTATAATGCTTTCAACGTGGTTCCAGTAGAGTCTACATCTAAAAAATAACAGAAAACAATAATAAATCACGGTTTTTTATCGATTTGGCGATCGTACATGGCGTTGCTGTTGTCAGATCGCCGCCATTATCTGTACAACAAAGGGCGACTCTCGAATATAACCTCAAAGTTTCAAGTTAAAAGATTCTAAATTATGAGATGTATATGTATATTAATAAAGACAATATTATATTAAAACACTACAGAAATATGAATATTTTGCATTTAGCGATCGCTTATTAAGTGACTAGATAGATTTTATAGATTTTTTTTTTTTTTTTTTTATAGATTTTTTATTTCTAGTATTCTCCGCTCATAGACATCGTCGCTTCGATCGATTCAAATTTAAACAAAAACGTGACATTCACCTTAAAGATAGTGGTGAAAGTATGACTTAGGTACGTTCAGGTATGACTAGAAGGACTTTATTATAGGTTAAGCTGTTTGTGCATCCACAATCAAAGAATGTTGAAATTTTAGGATATTTTGCATTTATAAATTATTCATTGAGTGGATTATAGTTAAATTCCAGATATAATTTTAACTTTTAGTTATAGATTTTAACTACACTTAAATTCAGCAGTTAAAGTATGAGGTACGTTTGATATGTCTCCACAGTTAGACGCGTCGTGAGTTAGATTCGAGTATTATAAGACAAGGTTTAAATTATTAGTATTTATATAGGAGTTACAATTTTGCAAACTTGGAAACTTAGGTACACGACAATCGTGAAACGTATAGTTTTACAAATATGGAAAATTTGGAAATTTGCAATTAGAGGATTTCGGAATTTAGAAGTTAAAAAAATTTGAATGCTTAAAAGTGTAGAAATCAAGAAACTTGAAAGTTTGGCAATATACAGAGTTGGAAATTAAGGAATTTGATGATATTGGAATTTAGAAATTTATGAATTTTTAGAATTTTGAGAATTTTGAAAATTTTGAAAATTTTGAGAATTTTGAAAATTTGAAAATTTAGAGACATTGGTATTTGGAAATGTAAGAATTTAAAAGTTCAGAAATTTGAAGGCTTCAAAATACAGAAACTTGAAAACTTGAAAATTTAGAAATTTAAGAATTGGATGATATTAGAATTTAGAAATTTGGGAATTTATAAACATGGTAATTTGAGAACTTCAGGACATTGAAATTTCGATATTTGGAAATTTCAGGATATTAGGATATTGTAATTTTGATATTTGGAAATTTGAAAGTTTGGACACTTGTAAATTTGAAAATTTTGGGAGCTTACGATTTTAGGAATTTGAAAATTGTACAAATTTGAAGGCTTAAAAATGTAAAAACTTGAAAACTTGCAAACTTGAAAACTTGAAAACTTGAAAACTTGAAAACTTGCAAACTTGCAAACTTGAAAACTTGCAAACTTGCAAACTTGCAAACTTAAAAACTTGAAAACTTGCAAACTTGAAAACTTGAAAACTTGAAAACTTGAAAACTTGAAAACTTGAAAACTTGAAAACTTGAAAACTTGAATACTTGAAAACGTGAAAACTTGATAACTTGAAAACTTGCAAACTTGAAAACTTGAAAACTTGAAAACTTGCAAACTTGCAAACTTAAAAACTTGCAAATTTCCAGATTTACAAATTTCTTAACATAGAAACTTAAAAATGTTTAAATACAGAAATTTCCTTCTCAGTCCATCACTACATAATCTATTCTCCACCTCACACTATTGCAATTCATAGAACCACAATAAATCAAATAAAATAATAAAAAAATTTCGAAAAATCAGAAAATTTATCAGGGCTCATCCTTTTCCTCGCACCCTAAGCCAGTGTAAATTTTTCTTATTGGTTAATCCAGCACTGGTTTTTTCCATAGGGTAGAGATCGAGCAGCCAGCATTAAAATACAATAGCTGACACAGTGTGAGCGCGCAACGCTCGTAAATAACCTTAATCGGGATGGATAATTACAGATTACGCTCGCGTTCACGTGTGCACCCGTCCGCAGCGTTGTTCCCATTCTTGACACGCGGGTCAGACAGACCCGTGCGTACACGTGTGTACCGCCTTGCGTAAAATATAATCCACTTCGATAGTACTGGTTTACAGATTTGCACGATTACGTGAATCGCGGTGTCTTACGCTGTCAGTCCGCAGTGACTTACATAGATGTTAATTATCAACGTAACGTTTTAATCATACACTTAACGTGTTAACTTTCGGAAACTTATGTAGATGTCTCGGACGCGTTGCGATTAAATGATTTACAGCTGCATACTCTAACCTCTTGTATATATGGTGGTTAAATTACTTGAGAAACTTTAACACATTGACTGCCACACATTGACTGAAACAATTGAAAATTGCATCCAGTAGTATTTTCATTTTTAATCAATTTTACCAAATATTTTTACAGGGTCTTGTTACATTTATTTTCTATAAATTCATGTAATTAATGGGAGAATTTTTTATGAGGAAAGTCAATCAATTTTTAATAATACTCATATTAGATCAGTTTAGCAATTTAAGCATCACCGACATATGGGTGACGTGGCAGTAAACATATTAAATTTTTATATGTATTCATTCTTTGCATTCCTCCTTTTTTTTATCTAACGATTTCTTAATTTACATAATAGATTAAAAAAGGAATCTTCGACAAAATGCAACAAGGCATGTGACAAATTTTTCTTTTATTACAAGTAGCAAATAAATGATAATATATATATATATTCTTGTTCTCATTCTTAACAACACTTGTATATATACATCTCGAAAAATATAATGAAAAGGAACAAATTTAGTATTTTATGATCAATTATAAAATTTATTTCAATCTCATTTCTCATATTTATGTTATTCCTTGAACATAATATTTTAAAATGAATACTTTCAGAAGCATTTACAATACTTGTTACTGAAATTTTTATAAACTATGGAGAAAAAATAAAAAGATAGATTAATATACTTTCATATTTCTCCAATTGATGCATTATTAATATTTTGAGCATTATTAGTTTATTTTGGACGTATATCTTGACAATTATGAAATATTATTTATGTAAATTAATTTGTTACTAAAACAATTCTTATATTTCTATTTTTAATAAAATTAAGTATGTTACGTGTATTATATATTTATTCGAACTATTTATCTGAATTATTTATGAAATCCAAGAGAAATGTAATGTCAAACTACAGTCGTCATAGATGTGTAAAGAGTTAACCTACAATTTTCTAAGCAGTTGTCATGCAAAAATATATAATTATTCCTACAATGTGAAGAAGAGCAAAGAAAGTTAAATAATTAGAAAAAATTGATTCTAAATATTTTCAGTTATGATTGTGGAGATTATAATTAAAATGAACATTATGAACTGTAGAGTGCGTCACATGTGTCGTGACATGCACTTGCTTCTATACGCTCATCTTGTTTGTTTACATTTACATTTATCTCAAACTTGCACCTTTCACAATTCGTTTTTATTAAACATGCGGTATTTATTGCGGTCCAAAAATATCTCACTATTGTGGTGAATTTTAGTGGCAAGTGATGGACTCGTAAAACCTTCATTCTTGTAATTATCGAGTTTTGTGGTGGAAAGAAGTTGGAATTTGAGAATGCGGAAAGCTATGAATGCAGAAATTAGGGAATGTCAAGATATAGTAGTATACAAATTTAGGAAGATGATAATCTTAATATGTAGTGATTTATAAATATAGAAATTTGAGAATGTGAAGATCTAAGAATGTAGGGATTTGAAAACGTGGAAATCTAGAAATGTAGGGATTTGGGAAGGTGTAGATCTAGGTATGTAGTGATTTAGAAGCTTGAGAATTTGAGAATGTGGAGATATGGGAACGTAGGGATTTGAAAATGTGGAGATCTGGGAACGTAGAGATTTGAAAATGTGGAAATCTAGAAATGTAGGGATTTGGGAAGGTGTAGATCTAGGTATGTAGTGATTTAGAAGCTTGAGAATTTGAGAATGTGGAGATATGGGAACGTAGGGATTTGAAAATGTGGAGATCTGGGAACGTAGAGATTTGAAAATGTGGAAATCTAGAAATGTAGGGATTTGGGAAGGTGTAGATCTAGGTATCTAGTGATTTAGAAGCTTGAGAATTTGAGAATGTGGAGATCTGGGAACGTAGGGATTTGAAAAAGTGGAGATCTGGGAATGTAGGGATTTGAAAATGTGGAAATCTAGAAATGTAGGGATTTGGGAAGGTGTAGATCTAGGTATATAGTGATTTAGAAGCTTGAGAATTTGAGAATGTGGAGATATGGGAACGTAGGGATTTGAAAATGTGGAGATCTGGGAACGTAGAGATTTGAAAATGTGGAAATCTAGAAATGTAGGGATTTGGAAAGGTGTAGATCTAGGTATGTAGTGATTTGGGAAGGTGTAGATCTAGGTATGTAGTGATTCACAAATGTAAGAATTTAAGAATGTGGAGATCTAGAAACGTAGGAATTTGGAAAAATGGGAATCTAGAAATGTAGGGATTTGGAGATGTGGAGATCTAGGCATGCAGGGATTCGAGAAAGTGGAAATTTAGAAATGTAGAGATTTTGAAAGGTGTAAATCTAGATATGTAATGATTTAGAAATGTGAGAATTTAAGAATGTAGAGATCTAGAAACGTAGGAATTTGGAAAAGTAAGGATCCAGAAATGTAAGGATTAGGAGATGTGGAGTTCTAGTAATACAGGGATTAGAGAACGTAGAGATTTAGGAATATAGGGATTTGGGAGTGCAGAAATTTAAAGACGTCGGGATAAAAAAAAATTACAAATAAACGGATGTAAAACTATAAAATCCCACAGTATGTACATCTGGCAACCTATAAACCCACAGACGAAACAACAAAAAAGCAAATTCTGCAGAAATCCGATAATTTTCCAATTTTTACATACTGTTATTTGAAAAGTACCAAGGTCACAGTACACTCGTTCTTAATTGCCGAAAGTCCACGTCTGCTAGTGTATGCGCATAATTTACACGGCGCATTATTGACAAGTTGGTTTAAACGACGTTTGTACAGACGAAGGTATCGTGGCTTACCGGTTACGTCCGTCCGGCGATACGCAGTGTAGATAGGGAAATTAATTAAAATAAATTTAACGGAAACAGGTACGCAAGAAGAGAAGGCGTTCTGCCCCTATACACGTGTGCGAGCATATCGTATGCGTTGGATCGTTTCACGAAGGAACAATCGGTGAACAGCAACGAGTGTGGTCATTAATTTAATACGAATACAGAAACTAACCATGAAAGCGTAATTGATACTGTTACGAAGAAACAAACAATTAGTTTGTAAATGTCTGATGTAATTGTAATTGTACGTAAAGTAATATTTACTTTACGTGTGCTGGGCAACTTGTAATCACGTGGCTACTGGGTATGGCTACAGAATGTTCGAGTCACACGTGGGTAATTTATTAAAACGTACGGATAACCGAAAATTGTAAGTACGAAACGAGGGAAAAGGGGAATTACAAGTTCTCAGGGAATTTACATTTACATATACTTACACAGGGTACATTTTATATGCGGTGATATATAGATTTGTTCAAAAAGATGAATGATAGTAATGATTAAAATGTCTAATTGAAAATAAATATCGTTATGTATTTTTAAGAGTTGTAACGTAAGTTATGAAACACCCTATATAATCAGAAATTGATTAAATTGAAAATAATGATTAAAGAGTGTATTCAATAAACAAATATATCTAATAATATATTTCATAATTCAATAATGTTGTATGAAGAGTAAACTATTATAAAATCATTGACACTAATTGCAAAATTAAGAGCCAAATAATTTAATTATTTTATTAGATAAATAATTCATGTTTACTTTAACTAAATGCACTACAGATAAATACACTATAGGTAAATGTACGATACACAAACGCACTACAGATAAATGCACTGCAGGTAAATGTACAATATACGAATACACTACTGATAAATGTATTATAGATGAATGCACTACAGGTAAATGTACGATACACAAATGCACTACAGATAAATGTTCTATAGATAAGTGCATTACAGATAAATGTACTGTTACTAAATAAACTTCAAGTATCTTAAAAAAATATAAACCATACTCTCTTCTACTTGACCTTGTAATGAGCTCGAAACGAGTACACGTATTAATTTTAAATGGAAATAATACAAAATATTATTGTTAATGTAATATTGTATTTTTTGCAAAAATTAATTTTATCAATAATTGTAACGTTATATTGTAGTATGTTATCTCTAAGTTAATCAAGTTAACCATTTTTGCATATAGCAAAAATGAAAACCAAACTGTTATATGTCGAGAACATCAGTGACCTTGATAACATATTTCAAGGTCATAGAATCGGTGAACGAGCTAAAGTAAATAACCTACAAATCCACATTAAATGTATGCTATCTACCTGAACAATTAAGAAATGTCATGAAGCAAGAGAGAATCAGCGATGATCCTTACGAAATAAACAAATTATCAGCCGCAAATTAATGTCTACTCTCGTTTCGTCGCAATTATTCAGGCCGAATGATGGCGACAGGATGAAAGAAGAAACAGAAGGAAGCGGCGGGTAGGAAAAACGAGAGACAGAAAAAAAAGAGAAAGAGAAGAAGCGGTGCTCGGCATCACCGCGCGACAGCTCGCTGCTACGATTTCCTGCTATATAGGCTGTTGTCGCTGGTGCTGCCTCTGCCTCTGCTTCTATAACAGGGCTTGAGACTGTTCTCATTAACCCGCGAGCGAATGCCGCGTTCCGTCTATTCTGTTCTATCTGCATTTTGCACCCGGCAGCATTCGGTGGATGCCTACTTTGATTTGTCTTGGAATATTGCGTCGCGTTCTCGTCGGATCGTCTGAAGATTCCCGGCTGTTTCTCCGCTTTTATGCAGCCTCTTTTTCTCTTTTCATCGCTAAAGCCAATTGGTCGTTTAACTGCTGATCAGTGTCCGATTGATCTGAATATTTCGTTTCTGCGTCACGAAATACTGCGTTCAAACATCTGGACGTTTCATGAGATATTGCGACGGATTCGAAATTTATCCCCGGCGATAAAGGGGTTGCTAAAGACGGTTGGAAATTGGTGTTGGCAAAGTGTCGGTGATAAACCACTTGCGGACAGGGTGGCAGGGTGACACGATAGGGGTGGTTCTAGAAAGAGAAAAGTGGTGGAACCGATTGAGCGTGAGACAACCGAAATTCCCCGTCAATTTGTCTATCGGTTAAGGCAGTGATTCACGAAGGAAATCCAAGCATTCCGTGGCATACCAAGCGTTTGATAACGTATACCCTCTCTGCCCGACCCTTTCCGAGTCAAAGCGTCTCGTCTGTCCATCCAACGACTGGAATTCCATTGGTACTTCCTCTACCCTTAATCCTGTTCAATGCGCCTCCTCAAGGACAGTCAAAATCTCGGATTTCCCTTAGCGAGTATCCTTGACTGTTTGAACATAGGTCAGCCAAAGATTAGGCGAATTGTCCAAAATCAAATGAAACATGATATGTCAACAATTTGCATACTTCTGATAGATATACAACATTCACTGGATGATTCAACTGTGTGTCAATGTAGAAGAATATTAAAGATTAATCCAATTAATGAGTACCGTGAATATCTGACTGTAGGATAAAAGTGGATATAAGCGTCGGCTATTGTTATAAAAAAGCGTATAACAATTGAAAATCCTTCGAATTTTCATAACAGCTCTAGACTCAACGATTGCTCTTAAAATCCAGATCCGAAGGAGCCTTGAAGAACCACTTGCCATCGACTCCTCGACTTCCACCCCATTTCCGACAATTGTCACGAACGAACGGGTATCCCGCGGAAATGAGAAAGATAATGAAAGAGCGTGACGTAAAATAAAATGTAAACACGGGGGGGTGAAAGACGATGGAGGGAGAAGCACGCGATACGGGATAAGGGGAGAAACGAGGTGCAGAGAAAGAAGAACGGGATAGGGAGGAAGAGGGGAAAAAACTGACGGAAAGAGGACGGAAAAACGCATCGACCAATAGTGCCCGCAAGGCAGGCAAACCCAAGAGGCGACCACTTATCTGTAGGAGCAACATCAGAGAAGCTCTTGGCTGCTTGGTTGGTTGGTTGGCAGGAGGCAAAGAAGTGCCTGGCATGAGAAGGACGCCGAATCAAAGTGAAGTGCGCGAGAGATACGAAAAAGGAAAATAAAAAAAAAACAGAAAGGGGGGCAGAGAGGGAGCGGACGAGTGGGTGGGACGGGAGGAGGCAAATGATACCTCCTTAGGCAATTTTAATTTTGCAGAAATCACTGTTGGGCTAATAAGAATAAAGAGATCTTCGCGAGGCTCGCTCTTTCTCTTCTTCTCCTTCGTTCTCCTTCTCTTCCCCTCATCCACCTCTTAGCCTCTCTCTCATGGCCAGTCGAGGGGGATACACTGTCAGCCACCAGCGACATCATACGACCGTGTCGACGACCCGTGTACTGAACTGCGTCTACCTTCCGTCTTTCTCTCGGTGTTTCCACATTTTTCTTTTTAATTCCTTCCTACAGACAGGAGACGCAGTCGTGCAAAATACTAATCAGCAAAGCTTTGCCACCTTTACGTTTCAGCCGGCGACCGCTAACTACCCCGGCTGGACCTAGATACGGCAGCCAAGATGTGCTATTAATCGCTTCTGACGGTAAAGGGACGTTACGAAACTTTTGATAGATCGTGAACAATAATTTTATTATGTTCAAATGAGGTTCTGAAACACTTTATTTTGGTAAAATGCTCTGGTTAATTATATCCATCAAGCTCTTATATTCTGATTACTCTCTAATATGAGCTATGGGCTAATTAAAAGAAATTCAAAAGAATACGTAACTGTGGTGTCATAGTGACTTCTTGCATAGGGACATATGGTTACAATAATTAGTTTGTTAGAACAGTACAAATGCACCTGGTCATCAGCTACTTTTTGATATTTGTTCAAATTCACGTACAATTGAAATTACTATGTTCATTCTAATCACCATCAGCCAAACCTATAGAATAAAAATTTCCACGCGAAACTCAGCACCGGGATGAAATTAAAGTTCCATGTTTCTAATATCTGGATATTAATAACAACACATGTACCCAAAATATGTAGCCAACATATGTATTCAACACATCTACCCAACATATGCAACATAATGATTACAATTTTATTAATATTTTTCTAAGGATTTTCGTAGAAAAAACCAACTTGAGAGCTAAGATATCCGTCCAAAACCCAAGTACTGTGATCCACAACATTACTGAAATGGATTAGAAACCCACACGTGGGACCCTGTCCCATGTCAAGACATGTGTACGCTTATATTCCATATTGCACTTTTATAAATTCAAAGCACCTAGATAATATATGACCAAATACTAAACATCCACGTACCAAATACTCAATATTAATTAAAATAGGCAATCCATACATATGACTCCATATTCGCATATACCCCCTTATATTACACTAATCCATTCATACAACCGCTACATTTGAAAGTGCTATGTATTTAAACCAACAGCACAGGTATAATAGAAATCCTGCTGTCCAGAAATGAGAATTTGCAGAATCAGCTTAATCCGTGTAGCCGAAGGTCGTTGATTTTTGCAAGTATCAGAACATAGGCGAGTGTCACGACCAGGTACGAGCAAATAAAACGGTGATTCCCGTTTGGAATCAAACCGTTCTGCCAGGGCGAGACGCGTGTAGGAAAGTCCGCTACGTTGAAATCTAAAGACACGAAGGGTGGAGACCGAGAAAGGGTTAAAGTGTTGGAACGGGCTGAGGGTTTGAATCGAAAGGAGGATGAGGAAGATCCGGGAAGAAGGGCGGCGAGAAGAGACACGGGAGTCTAAGAGGGGTACGGAGGGGTTGCCAGCGGAGGCCGGTAGTAGGGGGAGGAGCAGGAGACATATTTATTTGACATGCGACGCGACTGCACCCGAGTTTCATTAATTGAAGATCGCGGGAATGAGCACGGCAGACAGCATCGGAGCAGACACAGGCCCTGTGCACACGCGCGCGCCCGTATTTCGTCTCTCTCTCTTCTTTGTAGCTTTTCTTCCTTCCGAACACATCCACATCTTTCTCTCGCTGCCGCACTCGCTCCTGCCCCCTCGAACTCCTTCCACTGTGTATGCATGTACTCGCGGAAACGGCAAATGAGGATTCGCCATTTCTCTGACATTCTAGCATTCAAGTTCGTCTCGATCTAGGCCATACAGAAGGTTCTCACTGATGCACCCCGTCCGGGGTCTCGTGTGTTCCGCTAAAGAGCGCCCACCTATCCTAGCTCACGGGTTTCGCCCGCTTCGAGCCCGGGTCTTCTTTCCATAGGGTTCGTCCGCTCCGGATGAATTTAACGGGTGACGGCTGATGCGAGATCGTTACGAGCTGTGGGCGAACGAACTGGCTGCAGGGTGTTCGCTTTTTTCTTCCGTTTCCTTCTAACTTCCTCTCATCCTACTGCGTCACGGTATCTCCCTTTCGACGCACCGTCAGCGGTCTCTCTCTCTTTCTCTTTCGTTACGGGAACAGCAACGTTTTCCGTGCCTGGTTCTTACACAGAGTGTGACGCGAACATGGCAAACGGTCGAGCATTAAATTTGTCGCTTTCGTTCGTTCCGTCGAACGAGGAATGGGCCTTTGATTAAACCCCCAGACTCACCGAGTCTTGGCTGCGATGGAGGCGGTTGGAGTGTATTAGAGGATGAAAGGTGGTGGAAGTGGCACGGTGGCGTGGCGATATCGGAGATGGCGGAAATTTCATTTACCCCTCGTAGAGTTATCTAAGAGCAATACCGGGTGGCCTTAATGAAACATTCAGTCGCGAGAATAGCTCAGCAATCTCGAAGGGTCGCGGCTAACGGGGGAGGAAGGAGAGGGAGGTTCAGCGAGGCTGGCCCGTTTCTCTATCGTCCGATCTGGGGACGACGAAGAGAGACGGAGAGGAACGGGTCTGATTCCTGGCAATGCAATTGCAGCTTTAAAGTGGCGTTCCCCCGTTTATTTCGACGGTCTACCTTCCTTCTCTCCCTCCATGTTGGATTCTCATTTCGGTCCTGGCCAAAATAGAACGGAGGAGACTAACAGCCGTCGCTCTCGCGATAAATCCTTGATGAAGGTCAATTCAATAAAAGTGGATGCTCCTGGGCCGATCATTCCGCTTGGACATCAGCTGTCTAACTCCTGTTCATAAGGATTGCTAAACGGACACTTTGAAATCCTCTCAAAAACCGATTTTAATTAATCCCTCAGACGATATCTTTCCTACTGAACCTTCCGATTACCAGTTAAAGCTGATGTTTTTACCTATTTGTTTCTTGTTCGTACAGTTGGAACAAACTTATGTATCAAGACTATTATGTGAACACTCTGATTGTTACTATATGACTTATAATTTTTTTTAAATTAATGGGACTTGTCAGCTTTGTGCAGAGGACATGAAGCTGTAAATTTTAGTCTGAGATTACTTTTTGGAACCTCATCAAAAATCCACTATTTTTGACTTTATGTATCAAGACCATTATGTGGACACTCTGATTGCTACTATACGGCATAATTTTTTAAAAAATGAATGGTACTTGTTAGATTTGTGCAGAGGACATGGAACTGCAAATTATAGTCTGACCTAGGTTATATTATTTTTGACAATACTTTGCTTACACCTCTTGAAGTGGACATCTTAATCATTAGCTTGAAATTTTCTCAAAGGTTTATTAGATTTATTAGCTTTGTAAAGAGAACATGTCTGTAGTTACTTTTTTGCAATGTTACAAAAAGCTATTTCAGACAATCTGTGCATCAAAATGTGGACATCTTGTATTACTCTCCAAAAATTGATGAGACTTAAGGTTCGTAAAGAACTTGCAATAAGACTTGACGAATGTTGTGTGAAAATTAGTCGTAGAAGTCTGCGGCATTTGTCTGATTTCTTTTATTATACAGGGATGAAAGTGACGGTTACCAAGGAAAACAGAAGCCGAGAATAACGAGCCGTGCAATTATTCCATAATGTAGTTCGCATTGCTGAACTCCGAAGGAAATTAGAGGGGCGCTGGTCCAGGAGAACGAATGAACGAGAGTTCGGCGTACGTGAGCAGCAGAGAAAACGGAGACAAAGGCGAGGAACCGTTTAACGATGAAAGGAGATAGAGCAACGGTACAATAGAGACGATGCCCGAACACAACTTTCCCGTTTTATCTCTCAATTCGCATTCTCAGAGTCGACGAACGTTTAAACTACAACCGAGCCTACCCGGCGGACGCTTGTGATTAAAACCTCCCTGCCACCTACGTGTGAACCTTCATTCGGCATCCCTTGGAACAATGCCCTTCTAAGAACCTTTAAACGGAGCTCGATATAATTATTCCATGGCATACGTTACGGACTATCCACCTTCGTCACAGAATTGCTACCAACTATCTCTGGCTCCGGGATCATCCCTTTAACCGGTAGCCTATGCAGCGAACGGGACTAAACGTTTATCCTGTGTGTTGGAATTGAAGAGCACAGACGACGAAATTCGTTAACTAGCTCTCTCTTTGTCTTGTTGTCCCAACTTTGGGAATCTTCAATTAGTACACGGTTCGACACCTTATGACCAGCGGGATGATTTACCTTTGACCTTCGAATTTAAGGTAATCTGCACACCATGAAGCGATCAACGTTTTTTGTCGATTGAAGTTTGGAGGTTTCTTTACTGGGAGCTTGGTTTGTTTCATATTTGTCGTAATCATGTTTTTAATAGGATTTCTAGACCGGAGGATATTTTAGAAATATGTGGAATTTGTGGAAGCACATGCTTCAAATTTTGGAATTTTATATGGATATTTTACAGATTTATGAATTATGAATTTTTAGTTTTTTAATTTCTAGAAATTGAAGATTTTGAAGTTCACAATATTTTCAAATTTGCGAACTTAGTACCAAATTTCCCAATTCTCCCATAATTCCTAGGATTTTTAAGAAACGCTAAAATAATAGAAATTCATCAAATATCTGAAATTTGCAAATTTCCATACTTTTCGAAATCCTGAATTTTTAAGAATTCCCTAAATTTCAAATTCCCTAAATTCTCTAAAATCCCAAATTCTTTAAATTTTAAATTCTCTAAATCTCTAAAATCCTAAGTTTCAAATTTTCTAGATCCCTACATTTCTAAATTACCAAATTCCCTAATTCACCAAATTACTAAATTCCGAATTTCCTAGATCCTGGAACTCCTAAATTTGAAATTCCATAAGTCCAGAAATTCCACACATTCAAAGCCCTAAATTCTGAAATTCCAAATTTGCAAATCCCCAAATCCTCAAACTCATAAATTCCAAAATAAATTTTTGAATATTTATGATCTGTCGACATAGACAATCATTAATATAAAAAATATAGTATATAATAAAATGAAGATTTAAAAGAGTACGATTTTCAACCAAACCACATCAGTATAGAACTTCGCTGTAACAGTTTACTACAAAACATAAAAACTCAGCCAATTAAATTTTAGTTCAACCTCTTCCGCAAAACTTTCCTTTCGTCGATTAAATTCGATGAATCACAAATTCCCATACAAAATCCTTGATACGATAATCTATTTTAACCTGATGAAATTTCGTTGTTATCTCCTTAAAATAAGTTATCTCAAAATTGTGACAAAGATGTTCAGGTATTATGTAAACAAGGTATATCAAGAGTCCTGCATTACCCGCTGGGACACCACATCCGGCACGATGACGAATTTCTAAATGCTCCCTCATAAGTTTTTATCATTTAATTAAATATCGTTGATAAAATGCTCTTAATCTGAGTTTATGCTCCCAGCCCCTATTAACATCGTCTCGATTTTGCCAGCCAGATTCTCAGTGTTGGAAATAAAGAATTTATTTTATTCTTTTGACGCTTGTATATTTTCGAAGAAGCGATATTCGAAATTCTTAGACGTTCTGAACTTTTTGAACGAATTCATAATAATTGATCAATGTTCATGAGAAACACTAAAATTTTAATTGAAACAATATGAAGAAAAATAAAAGTATATAATAAATGAAATTAGAGAGTACATTAATCGATAAAAATAATTGGAAAGCCATCAAGAAAATACTATTTTTCTTTATTATTTTTAAAATAAAATTTAGAAGCTAAGTTTTTGTATAAAATTGAAAAATGAAACTGAGAGTCTGCTTAAAATTTGAACAAAAATATTTAAACTAATTTAAACATTTAAATGATGGAAATCATGGCAAATAAATTAAAATAGATTAATTTCTTTACGTATAAATTTTTTTCAGAGATTATTCAATTTAAAATTGCTCTAAACTTAAAATTAAAATGTCCAACTTCGACATTTTTGTATTAAAAATTAGTGGTACTATTGAATAATTTCTCAAAATAAATATACATCACAATGAATCTATCTATCAAACAAAAAATTCCTAATCAGTAACAGTCTGCATAAATTAATTATCCCCAGTAAAGGCTAATTACCCCCAAGAAAATTAAGCCACGAATTTCACTTATGAATAAAATTAGCTGTCAAATGCTTACCACCAGAATAAAATGTAAGATCAAATTAGGCATCAGTGTAGCCACTAAACTGTGAACACAGATTCAAAAAAGAAGAAAGAAGAGAAAAAAGCCTCGAATCCTTCCAAAGCCGTCCCTCGAAAGCAATCCAGTAAGTACTCCCTAGCGTAACGATAGCTTCTGACAAATGTGTTGTTAGACAGCGTTATCAAAGACACCTCATTCTTCCAGTAAGCATAATTATAGTTCCTCCGACAGACGGGTCTGGTTACAATTCGTCCCTCGTTTCCTTCTCGATGCACTGAACACGTTGAAGCTCCCGGTTTGAAACAGCAAATACCTTCGGGTGTTAAAGGGGGTGTTAGGGGACACGATGGTTCGTTTTGAGGGGGGGTGGGTAGCTAGGAATTTAGCAACGAAGTTGTTGTTCAAGCGCACACTCCGGCAAGACTATATGCATTAGATGAATGGATGAATGGATGGTTGGATGCAAGCACGAGGAAATCAACCCTCAGAACGGGCCATATAGAACGGTACAATTGACGGCTCTTTAAAAGAATGCCCATACGAGGCTGGATTCGCACCCCCACCGACACCATTTCCATCTCCCTGCCAACGAAAGACAAAAAACACTGAATCTTCATTCTACCGTATTCCGACACGCTAGCCTGCACCCTCTCCTCTCGTCCCGTCTCGCTCGTTCCTCGCGCATCGTCTTTCTTCGACCGACAGACGTGTATCTGTCTTCTTCAGTGGCTGGCAAACTCTGTCCCTTTGCTTTCCCTAAAGCAGCTCGCAATTCGCGATCGCAATTTTCAATTTCCGCCGACTTTTCAATTAGACTAAGAGGTGCCGCTTCTCGCCGCGCCTATGCCGCCTTCTTCACGGTGAGAGTATCCCATCATCACCCACCCCTTAAAAAAAAAAAAAACAAGCTTGTGCCCCTTCTCGTGTACCAACACAGCGCATCGAGAACATCGTCGAGGATTGAAGAGCGAGAATCATCCTCTTCCCGCTTGCTGAACCGACCGAGTTGCGCCGATGCCGAGCTTCTGCGAACCGTCGAGATGAAAATCTGTCTCGCTGGAATTGGCTCGTTGCGAATCTGCTACCTGATGTAATAATGTACATGGATATCCGGAAATCGGGACGTCTTCGCTGCTTACGGAATTTTTTTAATATCGTTTGCTTTTTAGCGAATTAACCCTTGCGCGGTAATGTACGTGGATGGGAAATCGGGTCTCGGAATTTTTTAAATATTTCTTCTTAGAGAATAAACACTTGTGGACATTTAGCAGGGTAAGTTCATCGTGACTTATTGATGACATGCATACGTAAAGAGTATTTTGATTTGTAAAACACATCTTAATCCCTTTGCGTCATGAGGTGCGTCAACTAATCACTGCTGCAAGATTAAAACGCATGGAAGTTCAAATATTATCTTGATTGTGTATTCAGCAATCCTACACTTTACAAATTACAGTTGGATTTTAATTACAAATTGAAGAATATTAAAAATTGCAGTAAGATTTGACATAATTGAACTACAAACGCGTCATGAGTCAAATTACGGCAAGATTTAATATTATAAATAAGTTATTTTATATATAATTGTGTTAATAGTATATTTGTGTATTATTAATGGGTTATATATAATCATTTGTTACAGCATAATATTTACTATAAACTGAAAATAAATTCTTATGACAATTTATTACATAATTTATTATAATTTATTTTGACAATTTATTAGTAAGCTAAGCTGAATTTGTGACAAAGAGTAAATACTGTCACCATAAGTAATTTTTAATGTATTTCCTAATTTTTCCTTATAATTCGTCTCTTATAATTTTATAATTTTCAAAGAATTTAAAGCTGAAATGATTATTTACTTAAGAGTTAATTTTCGCCAAGATATTTAAAGATAAAGCGATTGTTTACTTTTCAACTAATTATAGTCTTCGAGATATTTGAAATCAAAGTAATTATGTATCAGCAAGCCAATTATGGTTTCTAAGATTTTTAAAGATAAAGTAATTATATACTTTAAAGCCAATTACAGTTTTTGAGATATTATTGGATAAGGTAATTATGTACTTTACAGTACACTTCACAGATTTTTAAATAATATATTAAGGATAATATCTTTAGTAACTTTGATTGTATGTATCTGTAACCGTCTGACGATCTTAATTTGTAAAGTACACTCAAAAACATGGATTAAATTTATTTTATGAGACTGGGTGTTTTTACTGAGACATGAATGATACATTCTGCGTCGATGTACTTTGATGTACTTGTAGAATGATACTGGATATACCAATTATTACTGAGCATTCAAGTATATAGGGTGATTCCATTTAAAAAAACATTAATGACCTTCATATGCCATTTACACGACCACCTACAGAAAAAATATATATCACCATGCCACTCTCAAAACCACTCAACTTCATCCGAAACATTGTTTGCTATGAGTAATAATAATGATGTAAATCTATATAGCAAAATGTGGTGAGCCACCCTGTATACATAGAAACATTCTTTATACTTTTTTAGAAACATTATTAATATACCTTCAAGTATAAATTTAATATAACGTTGCTCTGACTTATAATTACATTATATATTAATAAACGTCATGTAAACTCAGTTAAATATGAATCTAAATAGTGTCACATCTGTATAACGAATTTATGGTGATGGAATGTCACATTCAAATATTATGTAGACATACTTTATTTATCAAAAATATATTTTTACAAACTTCAGATTAGAAATTCTGTAAAATTTTGTATTATCAAAAACATCTAAGTAGTGTCCAAAGTACTTAGGTACCAAGTATCTACCCAAGTATTATTCAAATTGTTCAAGTACCTTTCAAATTATTCCAGCATTGCGAAATTATCGAGAAATTACGCAAATATCTAAATATTACCCAAAATGCTTAAACATCCAAGCCAAATACCCAAACTATTCAAGCACCTAAACTACCTAAACTAACCTAAACTACCCAAGAACTAACTATCCAAAGAACTACTTAACAAAACGCCCAAATACTACCTAAAATATCTAAAACTCCTCAAATTTAACAAACATCCAAAAACTGATTTTTAAAACCGATCAACTTGCACATTCAGATCACCTTTCTGAATCGACAGACCTCTGGGCGATCGAAAGCAAAGTTGCCATTCTTTGGTAGATCTTGAAGAGAATCGAAACGCCAACAGACAGTCGGGTCGGTGATTCCCGGTCGGAAGATAGGGACAGGGAAGTAATAGATAGGTTTGTAATCCATCGAGAGCTCCAGGCGTTTGGGAATGAGATATTTTGGATGGGGCTGGCGATATCGGCAGTCGACGAATGAAATGGCGCGTCTCTCGATCCTCGACGTGCCCTGGGGTGCCTGCTGCCGAATCGAGCCGCAATCCACCCCCTTGCCACCCCCTTGCAGGCTCGCCGTCTCCATCCCCCAGGTTCAAGTTGTCTTCGCCAAGACGGATCTTCTCTGTCACTTCAAGTATCTGTTGCTTTGATGCGGCATCTGTATTCTTCCAACTTCTCGTTTTCAGCTTCCTTAACCCTTCCGCTACGACTCCCCTGTCGGAAAATGCTTAACGCATGACTGTAACTTCAATAACATAAGTATTTACTTTAACGGGGTATTTTTTGTCACGCTTTCTTTTTAGGTGCTTTTAAAGTTGAGAGTTATGGTACTTTCTCATCTTTTGTAATTACTTTTATGTAATTGTATTATATAAGCTACAGTGTTATATACTATTATACTACGAAATTATATTATTATAAAATATTATATACTATAGAATATTTTCACATCTGCATTGAGTTTCATCAAAAATAAACAAAATTTGGATTTTCATCAAAGTAAAGAAAGCTATGTCAATCTTCGATTCAAAAATTATTTTGTCACTTCAGTATTTAATTTTTAATTTCAGAGTAAATGTGTTTTATACGTTAATTTTATCAAGATAAAGAAATCTGTGTTGAAATTATATTTTATCGCTTGAATATTAAATTTTTAATTTCAAAGTAAATTTGTATTATACTTGATTTTCGTCAAAATAAAGAAGTCAATGTCGATTTTCAACTGAAAGATTATGTGTTTATTTCTCAAAATTTTGATTTCAAAGTTAGCGTAATTATACCTATGGGATTAACGTTAAACAAGCGATACATTTCATTACAGACTGCATTCAAGATTATTGAGTTATCGGCAATATAGCAGATAGAAACGTCAAAGAGATTGAACGATAACATTGCACGGTGAGTGAAGAGCAGAACCGAACTTTCATTACCGGTGAAATCGAAAATTTGCCAGGAGACGGTAACCGACTCCCGATTTTAATGCCCGTAAAAATGACAACAATGACAGTCGTTCAGCTTCACATTCCAATGTCGTTGCGCCCGGGGCAAGAGCCGGGCTGAATGGGATCCTCCATTCTCCTCATCGTGATAACCGTACCCTCTGCAATCTCGATAACTGTCCATGCTCATGAAAACTGAAGCTTTCAGGCTTGCTTTCCATTTGATCGTAGATCAAATCTAACAGTTCTGTCAATATTTTCCATGGAAATTTATCATACCACTTATAATCAAAATATTTAACGTAGTAATTGTTAACATTATTACGATTTTGATTAATTTTCTGATGTTAGTATTAGATATTCAGGTAATAGGTTAATGGAACGTTTTTAATCCATAAATTTAATTATTATTTGTGTTTTGCATATTTAATTTGCTAACTAATTTGTTCCTTGTGAAAATAAAGTGAAAACACTAACAGAAATTTGTGAGTTATTATTAATCCAAAATAGAGGTTAAACTGATTTAACCGAAGAAATATTTCTTATAAATATTAATGTTTAATAAAGAAACAGAATGCATAAATTATGTTTAGGTTCTTTGTTATGTAATATTTATTTGTTTACTGTGCAGTTATGGTAAGAGAATTAACTTGAAATAAATTTACTTACGACGTGACACCAAACTAACCTAAAATGGCGATTGAAGTCATTTTAAATAAATAACTGTAAACCTTCCAGTCCACAAATCTTAGTTTACTAGGTTTTTGGTTCTTAATTGCATATTTAAAATTAATTTGTTTATTGGATAGATGAACTGAAATTTATTTGCAAGATGTCTATTATAAGCTAACTTAAAATAGTAGTATTGTAATAAATTATAAAGGTTATGTATCATCTTTACAATATGATATTTCTTTAAAAATGTATATATGCTAATTTCATTGCATTAAGAAATCTTTTATATGCATATACAATAAATAAATGATTCTTAAATATACTCTTACGTCACTTAATAATAATTAATAGCAGAATTTTAAGAATGAAATTTTTGTAGATTTGAACAATATTTCACCGTTATCTTTCATCGTTTAAATTATTTAACTATAAACTATGCTTTAACGTGGCATTTGTACACAACTGAAATAACCTAACCTCAAAAAATTATCCAAACACAATGACATTACAATTTCCATTTCGAAATTATGAAGTTTAGTTTCAAACCTTTCCCTTTAACCTTTGGGCAGTTAAATTATACATACATTTCTAAACGAATGACTTCTAACGGAAAATCTCAGATTTATCTCTAATACTTTAATTTCTACAAATATTTGTGTAAATACAATTTATTTATTTTCAAAAATTAATGGAGAAGAAAATGTCGAGAACTTGAAATTTCTTTTTATAACCATTAAAATAAAAATCTACTGTGTTAACTCCAATTTAGCACCTAAAACCTGAATTAGCACCTAAGATATATAATACTCATAATATTCTATATTAAGAAAAATTTTAAATTACAACAATCATACAAAATTTCGATTCTGAAAAATTCAAATTATCCAATTTGTAACCCTAGCTTAATATTTCATTATTCCACAGAAAGAATGTATCTTGAAATTCTTCAAAGTTTCAAATTGTAAACCCAAAACAAAAGTAAATCTCTTGACCTAATTACACAAAATACAGCTTATCAGAAGATCTCTTCGAAAAGGAAGACGTTGGCGTTTTCCGGCGTAGTTTCCGTGACTCCCACAAAAACCCCGAAAAAGAGTAGAAAAATAAAAAGGAAAGAAAATTCAGTCGGGACTCCCTCGGTTCTTCGATGAACCACCTCGATATCTGACGTCGGCAGCAAAAAGGAACAGGGAAAGCGAGTTTTTAATTTGGCGCGTGTCACGTGACAAGCTGGGACGACCGGCAGAAGAGGATTCGAGGAGGAAGCGAGCGGGCAACCAGATGAATTCCTCGCATTGTCTGCGTTTCAATGGATATGCGCCCGACTCTCTATTCCTTCTCAGTTTTTTGGCCGTTATTTTCGGTGACAAATATTATCGTGTCGAACAATGTGATCATCTTCGTTGAATGGTCTCCGTGGTACGCTGACGTTCCCGCATGGTCGGTAATCTTCGACATTGTTTCTACGGAAGCGTGCCCGCGGCCATATTGGAATTGCTAATGTTCCAGTCTGCTGCTACCTGATGAGAGAACGTACCATGCGGATGGCTTTTAGGGTTGGGATCAAGTATACAGTATATCGATGTCACTATATAATATTCCAAACCTTTTATCAGCTCTTCAGTTCAAACTTGAAAACCTAACGTGAAAATATGTTCTGTTGTTATAGGATGGTTATTAAAGCTGCCATTTATTTATCTGGTTATATTCTGGTGATCATTCTTATTCGTTCAATATTTTAAACCTTTTATAAGTAGTTCGATGAAGTTCAAATTTGAAAAGCGAAAAGATTTTCACGTATGTAACATGTGTTACATGTTCTGAGTTGATAGGAAGGTTAATGAAGTTGTCATTTATTTTTTGCAGTAATGTGACTTTGAAGTAAATCTATCAAGCTTGCTTTAAGATATATCAGAGTATGATCTAGGTATTCTCTGGTGATATTCATTCTTATTGAATTTAAACTTGAAAAGCAAACCTGAAAATATTTTCACATATGTAACATATGTTACAACACATGTTCTGAGTTGATAGGAAAGTTAATGAAGCTGTCATTTATTTTTTGTAGTAATTTGATCTTCGAGTATATGTATCAAGCTTGCTTTAAGGTACAAGATTATCTGGTTATTCTCTGATATTCTGTAATGTAACACGTTGCAAAGTGAATTTAAGTGGACGAAAATTCAGGTTATGTATAACATTGTTGTAATATAAAATTATAATACAGTAGTAGGGTAATATCTACAGTATATAGAATTTTTCAGGTATGAAGAGTACATCAGTACAAGAAATTTTGAATTGAAATTTTTATAAAATCAAGGTCATCCAATTTTCCACACATAGGAACATATTTCTTTTAACTATAGTTTTAAACAAGAAATGTAAATTTTTTCAGAAGAAATGTAATATGGACCAAAAATTATATTTAATTACATATAAAATTAGTATTATGCATTTATACGAGTAATTTCTTAACCTCAAAAAATCACTTCTGAACAAGTTGACTGATTTCAAAACAAATACCATAAAATCACTTTAATACAATATAATAATATTTACTTCAGTATATCTAACCTATAACCTATCACTTTTGGTTAACCTAACGTCATCTAAAAATTAATCAAATCAATTAAATAAAGCTAAATTAACTTCCTATATCTTCAAATTCGTTCCAACGAAAATAATCTAACATCAGACTTCCTATAAACATATTATGCAAAATTAATACATACGAGAAAATTTCTTGTACATAAAATTTTCTGGCGCACTCACGACACCGTGTCTAACGATCGAGCCGAACATTCGTCTGAAAGATTGTTTAGCCATGAATTATTCTAAAATGCAGCGTTCGGTGAATCGGCACCGAACGAAACGGGTATTAAAAAATCGAAAGACCTCGTATTAAAATAACGCACGGGTGCAGGTAAATTCAGGAACGGAAGTATGGGTGGTTCACTTTATAAAACATTGGCTTAACCAACCGTGAATAAATGTATGCGCCGAGGCAGATGAACACGAAAAAAAGAGTCAGCGCAACACTGAATACGCGTGTTTTTTCTTGTTTTTTATATATATCTATATATATACAACAATAGATATCGCTTGTACATCCGTGAAATTCAGCCGTCACGCGGTACTTAGCGAAATGATCAGCGGGAACAGAGGGCAATATCGAAATTATTGTGATCTGTGGAAGTCGAGACGAGAACAAGTAATCAGTACCCAAAATCCAGGCACTCCTGTCGTTGCGTGGATTTTAATGTTTCGACGGCAATAGCGTCATACGCTCCAATAGTCAGGGAAAATACACGATTTACGTGCAGTGACGTTGCACTTGAGAGATTTCTTGAATATATGCGAGAGGTGATTAGTTTAATAGTAATGATACAATGTTTACAGATTTTTAGAATTTAGGCATTTTTAAATGGCAGAGGTAATGAGATTAATGCTAAAGATACAATGTTTACAGATTGTTAGAATTTAGGCATTTTTAAATATATGGCAGAGGTAATGAGATTAATGCTAATGATACAATGTTTACAGATTTTTAGGTTTGCGACATTTTTAAAATATCAAGCTTTGGAATTGTTGAATGGTGAATGTGGGACTTTCATGTTTCTAATCTGTTTAAATTTGGGAATGACGATTTTCATAAATAAATTATTAAATTTGTAAATCACTGTGCACCGAAATGGATAGATTCCATCACTTTGAAATTTCTGAACTGAGTTTCTAAGTGAGGAAGTTTTCGGATTTAATGGTGTAGAGTTTTGCAAGTTTTTAAATAATCACACTTACAAAATTACTTACTTCACTAATTTATGGAAACTCGTATTAACAAATACTTTAAATACTAATGCTCAGGTTACTGAAACAAACTTTACTGAATTTCTGAATTTTTAAACTGTCGAGGTTCCAATTCCAATTCTAAATTAATGAATGAATTACTAAATTATCATATCACTAAGTTGTCATACACTTAAGTTACTAAATTATTAAGTTGTCATCATAGTAATATTAGTAAATTATTAAATTACTGAGTTACTAAATTATGAAGTTACCAAGTCATTAAGTTAGCAAATTTAAACATTTGCAAATTCTTAAATTCTCACATTTTCAAATTCTCATATTCTCAAATATTCAAGTTTAAAAAATTTTCATATTTTCAAATTTCGAAATTTTCAAAGTCTCAAATTTTCAAATTCACAAATTCTCAAATTATCAGAATACTAAATTGCTAAATTACGAAATTAGTAAATTAGTAAATTAGTAAATTCATGAATTACCTAATTTCCAAATTACCAAATTAGTACAGTACTAAATTAGTGAATTAGTAAATTACTAAATTGCCAAAGTACCAAATTTCCAAATTACCAAATTACCAAATTACCAAATTACCAAATTACCAAATTACCAAATTACTAAATTACTAATTTACCAAATTGTAATGTCGAAAATCAGTAATTTATCAAATTCACAAATTGTAAAATTTAAAAACTCCCATATTTCCAAATAAATTGCTATATCTCCATATTGCCATATGTCTAAATTACCAAATTACCAAATTACCAAATTATCAAATTACTAATTTACCAAATTGTAATGTCAAAAATTAGTAATTTATCAAATTCACAAATTGTAAAATTCTAAACCTCCCATATTTCCAAATAAATTGCTACATCTCCATATTATCATATGCCTAAATTACCAAATTACCAAATAACTAAATTACTAAATTACTAAATAACTAAATTACTAATTTACCAAATTGTAATGTCGAAAATCAAATTGTAATTTATCAAATTCCCAAATTTTAAAATTCTTAAATTCCCATATTTCCAAAGAAATTGCTACAGCTCCATATTACCATATGCCTAAATTATCAAATTACCAAATAACTAAATTACTAAATTACTAAATAACTAAATTACTAATTTACCAAATTGTAATGTCAAAAATTAGTAATTTATCAAATTCCCAAATTTTAAAATTCTTAAATTCCCATATTTCCAAATAAATTGCTACAGCTCCATATTACCATATGCCTAAATGACCAAATTACCAAATAATCAAATTACCAAATTACCAAGCTACCAAATTACTAAATTATCGAGTTATCAAGATTACCCAATTACTAATTTATCAAACTACCAAATTACCCAACTTTCAAACTGCCATATCCCTGCACGACATATCACACAAATTTCTCAATCACTAAACCCGCAATTTCCACCAATCCCAAATTCACCAAATTCTTAAATCCCCAAATTCCCAAACAGAAATATAAACCCCATTTCTTTAATTAAAATCCGGTTTAAATTTGAACCTCCATAAGGTACACGGTCCCATAAGATAAGAACATAGCTCAGCATTCGAGCGAGGAAAATGGAAAAATCCAAATGACTTTACGTTTAGAGGCGAAGAACAAAGTCGGGTCTGATTCAGATGGAATCGGCAAATAAAAGAGTTGTAAATAAGAGATAAAAGAAGTGAAGACCGGAGAGTATCTAAGTGTTGAGAGACTGGTCGTGTCTCGTCGAAACAAAGTACACTTTTATTGGGTACATAAGGGAGCTTCGGCAGGCCAAAAATCCCCATTTATAGCTTATAAATGATTTCTACCCCCCACCTTGGAAGACGTATTAAACCCTGCTTAGATGGCTGACACGTGAACGTACACGCAATGCGTGTAAAACCAGGACATCTGAAAGAGCACGTGTCTACAAATGTACCGCACCTTTTAAGGAACTATAAAGAGCGGTTGGGTCTCCTTTGCGGCTAACATTTTGACCCGAAAGTCTGGTAAATATTTTGTTGAGTAAGGAAGATAATAAAAAGGAATTTATTCTTGGTCTGGAAGAGGGGTGAAAAGTACCCTATAGTGAATGACTATTTTATTTCGTAGTATCAAGTGTATGAGAAATTAATGGATAGATTGTTAGTTTATAGTGTAGGTACAATATTCTCGTTTTGTGTTATTAAGTGTATGTGGGAAATTGTAGATTAAAAATAAATATTCAAAATATACGAACAGAATTTAAGTAATTTAACAGCTATTTAAAAAATAATAAAAGAACTTAAGCAATTTAACAGCTATTTAAAAAATAATAAAAGAACTTAAGCAATTTAACAGCTATTTAAAAAATAATAAAAGAATTTAAGCAATTTAACAGCCAATTTAACAATTTAAAAAAATAATAACAAAACTTAAGCAATTTAATTGTTACTTAAAAATGAAACAGCGGAAAGCTTATAAATTTTCAAGTTGACAAAAGAACAAATCCATTAATTTAGAACGATATACATTGCATATTTAATAATTTAAAAAATTTGAAGGTTAAATTATGGAGATATTCATAAATTTAATGATCGATAAAGAAAAAATTTGAAAATTTGAAACACTGAAAAATTGAAAAATTGTAGATTTGAAGAATCGAAGAATCGAAGAATCGAAGAATCGAAGAATCGAAGAATCGAAGAATCGAAGAATCGAAGAATCGAAGAATCGAAGAATCGAAGAATCGAAGAATCGACGAATCGACGAATCGACGAATCGACGAATCGACGAATCGACGAATCGACGAATTGACGAATTGAAGAATTGAAGAATTGAGAAATTGAGAAACTGAAAAATTGAAGAATTGAAGAATTGAGAAATTGAGAAACTGAAGAATTGAAGAATTGAAGAATTGAAGAATTGAAGAATTGAAGAATTGAAGAATTGAAGAATTGAAGAATTGAAGAATTGAAGAATTGAAGAATTGAAGAATTAAGGAATTGAGGAATGGAGAAATTAAAAAATTGAAAATTTGAGAAATTAAGAAATCGAAGAATTGTAAAATCGAAAAATTGAAAAATCGAAAAATCGAAAAATCGAAAAATCGAAAAGTCGAAAAATCGAAAAATCGAAAAATCGAAAAATCGAAAAATCGAAAAATTGAAAAATTGAAAATCTAAAAACCTTCAAATCGGAAGATTAAGAAATCCTGAAGAAAAGAAATACATATGAAATTTATATAACAAAATAGTGCAACTCTTGTGTCACCACTAATTCAAACAAAAAAATGTTTTGATAAATAATTTTTAATAAGAGAAACACTCAAAACAATAGAACTTCGGCATGAAATTCCCTATCGACGCAGAAGAAACTCGTCGAGCATAGAAGCACGAAGCAGAAGACGTCCCGTCATAAAAACCTTACGACCATATTATTGCGTACATATCCCAGCGACGCGTGAGAATACCAAGAACCGGAAGTAATCATCCGAAAAAGCAGCTGGAGCAAAGGCAATAATAACAGAAACCTACGAACAAAGATAAAATGCATCACAGAATATAAGTGCACCAGTTCGTCGTTAAACAAAGGATGAATTCACCGTCCTCGTGTTGACTTTAGGTGCGGTATACCGTTAAACAGACGCCATTCTATCAAGGCGGCATGGCCGAAAGGAAATTCCCCATAAACCCTTATCTCCCCAAAAAAGGGTAACCAATTTCCTGTAGTAACAATAAGAGTGAGCCGACTGCTCGCATTTTGACACTGTTTCGATTGAGAAACTGTTTCTCCTGTTGTGGAAATATTTAGATAGCTTGGAGAACAGATCTAGATTTCTTTGGGAGTGTATGAAAATTAAGTTCGGAGAGAAATTACATACGTTGATTTTTAAAGATCTTTAGAGACTATTGTAGATTTGAATATTTGGAATCGGGACTATTAGGGGATATGTGGAATTTGGGGATGTGTGGGATTTGGGGATATCTGGGATTTGGAGATATGTGAAATTTAGGGATGTGTGAAATTTTGGGATATGTACAGATATGGGCCGCCAGAGATTTTGAAAAATAAAAATTTGGAGACACAGAAATTTGCAGATTTAAAAATTTGAGAACCAAGGAATCTTGAAATTTGTGAATAAAGAAATATAGTATTTAGGAATTTGAGTACATACTTAGAATAGAAATTTGAAGACATAAGAAACATCTATGTTAACACTTCAATGGCTACTCACACACCACATGCGTGACGATTGGTAAGCGTAAGTGATTGCCTTAATAATGATCGCACAAAGAAAAATATTAAATTTGTTATACAAAATATATCGTAATTGTTGTTTCCGTTTGTCTATCTTCGCACACGTTCAATTATATTTTGCATTCACAGAAAGTTTTTTTAAATTAATTCTTCAGAAATATTGCCAAGCGACATTTGACTGCATAGGTAGCCTAGCGTTAATAAATCAGTCTCCAACATACCCCAAGTCCTATCATTATATCATATGTGACTCAGTATCATTCTGTCACCCGTCATTTAACTTTTAACCTCTTCCAAAAGTCCTCTGAGCCCCTCGACCATGCCTAAATTAGAATCGAAATTTGGACTTGGCTGCACTGGTCATCCTTCGTCACAAAAAGAGTCGGAAGGAACGTCAAAACCGAAACCTCGAATAATTTCCATCGCGCGAGCACGGTTTCGTTTGTCACCGGTTCCAAAACACGACATCGCGTTTACATGGTGGGAAACTGAATGGGGTGAGGGGGTTAAGGGTGCAAGAGGGTGGCGGGACAGCGTCGTCGACGCGTGTAGCACGTAGGTTGATAGCCAAAAGCAGTGGTTGGCAGGACAGGGGAACGTGTCACGCGATCCGTGAGTAATTCGCACGAGCCGAGACCCGAGCCTGCCTGCCTGCTTAACAGAGTGTTATAATCTATTTACGTTAACATTACCAACGTTTAACGTGGTTGCTTCGCATCCCCGGGGTTAGAGAAAGGGGTTGGTTGGTTGGGAAGGAGGAACAGTTAGAAGGGGTAGGTGTATCGTCCTCTCGCTCTGTTCTCAACCGTTTCTATCTCTTCTCTTTGGCTACCTCTGCAGCAGACAGCACTCAAGAATTGTCGCAGCCACGTTAGGGCTTTTGGAAACAAGCGTTAATTCGTGCGGTCGTTCGCTTTCCCGTTAATCGTCATCTCGTGCATCACCCTGTACAACTTGCCGTTTCACTGCGTTAGCTAACTGCAACGACGTTTTAAATATGTGGCAAACTACCTAGATTACCATTTGCATGGGGTCAGATGTTACAGTTCAACTATACCTGAGTAGGATGAGGAGATCCGTTGCCTATAAGTTTCTAGGTTAGTGTATAAGATGGTTTACATAAGATGGAAGACAGAGATTTGACAACTTTGGGATTTGGAGATTTGATGACTTGGAATTTGGGGATCTTAGGACTTGGGATCTAAATATAATTTAGGAAATATTAAGGATTGAAAGTTCGGGAACTTATTTGAAAATATAGGCATTTGGAGCTTTGGAAATTAGGGATATGGAGATGTGGAGATTTGGAATTTGAGAACCTAAAAATTTGGGATGTAGATATAGGTATTTGGGAAATATCAGGAACTGAAGACTGGGAAACTTGAAGATGTAAGAATTTAAAGAAATAGGGATTTGGAACTTTGGGATTTGAGGATATAGAGATCTGGAGACTTGGAATTTGGAAAACTAGGAATTTGAGTATCTAAGGACTCGAGATCTAGATATAGGTATTTGGGAAATATCAGGGATTTGGGGAACCTATTTGAGAATATGGGAATTTGGAGAAATAAGGATTTGGAGCTTTGGGAATTAGAGATATGGAGATTTGGAATTTGGGAATCTAAGAATTTGGGGACGTAAGAACCTGCTGATCTACCAATGTGGAAACCTAAGTATTTTGAATTTTAAATTGAAGGTAACGAAAATTTGAAGGTATGTGAAATTAGAAAATTTGAAAAATAAGAATTTACAGAATCCAAAATCTCAGAATTGAAAAATATGAGAATTTAACGACGTCTCACCATAACCTCAACAACGTAGAAAGTAGCTGAACTCCGAATCATACTATCTGAAGCGTATTAGCAACACACAATGACAGTCAAGTTGAAATAACCATGGGCATTGTACGTTAACAGAGGTTAGGCAGTTGGTCCGTGAACGGATTACGGACATTCGGATGCAAGGTACAAGCTACGAACACACACGTTTCGTTTGAACGAGCCTGTAGGCGAAGAGGCCTCCGAGCGTGTACATCCACGCTTGGCATATGCACGACAATACGGGCTAAATGCCCAGCTCCAAGCAAACCGGCAACTAACTCCGACGAAACGTCCTGAAACTTTAGATGCGATTATCTGGAGGTTATGTCGTAACAATTATGGGGCTGCCACTCCGCGGAATCAGGCGACTGCTAACTTGTTTGCCGCGCGCCCACCTATTGTCCTTCTGTCGCAAATAATTTTCGGCCACGCGGGCTAATGGACGACCTGGTAAGTATTATGCCAGAAATCGTGCGGGAAAATCGTTCGTATACCTGTTACATGTCACTTAAGTTATGCTAGCATTATTCTGTGGGTTGTGCTAGCATTATGCTGTAGACTTGAACGTAGGTAGTCGAAGTTTGGATGTTTCTTTGGTGAGGTTTGAAAATAGAAGACAAGGAATTCAATTAGGGGGTTTGAGAGTTTTAGAATTGGGAGGGGGGAGATCTAAGGATTGGGGATTTAAGGATTTGAAGGTTTGGGAATTTAAGGGGTTAGGAATTTGGAAATTTAGCGATTTTGGGAGGTTAGAGATTTGGGGATGTAAGGATTTGGGGATGTGGAGATTTGAGAATGTGAGGATTTGGAGATGTTGAGATTTGGGAATGTTCAGATTTGGATATGTGAAGATATGGACATGTGGAGATTTGAAGATGTGGAGATTTGGAAACGTTAAGATTTGGGAATGTGGAGATTTGAAAGATGTAGAAATTTGAGGTTGCTAGGATTTGTTTATGTGCAGATTTAAATAAGCAATTACGAATAATAAAATGAGTCCAAATTAGTAATAATGAACATCATAATAAACATCTGAAACCTACTACTTCCCTAACTCTACAAATTATCCCAATTATAATATAGCTATTATACTCTTCATAAAGATATCACCCAAAATATAGCTGATAAATATTTGAAAATCCCGAAACGATGCCACATCAAAGCAGTCCAACCTCATATTTAACCAAGCCAAAAACTTCTATTGTATCCCTTATTCCGCCACAATACATCTTTAAAATTATTCTGCCGGTATGAAGCGCAGCTCAGAAAAGGACGAGCTGCCACGTCGATAAAAATCCCTGTCGGACGATTGTAAAATTTTATAGTCGCGGGGAATAAAGATGGTATCGTGGCCGTCGAAACCGGGACCTCTTGTCGTTATCGGTACGCACGAAGGGGAAACTTTAATATTTGGCCGTCTACGGATTTGGTGATGGGGTCACAGGAGGAAGAAGGAAGCGTCGGGCCACTCTCAATGCGTTCGGGTACGATAAGCGAAAAGGTAGATATAGGAGGGCACTGTCGAGCTCGACAAATAAAATCTGAACAACCTGCTGCTTCGTTGTTTACCGAAGGATACGTGCAGCATTAACGACAGGTGGAAGGGGCTGCAGGGAAAACCAAATACGCGACGATAACGGAACGACTCCCAGGTGGTGTCAGCGATTTTTTTTCGTGGATCCACCAAATCTGCGATGGAACTGAATATGCACGTAGCTCAGCAATAAATTTATGCACCGTTGTATGTCTTCCATTTATCTCGGGTTAAACGATCTGTTATTACGGGCAGCTTTCAGCGTTCAGGTATAATTCCAATATGAACTGTGATGAGCAATTTTTTGATTTTTTTTTTATCGTCCCTTGAAGGTTGTAACAATGGTGGGTATTTTAAAGTATGTGTTTAATTTTTTTTTAAGTTATTGATAACCTCTGGTTTGAACTTCAAAAACTGAAGCATCAATCGTCAAACTGTCAACGCATCAAATTAAAGATGTAGTCCTTTAAAAATTAGAAAAATTTTCATTCCTTAAAATTTGCAGCATTCTTCGAAAGAAAACTCGAAGATGTTTTCAGACACGGTACCCAGAGGAAAAGAAAAGCAACCGAATGAAATCGGATGTGGCCGCGTTTCTTCGTATATTACACAAAGCTCACCCCTTCCTTCCGGTGAGCCTCCCTCGCGCCGAGGGCGATATAAGCAGCACGTGTGCGATGCGGTCGTCGTACGTGGTGGTTCGTGGTAATGCGTACGCGGAGAAAGAGGGACGTGTCGCAGCATGGTTGAGAATTACTCGACGAACCTCCTTTGGTCCTTCCCTCCCCATCGCGAATTATACGATTCACCTGGTTCCTATTTTACGACGTTTATATTACATCGTGCACCGCTGGATCCTTGCCTGCCGCTCCTTGCTAACTCGCGTTTCAACTTTTCTCGCTGTTCCTTTTATCACTGAAATGAAGCTTCCAAAATTTAAGAACCATACTTGTTTATTCACTGTATTTATATTGTATTCATATTTATATACTGTGTTCGTTTGTGCGCTGTTGCTTACGTATTTTTTTTGGGTGCTATTATTTGTACAATTTTATTTAATAGTTTCTTTTATCGAAATTGTGTCCTCAAAATTTGGGAACCATAGTGTTTATTCACTACATTTATATTATATTTTTATTTGTTTACTGTATGCATTTTTATATATTCTATTTATATACTATACATACATATGTATATGTACTTGTATGATATGTCTATATATTGTGTATATTTGCTGTGGATATACTACACTTACTTGTATGTTACATCTGTTTGTTCTGTACCATATGTGTCATATATTAATTAAATACTATACTATTCATTTAATTACTACACTTATTTATATAAAATATATACATACTTGAATATATCATTATGTGTTTATAAACTACATGAACAATAAATAATAATAAAAATCACATATGAAATCAAATATGAATCACACCTCCATATGTGTATTTTGGATATTCACACTACATAAATTTTTTCTTCAAACCACCCTAATTTATACATGTGCAATATTTACTGAAATTACCATTGAAATCAATAATCCTTTGCCATGTATAACCTTGCAGATATGCAACTACTCTGCAGTTAAATTTAAGTGATTTACACAAACTGCATAAATTAACTTGACAACTCATTTTTATCAATAACTCGTATTCTTTAAATTGTTTCACTAAGTACATGAAAAATTGAATTTTTTCAAACTATTGTTTTCTTGATTGATGTCTACCTTTCATTAATTTTAAAAATGTCAGTAACAATATTTTTAGCAATATTACTCGTCGAATAAAATTTATAATATGGAAACATTTAATATTTTTGGCAATGTTACTCATCGAATAAAATTTACAATGTAGCATTTAACATTTTTAGCAATGTTACTCGTCAAATAAAATTTACAATGTAGAAGCATCATCCTTGGATCATATTTTAATGACTCGATGTAAAACTAAATGAGGTTAAAGAGCATCAGAAATAGATTATATCAGAACCCCTAATTTCTCGAAAGCAAAATAATCACTTAGATTTCCAAGTTCAGAGAATTATTTATGGGCAACCCTTGAAACAGATGGTGGAGTGGCTGCCACCGGCTAAAGACCCTTCATGTTTATGTACACAGATCGCCACGACCTATGACACTGTTTAGTCTAGTTGCAGGGTCGCGTTCGTAAACACACTATGATCCTATATTTTTGTAAACGTATGACAGATGTTGATATCGGTAAATGCTCTCGTGATACTACTTGGCTTAAGAAGGAAAGAAATTCCCGGAATCCATTTCGGTATTCCTGTATTTCTGGAAACACTTGAGGGAAGAACGATGTTTTAATGCGTCTCGTGCAAGCTGTTTTCATAAAATCAGTGGGAACGAAGAACATTCATACGAGGCAATTCAAGAAGTCGGCAGACTGTGTAACGTGTTCAAGTTGTGCGGTGTTCCGTGGCAGTTGGTTTGATTAAATCTTATTAAATAATCCCTACGTATACAGTGAGTGTAAAAAGTATTCGCAATTCACGAAATAGTTCACTCGTTTTCAAGTAACATCGCTGTTCTAGTTACGGGTTAGGTTAGGTTATAGACGCCATATTTAATTCTGCGTTCACTTTCTCAAATGTGCTTAGAATATTGCGTTACTTTTAGAGAAATTAAGTTTTCGTTACTTGACATTCGACATCTTATGTTATTGTAAGAAAAATAGTTACAATTATTTAAAAAAAAAGAGAACGAAACAAAACATACGTCGGAATAAAATAATAATAATTTGTAGAAATCTAATGAAATTTGTAGAGACTGTACCAAGAATAAAATTTCCTGTCGATTATCAATGTTTGTAGGACAGTTTCTCATTAAACTTATTAAGAGTTATCTATTTCTGTACCCGATTATCATAACTAAATTAAAAATCGAGGCAATTAGAAATGAAATGACTAAAGTTGCTATAATGGCGCGATAAATCAAGGAAAAGTGAATTAAATTGAGCTATTTCATCTAATTGTAACCGTAATTACTTATTATAATGAATTATGGCTTCCTGCTACTTTGTTGCAAGTATTAACATGAATTATTTACGACGATTATCAGTAGCATAATTAATTTGTAACAGAATCATTAATTATAGATGTAATTGAGGCTCATACGTCTTAATTCATTTTTGCTTGATTATACATTCTGTGAGTGTATTTAAAAACTAACTAATTTTATTAAAATACCTAAAATAATTGTGCAAAATCAATGTTGAAATTTATACAAATACTTTTTGCACTCGCTGTACTCAGCAGTTGGTAATTGCTTTGATATGAGATAAACGGCATAAGACGTTACACGAAAATATAATTTATTATTTATCAGATAACCCGATAACAGCTTCATCTTGCATAGAAAATGTTTGCACATTTAACTATTTTCATAAATTTTTATTTGCAATAATAACGAATGATAAAGTCCATACAGATGTAATATAATACTCGACGAGAATATTTTAAACGCGGCTTCAGATTTTTGCAGATATAGTCTGCTAGTATGTTGTACGAGCATGAATGAAGAATGCTATATAAATATGCGGTCATAAATGATTCATTAAAAGTTTACTAAAAAACAACAGAAGAAACGTTGTTGCATTCGGTTTTTATTCACTCACCGAACTCTGTTCCTATTTTATTTCATAATTTTCATTTTATTTGGAAAAACTTCGGTATGATGTAAACATACAGAATTTATTGTATGCAAGTTTCGCTACGTTCAACAGTGGGAAGAAATTTCTTAATTGCGAACAAATTATTTTTTGTATGCGATGAAAAGTCAATCGAAATTAATTTGTTTTTGTACGCGATGTAATGATAAAAATAATGTTCATAACAAATATTTATAACGACAAATATAATAACAAATTTAAATACTTATGATAACACATTAGAGTATTTGTATCATGTACAAATATTTGTTATATCACCACTTATTTTTATGTTCAATTTCCAGATCACAGTGATAACTCGACAATTTTTAACGATTTGTTTATTGAAATAAATAATAACATTTTCACATTGATATGCTGCGTATATCATATTTCATATCTTGTTACACTACATTTCTTCTCTCCGCCATATTTTATTTATCTTCAATTTATATCGTATTTATTCTAACTTACCAAATACATACGTCAAATCTCTCCTTACATTTCTTTTCCCATAAAGTCTACCTTGTTTCCACGCCAATAAACAGAAAAACTGGAAAATATTAAAACTACATAAACTGTGAAACCTAACCTAAATTTTCTAAAAAAAGAAACCTAACCTAACAAATCATTAGATTATTACATTAAATAATTAATAAAAGATATAAAAATATTTCCTGAAATCAGGTTCCCAAAACTAAGTAATTGATACGAGATAAGAAAATATTCCCCAAAATGATTTACTAGGGTAAGCTTACGAAAGCTATTTTTCCATAACGAAGAATCGATATCTGGTTCCGTATGTGTTCAGCTACTAATGCGTGAGGCCGTATAGATTGTTGTTAATGGGAGTTATAAGGACGCATTAGCCTGATAAATAGTAATGGAGTTTATTGGCGGAAGATCAGAAAATATGACGACCCTGGGTCGCGATTCCCCTTTTTCTTGCCCCGTGCGGCATGCCGTTGCTCTTTCTTGGGGTCTATCCTGGCTGAGACCATAAGCACGTATATATGGACCTCGACTTTATTATATTTGCTGACCATAAGGAGGCTTCATCGGCTATTTCACTGAAATATGGCTTTTTGAGAGCTTCCGCGATTATTCTCCCGTTTTGTTCTGCTATTTAATCCTTCACTATGAAACAACTGCTTCTTATGTGAAATGATTAAGCTGTACATTAGAGACTGACTTGTTATTGAATTTATTTTCTGATGACAAATAAAATGAATTATTTTACCATTGAAATTTGAAAGAAGAATTGAAACTAGTATTATAATGCATAGTCTAAAATCGAAAATGTGGAAGGAATACAAAGTTGATGATGTTTGACATGATTAAGATATTCATTAGGTTGGTTATTTCATTTTCTTTTTTATAACAAATAAAATAAGTTACCTTATCATTCAAATTTGATAGAAGAATTGAAAATAACATTATAATGCACTTCATAATTTAACAAGTACATAAAATATGATTGAATATAGACATTAGTAATTTGTCTCGATAAAAATGAACATAGATTTCAAAGGCATCAGGTTTTGTAGCTTGAAACGAAAGATAAGAGAATAATAAATAAATAAATGTTAACATCATATTTGATGAATAAATAAGTACTAACTCTATAACTAACAAATAAATAAACATGAACTCCATATTTAGTATATAAACAACTACAGTTAGTAAAAGTAAGTATTAAAATTACAGCTAACAAATGAATAAACCTATAATATTTATCTGTGTTTCAAACTAACCAGTACCTATAGTGAACTTATAATAAAAACTAAATCTGTAATAATAAATAAAACTAAATTTACAAAACCATACACTACAAATAAATAAACCTTGAATATCCACCGGTGTTTCAAAAAAGTAACTATAATGAACTTAACCTATAATAACTAATATATAATAAATTTAAAATAGAAGGTAAACCTATAATAAATAAAATTAAACTTGTAATAACTGAAACTAAACTTGTAAAACTAAATTTAGAATAAAACTAAACCTCCAAATAAATGAATCTAAAATATCCACTTGTGTTCCAAAAAACTACCTTATAATACCCATAATGAACCTACAATAAACTTGTAATAAAAATCAAAGCTATAATAATAATGAAAATCAAACTTATAATAATAATAAAAATTGAACCTACCACAATAAATAAAACTAAACCTCTAAAGCTCTCCACTCCCACAACGTAATTCCAGAAGACGATAGAATAGCAAAAAATCGCAGAAAAAAAGAAGGGTAGTTACAATAACAATTTGTGCGTCACAACCTCGTTGTGACATTCTTTTCCGAATGAAGACAAATACCCGCGTAGGGAAAGCATGAACAGTGGAGACAAGGGTGGAAACTCGTTCGATGATTAAAACGTCGTTCCATATCGGTAATCATGGCGTTATTCAGTACGTTTCGACCGAAAAAAAGGGGTGGTCCACAGGGACAACGGTGGGGGATGAAACAAGAGACAATTAACGTACATACAGTGAGTACACAATACCTTTTCCCAAATGGCTCGATGTGAACTGCACACTTGTTGCTTATCTGCGCTACGGCGTAGACATGTCTGTAACACGTTAGGATAACATGTTTAACATGGTAGATAGCTACTTATCAGTCGGTCTTGTTTGCGCCTCGCCATAAAACACGTTATAAAGTCCAGACAGAATGTCACGGTGTCCTATAAATTACCGAAACCGTTTCTTTTTTTTATTCCTTGTCGACTAAACTTCTCGTTTGCGGATGCTGTTTATGCATTTGGACAGAATCAATGTTTCTAACCTCTGACAAATTATGTCAACGACTCTTTACATCAGTCTCCATTCATTCAAAAGAATTGTTAGAATTATTTATGTTCTAAATACAAAGTCCTTATAATAATTCAAAAATGCTTCGAATGTTTCAATGAAATAAATAATTAATTCTATTGTGTAATTATGGTATAAATAATTATCATAATTATGGAGTATAAGTACTATAAACATTCTGTAGATATAAATCTTGTATTATTACAATTTTTAAATAAGTTTGTTTTATTAGTCTTTTAAATTAATATTGATACTAAAACACTTGCAAAGTTATATGATTATTAGGAAAAATAATTATTTGACCCTTTCTCAAATTTGCAAATCTTCAAATATTCTCATACTTCAATGATTAAAATCTTCTCCCTTCGTTACTACATTTTTCCTAGGAAAATTTACTCTTAACACATATGTACTTACATATGCACATGTAGAATGAGTCCAAAAAACTGCCATTTTGTAAATCTTCTAAACTGTAGAGTCCATAACTAAAATTGTCAAATAAATGTTATACAGTAAAAGAGCTATAATAAACATTTAACAATTCTTTTTCTGAACAGAAAATTTTCTGAATTGTTTGAGCCACATTTTTCTGTTTAGAAAAAATTTGACTAATATTCTGCATTGACTCACCCTAAATAAGGTATCCACCCTAAGCTATTATCCTAAGTTCTTAAAATTCAAAATTCACTAATATTCAAAAGTGAAAAAATTAATTTAACAATAAGTTAAAAGTCATACAATTAATAACTGGCCAACCGAAATAACCTTGATATTCTTACATAGCAACAACGTGACAGCAACGTTAGCGAATATGCAGTATGAAGTGTAAAAGAATGAAAGTGAACGGTGACCATAGCGTCAACGTAAGGGAAATAATGGCTAGATTCGTATCGAGCAAGCGCTGCACGTAATGACGAGCACGAATGCACGTAACATGGACGCGTACGATACAACTCGGCCCGGATATCACAGTGGACGCACATGTGCATCGGTGATGTTTCGAGGTAGAACGATTTCGCAGCGTCGAATTGCGCGGCACCGGCTGCACGTGCAGTAGACGCCTATTGCACAAATCATACGCATTATTGACTACCATTGTATTTCTCCGACGAAAGCGTCCACGAGATGTGCCATTGTCACCGTGCTGCTTCTTCCTTTCGATGGGTGTCAAATAACGATCTACTTGTGTCATCTAATTTTTCTGAGGAAAATGTAACACAGAAATACAGTTATGTATTATAGAGTTAGCTCTGAGCTAACCATAGAGTTAGCAAGTGAGGTCGACCCAAGACCTCTGCATCGAACACTTGATTACACGCCAACTCATGAGTTGACATCGGTAAATGACATTGCTTAAGCATCGGTGAAGCTAAAAACGTTTGTCATCTTCCTTAAACGTTCCTAACTAAAATTCCTCCGATTTCCGGTTCTGTCAAAACATGCAAGATCGTTAACCAATCGGTTAACGACGAGCCATGTCAAGGATCGTAAAGACAGCGGGTCCGAATAAATAAACTTCCCGCCCCAGAAGGCTGCTCGAAAGAAAACACCGGATCTGTGACTTGCAACTCGGGACGATAGGTTCGTCGATGGATCGAGTATTTACATCGAGTGGAGGGTTGAACAGTAGCTGGTCGAACACTTCTGAACGGATTTACAGGAAACGCCAGACACCTCATCGACTCCAGACAGGTCTGGCGCCAGCGACCGAAACTTGAAAGTTGTGGTGTTCGAGACTACTGGAGACGTGGACCACTTTCACCGACGTTTAGAATTACTACCTTGGATTCTTGTACTACACATGTTATTCTTGCTCCTCTGAGAGTCTCTTAGAGAAATGTACAGATTCAGATAAAATTTGATAGATTTATTAGAACTTGCTGAATTACTTTAAGTGACATACATATGTATATAATTGATTCACATGTACATACATAGGGATTTTTGTGAATTTAAAAATTTTATCCTGGGTTCAAAATTTGTGGACATGGAATTGATGTCCTAGTACAATTTAGTTATAAAAATGGTGTCCATGATTTTTTAACTATTTGCAATGATCTATCAGATGAAACTGATACATGAAGTTAATTGGTCTAGCTAATAATTAATTAATTAGTTGGTCAGTCAAATTGATATTTCAAAAATATGTGTGTCTTTTATTAGCAGTAGATGACTACAACTTCCTGCATAATGATGGATGTTAAATAAAAAATTTCTTAAATACAAGAATTGACTGATAATCCAACCAGGTCAATTTTAGGTAGGTCAATTGCCACAAAATGGAGGATCATCTTTAAAATGCAAAAGGGTATAATTCGAATTGAGTGGTGCTTCAGGTACATTTCTTCAGATACATTGAAGGTTAAAATTCTGTTCCAGATATTGCAGCGACGGATATCGTGTTGACACAAAGCTAAGACTGATTTAATCAACGAAGTTTGATGCACCGCGATATAGACCGTCCCAGCAATTGCAGGCTGAACAACAAACGCGACAGACGTTCGACGATCGTGCACCACACGTATGTACGTGTAAAGCGATTGAACGGCGAATGATTCAATTAGTCAGACCAATGAGTTTGTCAGGTGCTACTCTGTGCTGTGGTGCACGACGCGTAAGGGCTCAAATTGGATTTGATTTAACGCCGCGCATATTGCTGCACATTACACACTAGAAATATCGCAGATCTCTCACGCACCATTCAATCGATTGTTTCCGAACAAAGAAACAGATAATCGTTCACTAATTTCCTAGCTACGGCAGTGAAGAGCCGGTATAGCGTGGCCGTAAAATGAATCGAAGTGCACCGTTTCAAAAATGGATATTACTTACCTCCATTTTCTACATTTTTAATAAATTTTAAGGTTAATAATGGTTTATATCATGCATACATTTTTCAGGTACTTTTAAAATTCTAAAACTGCTGTCACAAGACAGGTGATTGACTGATACGATGTCACTGTCTGATGAATTTATAATGTCGGATCTTTGTCGAGGCAACGTGGATAATATAAACCCATCTTAGACGTCTGACGAATTAACACTTCTGAATACACGAGTGTTCTGACTTAATTAAATGGCTTAAGCCCTGACGAAAATCCTGAGGTCGATACAGAGGTCAGAGAGAAAAATATTTCAACTGGATTAAGGATGTAAGCTTTCGAAAAAAATGTTGAAGAAGGAGGCTGCTTGTTGGGAGCAGTATAAATTCTAATGTGGCGGCATTATAATTGCGTGGTTTACGTTCGCCACCGGCCAAGGGTTGCGCACAGGCCAAATTAGCGACGATCATTATTTATGTTTCGCCAGAAAAAGGGGTTAAAATGGCCACTCGTTGCGGTACGGTTTCTCTAATACGGGAAATAGGGAATTGTTATGCTCGAGAAGGGAACTTTGTGTCGCGGAAATTATTTATGCAAATGATACAAGTATCAAATTAAGATACTGTCTTTTAAGATTCGTTTGAGAACGAAATACACAGAGATACAGGAGATACATTAATGTTGAATATAAATATGTTTATTATATCACATGTAACGTAATAAAGGAAACGAATAATCACACAGTATGGACTGTGAACTATTAACATAGTCGTAAACGTATTGAAAGCGCGTAACTAATTAAACATTGGTAATTACATTTCCCCTATTTCGAGGTACATAATTATACGTGCAATATTTACACAACCGATAATGTACAGACGTCCTTGAATTCCTTGCTGTTTCTTCGTCTGTGTTTCCTTGCAAATTACTTCTTTCGTTTCGATTTCGCAGAAACTTAAATATAGACACTCTACTTAAAATATGAATCGAATTTGTAATACAGAAAATTTTTAATTGTATTTATATTTAAGTTCTAGGAGTAAGCAGACTTTTCTTGATCATTATGTTCAATAAAAGAACATAACAGACATTATTCATAAAACATAACCTAATTACGAATTACTAATATTCGAAGTATTTACATCAATTTTACAACAAAATTACTCATATTTATTAGAAATAAAAGTATTTCTTATAAGGTTAATAATTAAGGTCAGTAATTTCTTATAGGTTACAAATAAATTAGGTACTCTCACGTTTCATATAGCACGGCTATTAAATTTTATTCCGTCTCTCTTTAAAAGTAATTCCCTTGTCAGTCTCATACCTCTGACAATACCAAATACTGCAGTGTCAATATTAATGTAACTGTACAAGCAACAGATGTCGCTGACGCGAAGATCGCTGCGTAATCGATATGAATTAAGACCCGATTCACATTTGTGACATTCTTCCGTACCACCTCGTTTTTATCTGAGAAAAGTTCGCCATTTGTAAAAGAACCGAAGACAACCTGACTTTTCTTCCCATTTCCTCTTCCGTAACTCGTCGAACAATTATCAAGTAAAATGAATAATTTCGCCCCGTCGTTGCGTGAACGTAGGAACCGCATGCGAGCGTATCGGGCAGAGAATGCCGAGGCGTTGCCCGTATGACGCGGTCACACGGTGTGTGACGTGTGAAATGGAGCACGGTCCCTCCATAATTATATGTATCCTATCCCCCTATCTTCGATGCCGTTACGATCAACGTGGCACGAACGCGCTCGCGAAACGTGGAGAGTGCATTGATGCAGCGTCGCGACGCCTCCGGTGCACAGCGTGCGTGTGCTAGCTGCCCACCCATCGGCCGTGTGGGTCGTTCCTGCCCTCGTTCCGCACGAATGACCGGTCCATCGTTTCGGCAAGCACCAGGACAATCGGGATCATTGCATCGCATTCCCGTACGTACGACTAACGCATTCGGATAATTACCGTGCGCCGAGGAAATATAGGACCGCTCGGTTAAATTTCATTAACAAGTGTTGAGATACAATATTCGCCTACAAACTCTTTCACGAATGATTCAGTAAATAATATTTTTAATATATTATCTTTGTGAAATATACTGTTCAAATTCATTTGAAATCTATAGCGTGAAATTTATACATTCAATGATGTTATACCTTGAAACCAAATTTGGTTAGCTGGCCCGCACCTACTCCTAACAGCCCCATTAGCCATCTTTCGGCACATTTCACAATTTTCCTAGGAGTTTTGGCACATTCTAAGAAAGTTTGATCCTTTGACAAAACGTCGTATCTAGCACGGTTTAGCCCGTGAGTGGTAAGGCAGGGGTTTTGTAATGAATTAACTGGCTTTTACTCACCGGGTGTCTCCACTGTTCGGTAGCCATCTTTCGGAACCTTTGACAATTTTTCTGGGGGTTTTAGACCGTTTTAAGAAAATTTGGTCCTATGACAAAAAGTCGTATCTGCCACGGTTTGGTCTGTGAGTGATAAGGATGGAGTTTTATAGTATTTTGACTCGATTTCGTACGTTGGGGACTCCTCGCTCTCACGTCTCTATTAACCATCTTCTGACACTTTCGACAATTATTCTGGGGATTTTGGACCGTTTTAAGAAAATTTGGTCCTATGACAAAAAGTGGTATCTGCCACGGTTTAGCTTGTACATGTGCATGTCTAACATGTGTATGGTCATCTTGGGGTTTTATAGCATTTTGATATGTTGTCATATCTTGTTACATCTCAATGTTGCTATACCTTATCATATGTTGTCCTACGCTATCATACGTTGGTATACCTTAAAATATATTGCCATAGCTTGTTATATGCTATCTCAAAATATGCTTTTGTTAATACAACAATTTTGTTGATACGTATACTCCTTAATCTGAAGTACTGCTGTTTTCTCTTGAAAAACAGTAATATTGTACTTCATGGAAAATTTCCTGTCATTGGTAAAATAGCAGATACCTATTTCGCAGCAATTATTTATAACAAGAGTTAACTAAACCTTGTAAGCATCAATTTGTAGCCTAAAGTCACTGATCGAATCTGAACTATTCCTGATCGAACCAAAAGATGTCTACATATTCATACAGAAGCATAATTTCATTTATTTAGGATTAGGATCTTCAGATGCGATGAATCGACGTCTATTCTATCGGAAGGATCTTAGGGAAGGACTTTAAACAAACATCATCTAATTTAGTGAGGGGTTGTATTGGGTATACGAGAATCTCGTGTAAACATGACAGAGTCGGTGCCACTTGAAACATCCTCGAAGGGCTGGTAGTTTTCTTAAGTCGACTTCGAAGCCCCCTGTCTTGTTTGAGACAGGTTAGGGCTGCTCTTGACTTCGATCCCGGCTTCTGATCTCTGTGTATTTCTTTCGGCTTTGAACGCTGATAACGTTTCCTCTTCAAATCGCTTTGACCCACAACTTAGGAAATCTGGATCTTCATTCTGTTATGATGTTCTTTCTATACTGTCACTTTATGTATTTATTGATACACAACTTTTTTATTATATGTACACAACATAATCACATAAAAATTATAAGAACGTATACTGAAATATTAAAAATAAAATGGAGAACTTTCACATTTTTATATTTTTATTTTAGGTGCAAACAAAAATGTCATTCATAATATACCACATATAGAAAAATATTTAAAACTCATCTTGTTTTTGCACATTTTTGATATTCATGATTTTAAATTTTCATTTCTTTAAGAACTGTTATCCCAAAAGAATAAATTAGTTTCAGTATAAATTCAATTTTAATTACGAAACAAATGAATTGAAATTTTCACGACGAACGAAAGAGTAGAAGTCATGTTTTCTCTGAGGAGTTTCATTAATAGGTTTTTTGCGAACATATTTTCATCGTAATTAGAAGTATATTTGCATCGCGTTAAAATATGTCTTTGATAACCGCGAAAGCTTGTCACGTCGTCCATGAGGAGCATTAACGAGAGGACGCTTTTGTGTTTGAAACGCAGCTGTTTCGAATAACGACGTTGAATCGAGCTTTTAATTGCTAGCGTGAAGGGAAACGGGAAAAGGAATTGTCGCGATTAAGGTAACCAGTGGATCACTACGATTACCGTGAATTTTCGTCTGAAAAAGGGAAGAAATCATTATGTGACTATAATATGAATCAATTCCCATTTTGCTATGTTATCATTTCTAAAATACAATTCTTAAATAAATACATTCATTTTTTAACTATATTTTTACGTTTCTACTAAATTCTTTTGTTGGTTATGCAATTTTGTCAATTTTCAATTTTTAGACAATTTTTCATTTTTAATTTATTTTTAATTTTTGGTTCATTTATACTTCATATTTCATTTTTAGTTTTTAGATAAGTTTTAATTTTTAGTTTAATTATAGTATTTTGTTCATTTTTAATTTTTAGTTAAATTTTAATTTTTAATTAACTTGTACTATTCAGTTCATTTTTAAGTTTTAGCTTTCAATTTCAATTTTTAATTCATTTATAATTTTCAGTTACTTTTTCATTTTTAATACTCAACTAATTTAAAGTTTTTAGTTTGTGATTTTTAAGCAATTTCTTATTTTTAGTTCGTTTTTAATTCTTAGTCAATATCTAATTTTTAAAAGGATTAATTAGTTATTGGAAAGGCTTAAAATGTAAAAAGAGAAATGCATGATTAACGATAGAAATTAAAAAGAGAAATACTGCAGTGCATTGTCAATATTGATGTTCATAGTCGGGCGTAAATCGTGGTGAAAGGCGATGGCCACGAACCGCGAAATTATTGATAATCTCATCAATATTCGCGTTATTGTCAGACACAGGACATTAATAATTAACGCGCAATTGGACGCGGGTATCGATACAACCGGACCGATCTGCAACACATGTCGCTCTATTAATAACACCGTGCCCGGTGCTATCGATAGTACCTCACTAATTCATCGAAAAGCATAATCGCATGACTGTTGCATTTGCATTTGAAAGTACAGAGATAAATGTTTATTATTAAGAAGTCATTTCACAAAATACGGTAGCAATATGATCGTACAAGCTCGGTAAAGTTATTATTATTGTTATAATCAATCTTTCCTCTTATATTCTGAACAAAAAATTGTTATTACCTAAAAATCATAAAAATGGTTATAATTGATGAAATCGTAAAAACGACTATATACTAACAATCATAAAATTTACTTTCAACTAGGAATCATAAAAATGGCTTTAATCTAAAAATCAGGAAAATTGCTACAACATAGAAATCATAAAAATTGTTATAACTTAAAAATCATAGAAATGATTATAATTGATGAAATCGTAAAAACGACTATATACTAGCAATCATAAAATGTACTTTCAAGTAGGAATCATAAAAATGGCTTTAATCTAAAAATCAGGAAAATTGCTACAACATAAAAATCATAAAAATTGTTATAATAAAAAAATCATACAAACTACTTGAATCTGAGAATAAAAAAAATTATAGCATGAGAAAACTACTATAAATAAGAAATTGTAAAAATTGTGGCAAATTGAGAAACATAAAAACTACTCTAACCTAAAAATCATAAACATTAGTATAATCTGAAAGTTGTAACAACTACTATAACCTAAAAATGGTAACAGCTACTGCATTCTAAAAATTATAGCAAATGTAACCTAAAAATCATAAAACCTTGTACAATTTAAAAATCATGGAATAAGTATAATTTATGAATGATTAAAACTATAATTATCTGAAAATTATAAAAATTATTACAACGTAAAAATTGTACTTACTAAAATAAACTGAATATTATAAGATTTGTTAAGATCTAAAATTCATAATACCTGTTGAGACCTAAAAATCATAAAAACTACAATAATTTAAGAATCATATAAACTATTTTGATTTGAAAAATAAGAGAGATTACTATAAATTAAGAATCATAAAAATTAATGTAATCTAAAAGTCAAAAAAATAATTATAACCTGAAAGTCATAAAGATTATTATAATTTAAAAATAATAGACTACTGTAATATAAATATTAGTAAACAGATCCTAACAAGCATTATAATAATCTAAAACTCATAGGAGCTGTTATAACCTGAAAATATTATGGAACACTGTAAAAATCATAGAAACTACCATAACCTAAAAATTAGTAAACGAATCATAAAAAGCATTATAATAATCTACAAGTCATAGAAGCTATTATAACCTAAAAATATTTAGGAACACTGTAACCTAAAAATCATAAAACTACCATAACCTAAAAATTACTAAAAAAATGCTAAAAAGCACTATAGTAATCTGAAAGTCATGGAAGGTGACCTAAAAACAATGAAAAACACTATAACCTGAAAATCGTAAAAATAACTGCAATCTAAAAATCACAAAAACTATTATAACCTAATTTTTTTATATTCGCAGAAATTACTTCTGATTCGTCGATACAGCTTTTTTATTTTAAGATGAAATGAGTTATTATTCATAATAAGAAAAACAGTGTAAAAATTATTTTATTTGTACACATAATTATTATTTGTGAAAGAAAAAGAAAAAACCACTCCACAATAAGTTTCTGTATTAGTGCATAGTTCCAGTAACTTTTGAATGAAACCATGCATTCTTTAAAACAAATTCACAACTTTTTACCTGCTAAAATTCATCAATTACCACTGTATACTCGATATTTAATTTTTAATACAATATAATAAATTTCAAATACGATTAAAATGTTAACATAGCTCATAATACAAATTTTGTCTGAAACGAAGAAATCTGATAATAGCATACTAATTTCATCAAGATGTCACTTTTCCATAATAGTCACTTCTTACTGCACGTATTAAAAGTAACGAAATTTAAAAAATCCCATCGCATAATTAATCCAATAAAATTGTTCGAGTCATTCACATTTCCTCACATTCATAGTTCACCGCAGTCTCCTTAACATTCTAGATGTAACAAGTTAACACTTTCATCCAAAAAAGAGGCTGAGGAACAGTATCATCATCGTCGGGAACGAGAAGGTAATTCAAAAGGAGTGTTCAACGATATTGCATTAAAACATTGCTTTATTACGTCCATGTTGAATGTGTCAACGCTCCACCGCTTTATAACGTAAATTTTAATGAACTGGCATACACGTACACTCGACATGTTTGAACTCTAACACCCGGCCCGGTCTCGAAGCGGTAAATACGTCATTAGTCAGCGCGAGGCTCAGCCTCTTTATTTATGTTTATTAATTCATCCATGGGATTGAACGTATCATTTACGCCAGTCTGTGAATTACTAATGCAAACGGTTAACGGAATACTCCCCTACCCCGGGATTCGAAGGCAGGGCCTTTTTTGCACCGGAAGCCTCATCTTCAACATCGGACACACGCACCCTGAAAGACAGCCGACCTTAAAGTTTCGGAAATGCTCTATTCAGGCCATTAAACGCGAGGCTGAAAGCGGATCACTTTATGTGGATTCGTCTAATTGGAAACGGATTAATTTCTCGTCCTTTCGATTGAACATCACCTCTTTCTGCCCTAATTGGACGTGGAAAATTTACCTTCGTAACTAAAACGCTTGCCAACAACCTATTGAGAGGAATATTGACATGGACAGGGTGAAATGTGTCGCGTTACGTACTGGTCGAATTAGGACGTTAGGTGCTGGTCGAATAAGGTGAGTATTTGAAATTTGGGCTTGTGGGAATATGAGGGTGTGGCAATATGAGAGAAAACTTGGGGATTTGAAAGTTGAGGAATTCGGAACTGTAGGAACTTGAGAATTTGCGAAGCTGAGGAGTTGGGAACATGAGGATTATGAAATTGAGTTTTGGAAGTTTGGAAACTTGGGAATGTGGGAATGTAGGAATGTAGGAATGTAGGAATGTGGGAATAGGGTAATATGTAAATTTTGGAATGTGAGAATTTGGACATTTAGAAATTTGGGAATTTAGGAATATGGAGATGAGGGAATGTGGGAATGTGGGAATAGGGGAATAGGGGAATGTGTAAATTTTGGAATGTGAGAATTTGGACATTTAGAAATTTGGGAATTTGGGAATATGGAGATGAGGGAATGTGAGAATGTGGGAATAGGGGAATGTGTAAATTTTGGAATGTGAGAATTTAGACATTTAGAAATTTGGGAATTTGGGAATATGGAGATGAGGGAATGTGGGAATGTGGGAATAGGGGAATAGGGGAATGTGTAAATTTTGGAATGTGAGAATTTAGGAATATAGAAATTTGGAAACTTGGGAAAATGGGAATATGAGAATTTGGAAACTTGGGAAATTGGGAATTTAGAAATTTGGAAACTTGAAAAATTGGAAAATTGGAAAATTGGAAAATTGGAAAATTGGAAAATTGGAAATTGGGAATTTGAGAATTTAGAAATTTAGAAATTTTAAAATTTGGGAAATTGGGAAATTGGGAAATTGAGAATTTAGAAATTTGAAAATTTGGGAAATTGGGAAATTGGGAATTTAAAAATTTGGAAACCTAGGAAATTGGGAAATTGAGATCTTAGAAAATTGGAAACTTGGAAAATTGCAGAATTTGAAAATTTCAAATTGGGAACTCGCAATTTGAGATTTTAGAAATTTGGAAATTTGGGAGATTGGAAATATGAGAATTTGGGAATGTTGAAATTTTGAAATACTAGAAATTGCAATTTTGGAAACTTGAAAAGTTAGGAATATAAAGATTTGAGAATTTGAAAATTTAGAAATGTGAAAATTAGGAAAATGAGAGTTTGTTAATGTAGTTATTTGAGAAAGTAGGAAATTGAGAACATGGGAATTTGGCTCTTTGGGAAATTGATATTTTAGTATTCTGTGAAATGATAATTTGAGAACTAGGTAATTTGCAAATATAGGAATTTAAAAAGTTAGGAATTGAAAAAATAAGAATTTTGAGAAATTACAAATGTAGCAATTTGGAAATTTAATAATTGATTAATATGTAGATATAACAATTTGGTAGTTAGATAACTTGTAAGAATTTGGTAATGTTAATTAGAAAATTTGTGAATTTCAGAAACATTTGGTAACCCAAGAACAGCAATTAAACATAAGATAATTCAGAAATTTCACATCATATTCTACCTCTCATATGACATTACCTTACAACATCATATTAAAACATTTAGACATCCCCGTTACATTAATCAACAATTTCTCATATATTAACTATAATTTATCTAGTAATGTGATCAGATGATAAACTCTAACCTACGAACACACATAAATGACCATACCAGCGAATACAGATAAACCGATGATTGACCATAGAAGTATCTGAACAGGGTAGCACATTGTTCCACACATGCCTACGCACGCACACGCATGGAGAGTAAATGAACGAACACGTGGGGCAGCGTTGATGATCCGTCAGCGACGCCATAACGTATAAGCAAAGCGATGATAACATCAGCGGCACTTATAATGTAAATTAGCTGGTGACACTCGACTCGGTAACAGAGTAATGTAATGCGCGAATAAATAGCAACAACTGGCCGGGCGCATCGCGCTGTCAAATGCGTCCTGAACTCTCATAAAGCACCGTTGGCTGCACCAATTCGTCGGCGTGGGCGTGAGTTGGTAGGTATGCTTCTGATGGAAATATTGACTATTACGCGGCGACCGGGAATGTGTATCATTGAATTGCCACTACCATAAATATGCCGAAATTCTGCCGGCAGCATTTCATACTTTTGATTTATCCGTGACCAGACCACGGTTACAAGTGACCCGGCCTCGTGTACATCGGGATCCTTAGGCCTCCCCCTACACACGTTTTGCATTATTCGCCGACGAATCGTGCCGTTTTACCGTAAACGGAACTTACGACACGTTTTCATGAGACATTCGAGTGTCACGACTTACGAGCCTAGGAAGTGAATACTCTGAGTATGGTTTTTGGGACCTCGGCGGGAAAATTGATGTGCTACGATCCTTTATCTTATGGGTAGGAAACAAGGTTAGTAACGATGTCAACGAGTTGGACTCATAGAAAAGATATCGTCGAAAATGTTTCTATTATAATTCCAAGAATTATTCGCAGATGCACATAAATACGAAATGAAACCCTTGACGAATGAATGCAGCTGTAGGAAAATGCATCAAATTAACAGGTTTAATTGTTGTATCAAAGTATGATTTGCAAACATAAGTGTGAAATGGAAACCTTGCCTCATACATAAGAGATTAATGCAGTTGTAGGAAAATGTATCAAATTAACATATGGACATTGTTGTATCAAGTAGTGATTCGTAGACATGTGCATATGTCAACCCACAAGTTGATGGCGCAACGTTAAAGGGACTCTATGCACTGAGAACACTTTTAATGTTATGGGACTAAACGGATTAATGAAAATTATCGATTTTAATTGCACACGTTGGGTTATATTTCTAAATACGGAATAAAATAATATTTGAAAAACGATGGAAATAAAATTATTTTGATATCTGTTCATGTATGATTAAATTGGCTATTGACTTATGAAATTTTTAGTTTTTTAATTCGCTAATTCCCAAATTCCCAAATTTCCAAGCTTCTCAAATTCTCAAATTCTCAAATTTTTATATCTCCAAATTGCAAAATACTTGGATTCCTTTTCCAAATTTTTGAATTATATGAATTATCTCATTAAAAAAACTAGAAAAGAAGTAAAAAAATTGTTCTTATTATTACCTTATTGAAAAATGCTAAATTTCGTTTCTGCCTACAATAAAACAAATTTGAATTAAATAACGTGAAATTAAAAATAATTGAACTGATTCAAAATAGTTCAATCAAATTTCTCATTTATCAGATTTCATACAAATTTTGATTTTTACAAATATTTTTTATAGTCAATATCTTTCTAATGAATAATATGTGACGATTAAGTCATAGTGAAAAATTACTGAGGAACACATTCTTAATAAAATATATCATTGTCAGAGTCATTGGTGGTGGCTCCCTCTTCTATTAATATTTGCCTCATTATTTTTTAAAAAACATTCCATATTAAACTACTTTAGGTACATCAACATTACAATTTTTCAGATAAACGTATCCTACATTACACTTCACCTTAACTATATCAAAATTATTTATGCAAAGAACCATGTCTCAGGGCAACTTAATATTACGTCAGTGTCTCAACACAATGATTAAAATACAACAGTACCCGTACATTTCTGAATGCTTTCACGAGTCCGAAAAATAGAGAAATTTGAAAAACGCGAAACGGTCAGGAGGGAGAAATCTTGCTGAAATTCGACAAGCCGATTCGGTACGAACGCACGGACATGTGCGGCTCGTTAATAAATTCGCTCATAGCCGTGTAATCCGGCGAAATGACTTTAATTAAAAATATAGGCGAGCAGGAATTTTTGTCGGAATAACATTGAAAAGGAATATGCCCGTGTGGAATAGGGCAGTATCAGGTCCGTTTCGTATTTCCTCTTTTTTCCCCCGTGGGGGAGGGTGAACCAGGGAGCGATTTTCCTGAATGCCCGCGGCCGAAAAGAAAGTCCCGTTCTGTATTCACGTTCATTACCTATATTTTTCTGTCTTATACGGCTCGTTAAACGCGACGTGCTTAATACGGAAACTACCGGCGTCAGCCAACGACCAGCGTTGCTCGGATTTTCATATTTCACTTCAATCTCCACTTCAGCTGCTCAACATACATTCCCGGGAAAGGTCGGACACTCGTGCGGAATTCATTGGGCCGCGCGACGAGTGCGGACGGAATTTACATCTGCGGCTGGACCGTTGGATGGCTCTTCTACACGAATATTATTTAGTGATAATTATTACCGGTGCTGTCTAACTGCTTGTCTGTTCGCCGATAGTACTCTTCAAATACGCACGAGGGATGAAAGCCGAGCAGCCAAGCTGAACCGATGCAGTCGCCTCTTTTTTCAAAAATTACTAATTATAAATTTCAAGTATAGTCTCGACGTATCAAAGGACAATTTACAAAAATAATTTCTCAACTTTTATACATTTTAATCATTACAGGTCTTTAGAAATTTTTACATACTGTAAATAACAGTACGTACAGTAATAAGTCGTCAAAAGTTAGAACAATTTCTGAAGTTCATAAAAGAATCAACATTTTTGAGTTATTATATACAAATCTAATTTGAAGATAATTGCCTAGAATATTTGTAATATATACGAACATAATTGCCTTAAACAAGTAATCAGTCGTTTCGACAATTTAAATTTCGTGGCACTTTAGCAGTACCCCTTCTAACGCCATATTTTCTCCTGTGTCATATTTTCTCTGGCATACATGAATCTCCAGACCCGCATGGCTATCAAGATTGAATACAGCAAGAAAAGAATATACCGGTTTCGAAAATCAGTGACTGCGCTTGAAAATGTAATCATCCGCCTCCCGGCCAAAGCAAATGACGCTCTCATGGCCACACACGAACGCGGCACAATTATTATGTACACCAGCCGGGCGTACAATGTGGATCCATTTCAGAGTGGCAATTCGCGCGATACGTTATCCAGTCAGCGCGATTGTCGACCATATACGATTCGCTGTTTCGCTTCAGTCCGCCTCGTAATAACGCTGGCATTTCGACCCTCGTTCTGCCGCGCTTCTGCAAGAGGGGGTGGTGTCACCGACAATATTTTCCTTCGACGAGAGACCGTGTACCGATACTTCCCCACCCCACCATTTTTTCCCCGCCAACGAAATAACTCATTTCGAGAACGCTCGCGAGCGTGAAGCTGTCGATAGCAGACCAAGCGTCCGAGCGACGACAACGTGTAAACAGCGAACGTGTCAACTTTATATTATATGTCGACGGACGGGAATCCGTGAATCGGCGTGCAATTTCGTCGGGGTCGATCGCGACCGATACAGAGATTCTCGGCTACCCTTCGAGCCACGGACAGAAACGCCCTCGCACTGATTTGCGTGGATTCTTTTTCGGCGTTCGACCACACGTGAACGTGAAACTGCCGATGATAGGGCTGGGGAAACTCTCGGCACTCCGTTCATGCACCTGGCAAGTGACATGAAACAAATCTACCGAACGGCTGCAGCTCGCTCCATCATCGGACTTCATTCGAAGGATACATTGACTGAAAAAGCGAATGTCATGTGGTATGTAAATACGGAAACTGATCGTTAATTTGTCTGTAAACGGAGGGATGGATTACTTATATTCAAAAAACGACAGAATGTACCATAACTTGTTTATACTTAACAGTATAGAATAGTATAAATCACCGCCTACGATAAGTGAGCGCATCTGGACCAAAACAGTCAGTTAACGCGGTTTACTATACTTTGATCGAGCTGGCGCTAATTAATGTTTTATAGTAATAAATATATTTTTTAAAGATGTCGTGGTAACCAATTTACATACCTAGTAGCATTGATTTAGACAGAATAGTATGCCATAACTCCTAACAATATCAAATAGTATGAATTAGTCACCTCTCACGATAACTGAGCGCGCCCAAACGACTAGTTAACGCGACTTTACTGCACTTTCATCGAAACGACACTTTTATATCCATTATATTAACCAATTTTTGAAAAATATCACAGTAATCTATTTATACACCAAGATTAAAATAGTATATCATATCTTAATTCTACTTTTGCAATTTATTTATACATCTAGTGCCATAGACTGTATATAAGTCATTACGGTTTACTATTTTATACAGTCGATGCTATTAGACGTGTAAATAAATTGGTATACTAGTCTACACAATGGATTATACATATTTGTTATTACAACAGATGCACTATCGTTTCAATTGAAGTAACGCGTTAACTGATCGGTAGGGCGCGCTCAGTTATCGTGAGAGGTGGTTTTAAGTTCTGAAAAAAACCTCTGCGATTATGATCAATATACTAGCAACTCAAGATTGCTTGTGCTGTATTATATAAAATATAAATATGTTATATTATTATAAAATAGAATAATTCATATAGAATAGTCAATGTTAGACGTATAATCTGCTTACAAGAGTGTAACCCATAGCTTGAAACTGCTCCTACAGAAACCTCTCTAAGAAAAGTACTTCTGAAAATCTTGAAACTAAACTACCAAAATATCCTGTTCTCACTTATAAACAGAGAATTATGCCGAACTAAAAACTAACATGTAAGAACGATCAAAAGTACCGCGTTAGGGAGCAAAAGCGTGTGGTATTATTGATGTAAATGGTCTGAATCGGTCCGCAAAAGCCAGGAAATCTGCGTGACTAATTATCGGCGTTCTCTTTTCGTCTATCTTTACCGATCGCGTCGATCCTCGGGCTGTTCTCTTTGCCCGGGAGCCGGCACATTCGTCTTACTCTCGCGAGCCACTCGCATCAATTTAAAGTTTTTCTTGCGCCCGTTGGAAAGAAAAAAAACGGTGCATGATCTTACGATTGTGCCCGCTTACAAAAGCGCCGACGTGCCGCTGAAAACGTCTGGATTCATTTGCCCTCCTCGTACTTTTCTTCGTCTCCTTTGCTGTGTGTAGCTCCTCTTCGTTCAACGCTCTTTTTCTCCTCTGTCGATTCGACCTTTCGCGGTTCTTCCTTTCAGCAAGGCGACGTTTGATGCTTCGCGTTCACGCTGGTCATTCGATACAAAAAAAGCGCATTATGAACCATAAATGTTGGCGAACAGATGCTGAATCCTTCGTCCTTGATCTTCGGTGACGATTGGTTCCTCCATTTTTCTCAAGTAGCTAGTTGAGGAGTTTTAATTTTTACATTCTTCAAATTAAGAAAATTATTTTTATTATAAATAGGGGAATGTTTATTGAAATTAAAACTTAAGGATCTATTTTCCTTATTTTTATCGAATAATCAATTTTTTAAAAAAAATTGTAAAATTGGTTTACCCTATTGTGAGACAAGCATTGACACAATATATTACAAATTTGTTAATTACATGATATAAAATAAATTTTTTATAGCATGTGATATTTATCATTATTTTGGGACTGATATCACTTGTCATATTATAATATATTATTATAGTATTAGTATATAACATGTCACATATGATAATACATAACATATGACATATCACATATGATAGTATATAACTTATGACATATCACATATGATAAAATATAACATATTACATATCACATATGATAATATATAACATATTACATATCACATATGATAATATATAGCATATGACATATCACATATGATAATGTATAACATATGACATATCACATGTGATATTATGTTATAACAAATTATTATAATAATGTATTGTTCTTCAAAACGAACAAAGGCAGAGATAATACAAAATGGCCGTATATCGAAACATTGTTTCCCTAATCGATATCCATCATCCCCGAACAACAGAAAATAATGAACTTTTAATATCGTGAAAGGGAAACTTTTTCCTGGCGTTTTCCCTCGAATTACGTTCTCGTTTTCCGAAAGAGTGGTGCTTTTTCGCTCACAAATCAGCGATTAATAGAAGTCACGGGTATCGCAGAGGCAATACGGAAAAGCGGGATCAAAAGCGAGACACATTCGTAGAAGCAAATTAGAGGGTGTTTCGAATTGAAGCGGTGAGGGCTATTCGACGCGGAAGAAAGGGGTGGAGAAACTCGGAACCAGGGGATGAACAAATGAAATGAAATGTCGCAGTTCTCGACGAACGAATGCGGGACGAAGAAAGAGAGAGATTGTTTGTCGTTACACCCCTTCCGTTCTCGTCCCGTACCACTTCTACTTCCCGGTTAGACTGCTTATTTGCCTAATTGCCTGGCACACTCGATAAATTTCGATAAATCGTCGCGTTCTTTGGCACATAACATTTATTTTACCCTTTATCGAAATGGGTGAATAATAGTACTATGCGTGAAATTGCTAGTTGCTGACAATATTGAGTGAACATCAGTTGTTTACATGAACTCTTTGCAAACCCTTAATTTCTATTATCTATCCTTAATTTACAAAACGGATGAAAAAAGGGTTCTCTATAAAATGTATTGCAACAGTGATGCATATAATTTCCTTTGCTTGAAGTTTCAAGTTCCGAAATATTTATTTTTTTTTTATTCTTTAATTTGTAAATGAATATCTTGTCAAATTTACAAATTACAAACTTGTCAATTTCTCAAATTAAGAAATTAAGTTCCAAGCACACTTTGGACACTTCTGAACACAAAAATTCAATAATCTTCAAACTTTGCAACTCTCAAAATTCCTTAAGTTCTCAAGTTTCTAAATTCCCAAAATTACCTAAATTCTCAAGTTTCCAAATTTCCAAAATTCCCAAGTTTCCAAATTTCCAAAATTCTCAAGTTTCCAAATTCTCCAAATTCTCAAGTTTCCAAATTCCCAAAATTCCCTAAATTCTCAAGTTTCCAAATTCCTAAAATTCCCCAAATTCTCAAGTCCCCAAAATACCAAATTTTCAAATTTCGAAATTCCTAAATTCCTAAATTCCAAAATTCTCAAATTCCTAAATTCTCAAATTCCTAAATTCTCAAATTCCCAAATTTCTCAATTCTCAAATTTCCAAATTTCCAAAATTCCCTAAATTCCTAAACTCCCCAAAATTGTCCAGTTTCCAAATTCCCAAAATTCCCTAAATTCCCAAACTCCCAAAATTCTCAAGTTTCCAAGATCTCAAATTTTCAAATTCCTAAAATTCCCAAAATTCCCAAAATTCTCAAAAGTCCCCAAATTCCAAAATTCCCCAAATTCTCAAGTTTTCAAACTCCCAAATTTTCAAATTCCTAAATTTTCAAGTTCCCAAATTTTCAAAAACCCCTATTTGCAAAATTTCTTCAAACTCGATTAAATTCATTTATACCCACGAAGTTCCCTGTTAATTCACAATGAAATTAAATCACTCACCCACTATCTCCCACAATTCCCAAACAAGATCGTATTACAAAAAATATCTCTAAAAAAAAATTAATATTAAAAACCAGTTGTCTCTAAATAACCCCAACTCCCAAGTTAAACAAAGATCACCTTTGACAATCCAACCCACGCATCAAATTGTACTGTACATCCACTAACCACGCCATATTGCATCTTCAAATACTCCATAATAAAGCTCCTCTTATCGACCGTAATACGATATAAAATCCTGTGATATCCGCTTGAATCTCCACACACGCGAGTCCGTATGAAACCAGAGTCGAACTGAAAACAGATTCATCCGCAAAAAGGACGATCCGCGTATCCTCTCACGACTAAAGCCATCTTGCGGTTCGTTACAGGGGGTCAGGATCAATGGGTTCGTCGCGGTGCTCATAATTTTATGGGATTCCATAACAACGAGCAGCGCATCGTTTGGTATCGAACCAAGGGGGGAGATCGGTGAAGTGGAGTGAACGTGGTAGAAGTCGTCTTGTTAAAAGTAGCCCGCCTCATTGCCTCCAATATCTCCGGCACTGCTCTTCTGACAGGGAACCTCTAGAATCGAGCATCTCAATAGCCACTCGAACATCCTACAATGCCGTCTTGTTACAAGCGCACGTGTACGAATTGCGGCTACCATCCTCTGTTTAGACCTGTGTATCGTTTTTTTACCGGGGTATTTTCATGCGAGTGGGAGTGCTCAAATTTGTTGCTGAACGGAGTGAGCAATCTGGGATAACTCGGTTTGCGTTTGTTCGTTTCGATGTTTATTCTTTGTGTGATGCGATTCGGATTGACATTTCGGGTTTATTACTTGAAATTTTAAGGGTGGAGTCAAATTTTTAATTATGTAATGCTCAAATTAACAAATTCTAAATTTCCAAATTATCAAATTATCAAATTACCAAATTACCAAATTTCCAAATTTCCGAATTTCCAAATTTCCAAATTTCCAAATTTTCAAATTTCCAAATTTCCAAATTTCCAAATTTCCAAGTTTCCAAATTTCCGAATTTCCAAATTTTCAAATTTTCAAATTTCCAAATTTTCAAATTATTAAATTACCAAATTTCCAAATTTCCAAATTTCCAAATTCCAAATTATGAAATTACCAAATTACCAAATTACCAAATTTCCGAATTTCCAAATTTCCAAATTTCCAAATTTCCAAATTTTCAAATTAACAAATTACCAAATTACCAAATTACCAAATTTCCAAATTTCCAAATTTTCAAATTTTCAAATTTCCAAATTCCAAATTCCCAAGTTCCAAAATTGTTAAATTTCCAATTTTCAATGTTATCAAATTCCAAATTTTCAAATTTCCAAATTCCAAATTTCTAAGTTCCAAAATTGTTAAATTTCCCATTTTCAATATTATCAAATTCCAAATTCCCATATTCCCCACATTCCCCATATTTTTCTCAATCCCACATTCCCGACATTCCCAAAATTCCATAATTTCAAATTCTCAAACTCCCAAATTACTGAACTTTTAAATTTCCAAGTTCCAAAATTTCCTAGTTAACAAATTCCAATGTTACCAAACTCTGAATTCCCAAATTCCCAAATTTGCAAATTCTCAAATGTTCTAATTCCCAAATTCCCAAATTTGCAAATTCTCAAGTTTCCAAATTCCCAAATTCTCAAGTTATCCAGTTCTCGAATCGCCATATTTATATATCAACAAATCACCAAATTATCAAGTTACTAAATTTCCAAACTTCTCAATTTTAAAATTGTCATAACCTTCTATTAACAAATTCTAAACTAATGAATTCTCAAATTGTTATGTAATTGCCACTGATAACTGAATACATGATTACATAAAAATTCGGATATAAGATAGATTTTCCATTTTCTGAGGTATGTACTATTCCTTCTGAAACATCCTGTATATTAGTTGAAGAAACATTGGACCTCACACTATAATTATTAATGGTATACGTCTTCGTATAAAAAGTATAGAAAATTGTCTATTCTGCCATTTCTGACAATATTTACAATTTCTCCTGAAACGCCCTGTATAATAATCTAGAAAGCGTGGAATTATATTTATACGTTCATATCCATTGATAATCAGTTTAATTATTATTAATCGATCTCATGTACTTTTCCACAAAATATTGACTTTTCTTCCTGAAACACCCTGTATAGTATTCAAGAGACTGTAAAACTAAGCTTACAGCTCCACCGATAACCGTACATCTGCTTACCTTTCAATTTTGACAAAAATTTGTCCAATATATTATTTTTGAAAATATTTACTTCTACTGAAATATAATATTCAAGAAAATGTGGAACTATGTCTATAGCTTCACTGATAATCGTACATTTGTTTTCTTATAAATGTCTACACAAACTAATCTATTATATTATTTCTAAAAACATTCACTTCTTTTGGAACACCCTGTATAATATTCAAGAAAGTGCAGAACTCTGTCTATAGCTTCAGTGATAATCGTACATCTGTTCGCCTATAAATTTCTACACAAACTAATCTATTATATCGTTTCTGAAAACATTCACTTCTTTTGAAACACCCTGTATAATATTCAAGAAAGTGTAGAACTATAACTGTAGCTTCACTAATAACCGTATACCCATTTGCCTATAAATTTTTACACAAACTAGTCCATTGTATCACTTCTGAAAACATTTACTTCTTTTGAAACGTCCTGTATTTCCCAAAAAAGCTCAGAACTATGACTGTACCTTCGCTAATACCCTGCTTGCCTATACCTATTTACACAAACTCAATTATATCCCTTACATCCCTTGGATAGTCCATTAAATCCCTTCTCAAAACATTTACTTCTGAAACACCCTGTATACCCCAAGAAAGCAAAAAACAAATCCAGTATTCACACATATGGCAAGTTTGATCGATCTCCCAATAAACGAACATTTCTCTCCGAGGAACAGTTTCCCGAAACAATCAGATCGAAGGGGTCACAAAAGAAAAAGGCCCACTTTTGCCCGTGAAGGTTCAGGGATTACGGCATCGAGTTAACGAGACCACGGTCTTCTAATGGCCCGGGGCTACTTATTTCGCATATCAGGAGCCAGCCAGGCCGAGTAACGTTTCTATAGAGAGGGTCGCAAGGCTAGCCAACACCTCAAGGCATAAACGGCCGCATATAAAAACGTGAAATATCATGGGCATTTTCTTATCACGGGCTTGGCCATACGTAAAAACGAATAAAACTGTGGTAAGTTCCGTCGGGGGATCAGCCGGAAGTTGCTTCAGGCCAGTTAGCCGAATCTGACGCTTCATTTTTCGTGAATAAATTTAGACGCAGAAACCTCGAGGAACTATGTATTTCCGAACTTTGGATACTGTTTTATACGAAGCTGATAATTTTTAAACATAGCTGTGCAATATGTTTAAATATTTGGGAGAAGTACTGGGTTGAGATCTGTCGGTAGCGCTAGCGTGGCGCGAAGTTTGAATGATGTAATGGGTGCATTAAAGTGAACGACTCTTTTAGGGAATATGTAAGAATATAATTATAAAACACAGTTGTACTATAGCTGTGCAATACGTTCAATTATTTGTGAGAAGCATTGGATTGAGATTTGTAGGTGGCGCTAGCGGCGTGGCGCGAAGTTTGAATGATGTAATGGATGCATTAAAGTGAACGACTCTTTTAGGTAATATCTAAGAATATTATTATAAAACACAGTTGTACTATAGCTGTGTAATACGTTCAATTATTTGTGAGAATTACTGGATTGAGATATGTAGGTAGCGCTAGCGGCGTGGCGCGAAATTTGAATAATGTAATGGGCGCATTAAGATGAATGGCTCTTTTAGAGAATATATGAGAATATAATTTTAGAATTTTCTTCTTACGAACTTTTTGACAAGAGTTGGTAATAATTGGATTGATGTTCTGTAACCATGAGAGCACTATTTTAACCTAACCTAACTTGACACGTTTCATAATACAATCAAGCTTGAGTACATGAATACGTGGAGCTTAATGTGTTAATCGAAACCAGCTGAAGTTAAAGAAGTTAAAACAAGCTAGTATGTTTTACAATTTTAGATTATTTCATTGACAACTTCATAATAAGCTATGAGCAATAATGAAATTATAAAAATAAAATAATTAAGGAAGACTCACTTTGACCAAATATCTCAAGAACAAGTTCATTCCCATAATCAATATTCATCAAAAAAATTTAAAAAAGAACTAAGAAAACAACTTATATCTTTTAGTTTCGTTAAAATTTTGGGTTGTGCCTCGATGTTCAATGGAGTATCATTCACATGTCTCCATCGGCAGAATGATGCCGGGCAAATCGAGCGGATTAAATGCAACGGGACTCGTCAACAAGAACTACGTCGCATGCCGGATAAATCGTGATTGCGTAATATCGCGCGAGTAGAATTGCGTAAAAGCAAATATGCAATAGACTACCTGAACGTCCTGTATTGTACGATTGTCTCCGTTCTTCCTCGCCGCGTTTCGCAGGAAATGCCTGCCTTGCATTTCCCGGCATTGTAACCACCCCGTTGGGCTCCACCGTATTGCCAGCCTCACAGTTTGAATTGCATTACCTATTATTGCTTATTGTTCGCCGGTAGCTTCGTGCACTATGCTGCCTATTCCTGTTGCACGGCAGCTCCCTCTTTCTGATCAACCCTTGGTCTCACTCTTTCTGATCAGACTTCGGTGCTGCTTCTTCTTTTCTTTGTTGAGGAAAGTTCGTGTAACTTTCCGTCAGGAAACATGTAGTATGATGTATAGTTGTAGATAAATGTATGGTTGCTATTGTAAAATTGGAGAATTTGGGAGTTGTCAATGAAAATTGAAAATTGATGGTTGAAAATCAACTTGATTGTTGGAAAAATTGAAATGTAGAAAATTAAGAAATAAGAAAATGGGGAAATTGGCAAAAGCTAGACTGATAAATTGGAAAAATGGGCAAAGTTGAAAAAATTGTAATAATTATACTAATTGTACTAATTGTACTAATTGTACTAATTGTACTAATTGTACTAATTGTACTAATTGTACTAATTGTACTAATTGTAATAATTGTACTAATTGTAGTAATTGTAATAATTGTAATAATTGCAATAATTGCAGTAATTGCAGTAATTGTAATAATTATAATAATTGTAACAACTGTAATAATTGTAATAATTGTAATAATTGTAATAATTGTAATAATTGCAATAATTGCAATAATTGTAATAATTGTAATAATTGTACTAATTGTACTAATTGTAATAATTGTAATAATTGTAATAATTGTAATAATTGCAATAATTGTAATAATTGTAATAATTGTAATAATTGGAAAAATTGGAAAATTTTTGATTAGTGAATTCTACAATTAGAAAATTGAAGGATTGCAAAACTTGAAATCACTTAATTTGCAAAATTCAGGATACCTTATTTTGAAAATTAGAAGATTGGAAAATTTGAGAATGTCAATATCAAAATTAAAAAGTTTGGAAAATTTGTTAATCTGAAAATTGGAAAATTTGGGATCTCTTATATAGAAAATTGAAAAATAGAAAAATGGAAAAATTGGAAAAATTGAAAAATTGGAAAAATGGAAAAAATGATAAAAATTGAAAAAATATAAAGAATTGGAATAATTGCAATAATTGGAAAAATTGGAAAAATTGGACAATTTTTGATTAGGTAATTCTACAGTTGGGAAGTTGAGACACCGCAAAATTTGAGGTTTCTTAATTTGCAGAATTCGGGATGCCTTACTTTGAAAATTAGGATATTGGAAAATTTGACAACGTTAATTTGAAAATTATAAAATTTGGATTGCCTTAAATCAGAAAATTAGAAAATTGGAAAATTGGAAAATTGGAAAACTTTGGACTTCTAAATTAGAACATTGTAAAATAGGAAAATGGAAAAATGAGAAAATGGGAAATTTGGGATCTCTTAATTAGAAAATGGATAAATGGGGAAATGGAAAATTTGGGAAATTAGAAAATATTAATTTAAAAATTAGAAAATTGTAAAATTTGTTAATCTGAAAATTGGAACATTGAAAAGCTTTGAATCTCTTATTTACAAATTAGAAAATTAGAAAATGGAAAAATGGAAAAATGGAAAAATGGGAAAATGAAAAAATGGGAAATTTGCAAAATCAGGAATTGTTAATTTAAAAATTGGAAAATTTGTTAACCTGAAAACCGCGAAATTTGGAATCTCTTCATTTGAAAATTAGAAAATTAGAAAATTTCGGAGGTTCCCTACCAAATTCCAAAATTCCAAAATTTAAACTAGTTTACATAATGAAACGTCGTTTGCGTACATCCATAAATCAGACCAAAATTATCAAAATCAATAATTCAACTATAAAATGTACTTGTCACATCTGACAAGGCTACCCAAGTAAAACGTTCATTAATCCATAATTCAGAAAGTAAATAACCCGTGAACACGCTTCGAACTCAAGAAGTTTCATAGTTAGAACTAACTGGTTTCTCTTTGTCTACATTTCAAGCCCCTGTTATAGTCTGTCTCAATTCCACGCAAAGGCAACGCATTGTCGCGTTGAAATTGTGCGTAACTATGACAATAGTTTGGCAGGATAATGAAAACTCGGGCAAGACTCGGTAAGAAGGGGTGAAGAAAGGGATGAAAACGTGGAGCGGGTTCGGGTGTTTCAAATGAAGAAGGAAGAGCTGGGGTAGGTTCGGCTAATCGTGACAAATACTGATCCGGGATTGCCGAATTATAAACTAATGTCTTCAGGAAACTTTGCCCTCGGTTTCTCCCCTTCTTACCAATTACAACTCCACCGATTGCTTGCCGCACGATCGAACGTTTTGTTACTTCTTCAAACTTATTAATCAGATTTTTATTAAATCATTTATTTATCCTAATTCATTTCTCTCGTGAAGATACACATTTTGATGCGTGTGTGTGGTAAGTATTATAGTGGCTATTCTGAGTTTTAATTACAGTACTTTTTTAAATAGTTTCAGATAGTCCCTTAATAGTTTCATTTATTATAAGAAAAAATTACAAGAAAATTTGTGATCAATGCACACTGTCACCAAAGCAAAGGAAATACAAGATGTTAACATGTGTTGTTACATACAGCAATCAAGGTAGTTAATAAATCATATCATTAGTACAGGTTCTTTAAAAAATGCTGAAAATAGTGGACCTAATTCAATGGGACTGTAATTTCGAGATATAGGGAAGTTTTCTTCATTTGCGTGTGGGACACGAAAGTAAAGGAAATATCAAAGTGTGGGCCGAGTTATCGGGTCTTCGTAGTATTATTATCGGGTGGTATCGGTCGTTCCCTCGAGACGAGATCTTGTGTAATGGCAAAACGTGGTTCCGACGTTCGTTACAATAAAGCCCGCGCCCCTGAAGAGCAGGGAGAAACCTGTTTAGTTGGCTCGTACAAGGGCGGACCCGTGGTCGGGATTTTATTGGCAATATGCTATAATTTCCGACATTAGATGCCGCTGACGCTTTCTGGCTCTCATTATACCCGGCTGCGTCTCTATATGTGATCTTTTCGCGAAAACGTCCGAACCTTACCCCTCCCTGCTTTCTCTGTGGATTCTGATATATGAAATTATGACGAGGGACATCGAAATGGAACTACAAGTCCTACACGATCGCCTCGGTTTGTGGGTGTGATGGTATCACTGATATGCTATGATGACAATACTTCGTAATGGAAGATCAGATAAATGAAAGGAAATGCGAGAATGCGTTATTCTTTGGATTACTGGCGATTTTAGCTACTGTGGTTGGTACAGGATCAATATAGTGGTCTTGAGTAATTCGTTTATTCACGGTAGAAACTTTCTATATTATTAGAATATGATCGTTCTTACGTTTTTATGTTCGTAGTATGAGTCAAGTGACACTGAATAATTTGTGGAAATAATTTGTTCAACGTCGAAAATAATTTTTCCGTATTATTTGTGATTTTAGCTACTTATGTTCGTAGGATGAGTCGAGTGACTTTGAACAACTTACATATTTAAGGCAGAAAATAATTTTTCTATATTAGTTATGATTTTAGCTACTTATGTTCATAGGATGAGTCGAGTAACTCTGAATATCTTGTATGTTCGCTGTGGAAAATAATTTCTCTGTATTATTTGCGATTTTTGCTGCTTAGATTTGTAGGATGAATCAGGTGACTCTGAACAATTCATATGTTCACTGTATAAAATAGTTTGTCTATAATATTTGCGATATTAGGTACTTATGTTGGTATAAGATGAATCTAGAATAAGAATTAGAGTTTAAGTTAGAGTTAAAGTTAAAGTTGAAGTTAGAGGTGAAATTAGAGTTAAAGTTAGAGTTAAATTAAAGTAGTTTAAATTAGAGTTTAAAGTTAAAGATAGAGTTAAAGTTACAGTTATAGTTTAAGTTAAAGTTGGAGTTCAAGTTAGAATTATAGTTTCAGTCAAGGTCAAAGTCAAAGTCAAAATTTAAGTAATAATGAGAAAGAAGGACCACCAAAGATGACGAAATTTTAACGAAGCTCTGAATCGCGTGTAAAGAGATGTAAAGCGATATTGAAAGACGGTATGTGATGAGGCGATATACACGGAAGACTGCGGCGAACAAGAAAAAGGACTGTCGATACAAGGAGTCGATTGTACCTTGAAAAGCACCGACCATCTTCTTCCGAAGAGAAGTTCACCGAAGTACAGTGGCTGACTTGTGCTTGCGATACGATTATTGCACTGAGATTATACAGATTTTGTAGATATGTATGACGATATTTTCGACTTTTGCTTTCATTCTGGATTGACTGTGTTTAAAAAGCTGTTTTTAGAATTGCTAAATTTCTGAATTTCTGAATTTCTGAATTTCTGAATTTCTGAATTTCTGAATTTCTGAATTTCTGAATTTTCAAATTTTCAAATTTTCAAATTCTCAAATACTCAGATACTCAAATTCTCAAATTCTCTAATTCCTTAAATTTGCAATTTCCCAAACTCCCAAATTGCCACATTCTCAAATTGTCAAATTTCAAAATTCCTAAAATTCCCAAAATCCAAAATTCTCAAACGCTTATATTCCCTAATTCTCAAATTTTCATACATTCAAATTTCAAATTCCAAAATTTCCCAAACTAACTTTTCTCGAACTCTTCATTCACCTTTCACATTTCACAAAACCGCCCTTGAAAATGCCCTAATATCCTAAAAATTGCTAATAATACATACAGAAAAATTGTTATCACTCTCAAATGTTATCAAGAAAAGCAACATTTAAACATATCAAACGTCAAAGAAAAAAGATCACAATCCATACATACACAAAGAACCGATACATTCATAAACCCTGGATATGCACATAAGCCTAAAACAGCTGTCAAGTACTTTAACATAATAGACACATCAGTTCCAATCTAAAAAGTTCAGGACAGTAGCTCGTAAATGTATCAAAGAAGAAAGAGCACATCCCAAAGAAAGAAGAGGAAGAAAGAGAAGAAAAGATCCTTTACGAACGATAAGCAACAGCACACTTTCATACCAGTCTATGAAAAATAATAGCCGTTACCTCGCCCCCTTATATCGGGCGTTAATGTTTCTGCGGCGGATTGATGTTCCACCTTTATGGGTTATTTATTTAATACTGACAAATTTCGCCTAGCACTCTCACCATTGGGATCCGTTCACTGTTGCCAGGCCGCTTCTTTTATGGCAGCTTTAATGGCGCTCAAGAACGAAACGACACCCGGTGTCCGTGATTCGAAGGCCTCCCTTCAAATACTCCCGTTCGAATTTTCTCCGACATCCTTCGTAAATATTTCTCTCCATAAATTACTTATATCGCCTAATAATTGAACTGTTACTATGTGAAACTACTGATTTTCGAACTGGTCAGATTTCAACGTAATATTTATTGCTACTATGATTTGTGATGCTCTTCAATCTTGTAGTATAATGAATAAAATAAGTTTAAAAATTATCCAAGATACAGTAAAGAGAAATTATCTATCTCAGATGAAAATGTGAAACAAATTATCTATCTGAGATAAAGAGACAAGATGTATTTATCTAAGATGAAGATTCAAGATAAATTATCTCAGACACGGAAATGATTTGAATTATTTATTTCAGATAAAGAAGTAAGATTTATCTGAGATGAGATAAATAATTATCTGAAGATGAAGACGAAGATAAGATGAGATAAATAATGATCTGAAGATGAAGACGAAGATGAGATGAGATAAATAATTATCTGAAGATGAAGACGAAGATAAGATGAGATAAATAATTATCTGAAGATGAAGACGAAGATAAGATGAGCTAAATAATGATCTAAACATAAAGATGAAGATAAGATGAGATACATAATTATCTAAAGATGAAGATGAAGGTAAATAATTATCTAAAGATGAAGATGAAGATAAATAATTATCTAAAGATAAGGATGAAGATAATTATTTATCTTACCTTATAAGAGACTATAAAGTATAAGAATATAAGAATAGAAGACTATATAAGAAGACTGTAAACATGACATAATTTATGTATGATGACATACATTATTATAATATACGTATACAAGTATGAAGCCTGTCAAAACTTTATATATAAGTTTGTAAATTAAATGAGATAAATTTTTAAACTTGTTGTACAATAAGAAACCCTTAAAAAATATCCTCAATATAATTGCCCCCATTTGCAAATTTCGAATGCTACGAATTATAATTCGAGAAAAAACTAACAATGTTAACATTTGTACAAAGCAGAATCGATAACTAGCGATATTCATCTATGTAATTACTCATCCGCATAATACACAAAGAAGAGTCTGACGGCGTCGTTTAAGGGATGGAATTTACAAGACGATATTCTCAAGGATCTTCGACGTTCCGCTTCCGAGATATTAGATTTATCCATTTGTTTGCCGAAAGTCTCATAAATATAAGCTCCCTTTGACAACGTCTCACGGGTCTTATCCGGCGCTGTGATCTTGCGTGGGTGGCCGACAAGATGAAACCAAGCGCGAGGATAGGCGAAAGAAAAGGAGGGACGACATCGAAGTGAAATCGATCCAGATACAGTTCTTGGTACTTCTTGGGTGCCATCAGTATTCCCAATTAACGGGGTTCCTTTCATCAGGGTTATACAGGGGTGGCGCAGCCAGGGTTACATTTATAAATATGATGATCGTGAAGGGAAGCATTACCATTCGATGAGACGAAGACTTTGCGAAGGTTCGAATGTACAGGGAGGGAATTAATAGCAATGGGGGGTGGAAATTTTACGGATCGAAGGAGGAGCAATCTAAAGGGAATAATTGATGTGTGTTCCACGGGCGTGAGATTATCAAACACGTTCATTCTTCTGATTAAGGCACCTTATATTTGAAAAACATTACAGTTTTCAATCTTCCCCTAATTGTACCCCTAAATCTTCCCCTGAAGTTCTAAGGTAGTAATTTTCAAATTATTCTTCAAGCATTGTTCAAATTAAGAAAGAAATTGCCTGGATTTCTTATGGTATTAATTGCGAGAGTTTGCAAGATATAAAATTTAATTTGCTTCTAAATTCGGCAGTAAGCTCCGCGATCATGTGAGAGCACAAATCATCGAGAATCGTTTGGTGTACCATAATCAGTGTTCATTAGCTGCACGGAAGCTACAGGGTTTCTATGGGGAGATCTTTTCAATAACTCTTGGTCGCTGGTAATTGGTAGCCAGCGATATCTCTCATGGCTCCACTCTTCGTTTTTCCTCGGCATCGACCCCTTCACCAATGTCGTATATAACAATATACCAGGACTGTCTCTAGCCCTGACCACTATAGATAGAGTTAAGTGTCCCCAGCACAAACACGACACCCACATACACACGCGTGGTCAAAAGGACAACAGATAGAAAGCTAGGTATCGTTGACGACAGCTACCGGGGATGCTGAAGAAACGGGGTAGAAACGGTTTGTATTGCAACCACATTGGCTACCGAAAGCTCACCCTCCTTTCGCTATCTGTCTTATGGCCAGCAACTCTCATTTCCACGGTGACAAATAAAAAATAAACTTTACAATAAAAAATTATGCAGACACTAATATTTATATAATTAATACTGCTATCAAATTTTTATTATTTAAAAATATAAAACTGTTCGCTCTTTGGTACATCAAATGAGGCAACTAAGAATTTAATTTTTAATTACATTATAGATTATGCTAAAGTTGTTGTATTAGTGGTAGTTTTGTGGTGGTTAATACGTTATTGATATTTTAAAAAGAGGTGAAAGATTGTTCTGTCCAAAAGACACGTGTCTAAGAAATTATGGAAGATGTGAGAACCCCTGTCGAAGAAACAGTGGATTGAACAGGTTATACTATGAACCGGGGTTCAAATGGGCGCACATTGGGTCATAAACGTTTATATTGCGCTCGGTGCGCCAGTAATACCGATATTGGCAAGTTATTGGTCCCTTCCTTGAACATACCGGATCTACGTACTAACCACAAGATAGCCGCATATCAAATAGTATTGTGATTAATCCAGAAAAATGTACAATTGATCAGAGAGAGCAACAAGCTTAATTGGAAACTGAATTTGAAGTGCTACGAAAAATTATTCTATTATTGGACAAGTGAAAATGTAATCATTTAATAATTTTTTAAAATAATGAATACTTATTGGTCCTTTCAAATTTGCAAGTCAGTCAGTTTTTAATTATAATATAGTATTAATGATAATTATAATTTGCTATTATACTTCATAATTATATACAATCCAATTCATAGCACTGAATGTACATATTTTATTTTATTTTAATAAATATACAATACTATAATATTGACGGTCTACAAGTAACTGTTCTTAAAAATTGAAGACATAAGTGGAATTAATGAATTTGACCAGTTGACTATTAAAATATCACAGTGTGTAGCTTGAAATCAATCACTACTCACGGTAATTGAACGCGCCCAACGATCAGTTAACACGACCCTATACAATTCTCACAAATAATCGATTGTTAATATTCGATGAAAGCATATTAACTATGAAAGTAGTATAACGCATAAAAAAATTCTCCAACTGTAATAATATTGTTACAAAAATAATAACACTACAAAAGAGGAAAAGTTTTGCTGTTCGATAACTTAAACAATCACACATGTCCCTAAAATATGAACACGACAAAAATGGTACAATATAAAGAAACGTAAAATGTTCACAAAAACCACATCAATAAAATTAATTTTTCTATTAAATTATTAAAACACCAAATTATGAACTTCCACCATATGATATGGTGGATACTTATATAAGTGTAAAAGGTTAGCTTAGAAAAAGTAAGTTAGTTAACAGGTTAAGTAGCAATCTCCGAAGGGTCGATCCATGGGAAAATTGTTGTTGTAGCAACGAAAACGAATCTTCTTGCCTGCGATACTTTCCAGACCCAATCAACTGATATCGCGAGCTTAAGCCCTCGAAGAACCGCAACTCCTGATACGACGGTAGTTCGGTGGTGGTTGGTTGGCCTGATCACGAGTTAGTGGTTCGAGATGGCGTAGAAAGAGCGTGGAAGTAAGAGAAGCCCAAGCCGACTTTATGTCGGGACGTAAGCCGGTTATAGGCGCTGCCGATGTTATTTGATGGCTAAATGCACTCCAACAGCGTGAAGGTAACCTAAACTTCCCAGCCCTATCCGATCTCTATCGTCCAGCCAACATTTTCCAGGCCACCTTCATCGTTGCCCATCAACGGGGAGAAAAACTCCCTACATCAAGCTTTTTCGGAAGGTCAAAATATTTCGAACGATGTACGTCTACTTTAATATCGATATACCCTGATGAAACACGTTAGCGTAATTAGAATTTATAGGATGAGGTCTTTAGTTTTACAGGAAAGCAAATACTTAACACCTGGATCTTAAATTACTTGACACTTGCTGGAAGATTCATTTTTTGAGGATTGTACAATTTGGGTATGTGAGAACATCGGAATTTCGAGGGTTAGAAATTTGGAAACCTAATATTCGGGAGTGATACACAATTTGGATTTTTGGATTTTAGGAAGCAAGGTATTAGAGGAATTAGGATTTGGGGATATAAGGATTTGGAAATATAGAGATTGGGGGATATAGAGATTTGGGGATATTGGAATCCGGGGATGTTGGAATTTGAGGACAGTGGGATGTGGGGACATTGGGATTTGGGGATATTTAGATTTCTGGAGTTTGAGATTTGGGGATATTTAGATTTCTGGAGTTTGAGATTTGGGGATATTAGAATTTGAGGAGATTGGGATTTAGGTAGATTAGAATTTAAGGAGATTGGGATTTGAAAATACAGGGATTGGGGATATAAGTGTTTGGGGACATAGATATTAGGGATATGAGGATTTGGGAATATTGTAATTTGACGATAAAGAGATTTGGGATCGTGGAGAGTCGATGATGCAGAAATTTGATATGCAAGGATTTAGAAATATAAATATTTAGAAAAGTAATTTTGGGAATATGGAGATTTGAGACCAGAATAATTTAATAGAGAATTATAGAGATTAATAGAGACTTGGGAGTTGCAAGGATTTGGAGCTATATGGATTTAATCCTTATAGGGATATAAGGAATTGGAAATGTAGAGATTTGATAATATAAGAATTTAGCACATGAATTTGACTGTACAAGGATTTGATGAACTAAGAATCTGGGTATCTAGAAATTTGTAGTCTTTGGTAGCCTCAAGATCATCATAGTCATCAAAATCACAATAGACATCAAGTTTGTCATAGTCATCAACGTCACTATAGACAAGTTTTTCATAGTCATCAAGATCACTATAGATATCAAGTTTATCATAGTCATCAAAATCACTTTAGACATCAAGTTTATCATAGCCATCTTTAATGTCACTACTGTCTTTATGAAAATCATTATGGTTAAAAACTTGATTATCACCGAAATCCCCCATTAAGATCATCATGGTAATTATCAAAAACGTCATTATGAAAATCATCATTATCTTCATGATCACCCTTATTTATGAATGTCATCATAGACATTATGGTCATCATAAAGTCCTTCAGTCCTCAACAGTTACTTTACTGATCGTCTTCATCACATAATTACACCCGGTCAACTTCACATCACAACATCAAGTTCCGGACTCCGTTAAACCAGCGATCAGAAAGCAAAGTGCAGTCTAAAATTCACACGCGTAAAAAATCGCAAACCTGGAAGAATCAAAGAGGCATCGATAGACAATCGCGCAACATGCAGAACAAAGGGAAAACGGGCAGACAAAGGGAAGCGGAGAAAAGCGATCCACCTGCTCCTGTTCGGTAGCTGGCTCGTGCTCGGGCGAGCATAAAACGCGCAGCGTATTTTCCACCCCCCGCGTATTAATACTTAACCGCGGCCGCAAAACTTAATGAATTCTTTAGCGAGATCAAAAAGAACTCCGGTCGGCCGATACGGCAAGCGGTCGGGAGCCGTTTCCTTTCCTCTCTTTTTTTCTCCTTCCTTTTTTGTGAAGCGCGAGGAGAGAAATTGAACAGCGATATTCCTGGTACGGTTTAACGACGAACACCCCCTGCCTCGGGCCACCCTTACACCCTGTGTCCTGTGTTTCCCTTAACGAGGCACGTTCCACCGAACCCTCTTTCCCCTGCCCATCCCATCTCGTGCCGGCCGCTCCGCTCGCTCGCAGATACGAGGTGCTGGCGCATTATGCTCGGTTTCATCGCTGGCAACGTCTCACGCATTAATGGATTCCTATAGCAGCCTGGCCGTAATGAACACCCAGTCTACCGTGGCTGTCTTTTCATCGGGAATCCGCTGCGCGTTTGGCGACTTACGTTTCATTGCCGGCGATATACGTCCCGATAATGAGGTCGATATTTCGCCGCGGAAGCGTGGTTAAACGATAGTGCCGACACCACCCCGGAGGGAGAATTTCAACGTAGAAATGAAATATCAAACGGAAATTCATGACGGTACCTCACGACGTTCGTTATTTTCATACTCTGACAGACTGCTTGTCGAACGGACACTATGTACAATTTTATATTCACACATTGTTCTGCATACTCTGTCTTTGGATACTGTTTGGCGGTTGCAGATATTATTGTGTACCATCTCAATAATTATAGTATACATATCTTCATATTTACTGTGTACATCTTAATAGTCCATATAGTCTGTCAACATGTTTCTGACAGAACATATGCACATATGAGCGTATGACGAACATATTCAGAACCTTTGAATTTCATTTCTTAATACTAAACCTACCAACATATAATGTGCACCTACTTTGATATTAAAAACGAAGTTAAAGAATAAATAAACAACCGATGAAACATAAGTTAGTACACACATTTATTCTTTATCTTGATGAAAGTCAATGCTGATTTCAAGGAGTGTAGATTAACAAAATGTGGACCATATAATAAGCAACTTGCGGAGCGGTCATTTGACCGGTTTGGTAGTTTTAGTGTTAACATTAAGACGCTAGTGTCTCCCATTATAAATAATTTAATTAAGCAGGTCTGTTTAGACCTCACCATTGATTGGGTCGACATATACTACCATATACCATCACAATAAACAGTATCAAAATTCTGACGAAAAATGTAAATAAAGCAATTGAATTGAATTGAAACAAGATTCCAGTAAGTCTAGCCAATATTCAAGAAAGGTAACGGTCAACGTGCGGTGTGAATTGGCGGCGAGCTGCATGTCTTAAGGTGATTGGGAGTTATGACTCCTAAACCGTGCTTCTGGTCGTCGGGAAGACTTCACACAGGTCAGAATACCGCCTCGTAAAATGTTATGAGAATTAATGTCACCCTCCACTATCTGTCGTCGGTGGTGTCTTCGTCGGTGACCACCCTCCTCGTTCGAGCGTTTCCTGCGTCTACGTCACCTTGGCGCAAACGTCCCTTTTGGTACAGCCAATTTTGTCGTTGCGGTGACCACAACTTTTCTAGCTAATGGAAAAGTCGATACCCGATTGCCCGACACCGTGGCATTAAGCCATCTTCCCTATCGCCGTCCCCAGATCCTTTTAAGCGACTGCTCTGTTTCGAATTTTACGATTACGAATGATCTTTCTCTTTGCCCATTTTAATTACTATTGATTCGCTAGTTAAAATTGATGAATCTTTGACTTATTTTAAATCTTAGGAATTATTGGAATCGTAGGATCCTTAGTGACTATTGCGAACAAAACGATTTTATTGGAATGTCGATGTTTTACCGAATGTGCACTAAAGACACGCTCATAACGCTCACATATTAAAGGCACGTTCACATTAAAAAGTTTTTAGCTAAACGTTAACTTTTGTCAGGAGTTGTGTAAGCTAGTTTAGATTAATTCTAGTCTACTGCTGAAACTGCATTCCAGAGATATGCTCATCTTGCATAATTAAATTTTGTGACATACGTAAGATTTCTAGATAAAATATTTTAACGCAATAGAAAACTTATACAATGCAATTGAACTGTAAATTACTGTTATTGAGTAACTACGAATTATTCTCACTGCGTAACTAGTAATTATGTAATATTATAGCAAATTATCATGATTAATAAAATTTTAAGAAATATGGAAAATCTTTCTGTCTCGATTAATAAAATTTTAAGTAATATAAAAGGTACATTTCTTTCTCTCTCTAAAATTGTAAGTTTAATTTCCTCTCCCGTCTCGATTAATAAAATTTTAAGAAACACAAAGGTTTATCTCTTAAACGATAATTAATTTCAATAAAATCGTTAACCTCGTACCACAAAAGAGCAGAATTCAAAGAAACGTAATAACACATCTGCTTCGATTGAATATTGAACACACGTACAACGCACAATCGAGGATACAAAAATTGATTGGATCGTCATGATCGTATAAGTTCTATAAATAGTAGCACCGATGATGGAAGGCTTTAAACGAGATGATATGGCCTCTGATCGACCCAATCAATGCATCCACTAAATCATCGTCTAAACTGACGACCGCGACACAACCAGTTAATATACACTGCGGCAAAATGATGGTGGGCGACCGGAAGGGGCCACTCATTCAACGATTGTCGATGCACGGTGTCTTTATAGGATCACAATTTGTACTGTAGCATTGTTTCCATGCACTATGCTTCAATATAACTGTCTTTTTTGTCTCATATGCACTTTACATTTTAATCTTAACGCAAGTTTTACGTTTTTCTATTTTTCAAAATTCAAAGTGAATTTACAGTTTTCTATTTTGACTTTGTAAGACAAACTTCTACTTCAATTTTTGTTACACTATTTAAGCCTTTTATGCACATTTATTCGGTTTTGTCTTTTAGATATTGCTATTTAAATTATTTTCATTATTTTAGATACTATTTTCACGTGTAACACTACGTTTTTACTTTTCGTTTAGGTTATTTCAGTATTTATGACACAAATTTTCAAAATAAATATTTCAACTTTTATTTCAGGTTTACAATTTGTTGAGAAGTTTATAATTTGCGTCTTTGACCTAAAGAGTGGCATGTGGGTCTTCGGCTCGTACAGGAAAATGGCGTCGTGACGTTACAATTTAAACTCAACATAATTTTAACAATTCCTATCAAATATTTATGTTCAGAATATATTAATGTTATATCATAAAAAAAATGTTTTATATTATAATTTAAAGTGTCACCAAATATTTAATGAACCTAGCCTTATACTTTCTTAAATAAAAGTAATCTGCATATAAACCATTTCCCTAGTATACTGTTCAAATAGTCATGGAAATGAAGTTATTTATATTTCAGTATTTGTAGGGTTTCATATACGTTTGATTAAACCACTTCTATTATTATACTATTGAAATAGTAACAAAACTATCATTTGTTCATAATTTTCACTTATTTTATACTGATTCTGTAGTTTAGCTCGGTTATACTAGTCTTGCATTTTAGCTACACTACTAATCCTATATTTTATACTATGTGTATTTTAGCTCGGTTATACTACTATGTTTATATTATAGCGTAGTTATTAATATTGCAGCTGCGTTACACTACTAACCTTGCATTTGAACTACTAACCCCATAACGGAGTAGGCTCTTACCTCCTTAGTGGTCTTTCACCTCCTCAACCCAACTGTAAAATCCACAAAAATTTCCTAAGGCATCATGCACGAGATTATACATCTATTTTTCCGACATTTAAAAACGCCGATCAAGAGAACAGAAACAAATATGGTGAGGCAAATCAACTGCCAAGCCACAAGGTTAAATCTCCTTGACGGGTTTGCAGGATCAACGGGCCATTTCCGCGGTAATTAATTAGTCTATCTCGCGAAATCGATGGCAAAACCCGACGGAATCGGCGGCGAGGAGAAAAAGTTCAAACGATGGTCGCGGGCGAAGGGTTAAAGGGCGGTTGGAAGAAGAGATGGGGGATGAAAGGGTCGCGGGCCAATTTAATTAGTAGAAAAACAAAGGAAGTCGATCGGTATCGGCGACGAACGTTTTTTTTCTTTTACGCACTGAGGAAAGTATATAAATCGACCACCTGCGCAGCCCTCTCTCTGTCGCGTGGCTTCAATATTTTCAAATTAGCGTGGCAATGATTTTTTCCCGACGAAACAAAGCGTTCCTTGCTTCTCAGTCCACATTTTTAATCAATACACGCCAGAGGATGTCGAGCGTGCTCCCCTATCGAGACTCGTTTTGTCGGCTTCGGGTCTCAATAAAAATTAATATTAGAATCTCAGGGAACAGCGAATACCCCTCTCGAATATCGACACGTCCCTTTTATTTTTCGTTCGATTAGCTCCGTATTGCCTCGAGAGCAGCCGATGAATTTTAGATACCTCCGATATGAAATTGAACAGTATGTAATTAGCGTCCACCATGTTTGATCAAAGTAAGATCCGATTTCGAATGTTTGTAAACTATATACAGGGCGGTTCACCAGATTTGTTATGTATATAAAGTTTTGTGTTGACTGTACAGTTTGTGTTGACATATAACATTTCAGTTATTTGCAACGTTTTTATAATTTTCATTTTATTAATTTTAGTACTACTGGATAGGTGGCGACACTCAACCTGAGAATTTACTCTTTAATTTAATATCGACTTTCCTTTATGGATAGAAACAAGTTTATGGTACAAGAGCATGAAAACTAAGACATTAAAATTTACTGTTTTAAAAATTGTTATATAATGACTAACTAATAAATACACTTATAATGTAGTTAATTAATAATTACATATTTTTAAAAAATAAATTACTGAATACACATGTATTATTGAAGTTATTACTTTCATAGAAAATATGGATAAATTATAGTTTCAAATTAGCAACATGCTGTTGTTATTATAATAAGAAAAATTTATTTATGTAATTATAAAATACTGTGGTAATTAAATTTGACTTTAGGTTATTAGCAAATTACATGCTACTAAAAATTAGTAAAGAACATGCTGTTGTTATTATAATAAGAAAACATTCATTTATATAATTATAGAATATTGTGGTAATCAATATTGATATTCGTTAAGTATATTCAATATTGCAAATGGAAACAAATTTATTTATATACTAGTAAAAAATAACTATTCTCAAACGATCACATTCTTACATTTCCCACAGTAACCTTTCAAAAAAATTGTTCGGTTTAAATATAAATTAGGCATAAGCCCGAGAAACGTGGGAAGCAAGAAAATAATATGGAAGCAAACATTCGAAGAACACGGATCGATTCAGATTTCGTAAGAGAGCCCGAAGGATGTCGACTGAAAAAAAGAGGTTCGTTTCCGTAGGCAGCTAGGCAAACGCGGCCACAATAATCGCTGATAATTTATTAAAGGGAAAATGCTCGCGATTCAGCCTTCTTCCGAGCTTCTGCGTTATTTAAGAAAATAAATATTTGATATCCCAAACAAAGGCTCGCCTGGCGTGTCTCTCCTCGGCAAGCAGGAAACGAAGAGGAAGAGAAGAGATGATGGCAAGAGGGAGGGGGTGAGACGTTGAAGAACTCTGGAAGGAGAAAACAGCCACCACGGCTAAAAAGTGTCGAGCAAGGGGTGGGTCGAGAGTCTCGCACAACCAAAACGGGAGGGTTTAAAAACAGACAGGGGGTGGTCGACTCATTGGCCGTGAAATATGGAGTAAAAGGTTCGATAATTGATTACACAGATTTTTTATGCCGCAAAAAGCCTTAATTCTCGCCGCGCCACCCCTCAATAATTCCGCACCAGGGAAAACCTGCCGACGAGGTCGGAATATCGAGTCCGATGTAAAACGATATTCCAACCCCTCCGAAGAGTGTTCCAGTCTGTTAGCCCGCTTCAACAACTTAGAATCCGTTGAGACACCAAGGTGTGTAACTTTTTGACACTTTCTGATACCTACCCTTTGCACTCGAAGTCACCCAATTTTTATACTACTTCAAATGAATATCTTTTACTTGTTAAACTGAAATTTACTAGCTTAAATAATGGACAATGAATGATGCATGCGCTTAGACAATAATTCTTGATTTATACTTAACCTCTCACCATTCACAAAGAAACTTGAGAAGTTATGTCTATCTTGTAACTATTTTAACTTTATTATTATTATGTCTATTTCAACCTTACCCATTAGACTTTAATTTCAAATAAAAAATCCAGCATAAGAATTCGAAATTCGATGGTAGAGAATATGTTCGTGAATTTTGATCTTGACAAGTTCTGATTGGCAGGGAGGTTGACTTTTGCCGAAGTAAATCAGAAGAGTTTTCAACGTGGTCCGCTCGTCAATTATTCACGTGCTCGTTGCTCGACCACTCATGCGAGCCTCGAACGTGCGAAAGGGTCTACGTTCGTTACAGGGACGAGTGCAAAAAGAGGCCCGGGTAGAGGTGTTCTCTTTGACACGGCATTGATATAATATTAATCTAAGCGAGGAAAATTCAAAGGACAACGGTCGGTCTCGTAACGAGTCCTTGTTCCCCTGGTGTACGAATTCGCGATAATACAGAAAGCCGCGTATCACAAAAGAGAATAGGTGGGCGGCTCTGTGCTCTACAGAACGACGAATGCTTCCTATTCGAAGTTACCTGATTGTGAGATCACAAAGCATCACCGATACACGCGTTCTCAAAAACAGATATAAAGTACCGTGTTTAACGAACCCAATTCTCTATGCTTTGTGCGAAACAGAGACATTTTTTAAATTACGGTAAACAGTATTCGATGCTTCGTCAAAGGATGACGCGACAAAGCAATCTGGGATAAGCTATACTCCGCTGCATTAATTAGTCCCGCATCTAATTTTAGTATTCGTAAGAATTACAACGGATCCTGATTAATTGATAATGTACTTTTATGTTAAAATTTTATCACAAAATTACATTTGGAACTTTGACGAAATTATTGCACCGGAGTTTTTCTTAAGATAGGAGTGTAAATTGTTTCAAACTCCCAAAGTAGGGTGTTAATAACTAGTTAAGTAACATACAAGTCTTGGAGGATTTCTTTAAATGAGTTATTAGAATAAAATTTGCGGGGTGTAAAATTGTTTCAAACCCCCAAAGTAGGGTGTTAATAACTAGTTAAGTAACATACAAGTCTTGGAGGATTTCTTTAAACGAGTTATTACAATAAAATTTGCGGGGTGTAAAATTGTTTCAAACCCCCAAATTGAGGGGTTAATAGTTTAGTAACGACAAATACAAAAAGTGTCGACTATGTAGAATTTTTATTAAACGAGAAATTTGAATAAAAACGAGTTGGAATTTTGTCAAAATTTTGCACACAAAGAACCTCAGTTACAGCAAGTAGATCTTCCTGAAATTTGTAATCGAATGTTATAAATTACTCTTGATGATAAGTTTGAGAAATTAAAAAATATTTGATTCCGATGTAAAATGCATGTACAGAATATATGTAGTAAATTCGCATTTAATCCATTTACCACTATAATCGTGAAAAGTAGCCGCGTTTCCTCGGAACGAAACCCTTCCAGGCCAACTTGAAGTCCGTTCGTCGGAGAAAACGAACAGGGTGGCAAAAGTAATCTGCGCTGTTTTTCCCTCCCCAGGTATTTTGTCGCTCGTTTTTCCGGCTCGCACGTGAGCCTGCATGCGTGCACTCGTCTCGACTGAAGTCGTGACGTTTGTTTTTATGCTTGCTTTACACAGCGTTGGAAAAAAACATTGGAAAAGTGGCTGCCGGGACGACAGCGTCGAAAACCACCCTCCGGTGAAGGGGTTGGGCGGGAAACAGGGGCTGAGATTTTTCTTTCGCATTGTCGCCGCGACGAGTTATTTGATTCTAGCGTCGCTTTGATTGTTGTAATTAGGCGAGTTAATTATAAGTTAAATGGAAGAACGACGACACTTAACTTTCATCGTACAAAAGTCATTCTTATTTTCGCTACGTTAATAGCAACCCTTAGCGATCTAATTTAATATGTTCGCAACGGGTACATTGGAATGGTAGAATGTCACGTAATAATAAGTTATACTCACCTTTCTCGTTTTCGTTAAGTAGTTTATAATTGTGCTTTGTCAAATTTTACCAAATTGTACGCTTTATGAGGAAAAGAACAATGACGGAATTATTCTTATATTCTCTAGATTTAATAATTAAGGTTTAATAATTTTAACGGATCGAAATAATTTTTTTTGTTAGAGTAATAATAATTGATGATTTATTGAATCAATTATGATTAATATTATAATTTAAAGAATATGATTTATCGAATTAATTATGATTGATGATTTATTGAACGAGCTGTAATTAATAATATTATTCATTGAATTAATTATAATAATTGCATTAATTTTAATTAATAATATGATTTATTGATTTAATTATGATTAATGACATAATCAAATCTATTAATTATAGTTACTTTATTCTATTGAATTTTTATTGAATTCTCTTGATTTATTGAATTAATAATAATTAATAATAAAATTTATTTAATCAATTATGATTCAGTGAATTAATTGCAATCAATATAATTTATCGAATAATAATTACTGACAATATTGCATTGATAATAATTAATAGCTTAATTTACTAAATTAATGTAATCTTCTGAATAATTTTTAAATATTAATACGATTCATTAAATTAACAGTAAAAATGATAAAATTATGATTTACTAAATTAGCTAAATAAAAATTATAAATGAAATGTTCATAATGACCCGTCACGTTCTTTAATTCATAATTATGTTATATTTCCGTGTTAATATCCGACACGTATCATATATCACATTTTGCATTATGTTACAGTGTATTTTTTCTTCCGTCACACTTTAATTCAAGCTTAAATTCTTATCTGCTTTCAATAATTCAATTTTAAAAAATTTACAATTTTCTTTTCAAAATTGAAATTTCTTTTTTATACAAATCAACTTAAATAAATAATATTAATAGTTTAATTATTAAACTTATCCCTTAGCACTTGAAGATATTTTCAAACATCAACCTTAAAACTCTTCACTTAAAAAATGTGCTGAATTCATTTAAGATTAATATTTCTATAATTAATTGCCATTATTGTCACTATTTAGAGTACTACTAATTTATTTATACACCATCTGCAATAAAATATTTATTTTAAATTACTAAATTAAACAGAACAGTCGATGTCAACCATCTTTCCAGTGCAGTATGAAGAAAATTTTCAAAAATGTTCAGCACAAAATATTTTCCGACTCCATTATAACCACGATTAACCAATATTATTTGATAAATAAAAAATGGACGTTCGTAAGCAAATATCTCGATCATAATTAATTTGCAGATGTCTGACGATGGACATCGTCACACAACACGTTGCTTTTAATATCTTCGTCTCCCGTTGTTCCTTAATCTTTCCTAACAGCGAAATTTGAAGCATTATACGACAGAAGAATCTCTTTGATGTCGAGCTTTACATATAATATTTACATACTATCGAGGGAAGACTTTAAACTTCTTGGAGATATTTTGAAGGCTACGGGAGTAAGTACTTTCTACCAGGGCTTTGCTACATTAAGAATTTAAGGATCAGAGAGGGGGGACGTGCTGGCATTTATTTATTCTGGCATTAATGAAAAGTTACCGTGGCGTTTGGTACAACGGTAAACACGGAGAACAACTTTAACGATCCAAGGGAAATTGGTGATAATCAATAAGTTAAGGAGTTTTTTGAGATCAGTTCAATATTTGCATTAAACTTTTGTTTTGTTATATTTGAAAAGATTGTTAGAGTTTCGTACAGATGAGTAATGCATCAGTAATTGAACTTCTATAATTCTCACACACAATCAAAACATATTACTGATATTTATTGTGTCATCCTATTTCCACAACTCAAAATATTTTTACCTACAGTATATTTACCTCTTTCATTGCATATTTTTCTTTGTTTTCTTGTTACGTTCCTACTAGTCCCTTTGATCCAGCTTGTTCGTTTAACAGTCAACGAGGACTTGACCAAAAATGTAACAAAGTTTTCCGGAACATCCTGGCATAAATGCCAGCAGAGGTTTTGTGGTCTCTTTGCTGCACGTCGAACTCTATACCAGCTTTCCTCGTTTCCGTTCATTATCATACTTTTGACAGTTATTATACCTTATAAAATTCTAAATTATTTATCAACAATTATTTCATTTATTTAGGTTGCTCAAAAAATATTTCTTCACTCTCACCTTTTGAAAATTTAGTATAGGATATAGAAAGATCCTCTTGAAATTGAAGTTCATGAAATTGACAAATTTAAATTATTAGTAATCCAAATTTTGATTATTAGTATATGGTTATACTAGTTTAAATATGCTACTATATTACTACCATATTATATAACACTATGTAGTTAAAGTATAAAATTATGGTATATTATACTATAATACTAGTTTAATATAATATACTATACTATTATATTATACGACTGTTATACTATATTAACTATGCTACTGTACATTACTTTTATAGTATAGTATAATATATTGCTGCAGTATAATTCTGATTGACTGGTGTCCTCTGATAATTTAAAAACGAAGCTTCAAGCCATATTTTCACAAAGAAAAAAGTTGTATAGAATCACCTTAGCTACCTCTTTCCAGGAGTAACACGAGTTATGAGACACCCTGTATAATATTATTAACTGCTACGTATAATGTAATATTATCAGCTACTACATATAACTACTATTATATTATAATGTTTTAGCTGGTAATAAGCTGAGTCTTCCAAACAAATTCTTCCACTATAAAGACGAAAGTGCACAACTCGTCATTACCCGACTCCGACACCCCAAGTTAAAATACAAGAAGGTCGAAAGAATGATATTGCATGAAGAAAAAAAGACGTGGAGTAGCCATTAAAAGAAAGGGAGACACAAAGAAAGGCAAAAACATGGAACGAAACGTAAGCCGCTCACGCTAAACCACAGAAGAAATAAAAGGTGCCGCTAGCGAATTAAGAACGATATTTTAACGCTCGACTTAATTGCATTAAACCGGCACCGTCCCAAAGAACGAGTAAGAGAGAGCAGCGAGAGACAGAGAGAACGAGGGGTTGGATGGCCCGAGAAAGGGGATGTCTGTCAAGAAAAAAATAAGGAAACGGCGAAGGGATGGTTGGCGCGAGGGTGAAAGCGTGAATGGAAGGGAAAGGGACGCGGGTCAACCTTCATGGTTGTTCTATTTCGCGATTGGATGTGCCACGGTAATACGTCGGATTTTCAAAGTGCTCCTTATTGCGCTGGTGCTGTACCCTTTGAGCCGAAACAAACAGAGTGCTCGGTTTTTTCGCGAAGTGGCTGCCGGGGGTGAGAGGGCTGCAACGGGAAGAAACGGATTATGTTTTAGATTCCAGCTGCTGGAGAAAAAGAGAAATGGCGGGGGTAAAAAGGAAAAAGAGGGAGTTCTCGAGACCACGCGAGGTATTCGGGGTAAAAGAGTTTTCTTGTAGTGTTTCTACGGATTTTCGACCGAATGCGTTCGAGGCCTTTGTGCAAACAACGGATCAATGAAATATGGCCCCGTTTGATGTTTTCGATGAACGGAATAATGCGGGAAGAGTGTGGCCTGTTATAGGTTTTTATGCTAAAAAGTGGAGTTTCAAAGGATGCCAAAATTGATTATGCATTTTCTTTGAGTAACGGCCTGCTTTTAATGGAACCTATTAATATTGTTTAGCCAAAATTAACCCTTTGCTGGACTTGTTTTAAGAACGTTCTTTTGAACGATTACAGGTTTTAAATATATTCGTTTGAGAAATTTTAGGAATATTTTTAAGTCTGTTTGTGCTAAAATTCAGATATTTAAGAAAAGTTCTAAATTAGAAAAATTAGTATAATTCTTAAAACCAACAACTTGATCAATACTTAAAAATACAAAGCTTCAGTATACTTTCAGGAATGAATAACACAGAAAATAAAAGAATCACATTCCACTTTATTTTCCTCCGTCGAAGAATTACAATTGCACCTTTACAAAATCTCAAAATCTACGGTACCATATGAAATATTTTCCTGTGTTTCTCCAACATAACAGGTCCCTTAAAATACTTGTGACAAAGCTCACACCAGAAGCGGTACTTATTATCGTGATACTTTAAATGCTTATTCAATAAATCCTTCCTCGCAAAAGTCTTCTCGCAATAGGTACAAGAGAACTTATCCGGATTCACATGAAAAGCGTTGTGTCTGGTCAAATTATCTAATCTAGTGTACTTCTTCGTACAAATATCACAGGTGAATTTGCTCCTCTCCGAGTGACACCTCTGATGATATCTCAGATACCGTTTTTGCGCGAAAGTTTTCTTGCAGGCGCAACAAACCACTTGATTCGATTCGTCCTTCTTCACGTCCATGTGGTCGGCTAACTCGTCTCCGTTCACGAACTCTTGTTTGCAAAATTGGCACACGTACTTTTTCGGTTGCTTGTGTTTCTGTATGTTTTCTAAAAAGGTTGGGTCTGTCATGATTTTGTAGAGAAACGTGTCCTTTAATTTGTCGGATTCGATTGTGGTTGAATCTTCTAAACAATCCTTTTTGCATAAATTCACTGCTTCGGTTGGTTGATCTTCGTCGCCGGACCCGTTCAGCTTGTCTTCGCAGGAATTTAATTGCTTTGTGCAGGAACAGGTCAATGGACAGGAGTTGGTTATGTTCGCGTTTGGTATTAACGTCTGGAAAAAATTGATTTACTGAAATTTACATTTTTGGTGAATTTTTGGCTTATGTGTGTGTTGATTTTGATGAAGGTAATTTTGTTTACTAAAATTTATATTTTTGGTGAGTCTTTAACTTATGGAAAATGTGTGTTGATTTTGATGAAGATTTTGTATGCATTACATTTTTTACTCTTTGAAATGAGTCAAAATGGTCTTGCAATTCTATGAGAATTAAATTTGAGGACCCAGAATTTTTTCTGCTTTTTTCTAAGTACTTAAATCTTTAAATAAAGCTTGTAACGAAACGTTAATATAAAAACTTTTGAGACAAAATAAAATTGTATTAGATTATTTGTTAAAGTTTGATTTACAATTCTGTAAGGAGATGGAGTCATGAACTTGTAATTAGTAATTTAATAACTTTGTTATTTGGACATTGTTATTTATAGCAATGTTGTATTTATGTGAGTATATGAATTATTAAAAAAATTTACGTTATTATTGTCGCAACTATTCTCCTCTTCTAAGGGTGATGATGAGTACTCACAACTCGATGGACCAGCTATCGAGGTTGAAGATTCATTTTCTGGTGATTCAGTCTATAAAAATAAATTGTGGTGACTTAACAAATAATATTAAAAATATTTCTGTACTACCTACAGTATTTACAAAAATATTATGCACATGTACAATATGTTTTAAAGATAATACAATTGGTAAATATGACAAGATTACCTAAAAAATAATGTATCAATTTTATTAAAATTGTACTATTTGTACAAAATAAAGTAAATATAACTAAAATTGTACAATTTTATAAATTGTAAATATTTAAACTATACAGGTTATTTTTTGAATTTTAAAATATTAAAATATAATTTACTGTATTTTAAGAAAAATGTAGAGGTATTATACAAATTTCAAATGTTTACAAATTGATTGATTGATTTTATATGGACCTCGACTGCTATGATCATTAGCCCAAAAATGTTTAAATAGAATTTACTTGTTTTTAGGAAAAACATATGGGTGCAGAGTTTAAATGTTCCTTGTTTTGATCCGATGACAACTGATCTTGTTAAAAAATTCAAAACATAGGTGAGTTACTACGTCATGTTGTGAATGGCAGCATGGTAGGTTATAGTAAACAATTCCAAACCGATCACCGAGTATCGATATTTTGAAGGTCCACCATCTCTTTCGCTCTCGTTCGTTTTTGTACTTGTTTGTTTTTGATCAACTGATTACTATGCAAACATTTTATTTACAGCAATATATCATAATAAATGGAGATCTTGATGTCTTAAACTTATTTTTATACAACCAGTACTTTTGAAATTCAAGATAGAAATAGAAAAAATAGAAAGAATCTGTATTATTTATTATATTAAGTGTACATATATAGAAATTATTACATATAGGTAAACTTTTATATCAAGCTTAATAACAATTAAAATAACGTTACTTTTAAAGAACATATATAAATATAGTTGAGAGGTTAATTATTATAATAAGTATATAGATCAATCATTAAATATAAGTAAATTATACCAAGTATAAAAATAACTAAAATGAGAAAGTTATGTTTAAACAAAAATTATAATTCTCATTTATTGCTAAATTGTTACATTAAATAAACTATTATTTTTAAGTAAATTATGAAACATAGTGAACGTATTAAGTATAAAAATACAGTTACTATCAAAAACATACAAATCCAGAAAATGAATAAAATTGAAATTAAAATTAAAAATGTCAATGATGCAAAATGTCTGTGATAGTGATCTAATGGTATAATCGAGATAGTGTAAAATTATTGGTTTAATTTGATTGACCCATCACTATTTATATTTTCATGAGCCACTATTTATGTGATCCATAATTTCATGGTGTCATTCACAATTTGTGAATGCAAAATATATTCACAACATAAGGAAAAGTCGTACCTTGCGTTTCATAGACATATCCAGCACCTCCTGGCAATAGTTCAACGTCTCTTCCTCCTTTTCCTCATTCTCAACAGGATTATCTAACCGATTCTCATTCAAACTGTCACTCTTACAGTTATTTGACTTAACCGATACATCAACATCCTCTGACGCTACTTTTCGTTTATCATTCGAAAAAGATTCCTTCGATTCGAGTACTGGATCTCCATCTTTGTTACTCTGAATTATTCTCTGCCTGGGCGCGCTTTTCACTCGCATTTTCGTGGGTCGTATTAACCTAAAAATATAAAGGGAATTTTTTTATTTCATGATGAAACATTTCGTATTGAAAAATTAAATTAGATTTTGTTAAATTGATGTCAATATAAACCTATAACTTTTGTAAACCTTGTTATTTTATTGAGTAACTTTTATTTTAAACCTATGTTATTTATTAGAATTTAATAAAATCAATACAATTACGTTCAATCTTTCACTATATTTTTAATATCTTATTAACTGTGTTTATTGAATAATTTGAATGATTTTTAAATGACGTATTACTACTGTTGAATTCACTTACTACTTTTGAAAGTATTGTACAAGATTTATGATACATATGTTACGTTATATTTATAATAAAGTTCACTATATTTCATGTCATATAAAAATTCTTCAAGTTAAAGTAATCATGCTTTAGTAAATAATAAAATTCTACAACTTAAAATGAAGGTTCTTTAATAAATAATAATAAAATTCTTTCAGCTAAAGTGAAAATTCTTTAATAAATAAAAACAAAACTCTTTTGACTTAATGCAATATGTGATTGTAATTTATATTTTTTATATTTGAACTGATTATCTAATATAAGAAATAGGGATGGTAAAGGGTGAAAATCTCCCTTACCCTTTTAAACAGACTTTACATTACTGTAAACAGTACATCAACATCTTAAATTTCAACACTTCAATATTCCATCATTCTAATAAATGAGTTAATTGCATGACAATAACTTACAAATTCTGTAACAGTAGATTCAAAAATCCCTTTTGACATATTTTAATCCATTTACTAAATCTGTCTTTCCAGTACAAAACTTTTTATATTGAACACAACAATCGCTTACATGAATGAAGCCTAATTGTTTACAATAGAATATTCTATTCAGAAGCGAACACCAAAAAAATTATTCTCCCCAAGTGTCAAAATTAAAAACTATGTTAAATTTTCACATCTTGCATTTAAGATAAAATAAATTACTGTTTTACACAAGTAATATGATATAATTTACAAAAATAAGTAATATGAATTCTAAACTTTGATAACAAAAATTTCAAATTATACAAAGGTATATTTATATATATTTTGTATATCCAATTTTTTGGAATGATAAATAAACAAGAGTAGGAAATTGTACTTACGGTACTAAACACTGCACTCAACACTCGCGCGCGTTATTTAACAATTACCTCGCTTTTATGAATATACATTCGAGTAACTGAATTTTCGACACAAGGATCGAGAATTAACGTTAATATCGAAGATGTTCGAAGCAGCGATACATGTTTCACAACGAGTCGATTCTAACTAAGAAGAAACGGTGTTTGGTCGACCTCGAGGCGACTTTGCCCGTCGAGCACAACAAAGGGCGGCTGGCGGAGTCGCCATGAAGAAATCCTAGTTTGCAAACACGAGAAACCGATTGTAAGCTTATTCATTCCAGAAGACTATCGATGGAATATAGAGGTCTCTATTTCCACAGTATTTGAACTTCCCGTACGCGGAAATCAAATTCAAAAGCATACTAAATCAATTAATTTTTAATTTTAATTAATTTGGAATTAATTTTGTTTGATTCAATTTACGTGAATTAATTTCGGTTGAATTTATATAAACTAATTTCATGTAAGATGGTAATTTAAATAATTTCTAATTTTGGTGGAAAAAGTGTCACTAGTGTAAATAATTAGTTGAATATAATTTTAACAAGTTTGTAAAGTTCTTGAAATTTTTTAATCTGGAGTTTTCAAATTTAAAAGTCTCCACTTTCTTCAATTCTAATTTAATTTTTCTTAACTTCCAAATTTCTGTCCCCAAAATTTTGAAGGTCGTTAATTTTTAAATTCTCGAAGTTTCAAATTTTTATATTTCTAAATTTTCAAATTTCAAGCATTTAAATTTCTAAATTCCTACATTTTTAAAACTTGAAATTTTTCCGTTTTCAAATTACAAATATTGATACTTTTAAATTGTCTAATTCCTTAGTTTTTTTTATTTCTGAATTTTCTCGCACTTAAAATCTTAAAATTTTTGAATTTATAAATTCCTACACTTCTAAATTTCTGTACTTGGAAGTTTCTAAATTTCCAAAAGAATCACACTAAAATTGTAAGGCACTAAAATAATTCTAAAAATAGTTCTAAAATAATTCTAAAATAATTCTAAAATAATTCTAAAATAATTTTATAACAATTGTAACATAATTGTAAAATAATTGTAAAATAATTGTAAAATAATTGTAAAATAATTGTAAAATAATTGTAAAATAATTGTAAAATAATTGTAAAATAATTCTAAAACAATTCTAAAATAATTCTAAACAATTTCCAATGTAATTCTAAAAAACATTATAAAAATATAAAATTAAACAATTCTCCCTTATACAAATCCCTAAATTCCAAAAATTCAATATATCCAAATCCCCAAATCTTCAAATTCAAACTTCAAAACCTACAGACACCCCTATACCGAAACTAACACATTCAACCAACATCCCCTAAACGTCCCAAATAAAAATTCCTCACACATCAAACAAAAATATACTCCCCAACAATACCAAATTAAAAATCCACCTTAATAAAAATATCTACTACCTAACGACAGTACCTCGAAAATCCACGTCATAATTTACCTAATTTTCTCATCGATCTGTCCATAATTACCCGCAGCTCCACCTAACAATAACAATTCGAAACGAAGCGATAATCCCATAAAGGATACAAAGAAAGTATCAACCAGATGCGAAATAAAGAGAGAATAGGGAGGAGGGACAGTCAGACAGACAGGCAGACAGTCAGTCAGAAGAGGCAGCGGAAGAAGAGCAAGGATGGGGTGGGAGATGGGGTCAAGCATAAAATTGGCAAAAAAAGCCTCGATGTTTGGTAGAATGTTTCGTGTCCCCTCCCTGCACGTCCCAGTCGTTAATACGGCATAAGGAGGAAGCAGGGTTAAGCGAGGGTGAAGCGAGGATTTTTAATTGTAGTTCAGCCGGTTATAACCCCCCGACCCGCCCCCGACCCGGCCCGACCCGGTGTATTGTCATACCGGGAGCGGCGCTTTTCTTTATTTCCCCAGTGGCTGGATGAGGTTATACATTTTTTTAACTACGGCAATGCCTCCGTCTTCTTATTAGCAAAGCTAATTGGAAATACAAATGGTTATTCACGGTAAGAAGGAAGCCTTGAAGACCGACTGGCTGCCGAGTACCGATGGAGGGCTGCGAGGGATAAGGGGGTGGTAAAAAGGGGTGGTGGTATATTTCTGTTCGCGTATTAAGCTTGTATTTGCCCCGGATAATTAGGACTTTTTTCCCGACCAATTCGGATGAATAATTGATTTTGCTGCAGCCTGCCGCTTCTGGACCTCGTCGAATGACAATCACCCGAAGAAAAATACGAATCCTTCGGGATGAAATATTCACCGGAAGACGGGGAGGGTGACTCGAGGTACCATCTGGCTTATCGTTCGATCAAGATGGATTTTGTGGAAAAATTCAGTGAGCACGATGAATCTTTAACCCCTTCACGTACTTTCGTGTATTTAACTACTGACGCAATCATGACGCAAATATGATTGCAGGTACGAGTACACTGGAACGAAGTTTTTGATGATTAAATTATCATTTTTTCCCAAAGATATAATTTTGATAATTTACTGTTTCAAAACATTCACAAAAATGTTTCTAATGGTATGTACTAGTGCGAAGAGGTGCTCTCATGGTGCTTAAACTTCGCGTTACATTTTATTTACATATTACGTACTTGTGTTGAATTTACTCTTATAAAACGTGAAGGTAAAAAAGTGCCAATCAAAATATATGAAGATTACATTGAAACGGTGACTGAGCCAGTAGAGTGAGCCACTATGACGCTATGTAATCTACGACATTCGCGAAAGCCACTATAGTGGTCGTACAGAGGTGTTTGCCTCAGCTTTTGATCTTGAAAGTCAAGTTTTGGATTTTCATTGTTTGGATCACTCTTTGGGGAGATACGTTGATAAAGTTTGCTTTGCAAGACTTGATCATTTGTTTCGGTAATGGGTTTGTTTGAGTAGAGCGTTTTCTGGATTTTGTGATAGCTTCGATTTTCGGGAAAATTTCGAGATCAGATATTTCAATTTTTAAGAGTTTGATGTCTCTTTTGATTTTGATTTCGTGTCTGGCTAACTGTAACATTGTTAAAATTCTTAATAAATATTTACTTTACTAGTAAAGATTTGTAAACATTTTAAAATGATGTGTAATTTTCTTAAAATTATTAATAAAAAATTTAATAAGTAATAATTTGCAGAACTTTAAACGTTATTATTACTGTTGCCTGGATACTTCATAAGTACATTATTTAAGAAGGTGTGTAAACTTGAGGGTCCTTGGCAAAGTTTCTAAAATTTTTAATAAATAAATTCTTTGACCAATAAATATATGTGCAAGTCTAAATTTTATCACTGCAATTATTAAAATTCTAAATAAGTAAAAAGTTTTGCAAGTAAACATACGTTAAAAAATACTAATTAAAACTGTAAAAATTCTCATTAAATAAATTACTTCATAAGACTTGCAAATACTTAAAAATCACAACCAACAATACTGACTAAAACTGTAAAAACCCTTTCTTAAATAAATTATTTCATAAGACTCGCAAATATTTAAAAATCATAACCAACAATACTGAAACGCTTAATAAATAAATAAGTCCCTGGCAGATTAACAACAATCGCGAACGAAGCAGAATACTAAAAGCGTCGAACTTAAAACAAAATTTCTATTTCACAGTTTGTCGTGAAACGGAAGTAACGAAGAGTGTCGGTCAAGCAGCCAATCTCCGCCGGAAGCCAGCCCTCTTATCGTCGAAGAAACGCCCGCGGGGATACGTAACTTTTTTTCATCAGCATTTTACGGTTATACTCGTGCATTAATAATGCACATGCTTAATATAAAAAAGAAGCCCACAAGTCTCCGTCTAATAAACTGGAAGAATGCTTTATAACCGACTGCGGTTTCGGGTCATGAAGAGAGAGAGGGAGAAAGAGAGAGTTTTGTGGGAAACCTGGGTAAAAGGGATGGTCGGAGCTTTCTTCTTTACGCCCATGAAACGACCAATCTCTCCAAGACGCGTCGAACAAAATTGGTCGAACTTCTTCAGTGAACCAACGGACAAATCGCTATGCAACGAAAACGTAAACTGTTACTTTGTTTTGATTTTAGGAATATGAGGTAGGTTTTCCAATTCCTGGATTTTCAAATTCCTAGATGGCCAAATTACAAGATTTCTAAATACCTGGATTTCAGAATAACTTGATTATCAAATAGTTTTCAAATTTCTAGATATGCAAATTCCTGAAGTTCTCAATTTCTGGAAGCTCAAATTACTAAATTACTAAATTACCAACTTTCCAAATTAAAATTCAAGATTCTTAGATTTTCATTCCTCTAAGTTCAGTAATTGTTAATTTTCAAATTTCTGGATTTTCCAAGTTCCTAGATTACTAAATCCCTACATCCCCTAATTCCTACAGTTCGAAATTCCTACATCCTCAAATTCGACAGCTGCAAATTCCTAAACATCCCAAATTTCTGGATATCTAAATTCCTAAGTCTTCGGTCTAGATTACCAAATTCCTACGTTCCCAATTTTCAATGTATCTAAATTTCTTATTTTAACAAATTTCTAGATTTCCAAATCCCTACATCCCCAAACTCTTCTAATTCTGCTACATCCTGAAATTCGGCATTTCTAAATTTCAAGATTCCTTAATTTCTAAATCGCAAAATTTCTATAGATCCAATGTTCTTGATTTCCAAATTCCTATATCCCCAATTTCAAATATCTCCAAATTTCTAAATTCCCAAATTCTTAGATTTCCAAATCCTTACATCCCCAAACTGTCGACTTCTAATTTACTACATTCTCAAATCCGACATTTCCAAATTCCTAAATTTCCAAATTCTTACATCCCCAAATCTCTAGTACCCCAAACACCTAAACCCTAAAAGAATTCTTATAATTCGTATCCGAAATTCCTAGATTCACAAATTCCTTCGTCATTTTCTCAAGTCACTTAAGAAATTCTGTAATCAATATAATGCAGTCTAATTACCAATTTACTTTAACATTAATCTACTATTAATTTACATTGCATTCACCAGTAATAACAACAAAGTTAACAATGATTTTCAGTCAAATTTTCATTACTTTCGGATAATAAAACAGTAACGATTGCTCTAAAGACAGATATCCAAGCAAACGATGCAGATAGTACAATAACATACAACAGCAGAACGTTGCGAACGTGTGTCGTAGCTCGAGCAATATTCAAATGGCATCAATTTCTACGAAATTGCTTCCTATATCTGGCCGCAACCTGGATGCAAAGCCTTCCTTTCATTCCCTTCACGAAGAGGGAAGCAAACCATATTGGCAGATAGCTACATCGTTTTACAACCCCTTATCTGTTTAAGTCACGGCATCTATTCGCAGTTTCTCTCCTTCGAATCTACATCTTCGATAGCAACATCGATTCCCATACAGATCCCCCGTATGTGTTATAGGGTGTATAGGGAAACTGTAACGAGTGATAAAAAACGTATCTGGGGCTGAGTTGCTGTTTATGTGCGATTTATTTTTGTTTTTCTCTCTGATTTATTCTTACATTTAATTTCGTACATTTTATGAAACTGTTATTGAATTTGATAAAACTATGTTATTGAATTTTAAGTTATTTTGTAGTTTTGGACATTATATTTCGTGGTAATGTAATTTAGATTGCTCTTTGTAAGCAAGTATTGTATCGAACTGCAATGCGAGTTTTTATCATGAATAAGTATATTCAATAATAAAATAAAATTAAAAATGTGAAGAAATAGTATAGGAATTATGGTAGTAATTTTGATGATTAATCAGATTTAAAACTTGTTATCTTTCAAGCTGTTGTTAAAAATAAAAATCGAATCTTGACATTTCGAAATTTCTTAAATTATCAAATTCTCAAACTTTTTATATTCTGAAGCTTTGAAATTCAAAAGTCTTCAAATTTCTGATTTCATAAACTCACAATTATCAAGTTTTTAATGTCACAAATTGAAAGACATGTAATTTAATGACATTGATTAATGTTAAATCGTTCCTTGTTAACTATTCTCACGTAACAATAATATTCTTGATTTTACATGATAATGTCCCTTGGTAAATTCGTGCAATGTTCAGCGAAGTATCATGACACCCAATATATCCCGGTGATTCCCTGTTCATCTGCTTATATTACACATACAATATCTGGATATCGAAGCCGGTTGATCCTGATAAGTTCTCTCTCCCTTGGCAGCGAGCCATACATCATACTTTCTTCTTTATTAAACTCATATTTTTCAAAAAGTCTCACCTCTCCGCTATCTGCCACACTCTCGCTTGCTAACTCGGAAATCAGCTGGCGGAGGGGGAGTACGAAAAAAAAAATTCATTTGACTCTCGAGGATAAGATGAATATGAAAATTGCCTGGCTAAAAATGATTTACATTCGAACGTCAGTGACGGTATAACACCGTCGGTGGTGACTGTCTTGTCATGAATAATTTATTCCACGGAGAAATGATAGAAAAATGTTTCGTTACTTCGCGATAAAAATCCCTTTTTCACGCAAGGGCGTTTCGATGAAAGCTATTAATATCAACTGAACTATAGAAATTTTTCTCACTGCTTTCTCAAGTTTTCTTCATTGTTTTCAATTTTTCAAAGCTTAGGTTTTAAATCGGAGTATAGAAAATTAGGCGTTAAAAATCAAGGTTTTGTGGCAAATAAAATCACATTCAGTGATTCTGAATGTCATAATTTAAATCCTATATAGGTTAGGATAGTACAATTTGAGGATTTCTAAATTTCTGAATTTCCACATTTGAGAATCTGTAAACTACCTTCTGAGAATCTGTGAAGAGAATTTATGAATTTTTTCGTTTGAAAATTTGAGAATTTATAAATTAGGTACATTGAGTCTTTCAAGTGCAAAAACAGAGTCTCAACGACATTCCACTCATTGAATGTAAAATCAATTGACTTTGAGTGATTAGCTCACAAATATTACAAATCCAATTAGTTTTCTATTGTATCCAGATTTCATGTCGATTAGAACCATTACAATCCTATTACACATTTTATAGGTTATAATTATCCTAAACATATATTGAATGATTCGACTTACTTACTCCTGAAACACCAGTTCAACATATTTTACCCAATCTCATTGAATAAATAAACATAAAATATGATTTTGAACATCGCAGTACATTGACTCAAAAGTTGAATAGATCTGATAATTTTTGAATATAGGTTACTTTAATATGATAACTAGAATTTTATTATTTAGCAAAACATATGCTCCGATCGCATCCACTGAAAATTCCTTTATTTGTTGATCTTTGTTGTGTAAAAATGATTTGTGAAACATTCGATAGTTTAGGCCAGGGGTCGGCAACCTTTTGAGTCGGAAGAGTCAAAAATTACAATTTACAAAATTTCAAAGCTTTTAAAGAGCCACAAAATTTTTTCTTGCCAACAATAAATAGTACTCGCATAAATAAAGTTTTTCGATAAAAAAAAATAATCTATTTTTTCATATGAAAGTAGTGTTTTTCACAACAAAGTAGATAATATATATATGGCAATATTAGATTATGAGTTTTATTTTGATAAAATAAATAATATTTGCGTATGGAACTGAAGAGCGTTGTAATTCGATGCGTTGGAATTCCAGCGCGTGGTAATTCAATGCATTGCAATTCCAGCGCGTGGTAATTCGATGCGTTGCGATTCCAGCGCTTGGTAATTCAATGCATCGCAATTCCAGCGCGTGGTAATTCAATGCATTGCAATTCCAGCGCGTGGTAATTCGATGAATTGCAATTCCAGCGCGTGGTAATTCAATGCATTGCAATTCCATCGCTTAGTAATTCAATGCATTGCAATTCCAGCGCGTGGTAATTCGATGAATTGCAATTCCAGCGCGTAGTAATTCGATGCATTGCAATTCCAGCGCGTAGTAATTCGATGCGTTGGAATTCCAGCGCGTGGTAATTCGATGCGTTGCGATTCCAGCGCGTGGTAATTCGATGAATTGCAATTCCAGCGCCTGGTAATTCGATGCGTTGCGATTCCAGCGCTTGGTAATTCTATGCATTGCAATTCCAGCGCGTGGTAATTCAATGCATTGCAATTCCAGCGCGTGGTAATTCAATGCATTGCAATTCCATCGCTTAGTAATTCAATGCATTGCAATTCCAGCGCGTGGTAATTCAATGCATTGCAATTCCAGCGCGTGGTAATTCAATGCATTGCAATTCCAGCGCGTGGTAATTCAATGCATTGCAATTCCAGCGCGTGGTAATTCAATGCATTGCAATTCCAGCGCGTGGTAATTCGATGAATTGCAATTCCAGCGCGTAGTAATTCGATGCATTGCAATTCCAGCGCGTAGTAATTCGATGCGTTGGAATTCCAGCGCGTGGTAATTCGATGCGTTGCGATTCCAGCGCGTGGTAATTCGATGCATTGCAATTCCAGCGCGTGGTAATTCAATGCATTGCAATTCCAGCGCGTGGTAATTCGATGCGTTGGAATTCCAGCGCGTGGTAATGCGATGCGTTTTTTATTCCAGCGCGTGGCGATTCCAACGCTTGGGAATATTAGATAATGAGTTTTTTTTGATAAAATAAATAATATTTGTGTATGGAACTGAAGAGCCACAGCTTTACATCCAAGGATCACATCCTTCGTCCGTATCGAATACCTGATGCAAACAAAATGGTGTCCAAAATAAACAAACGATTCAAATTACCGTAAAATTTCGATGATCGATCGTGGTGAAATTATGAATGCGAAGGTAGTTTCATAATGCGTTTTCTACGAATTCGTATCGGTCGGTATATTAAAACGAGTAATGAGCTTCAGCAACGAAGCTCCGTTGGATACCATCTAGAAAAATTTTAACATCCAGCGGTATGATCTGGTGTGCAAAAGCACTGTTGTGCAAAAAAGGGTGCTGAAGTTGAGACGAATCAAAGCGTTCGAACGCAGACTTTTAATACTTACGTGTACATTGCTCAGTGCCCGTCACCGGTGTTTCTTAGCTTATGCATAAAGCTCTTTCGTTACCTTCATCGTGTTCACGTCGGGCCTGTTTTCCCTGTCCCCGTCTCAGCCGGCTCCTCATCTCTCACGATTTCACCTCCCTCCCCCAACATTTCATCGAGGCTTCAACCCTTCTTCGACTGGTGGTAGCAAAGCAGGCAGTGTCTCGCTCGCTCGCAAGTGTTTCCGCCAGGATGTATCGCAAAATCTATACCCGTCAGGGGTTGCGCGAGGAGGTGAGAGCAGGGAGAGACCAGAGTCAGAGGATGAGACGGAAGAGTGGGCGATGTGGCGGAGGCCAGGGCGGTTTTCGAGAAGGGTGAGCCCCGTCACATTTCACTACAGACTAATAACTTCTGAATATTCATTTCGTGTTTCTCCTTGCCTGCTTGCGTACCCGTAAGCAAGGCTAATGCGACGCTCACAACGTACTCGATTTTCTGCTTAGGCTGTCAGTTACCCGGATGCCGCCCATCCAACATCGCTCATTCTTATTTTCGTTGCAATATGCTGCTGATAGACTTTCGTTCATTTTTTCCGAGGTCCTTAGTATGTCGGATATTTATAACCTGGACTGTCGGACTCTTGCTCGTACGGTGACTTGACGATGGAGTACGTCCATCGATGAAGTCTGACTCGATCTGGAATTTGCAAATTCTGGATTAGAAACTTCTGAGTTAGAGTTCTGATTAGAAAATTCTGGGTTAGGTCTTCTTCTGTGTGTAACGTTTTCGCCTGAATTTAAAAATGTTGGATTTGAAGGTATGGAAGGAACGTGAAATTGTTTGTAATGTGGTTATACTACCATACGTGTATTACTTATCAACCATATGTCTGAATGGTACTGATAAACTAATTTTCTATCTCGTTTGTTTTATTGAAGCAATTGATATTATTTACTGTTCCACATTAGGTTCTATTTTGGTTAAGTATAATGCAGTTTAGGTAGCCATATTGCTTAATATTAGATTAGGTTTAGACTAAGTTTCTCTGGTTACTCTTCAGTTTTATGTGAACGATATTATTCTTCAATTTATTTGAACTATTCTTTCTTCTTACAATTGTATTAGCTTACTATCCTTCACATTCTTCTATTTCGTTTAAATAATATAGATTATTGATGTATACATGTTAGGTTAGATTTGGTTTATTTTTACTATATTCCTTCACATTTTTCTATTTAATTTTAATGATATAAATGAATCCTTGATTTATCTGAAAAGAGATTTTATCTTCTCACAATTATATTAGGTTAGATTTATCTAAAGAGGTCATATCCACTTAAGACTTTGTTAGGTTAGGTTACATCTTTTATGAAATTTTTTAATGAACGTCACTGTTTGTACAATTTTTGCAATAGTACAAATAATAATTAGATAGCATACCAAAAAGTTCGATCTTTTTTTCACTGAAAATGATGGACTTCGTGTGAGTCGAGCTTAAAGAGGCACGTAACTCTCCTTCGTCGAAGCGAGAAAAACAGAACAGCTTGAAGGCGAGGGAAAAGCGAGAGGCGGTCGTCATGGTAACTATGAATTAAGTAATCAATGAATTATTATTGACATTGATGTTTTCGTCCGCCTTGTTGCGATATCTTCAGTCTTATGAAGCAGACCCTTCTTACAGATTGATACGTCTACAATATAATATAACTAACCAAACAAGATTCTGAAGAACAAATTCCTTCCTTAATTAGAAGTAAAGTAGCTTCAACTGATCAAATAAATTCAACCTTCCGATTAATTATTTCGAACTTCGAGCATCCGTTAGCTTGAAACGTCTGATCAGAGAATTATTGACATACTCTACTTGAAACTTAGACTCGTTTCAAAATCAACCTTTTCAAATTCAAAATTATGTATAAAAGAAAATATGAACTTGCATAAATTTTTTAAGCTTGAAAATTTTGGAAGAGAACTTGTCTGCTTCAAAAATTCTCTTCTGTACTTATTTCAGCATATTCTATTCATAAAATCAGTTGAAAAACATTCAAAAATCCTAGCAAAAAATTTCAGTAGTAATAGAAAACTTGAATAAAATTTTTAAGCTTGAATAAGTGTAAAAATTTTGAAAAACAAAAAAGACATCTTACAAAATAAAAAATTTTTCCAACAAACCACAAAGTGTATAATTAAAAATAAATCGATTAACAAAATTTGAACAGCTTAAAAAAGGGAAATAAATCAGAGACAGCAAAGTTTGAGAAAAGAGGTCTCAATTTCTTATTGCCCGGAGCGAAAGTGTCATCAATTAACTACAATCAATTAACAGAGGCACCCGTTCCAATTTCCAGACATTCTCCGTCTTCTCCATTCCCGTCTGTCTTGCTTATCGACAAAGAGTCGTTCCTAATTCGAAATGGAACTCGTAGAAGATACGATAGGAAACTCATGGGGGCGAAGAAGAAGAAAGTCAGGGGAGGCTCGGAAAGAAGACATGCAGTGGAATGCTTCGAGCCAACAGAAGAGACACCGTGCCTGCTTCAATTCTACGATTTCTGCAACGAATTAGCACGGACAAATTTCTCCCTTGCCTCGAACCCTCTGTTGTTTCTTCCTCGACTGAAATTTCCTCGCGTCCCGTCGCTCGCCTTAACGGAACATCCGATTTCGTTTTTTCTGTCCTCTTCGCTTTGATTGAAAAACTAATTTGCTTTGTCATCGACGTTTCGAACACAAAATCACTTGTACTTTTTTTATTGTGTGTGTTGTTGGAGCTAAAGTTAGTTTTTTGTTGAGAAATGTGGGTTTTTGAGGTTAGGTCACATGGTATGTAATGTTGTAAAGGTTAGGCATGTATTATACTATGTAACCTCAATTTTAGAGGTTAGGTTATGTAACCTTTTTTGTAGGATTAGATTACTTAAAATGGTATTGTACTATTTGGAATTTATTTTTAGATTCGAAGAATAGTTTCTCGATCAAAATTTACGTAGAATATTTAATATTAATATACGAAATTTTATCAATATTTCGCTGTTTATAACAAGGAATAAGAAAATTAACTTTCTTCACTTTGTTTCTTTTTAAACAAATCTTATTTTCATATTGTCATTAAATCAATAACTATTTGTAAAGAAATTTTTAAATATTATACTTATTCCACTTTCTACAGCACATATACTATTAACTAAATTTAATTATGTCAAAATTCTACATTTCTACACAGAAACAAAATTCACTAAAAATTATGTAAAAATTGTCTACAACTTGTCCAAAATTTATATTAAACATTCGTCAAAAAATTATCTAACAGTTGCCTCAAAATCGACTAAAAAGTGTCTAAAAAGTTATCTAAAAATTGCCTTAAAATTGTCTAAATCTTGTCCAAAAATTGTCTAAAAAATTATCTAAAAATTGTCTAAAGGTTGTCCAAAAATTATCTAAAAAATTATCTAAAAAAATCATCTAGAAAATTATCTAAAAAATTATCTAAAAATTGTCTAAGCTTGTCCAAAAATTGTCTAAAAAATTATCTAAAAATTGTCTAAAGGTTGTCCAAAAATTATCTCAAAAATTATCTAAAAAAATCATCTAGAAAATTATCTAAAAAATTATCTAAAAATTGTCTAAGCTTGTCCAAAAATTGTCTAAAAAATTATCTAAAAATTGCCTTAAAATTGTCTAAAAATTGCCTAAAAATTGTGTGAAAATTGTCGAAAATTTGTCGAAAGAATTATTAAAAAAAATTATCTAAAAATTGTCAAAAAATTGTGTAAAATTTGTCTAAAAATAGTCTAAAAAATGATCTAAAAGCGCACACAGTAATCCCGAGGGTAAAATTTTCAAGTACCCTCGAAAGATCGAATAGCGCACAAATTAGGGAGATCGCGCATTAGTAAGATCGAAAAATAGAAGCCCCTGATACGAAAAGAAAAGAACAAAACGAATGAAAATTTAACAACGACGACTGACAATCGTGAATTCGCTCCCTTGCTGTTCTGTCCTGTACGACGTACCAGTGTACCAACCCTCCATTGTCTCGAACGACCCCCCTCCGGTTAGGAAGCGCGCGATAATAAATATAGAGAATGAAAAATTATTAAAAACTTCCTTTTTAGCCTTGGTAATCCTCGTCGCCCCCAGAGATGCCCGCATTAAAAACCTGCCACCCCCTTCCTCATCGCCTGGCCGACCTCTTTCTCCGCCACCACTTTCTCCACCCTTGTCCATCCTGACTCCGAGAATCCTCGGGGTTGGGTGTCCGGACACGCGAATTATTTATATGTAGAAGTCTCTCTGACGACATTACCAGTGTTAGCATTAAATCATAATGTACGACTCGCTGGGAACCACCGTGATTCGTCCTTACGCGCGTTCCTCTGACAACGGGATCCTCTTTCATCAGATTTACAACATTCTTCATTCTTTTTTATTCCCGAGTTCGTTAATTTGGATGAGTGGAATGTAAGTTTAACTCTTTCCATGCAGCGTTCAATCACGTAAATGCTTACAGTGGATATGTGCGTACGATTATAATTCATTCGATTCAATTGGAGTTTGGAGACTGTTTCAATATACTCTCATTGCTTTACGTTGTTTCATTACGTCAGTGTTTTACAGTTATTACTTTGACGTATGTTATTAGTACTGTGTTATTACGACTGCGTATATAATTAGTACTGTGCCATTTATTACTGCTATGGTATTCATAATTTGGGGACTATGTGCACTTTTATTATTGCTGTTTTAGAGGGATAACTGATAATCATGCATATTACTGCATTTAGAATACAGTGATTAGTTTGTGCTGAATTAGTGACTATACTCATTTTATGTATGTTTTACTGGCAGATAACTTATACAGATATAATATGAAACATAAGAATCGAGTGACAATTTAACACCACCTAAATTTAGATGACTATAACACTCTTGGTTAAGTCTACTTAATGGATAGTTATCTAAATACAATAAATTCCTAGATATCAATGAATGAAAAAACTTTGAGATAGGTGACTATAATAATGATAGATGACTATAAACTGAGTAGGATCCATCTACAAACAGCTGACTATAGTAGCCTTAATATCTAGCGTCTACTTAATGGTTGATAGCTCTCCAAATACAATAAATTTTCAGAACCTGTGGCTATAGGACCAGTATAAGTTTACTAAGAGGTGACTATACGAGTAGCATAAATCTAATAAGCAATGACTATAGTAGCCTCAGTATCAAATAAATGGATAGTGGATGTCCAATATTAGACGGTGGTAAAAAGGTGTAATTACTTGTAGATCATCCACCTAATTTGATGACTATAACAAACTTATAGTATCTAATAAGTAGGTACTGAGTATTCACTTCTAAGTAGGCAGTGGTAAAGCTATAATAACTTGTGGGAGTAGTATTAACCTAGTAGTTGACGAAAGTGTTCTTAGTATTCCATAAATAGTCATTGGTTATTAATAACTTATTAAGTAATATTGTAGTTATAATAGCTTGTGGAATCAGTATAAACCTACTAGTAGTTCAGTAGTAGGTTCATACTGATTCCACAAACTATTATAGTCATTAGTGACCCACAATTAATTAAGCAGTAGTATAGATATAACTTTTATATTTCTGAAATCAAATAGTAACAGATGACTATAACAGCCTTGATATGCAATAAAAGAACATTGGTCCACTATTAGAAAATCCACTAAAATCCACTATAAATCCACTATTAGATAGTCAATAGAAAGTAACTATAATTACTAATGGATCCAGTACTCATCTAGTAATAAGTGACTATAATAGCCTTAATATCCAGTAAGTAAACATTGATCTATCACCAGGTAGTCAATGAAGGATAACTATAACTACTTGTAGATTCAGCATTCTTCTAGTAATTGGTGACTATAGTAGTCTTAATATCCAATAAGTAAGCAGTGGTATCGATCATTAGATGGTCAACCATAAGATAACTATAACTACTGGGTCCAGTATACATCCATAATAAGAGATTATAATAAGCTTAATGTGCAATTGGAATTGGTATGAAGCATTATGTATACTTTTGCACCAACATCCAGCTAGTAATAAGTGACTATTCACTTGGATCTAACGTGTACCTAATGAAATGTCCATATACACTCAGTGACCACTACATGGCTCTATAGAATCCACTAATCCAATGTCTACTTATAGCCACCCTTACTTCATGGCTCTGTAAAATCCACTAATCCAACGTCTACTTATAGTCACCCTTATTGCATGGCTCTGCAAAATCCACTAACCTAATGTCTACTTATAGTCACCTTTACTACATGGCTCTGTAAAATCCACCAATCCAACGTCTACTTATAGTCACCTTTACTACATGGCTCTGCAAAATCCACTACCCTAATGTCTACTTATAGTCACCCTTACTGCATGGCTCTGCAAAATCCACTAACTTAATGTCTACTTATAATCGCCCTTACTACATGGCTCTGTAAAATCCACTAATCCAACGTCTACTTATAGTCACCCCTACTTCATGGCTCTGTAAAATCTACTAAACCAATATCTACTTATAGTCACCCTTAGCCCAAGTAGTAAGTGCTGATAATAAACCCAGCATTCAAGGTACTCAAACAAGATTCCAGCTCCACACTTAAAGCTCTCTACCAATACAAATAAGATTGTATTTGTTTACAAAAAAAGTAACAAGGTAGAATTTTTTAAATGAATAATATTGCACGAAGTAAAATTAGAGATCCATTCTGTTGGGAACTTAGCGTCGGTATAAAAGGCTCTGGTCGTCCTTTACATCTTCATGCGCCGATTGGATTTGCCAATTAATTGCCAACGAGGGATAAAGCCGGCAGACCGTGGATGAAAGAATAACGACGCGGAAACGAAACGAAATTTAAATATTCTCGCGGTATTGCCGACATTCCTCTGAGCCTCCCCAGTTCACAGGAAAGGGAGAAGCGCGAGTGCTCGGTGTAATTGCAAAATTGCATTAGCTTTGTGTTCTTCCGCCGTTCGCCCAGACGTAAGAGATACGCATGCAGAGCGTGTGTTGCATCAGATGATTCATATGGATTTTCATGTTTCGTTCTTCCCCCCCCCCCTCCTCAGGTAGGCGATAAGTATCGTTCTTTCAGACCAACACGCCCGCCAGGCCACCAGATAAATCTTCACAGATTTCTGTGAATGAGAAGGGAATCATTATTGCAGCAGGAATACTGATCACCTAGCTTTTAATTACGAAAGCTACGAAAAAGCTTCGCTCAAGATCACCATTCTCAACAGATACGGTTATTAATCTTGAGAACCAATTATTTTCCATTTTATACTTTTCTACTTTCACTTTGTCTTTGACTTTCTGCAAACAATTTTTAACTGTAACTTCGAAAACTTCTGACTAGTTGAGTTGAACAGTTAACCATGGACACATAATTCGAAATGGAAAGTAAACAACAAGAATAAACTATAATTTTGCCAATAAAAATAGACTTCAAAAAGAATATAAGTTTTGCAATTGAAAATAGGAAATTTCTGAATCAATCAAATTTTAATAGCGTAAAAATGAAAGGTAGTTCGAGGATGGTTTTTGGTTCAGTTGAAGCAGCTCTGTAAATAACAAATCCGAAAATTATACCGACATAATAAATGCATCCAGGAGAGACAGTCTTTTCACACCTCGTGCTTTGTTCAGCAGAAAGTTTCCGAAGGATACGTAATAATCCTGGCCACAATTCTGCGCGCACCATTCTATAAAGTAGGATGGCGGCGGAAAAAGAGGGACGCCGGAAGGTTCGCGGAACGAAAGAGGGAAAAGAGAAAAGAGAAAGACGTGTAGGTACGGCAGCGTGCTGTATTAGATTTGCTTTCTAGGACACTTTAATCAAAATGTACCTATGTAAATTTTTGAATACACATCCCTCGTCTACTCGCGATGTTTGTATAGGTCAGGCGAAGGTATTTTCCTGGCGAACACCGGCGTCGCAAACGGCACGGGGCTGCCGTCGCCGTTGCGTCCCCGTGAATTAAAGAATTTGCAATTCTGAAATTCAGGCGATCGCATACATACACCACCATCCGGTTTTATCACCGCGTCGGCCTTTCGTCTGGGGTAAGTATCGACCGAGGCAGCCCCCAGCACTGGACCAGGCTACGCCGAAGAATGTGGGATGCAGCGAATTCGTTCTTGCACCCAGGAATCCTTTTCCGTTCGTCATTTCAGGTATGCTCGCTTTTATACTGCGTTCCGATATTGGATATATATCACACTTACATACCTACCTTTGGATCACAATGGTTCGGCTACTTTTCACTTGTATTATCCAAGATAATTTCAATGTCATCCAATTTGGAGAAATGGGATTTACAAATTAGCATCACTAGGAGAAGATCGTTAATAAATTGTGAAATGTATTAGGTGTTATGGATACACCTAGGTCTACATACTTAACTGTTCATAGGTAGACCTTAATACTCTGTAACTTAACGAACATGTATTATCACAACCCATCTGCCTGATTTACTTCTGTAAATTCTTTACTGATTTAAGGTAATCAATTGTTGATACAGTAACTGCTTATTAAACACAGAACTCTGAAGTTTGTATTAACCTTGTTTATTTAATAATTTCATTAACCCTTTAAGATAGTCTAAATGTGGACTTCAAGGTATCTGAAAGAACAAAAATGTTCACACTGGCAAGAATAACTTTAACATCCCTGTGACACCAATTTCCTAAACTCGGCCTTAAACTTGAATGAAATATAGAAAATAATTTTTCAATATCGCTCACGATGAAACTCACCGAAAGAAGAAGGGAGATGAAAGGATAGCGAGCCACGAATTTCAAGATAAATTCCAAAGGACAATTACGACATTTTAATTGCACAATACCCAGGAATAGAGGACGTCGAATACAGAACAGAGAGGACGAGGTAAAAAGGAGGAAGAGAGGAGGCCAGACGCGTTGGTGGCGGAGAAGAAGAAGAGAAAGAGACGGACAAAGGGGGTGTTGCGAGAGTGGGGATGGACGGATACAAGAAATGACCGACCAAGCACACACGCGTATAATTATAATAACATTACTTGACAGAGATGGCAGCGAGAGACGAGCCCTGCCGGACAGGCTACGGCGAGCATTGAAATATTATACCTACCAAAGAGAAAATAATTAAAATTCAACCCTTGCGCTTGCTTGCTTGGCTCGCATACGAACACACAGAGACGATGTACGCGTGTGCATCGACGTACTTACCCACGTATCGCACGGTAACCACCCCATCCTTCACGACCACCATCCCTACCCACCCAGTTCTTTTCCAAGGATGGGGTTTCCCATATTTTTTCCAGCGCCGTAGGTACCAGGTATTCTAGAAACGTTTGTTCGTTACGGACGTGATTCTGAGCACCGTTCCACGGGTAAGTAGAAAAATCTACCCCCTGTGCTCTGCTCGCGTATCGGATTATCAAATGTGCTATGTATGTATGCGTTCAGCTACCTTTCATTATAAAAATTTTTACTCCCATATTGATCGTCATGATAATTGAAATGGAGAGATATTTTTAATGAATTATCTTAATGTTAATTTATACCACCCTATCGCGTTACGTCTGGCCATACAGTGCTTGCAAATATAACAGAACCTCATTTTCAATTTTTCAGAGATTATAATTCGTTGCGTGGAAAAGAAAATATTGGTAGAGGTTACATATCATTACGTACGATGCACTGATCAAATATACCAATCTTTTCTTTACAGAAAATAATGTTATTTGTAATCAAAATGTTATTTGGGCAAATCGAACTTTTTATATAGCAATGGTAATACTCAAAGTTTTACAATTTTTAGAAAACTCAAATTAACAAAAGCGGTTGATATTGTACATATATGTGGATGTGAATACCTCAGTTATGGCAGAAACTCTACGTGTAATATAAAAATCATAATTATCGTGTTTCTACACCATAAAATCTAACCTATAAATCGGTATCGAAACCTCAGGTTCAGTGTCGCCATCCGTAGTTAATAAATGTGAAAAATTACCGCAATGTGTACAGTTGAAATTTTATATAAAGTCAACACAAACTTTATAGGTTACAATCAACACAAACTCTATGGGTCATAATGAACACAAACTCTATATCATAACACAAACAGTATAGGTCACTGTAATCAGCACAAACTTTTATGCTCAGCTGAAACAAATTTTTGATAACTTCTACAGAAGGTTCAAATATAAAATAAATAAACACGACAATTTGATTTTGTCAGGAATAAAATTACTTATAGCATTGTATATTTTTGTTATCATATTTGTCCCTCCGAGTTGAATATTTTCCTCGATCATTAAAAATGTTATTTATCCTGTACACTCGCGGTTTGTATTGTGAAATAGCAAACGATAGCGAACGTCAGCAAGCCGGATACGTATAAATGCGATACAGATACTTGGGTCAAATATGCATTAATAAATGCCGTATTAATCTCGCAAGGGGGAAGGATAGAACGATATTATCGAGCGACGTTCCCGGCGAACGTCAGTTTCACCTCCGTCGTAACTTTTTCATGAATAATCCTGGGGCTAATTTGAATAAATTATAACAGGCGGCGTTTGACTGGCCCCGAATTCACGACAGTGCTATTGATAGCCGTGAAAACGGAACAAGAGGGAGAGGAATCTCCGTGGCTTCCATTAATTCCTTTGTCTCTCCAGTTCGCGGACGAAGAAGTCATTTTCAAAGCCTTCGTTTTTTTTATTCCTGTCCCCTACCGAACAACCATTAAAATATCAATTAGAACGGCACTCGTGTTTGCCATTTCACGAGATCGACGCCTTTTCTGCGATTCAAACCCGCCTCGTGACGTAATCGATTCGTGTAATTGGGGTGAATTGAAATTGATATAAGCGAGATTGAATTTAATTCATTAATTCTGCTTCAACTCGTTGTTCTTTATTGTTGACCAGATATTCATTATAAACTTGGATTGTCCGTCATTTAGTCTCTTCAAACTTTTCTCAAGTACGTTTATACAAATATTTTTACTTGAAGATGCTAAAAATTACATACAACTGAAACATCATGTATGCTATAAGAAATGTATGCATTTTATAATTTGGGTAAATTTTCAAATAAATTATTTTTGTCAGAGGTGTAAATTATATTTTAGAGAAGATATAGGGTGTTTCATAAGTTGCGAAATTCACTTATTGGTATTTTTTTTTAATTCAAAAAAGAAGCCTCAAATCCCATTTTTGTAGAGGAGAAAGTTATTCAGAATTAACTGAACTGCAACCCCTTTCTGAGAATACTATTTGAGAAACACTCTGTGTAAAGTTTGACAATTGAAAATTATATCACGTTTACATTATTAGTTCTTTTATACGTTCCTGCTAAAACACCCTGTATACCAAATTATAAAGCAATTGACATTTTTTTTCATTAGCTTTTCAATAAAGTGTTTAATACTCTATATATTATTTTCGTTTTAGTTTCAGATAACATTATTTATTTTTATCAATAGAATATATAAATGAAGTTGAAAGTCACCATGTACAAATCGTTCAAACCCATATATGATGCATTATTTTCATTTAAGTTTGACGTTATATTATTTTCATGAGTAAAATAATGTAAGTAAAGTTTTACTGGTAAAATCACCCTGACACCCTGTACAGACTGTTATTCCTTTCATACTGTGCTCTTCTTGAAGCACCTTGTATATCAAATAACAAAATTGTAATTTTCTGTTTTTGTGAACTTTTCAATAAAGCGTTCAAACCCATATTTGATGCATTACTTCATTTAAGTTTGACATAATATGATTAATGTTTATGGGTAAAATCTGACAGCCTGTACAAATTTACTCCTTTCACCTGAACCACGCAGTACCCAATTAAACCGGGTATCTTCATATCTCTGCAAAATATACAAATTGGCTGTATAGGAAAGCATAAGAGATTTTCATTCCTTTAAAACCGCATCCCTTGCTCCGCAAGAGAAAGCAATATCGGAATCGAGGATACCAGTATTCACGAAGCATCGAATTCCTTCGCGAGCGATAGCATCTACAATGGCAGCGAAAGCTTGAATAGAAGAGTCCCAAAGGTGGGAGGAAGAATCGAGGGTTGCTAGCTTGAATACCGAGAAGACGAAAAAGGATAAGCAGACACGTTGAATAGAGGAGAGGACAGAGAACGATATAGAAAGGCAGAATCGCCGTTTGCAAGTGTTATTTGTACCGTATCGAAGAACCCCGAGACTTCAACTCCCTCTATATCCTCCCACACCCCCCGCAGCCACCCTTCGAACCGCCTTACAATTTCACCCTGGCTCGTTTCGCTTCTCCGGCGACAAATAAGCAACAGAACGAACACGGCCCTATCTCGCACCAGCTACGATCCGCCTCGGAAGCACTTTAGATTCTTCAGTCTTGATTCCGTATCCTGGACTGAAATTTATCTTCTTCGACCCCGCCCGCTTGCCGAGACGTCCTTTTAAATTGGAATCAAATTCTTATCTGCGTTCGTCTGCCACAATTTTATTCCCATTGCAATAGCGATACCTTCAGACGAGGTAATGAGTGTATCGGAGATGTCTCGGGTTATTTTGTCTAGGACGGAGATGGGTAAGCGGTGCACGTGTAGGTACAAGGCACCTATGGACATGTAGTGGGTAATTCTTCTATAGGGTATTTGGAAGTTTGGGAGTTTAACGTTTGTAAGTCAATTGGTTTATCAATTTAGAAATTTAGGATTTTTGGAATTCATAAATTGACAGTTTCTTTAGTGGAGGACATTTGTGGGTAGTGAAAGGTAATGTTTTGGAGGTTTGGGAATTTTATTCTTAATTAAATTAAGTTTATTAGGCACAATTTTTGAAGTTCCAAAATTCTTAAAATTCCAAATTTCTAAATATGTAAATTCCTGAATTTCCGAATTCTTGAATTCTTGAATTCCTGAATTCCCAAATTACTTTATCCTCAAATTGCTAAATTACTAAATTCTTAAATCCCTAAATTTTTAAATTATGAAATTCCTAAATTCCCACATTCTGAAATTCTTAAATTACTAAATTAAAACTAAGCACACAAATTTTTGAATTTCCAGATTCCTATATGTACAATTACTTAAATCCCCAATTTTTGCAATTTTTAAGATTCAAAATTCCATGTTTCTAATTATCCAAAATTCTGAGTTCCTAAGTTTTTAAAATTCTAGATTCCCAATTTTTTAAATTTGGCAGTTGTAAAAATTACAAATTTGAAATTTCTTTATTAACAAATTTAAAGTTAAAATATTTGAAAAATTAAAAATTTGCACTTCTGAATTTCTATTCTTCCAACTTTCTCAATTCGTATCTCAAGGAAGACGAATATCTTTCCCGAGTAATTTTCTGTATTTGTATTTGTCTTCACAATTTTTGGGCCATATAACGAGACTCTACTATAAACCTACAAACAGAAAGACAATACTCATGAAATTTTCTAAAATCCTATGTAAAGACAATATCTCATAATTTTTGGGCCATATAACGAGATTGTACTACTAATCTACGAATAGGAACACAATATTCATGAAATTTTCTAAAATCCTATATAAAGACAATATTCTTATTTTCTAAAATCCTATATAAAGACAATATTTCATAATTGTTGGGTCATATAACTAGACTCTATTAAAAACCTACGAACAGAAACATTCATGAAATTTCCTAAAATCCTATACAAAGGCAATATTCCTAGAGCATCGATACTTTTATTCGCAAAATACCATACTCTACAACTCCTCTTTAACTGCACACACAAAACAATATTCAACTCATCCAAAAAATTACATCATGCATGTATATTATAGGTTTAATTGTAAAATCGTGAAAAACATCTCTAAAATTCTACAACCCACAAACTCCCTTCTGAAATTAAAAACCCCATCAATCAGCAACCCCAAACGCATCCTACTACCCTTCACTGGGCACCTCGATCACCGATCACGCATTAAACTTGTATCACACGTTTCCTATTTCCTCGACCGCATCGATTGCGAACAATTATCCTCGCCATCTTCAAAGGAACACCCTCCGCGTTTCTCCATGAAATTTTTAAGCGTTGCAAGCGAGTCAGGAATCGATTAAGGTATAAGTTTTACGAGACGATCGTCGAGACAGGGTTGTGAGAGCGAAACGAGAGTACGCTCGGTTTCTTCGTCGTCATTTTTATCGGCGCGGATAAGACAGCCGGGCTAATTCGCATTCCCCTTGATGTCTGCCGGAGTTAACAGTTTTAAGGGATGAAACGAGTATAGATCGAAGGTTGTGGGGTGGAATGGGGTGGGCGATGGTTAAGAAGGGAGCGCCAGGGCAGGTTAGGGGCGAGAAGGAGGCGAAGCAAGAAATTGATATAGCATACGAAAATGAATTGCCCCTTTGCCGAAGAATGTTCCACGGCAATCTGCCTTGTGTCTCGCTTTTTTTATACCTTTTATGCTCATTTTCAATTTTCCCTGTACCGATCTTATAGGACCCCGTGTATCAGCATAACGTGTCACACGTTTCTTTGTAATTTTTCGAAACTATAAGACTTTACTGTCGTATAAACTTCCGTGGTAGAATTTTCTAAAGTTTTGACGTATTGTTACGCGTCGGGTCAAATATTAACTTTTTATAATTGTTGTCGAAGGTTGTAAATCTTCGAAGACCCATGGCGTTTCCACAACTTGTTACGGTAGTGGAATTATATGTAAAATGATTATTATAAACTAGAATTTATAGAGTGGTTCAGAGTCCTCCACACTGGTGTGCCCAAGTCAACGAAGGATGTAGATCATTATCCCACTAATTGTAATAATTGTTGAATGTTGTTATCGTTGTTAGAGACTATCGTTTGTAAAAGTGAGTATCTTTCACCGAAGTTAGTTTTAGACTGACCGTCACTTCTAAACGGCCAGAAAAGAAAGCAAGGGAGGAAGTTCAAGATATGAAGGAGTCACCAAAAGGGACCAATCAGTACAGATTGTTATTTGTAAAATATAGTGATTGGTGAGATGGGTCAGCGAATGAAATTGTAGGACCTTTAGCATTCATTCCAAAGTTGTAAAACGCTTCGTTAATAAAGTGACCCAAACAGTTAACTGATTTGAGTCCTTCAAAAGAACGAAGTAACGGGACCCGCTACAGGGGTGCACAGTTTAGGACCATGGAAATAAACTTCTTTAAAGAAAGCTATATTGGCGTTATAAAATATGTGCTTTTCTAGCCTGTTAGAAAGCTATTGTCAATAGTTAGGAACGTCAAGTTGTGGAGACGTTCATGTGGCCTTAAATATACGTTTGAAAATCACAATAAAGAAACATTCTAGAGTTCGACAGAATATTTATAAATATTACATTAATTGTATTCCAAGCAACTCGTAACACGTATTGGATCGTGTCTTTAATCAGAGATACTGCAGATATTCATGGAAGTGATTATTGTAGGGAATGAATTTTATTATGGTGTGTGGTGTATGATGCACAATGTATGACGTATGTACGGTGTATTTTATAATACAATGTTTGGACGATAACAGATCTATAGTTTGGAATATTCGAGAATCGTTTCATAACACAATATTCGACGGATCGTTTTTGTATTTGCACGTATTCCATCCAGAGAAATATTAGAGGCGACAAGACGAACAGACATTTGCGACGCGGTAATTAATTGCCAAAAAGAACATAATATTTCATAATATTTCAAACACCACTAGTTGATTTTATTGAATATACACATTTAATGATTTAATCGCATACAAAATTTGTAAAATTTGTGCACGTCATGAAACTTCTAAATATTGTAACATTTATGAAATGTATGAAATTTGTGTAATTAATGAAATTTGTAAAGTTTGTAAAATTTGTGAAATTTATGAAATTTGTGAAGATTTTAAAATTGTTGAGATTTGTGAAATGCATAGAAATTATAAATATACATTTATAGGAATTATAAATTCAAGAAATTTGTGAATTACAATAGCATGGAACGTAGGAAATATAATTTTGTGAAATTTATGAAATTTATGAATTATAATTTTATAATAATTAATATTTAGTTATAACTTTGTAAGATCAATTATGATTTTATAAAATCGATTTTAATTTTTCAAAATTTATGAATTAAAATTTTATGAAATTTCTAGTCAATGCAATTTTTCTAAATTTGTGAAATTTGTGAATTATAAATTTATAAAATGTATAAATTACAGATATTCAAATCTTTGAATTTTTTATTATCAACATTTTTCAAATTTCCAAAATGCCAAATGTTCAAATTACAAGTTCTTTAATTTCACATACCGTCACTTCCAAATTTCCTAATTCATAAATCTACAAATTCTCAATTTTCAGTTTCCAAATTCACAGATCTATAAATTTCCAAATTTCAGAATTTCAGAAAAAATGTTTCTATATAATTTCGTTATAATATTTTAAAAAGTCTTCAAAGCGAAATTGCAAAATCTGCCTCTATAAGACTCTTAAATACAATTCAAAATATCTCTAAAAAAAATATTGCTTTTCAACTTCAAACTACAATACTAAAATTACGAAATCGCATTTCCTACATTTCTGAAAACAAACATGTACTACTCTTACCTCTCCTAACCAAAATAGTTTGATCTCGATCTCGATATAAAATAAAAATCAAAAACAAAAAATAAGTAAGAATAAAAAAATTCCCAAAAATCAGTCCTACTTTTATTTCTCATACTTTACTATCAGACTTCACCCTCAAAAGCGCCAAATTTTCATCGTATCCATACTTCGCATTTGTACCATCGAACACGTGCTGCGTAAATTCACGATACCCCGAAGACACGGAAGCAAAGGGTTGTAGAAAAGTCGAGGATCGATCGATCATGCATTATAGACTGGAAACTGACAGCCGGTGATAGATCGTGGTAATTAAATAACTCGTTGCGATCATGCCAGCCTCGAGATTCGGTCACGGCAACAAAGAGGGTGGAGGTGGGGGTTAGTTGCACGAGGGTTCGGTAGCATGTGCACGTCATTTCTGAACGGGGTGTAATTGACAAGGCAATTGATAATCGCTATACAGTTGACAGTATCTCCAAAAATGTACGAGCATTAGGCTTTCACGATAAATATCTATTAATCATCTAATTATAATTGACATTTGTTTTATGCTAATTTTTGTGTCAAGACTTATTTTTGCTTCGAACACGCAAATGGTGAGCGTAATGAATAATCAGGTGAATTTTTTTCGATTTTTGTCGTAATTTATTAATACATTTTTTGAGGTGTGTTATGAAGTTCAAAATAGTACCAACCTTGAAAACATCTTAGATACTTATTACTTGCTATACACTTCTAGAATTATTGAATTAATATAACTGTTACATATTCAAATACAGTGAATTAACCTTCATTTTCTTACAAAATTTTGTAGTGCTTTTATCCTGCATTTTCATTCATTTCAAATATCGGTAAAAATGAGTAAACACGAACGGTGTAAACAAAACATAAAAATGACCGAAGTCAGCTTTCATTCTACATCACAAAATTTAGTCCTTATTTTATTTCAGTTATCGGTAAAAATGAGGTAGTTCAGAATTGAGAAACATCCCCAAAGTGGAACAAACGCAATTTTTATTTAAATATCTTCGAAATTTCATATCCAACAATGTAGTCGATATGATAGTCACGTTGAGAATGCGTCGAAAGATTCCCCAGTGAGGTTTTCTTATTCGAAGGGATACCTGCGATAGCGAAGCATCCCCTGGCACGAGGGGTGGTAGCAGCAGGGGGACCAATTTTCACAGCAGCGAGATATATCCGGAGGTCTCGGAGTACCGAAGGGTTGGCGGCAAAGATCACAAGTAATTGAATGGGGGTGAGAGGGTGGTCTCGTTCTAACCCCCGTGAGTGTTCAACCAATTAATCCACTTCAATCCAGAAAGCAGTCCTGTGAGCATCGAGGAACCTTTCTTTGTTTCTCTATTACGTTCTGCAGACGTGGCCAAGATGTATTGTGATCGAAGGAAACACCTTCGGGGATTCAAACTCTGTCGTCGATCTTTAATGTTTTAGCAAAATATTTCAACGACTCTTCTGACATATTATTTGTTACATGACGAATGGTACCATCTTTCAGAAGATTACATGTTTTATGATAATGAAGAACAGAAAATATACAGTAGTATTTGATGGTATAAGAGGAAAGTTAAAACTTATTACATTTCACTTACATAATTATGTTTATAATTTACAATACTTAGTAATTAATATCGGTGTCTACAACTACTCTAAATACTATTGTCCTCCTACAAGTGTCCTTTCACCTGCTCTTTACACCATTTACTTCATAGGAATCTAGATAGGTTCTCCTAGGAATCTGTATCATCTATAATCTCCATCTCCAACGTTCGATAGTAATCCATAAACCAAACAAGTTTTTCAGCACCAGAGTTGATCATTACTGCAATGCTAAGATAAAGGACTGGTTGGGCATATTTTGAATTAACTGATCCTCAATCATACAAATTACAATTGGTGTCAAAACTTGATCTCTCTGCAAATACAATACAGGTTTGTCACATTCGTAACATCACAAGTCTGAGTGTAAGTTATCACAATAAATTAACAAATTCCATCACATCGCAATGTGGAGTTAGCAACAAAAGTTGAAGGTTCGCATGAAGGACACTCGCAATAGAGGTAGGTATAGATAGAAGGAGGTAAACCGCTATTAATCCACACCAAAATTGAGTATTATTAGGGGATAAATCCGGGATTTGCGGTGGACCGGGTTAAAATCTCTTTCCGCCGTATCTCAGGAATATCTGGTAATCGTTACTTTACGTGCTAGCGAGAAACTTTTTCCCTCTCCACAACTCTCTATCTATAAGATTAGACCAGATGCGGATTTACTTTGTTTTATTGACCAGACCATCCCCACGATCCAGCCTGAAAGGGACTTAATTGGTATTGCGGGGACGGTTTGATACCGCAACGTTTGCAGACATGCCTATCCGAATTCTTCGGATTTCCAATTTGATACTGTATGCTCATTAGAATAATCCGGGAAGCTCTTTTTTCACCATAGAGAAACAATATTCTGTGTAAAAAAGGCTTTTCGAAGTTTGGATGCAAGTTTATGATTATGCAGTTTAAAGAGGATAATTTTGGTGATGTTAAGCAACATAACTGAATTTTTAGAAGATGAGAGTGGAAATCTGAGTCAATCTGATATATTATATTATACTTAACATGTAGTTCTATAATGACCGTGTATAACATATCATTGTTTACTACATATGTGATGTATATATCACGAACACTCAGAATCAAAAATATGACATTCAAGTATAAATGAGAAGACTATAACAATTACACGTACATATAGTATATACTTAACATAAAGTTGTTGGTATAACATGTCTATTACACATATGAATATGATGAATACCCACAACCAGAAATGTGATATCCCAATATGAATGAAGTGATTCTAAGAATTACACGTACATACATATGTACATTGTACGAAAACTCATAATATGAATGAGGAGATAATAAATACACATATACACATGTGTCACACATATGTATATAATTGTACAGAATGGTTTAACACTAATATGACATGATATCAATAGCAACCTTCATATGTGTATTCTATTTTATCCTTAACCTTGCGTTATTTTGACACACGTGACACACTCATACCTCGTGATCAATTTTTATTTAACATTGCACTTGCACCCGACAAATAAATCATAGTACAAGGCTATCAACATAAAACAGTTAAGTTAAAAAAAATAGATGCTATAAATCCAGTAATCGAAAGATCCTTCGAGAAGTTCTTATCGTTTGTATGCAAAGTTTCTCAGGTAACCGAAAGTTCGAGGGAAGTACATCGACGGGCAGCAGAAGCTCGTCGCAGAAAAGTCGAAGTTTATGGCAGGAGGTAACGGGTCTCGACTGTACAGATTGTCGAATCGGGAAAGGACAAGAGAGGGCAACATGCTAATTTATAGCACCCTGGCGCTCCATTACGAATATTTATCCGTGGCGAGTTTAATCTAAACTTGGAGAGAATCCTCCTCGTCTTTCCCGCGCCAACTCTGTCATGCCGCCACCATTTCGAGGGTGTGACTCATCTTTCTCCATCCAACCTGCAAGTCTATTTACTCCTCCTTGTCGACGAGAAATCCTCGCGTCACCTTAACGACGTATTGTCTCTGCGACTTATCAAAACAATTCATTGAACTACTATTTCATGCCCTACGCGGGAACATTGTCTCATCTGTCGCTGATTAAACGGTGAAATCTCTATTCTTGCGATAAGTTTTTATTTTTCATGAATACTGTGCAAGAATACAGTGAGGTACACTTAATTACACATTTGAGACACAAATTTTGAAATGCAAGAACGAATTTGGTCGCCAAACTTTATTATGATGGTTTAATAACCTTGCAACTGCTATTGAAACATAACCTATATTTCTCTGGTATTTAATTGGCTTACACGGAAGATTTAATATATTAAAAATAATTTGAGTTACTTCAGTAACTTTATTAAGAGTTTGGGGATGCAACCCCATCTTGCTTAGAACAAGAATTAAGGAATCTATAAAAAAAAGTCTTCTAAAAAATGAAATGCGATTTATTGTACAATATCCAGTATGTTAATTCCAGTGGCTATAGTTTTCGAATCTCACGGTTATGTTCATTCCTCGCCACCCCATTTCTTCGAAGCTCCTTTGCATATTAACAATATTGCTGTTCGAAGCGATGGAGGAGCAGTTTTGGGATAAAAAATTACGAGCGAGCGAACCCCTCGAGCTGTTTTCCCCTTCTTCGTTTTCGTTTCTTCGGCTCGCTGTATTTTTCTTCATTTTCTTGGACACAAACCCCTACCCCGTGTTCTCCATCGAGCCTCCTTTACGATACTGCCAATTACACGCCTGTTTGAATTCACTATCCAACCGAGGCGAATACCCCCGATAGAAATTTTTATCGTTCCTTCTCGGGGATCTGCTCTGCTGCACTTCCTGTTTCTTTACGACAGCCTTTTACTTCCTCGTTGACGATTACCGACGGTTTCAGTCTTCTCAAATGTCTTTATAATATGAAGATTGACTTCGGGTATTAATTTCGATCTGTAATTAATTTATTCACTTGTGATTAATGATTCATGTGTTATAGGTGAATTGTTTTATATATTCTTTAAAAATTTTGACTGTGGATTGAAAACACGTTTATGATAAAATTTGATGGGCTTAAAATTAAGATATGTGCTGTGACATAGTTCGAAAATTTCGTATGTGTTACACTTTATATGTTACACTGTCTCCTAACATTAAACCTTGTACATTTTGTGTACAGCAAAGTTTAATCACTATTCTCAAAATTTCCATCAAATAGTCTTTTAGCAAGTATTCGGAAAAATGATCGCAGCAATGCGACTGATCTATCACATCTATCAAACAATACAGAAGCGATTTTAATACAGCGCGAAAGCCCCCAAGTACGAACAATAAATGTGACAAAGTACTCGTTGAAGGTTGTCGAGGGTGATATTACTCTGTAATAGATATTACGTCTACCTGGCTCGCATATTAGGTTTTAATATACAGGATACGAGCGGCGTTGAATACTTTTTCCTTTGTGAAAAATTCACGTCGGCTGCAACTTTTAATACGTAATACCCGTCGGCAGACGCGTCGTCGAGCGTACATCATTCGCGACATGGATCGCATCGAAAAGATGAGAAATAATTAACAAATTAACATAAATCAGTTTCATACTAACAACGGTTATGTATCTGAAAAATTGTTGCAGATTAATGTAACTAATGTTAGGTTAGGTTTAGTTGAGATTAATTAAGATAGGTTAGGTTTGACTGCATCATGAATTTTGCACATATGTGATATTTCGACTGAAGTTTAGGTTAACAAGTCTTCAATGAGAAGAATTGCAATAATAATTGAACACATGTATATTTATATGGTTAACATTACTTAATTACGATAGCATAACACGTTGATTGCTACGTTCAGGATGTTGAAAATTGTATGAGGTACTTTTATTTTTAACAAATCTTACCAAATATTTTTACAATGTTGTAAAATAATTGTAATCAACAGTATTTGTACTTTTACTATTAATAAACGTATTAGCTGAATTTTGTTATGTTACTTATACTTTCAAGTTTATATGAATATTTGCACTTGAGTGAATAAAAATAATTCAATTATTCAATTTTGCTCACTGTCTTACAAAATTCCCACTAAAACTTCGTTGCAACTTGCAAAGTCCCTCAAAAATAAAAGCGCCATCACAAAACCGAAAGCAGCGATTTCGCCGATGTGTCAACCCCTTCCAAAAGCCACCAACCGAAGTCGTCATGCGTCAAAACCACCCCATTCTTTGTCACCGCATTATATAAAAATGAAAACCTTCCAAATCCAGTCAGTAATCAGCTCAGCACCCTCGAACTTTCGTAATAAAACCGTAAAAGAAGCAACTGGAGTTTCTAGTTCCCTCACCGCAGCTTAACAGCGCATCTTCCTAGATAACCGAGAATCCTCCGACAATGTAAATACGCAGTTCTGTAGAAGAAAAATGTAAATGAAAATCCTTGTACGCTCCCTGAATCGAAGCACGAGTGCGGCGAAAGGGCGGTCGTAGCTTCAGAGACTTCCAGTAGTCGGTGTTTTTATTTACACCGCATTATTTACTTGCCGTGTATCCTGCGAACGAACGGCAGTATAAAGCGGTCGGAGGAGACCCGGATATAAGCACACAAGCCGGTTCATTAGAGACATTTGAGCTCCTCGCGAGGATGCCAGCCTGGAATGGGTGAACGGGGTGGTTCTAGGCTGCAAGAGAGAAACGGGTGGCGATATGGGGGAGTGGGTTTCAGGGGTCTCGCTTAGGGTGGTTGGGTGGAAACAGACAAAATCAACAACGAGTAACGAGAACTCCGCGATATTAATCCACTCGTCGAGTTTTCAAACTTCCTACAAAGGCACCGCACACCGCCCCCTCGTCGTTCGCCGCCCCTCCCCCACCCAGCGGACAGGGGGGAGGGGGCTTTTACCGAGCCGGAAAGCTTCACCTTTCTCTTGTACTCTGCATGTTTGCGAACAAAACCGTAATCAATATTTTACCACTACTCGCGTCAGTTCTATGTTGATAATGAGAAATTATCAAGCGCATCTTTCTGCTGTTCGTTGCTAATTTCATTTTGCACGGGAGCTGCTAGGAGGCACAAAGGATGGAAGGATAAGATGGCTTTCAGAGAGTCGGGTATGCAGGTCGGGGAAATTCAACTTGGACTACTTCCACAAACCTTTCATTGATTGTTTATATAGTCATGTCATGAATTCTTATTAAATGACATTAATCATTTTTATTTTGAACAACTGTCTGACGATATGTCTTTACGTAGATTCTTACAAAATTGACATAAATAATAATTTTTATTTTGGTGAACGACTATGTGACGATATGTCGTCTTTACGTAACTTCTTATAAAATTTACATAAATTGTAATTTTAATTTAGGTGAACGTCGACATATGTCACCATATGTCGTCTTTACATAACTTCTTATAAAATTGACATAAATAATAATTTTTATTTTGGTGAACGACTATGTGACAATATGTCGTCTTTACGTAACTTCTTATCAAATTTACATAAATTGTAATTTTAATTTAGGTGAACTTCGACTATGTCACAATATGTCGTCTTTACATAACTTCTTATAAAATTGACATAAATAATAATTTTACTTTTGGTGAACTTCGACTGTCTGACGATAATTTTGATTTCGATGAACTTCGATTGTTCTGTCGATATTTTAATGCTTTTACTGTGTATACCTTAAATGTTAGATATCTATGTATTTTTTAAACATTAGCTGTTTTTGCTATATGTACATATGTATATGGATATGTGTATTGCTATACATATGTGTAGATATGTATGCATATCTTAAGGGTTAGTTTTTATTGTACACCCGTGATACCTTGAACACCAACTATTTTTACTGTATATAAAATTTGAATAATAAATGTAGAAATATGAATGTGATTTCATAAATGATAATAAATAAATGTAATTTCAGAAATAAGTTGATTGATCGATTTTATAAGGGTCTCTGCTATGATCATTACTCCCACAAATAAGTAACTCTAATTTTCTAAATAATAATAAATAAATACAAATAATTATTTTCTGATAAAAATTTCTCTTCCACCAGCAATTTTAATGCCCTTCCCAATTAACAGTAGCTTTTCAATGTCGTTTACAGCGACAGGGTTAACCAGAGGAAATCGAAGTCGTTAGTAAAGTTGCCTTTTGAAACGTAGGTGAATCATTGAGTCGCTTCAAGTGTCAGTGACTTATTACACGACACGGTTAGTCATCGGCTTTAATTGACCCAAGGCGATCGTATCCGATATTCTTGCACGATCTCGGTGTCAATTGTGGCACGCGCCAACGATTCATACTCTTCGTGATCGACTCGCGAACGACCTGATTACGTCAGCTTCGAATAGGTTTCAATCATCGACACACCAGTGATCATAAAGTGTTTTATTTTTAGACGTTTTATTATTAGAAACGAGCTCATGATTCCTGAAGGGAATTACGGCCGGAATGTTACGATGATTTATGATCGATTCAGGTTTCGATACTTTTGTTACTCAAAGTTAGGGATTGTGTAAGAAATTAAACATGCTGTACAAAATTTTTAACCTTTCTGTAAAACATAAATGTATTACAGAAAATTTATTTGGAAATTTGATAAAGTGAAGAAAATATTTACTTACTGTAATATCGATATCAAGTGCTAGTGCAATCGAGTTATCAAATCATGGCACATTTTCTATTTTCGAAATCGGCCATTTCATATTTCATCTAGTATACGTATGTCTCTCTTGGAATCGTTTCAACCATTTTACAAAAATTCTCATTCTAAAAAATTCTAAATTTTGTGAGACTTAATAAATTCTTTCAAACTCAACTAACAAATTTTTATTGCATTACGAATTCTATTTTATACTTAGTAAATTAAGTTCTATACTGGATTCTAAATGAATACTAAATAAATTCTATTCTATACTAAATCCCTGTGTCATGATGCAGTGACTTTAACAAAAATAAAAAAGTAAGTAACATTTCTCTAAATGAATCTCCAACACGTAAATCGACTGAATTATAAAATTCACAAAGAGTACGTTGGAAAAATACGAAGGGAAATCGAACAGAATGCTTTCGTTTACTTAAAACGTACCCTAACTTAGAAGCGAAGGAAAAATATTGTTTTCCGCAGCAGAAGATTTCTTTCAAAACTCAGAAAAGTTCAGAAAATTGACTTTCAAATGTTACGTTCTAAATTAAATGCCACGAATATCGATCTGTAAAATTGTTTATCTGATTCATCCATTTTGAAGGCGTGAATCAGAGTCAGAAATAGCTACGATCGTTAATATTACCAATTGTATCGGTGAATTGTCATTTAATTGAGAGCGTACAACGACGGAACTTGTTTCCACTAATAATTTCACGCCATACAGCTGTCGTCGGTCTTAATTAATCCGTTTACTCGTCGCTGATCTCGCGCATGATCGCGGCAATTTTAATTGGTCTATTTCGAGATAATATTAATGTACGAAATCGAAATTTCCGGGAATGTCTAGCTTCCTGTAACTTTATGAATTTTCCACTTGCTTTCAACAGCAGCTGTATGATTCTGTTTAACACTGTAACCACTGTGAACGTTAAAACTGTCTTTTTAATTATTCACTAAATTATTCATGCAAATTCCTTTGTAAACAAACCTTTTTACAGGAGGTAAAAATGTACTGACATTTGTCGAGTGTCAAATTGTAAAATAGAAAATTAATAGTTTGAGTTTAAGAATTAATGTGAAGTTTTATAAGTTTTGGAAACATACTTTAAATTTTAATGATGAACGTACAAATAGCAAGACAACTCAAGTCAACACTTCAATTAACATTACATTAATGTACATTAACTATAATATTTATTAGTAATTTTTTATCAATACAAAAATAAAATAAATTGGGACACAAAAATTATTTAAATGTAAATGTAATATTCATACATGCATAATAAGTATTTTTTACTCAACTTGTCTTTTAACTATATTCCTAATTTTTTATATTGAAAGTATGTTTATTTTGTTACCAATATTTTTAATAAATTCAAACAACTCAATCAACTTATCACCTTTCTCAATATTATTAATTATCAAATTAATCTATGAATGCTTACACAGATTATAGAATTGAATTTAACTAAAATAAAACTAAAAGCAAATGTACAATAAAATGCCTATGATGTTAAATTATGTATAAAATATTTATAATGTCGTACATTTATTCAGCACAAAATATTTATAACTGCTATGTATATTTTTAAACGAAATATTTAACTGGTAAACTAGTTCCAATTAACAAGTTCTAATTTACCAATTAGAATCAGAAGTTTGTTCTAAAAAAAATTGTTGCTGAACCGTGGTGAACTTGAAAGAGAATAAAAGTTCATGGCAACAATCTTATCGGGACTAATGCACCACTTTAGACACTATAGAATCGAAATCAGTCGCTCTCAGCTTCAGATTCCTTAGGGCTCGTTCGCTTGCAAATTTCTTCACCCTTACCAAAGGGTTAATGCGTCCGATTGTGCCTCGAGAGGAAATCTTGAAATGCAATATTCTACAATATTCACTGACGAGGAAACGAAGGTCGGAGGAAGAAGGGAAAGGAGAAAGTTTGGACTTTTACTATGGCTCAATATTGGTACTCTGACAACGTATTTCCGTCTCTTTCAGTCGATCTCTCTTCACCCTACTTCCACTCGTCTATTTCTTCGGTGGCGGAATTTAGTTGACAACTGTTATTTGCATTTCAATCATATCGAGAAAAATATCTAATAAATGACGAGCTGTCTCCAAGAAAAATATTTTGTATCTCAACTTTTGAAACTCGTTGAAATTTAAACTTTCAATTATTTGCTGAAGAATTTTCAGTGGTCAGCAAAATTTAATTTATGCTTAATGCAATTTATTATAGTTTGGATCGTCGATTTTAGAGTTTTGTAGAATAATTTTCTCGTCAAAAATAGTTTCCTTGTAAATTATTTGTTATTTCTGTATTATAGATTCTTTTCACAGAGCGGGAAATTTAAATACAATAATATCGTGTTAATCACGAATAATTAAAATCATTTTGACTGGTATTGGCTTTTGAAGTGTTTACATCAAATTTGCAATATTGAAAAGTTTAAATGGCTTATACTAAAATAATTAAATTTATTGTATTTAAATTTCTCGCTCTGAACATCAATGGTCGGACCTCCTATTTCGAGCTCCAGAAGCAATATTCTTAATACGTATCGAGTTATCGAGTGTTAATGGCACGAAGGCACGAGCCTCAGTGATTTCGAATGTCGAAAGTAAGTCGGAAAGGGGTTTGGCGTAAAAAGGTAAACGCGGCGATGATCGCGTCCGCATGAAATATGTATTTCAATATAGGTGGCGCCGATATATATTGCCGCGGCACCCCGACAGGGCTGTGAAATTTTATGTCGCATTAAAGCCGCCAATATGTCTCCGGAGTGCGGGCATAAAAATTGTCGAACGTATTAACGCCTCGCGCCGCCCCGTTCCTCGTCGAACACGGATTTAATAAAGCTTCAGGCAAGAACGCCGATCCGTCTTCCGATGCGACAATATTTGAAAGCACTCCTCGATATATCGGCGATCATTAAAACAGGCATTAATGCCGTCGAATCGAATCGCTTTCCTCTTAATCCACGTCCTTCCGTTCGCTTATCGAGACGGCAATGATTATAAATTCACCAGGATGGCTATAAATATTTCGATGTTCGTGCATTGATGGCAGTTTAATTTGTTTCACCGGTGATGGAAGAATTTAAAGACGATTCACGCTCGCTCGTTCGGTTCTTATCCCTTTAGCAAAAATATGGAACACGAATATTTAACGGGTTGCTTGGAAACACTTTATGGCTGAATCAGGGAAAATCAACTGTGGATCAGTAGTCACTGTTTCAGTTTGTTGTAAATTTTACATACTTAGTTGTAAATATTTTATGGTTACTGTTTCAACATGTAAATATTATCATTGTTTCAATATATTGAAAATATTATTATTAGTTGTAAATATACAGACTTGTAAACATATGCAAAACTGTGAATAGTCATTTAGTCTGTTGAAGAGAATCAAGTTGAATATCAATAAATAGTCACCGCTTCAATATATTCTAATAATACAGTTACTATTCCAATATGTTTTAACAATTATATATTTACTGATTCAGCACAATATAAGTTGTAAATATAAATAGTTATAAACCAATGCAAAACTTCATTTCATTAAATTTGTATGTAGAGAGATGTTCAACAACACTGAAAGTACAAAATACAACTAAACAAAATATCAATGACTTGAACATACATCATTCTTTAATTTCCTAACTGAAAAAAAATAAAAATAAAGTTAATGGTAAAAGAAAATGAAAAAGCGTAATAATGTTCTTTCCTCTTCTCCATCTGCGTTTTAATTAAAGTCACAAGAACAAAAAGGCAATCGAGGGGAAAAGAATTCGTTACTATTTATTACTAATTATCTTCGATTCCGTAATCCATCCGTACAGAAGCATCAGGATCTCAGGCATTTTCAGGGTTCCTTCGTTTTCGCCAGACCTAACCCGTAATCGAATAATTAAGCCGTTGATTGGAGCTTTATTACCCAATCCGCGAAGTGAGCTTTTACTGGTCCTCCTGAGCCAGGCCAGTTGAGTATTTAAAAAGGGTGATTGCCTGTCTCGATTCGAGGGAAATCACCGACGAGATTGGACGGTGAATAATATATTATTATATCCGGTACATCCCAATTTCTCGGGGTTTTATCGAACCAACGAATATTTTTGTAACTTGCACGTTTTGTAACGAGAATCGAGACGATCAAACCGTAACGACTTCCGTGAATGGCACGTTCGTAGCGCTGTGAAATTCGAGGCTCAAAAGCGTGGAAAATGATTTCAATTGTGAATGAAATTTTAACGTTACCGTTACGATCAACTTCCAGAAAACGTGGATTGTATTGAATCGTAGTGAATTACGATATCGTGAATATTATACGAGATAGAATTAACTGAATACTCGTTTATTTCTCGATTTCTGCCTATAAACGTAGTCAGAAGATATTCAAACTGAAGGACGTTTTTGTCTTTTTAACTGTTTGTGGTTGAATGATATTATATAATCCTTTACAAGGATTTAATATAATAAAAACTTAATGCATAAATTTAATATATCAACTTAATACAAGTATTTAACATAAATTTAATATATGAATTCAATACATGAACTTAATAGAAAAACTTAATACATTAAGTTAATAAACCTAGTACAAAAATTTAATGCATAAACCTCATACATAAACTTAATACGTAACACATGTATAATGTATAAATTTATTACAGTAGCTTAATATATGAACTCATTAGATGAACTTAATATATAAGCTTACTACATAAACTTATTATAAAAGTTTAGTATATAAACTTGTCACATGAACTTAACATACGTATAAACTTGACACACAAATTAGGAACACAAACTTGATACGTAAACTTATTGAAAAGGCTCAATACATGAACTTTATATTTGAACTTAATACATAAACTTAATATAAGAATTTAATACAAAAACTTAATTCATAAACTTGATACACAAACTTAATATGCAAACCTGACAGAAATATTTGATACGTAAGCTTAATATATGAACTTAATAGGAGAATTTACTGCAGAAAGTTAATATAAGAATTTAATACGTAAACTTAAAACATGCACATATTACATGTACTTAATATATGAATTAATACATAGACCTAATATATGAATTTGATATATTAACTGTGATATGTGAACTTGATATGTAGACTATGATACATGAACTTGATCCACATATATGACATATGAACTTGACACATGAACTTAACATACGTATAAACTTGACACACAAATTAGGAACATAAACTTGATACGTAAACTTATTGAAAAGGCTCAATACATGAACTTTATATTTGAACTTAATACATAAACTTAATATGAGAATTTAATACAAAAACTTAATTCATAAACTTGATACACAAACTTAATATGCAAACCTGACAGAAATATTTGATACGTAAGCTTAATATATGAACTTAATAGGAGAATTTAATGCATAAACTTAATATAAGAATTTAATACGTAAACTTAAAACATGCACATATTACATGTACTTAATATATGAATTAATACATAGAGCTAATATATGAATTTGATATATTAACTGTGATATGTGAACTTGATATGTAAACTATGAAACATGAACTTGACACATGAACTTGACATATGAACTTGACACATGAACTTGACACATGAACTTGACACATGAACTTGACACATGAACTTGACACATGAACTTGACACATGAACTTGACACATAAACTTGACACATGAACTTGACACATGAACTTGACACATGAACTTAACACATAAACTTGACACATGAACTTGACACATGAACTTGACACATGAACTTGACACATGAACTTAACACATGAATGTAACACATGAACTTGATACATAAACTTGACACATGAACTTAACCCTTGAACTTAAAATTTCAACTTGAAACATGAATTTGACACATGTACCTGATACATGAATTACATAAAACAAAAACTTAATACCAACACTTATAAATCTATCAAGCTAAGAATTTTTTGTAAAAGAGAACACCTCGCAATTAATACGAAACCACCGTCACGTTCCCGATTTCATCCCCCGAAGAGTCGAGGGTAAGATCAGAAACGCGTTTTCAATAATTGTGCGATTTACCGGAAAGAGACCGTCAGAGGAACAGCCGTTTCGTAAAGGGGTTGGGGTGGGGGTGTGTATCGCGACAGAAGGGAAACCTCGATGGCGGCATTGATTTTGCAATGTAAAACATTTCAGCGGAACCAGAAGGGTGGAGGATATCCCGACCGGGCGATTTTCTCAGCCGGGAACGAAAAGATATTGATGGTTACGGGTATTTGATGGCATATTGCTCGACTCAGATCGCTCTTGTGATGTCTTTGCTAACGCTTTCCGATGTCGACGCGGCTTGTCTGCCGTGTATTAAGAGCAGGGGTGGCCAAGACGATTTCAAAGTAATGTTTCACTGTCAAAAGCAGCGAGCCACGTCGATTTCACCCCACAGTTTCTGTGGACGAACAATTGAATCGCGATATCGAAAGCGTTTTCTGGAACACCTATCGACATGCACTCCAGATGTAGATCTGTGTAACATTTTTGATCCATGTGAAACTTATATATTTTTGATCTGTGTGCGGTGTGCATCGTTTATTCTGCATCCCCTAAATCCACCACATTGCCAAAAAAGTCATATTTAACCTAAAAGAAAATTCTTCAAACTTATTCTCAAAATCTGAATTCCCAAAAATGATAAGTAATCTCCATAACGCATGAGATAATTCAGCACTGCATTTAACAACGTAATTTCCACATCTTGCGTCCATTAAAATGCTGCGCAGCTCATTCAAGTTTTCAAGAGACACCAGGAAAATTGTCGTAGCAAGAACAACAGAAGCGGAAAGATTGATCCAGGAAGTTGTCGGTCGAAGAAGATGTCCCGATGAAACAGAAGAGAAAGAAAAGGCTTCAGGAATATAAAGATGGTTCGGAAGAACGGCGATTCAAACGAATCGCTGGTCTGTGTCCGGCGGGTGACATTTCATTCTTGCAAGAGGGTATTGTCTTGCTTCCCTATCAGATTCTCTCCTTTTCTCTGTCTTAGTTCGCCCCCTTGAGACCGTACGATTACTTCCTTTTTGTTTTCATTTAATTACCGATGTCAAGGGGTTGTAGCCGTCCTTCCAGTCTTTTCCTCCCACGCCATCCTCCACTCACTTTTCCCTCCTTTAACGTTCCTCTATTATTCCTTTATTTATTCCAATTATCTGCACGACGTGAATTTGTCATTGCCTTTAATTTCTTGCACCGTCCATCCCTAGCCCTTCGATGGGAATCACTGTATTTATTTTCTTGCTGTCCTACAACGGTGGTCCTTGTAAGCTACTTCATATTTTCTTGATACACAATCCGTACATTATTTTAGTCAAAGTATTTTAAGGTACATGTAGAAGTCAAAGTATTATAACTTCCTGTCAAGGCTTTATTTAAGTAATTAATGTATCATTTCTTCGGTGGTTTTGTTGGAGAATTAATGTTGAGGCAAGTGAATGAAGGTGGTATGTTTGCACGGTGTATTTCGCCAAGAAAACTATTTTTGAAATTTCATTTACTGACGTCTGTTCTACATCCAAAATTCTGAAACTTTTTTGGTAAATTGTTTTTGTCACACGACTGTAAATAAGTGAAAGTGTGTTGCGTAACAGGTAACACCGTGTATAAAGAGTTTCTCTGAGTCAATAATATAATTCAAGTACCGAGATACATCACTTTAATAGCACATTGAATATTATTAATCTGTATGCAAGTTTCAACAGTACCAAGCGTACAAAGGAATATTCGATGCCGCGAACGCATTTCGGCTGATTAAAAAGAAATAAAAGCGAGTTGCATGAAAGGGAACAACAGAGATCGTCAGATCACACGGCCAACGTGTCGAACCTTTGGAAACGTGTCCCAAGAAAAAAGAAGAAAAAAGCCAGTGCACGAGTGCAAATGGAACGGAGAAAAGGGGTTGGTCCATCGCGAATAAAAGATAAAAAAAAGGAATGAAAACGCAAGCTTGCGTTGTCGGGTTTTATACGTCTACCCTTGTAAGTTCAACAGTTTCGATATCAATATTCTAAAAACATCCTTTGTCGTGCGAGTGCGAAAAGACAGCACGTGTAAATGCACACGTACGGTACGCAAAGCTGTTTGCAGTTTGTAATTTCAGAATCGAGGTATCCAACAGGTATGTATGTATCAAGTACCTCATACGACTGTTGAAGAAAAAGAAGTCAGGATTTTTCTGATGAATTCTGTTCGTACGTTGAGAATCTTTGTTGTAATGAGTAAATTAAAATGTACTTGTTAATCTTACTTATTATATTATTTATTCGTAGATATACAAGATTTACAAATTTAAATTTATAAGTTGAATTATATAACGAAATACAACCCACGATGGTTATTATCCTAAATAAGGTCTATCATGAACTCACACATATCATGTCACATATCGAATAATTCGACTAACTTATTCTTGAAGCGCCAGTTCAACATATTTTGCCTAATCTCATTCAATAAATATACACAAAATATAATGATATTAAACATCGCAGTGCTTTGACTCAAAAGTTGTATAAGTCTAATAATTTTGAGTATAGGAAACTTTAATATAACAACTAGAATTTTATTATTTAGCAAAACATATGCTCCGATCGCATCCACTGAAAATTCCTTTATTTGTTGATCCTTGTTGTGTAAAAATGATTTGTGAAACATTAGATAGTTTAGGCGAACTAGAATATCCTCGTATTTTTCTACACTTGTACCTGAACAGAGAACCAGATTACTAGAGTAGTTCCCCTACCAATCATTTCGTCCGTATCGAATACCTGATGCAAACAAAATGGTGTCCAAAATAAACAAACGATTCAAATTATCGTAAAATTTCGATGATCGATCGCGGTGAAATTATGAATGCGAAGGTAGTTTCATAATGCGTGGTTTTCTACGAATTCGTATCGCTGGTCGAGATATTAAAACGAACAACGAGCTTCAGCAACGAAGCTCCGTTGGATACCATCTAGGAAAATGATACGAGAAAATTTTAACATCCACCGGTATATACGACCCGGTGCGATAACGTGGAACATGTGTGAGGGGGCGGTAGGAGGGTCTTTTTTCCACCTTTTGGCCGAGAGAATAATTAAAGGCACAAAAGAGTACGCCTAGCGAATTACTCGGCCGCTGCACCAGCAACCAGCCAGGAACGACGATTGGACGGTTATTCTCATTCCGAGATTCTCTCCTTGAACGCGGGGTCCACGTCAGACGCGGAAACGTTCAAAGGGTTTTCGCGAAGCGGCAGGAAAAAACTAATTAACTTTTCAGGATAATTAAGATAAGACCCGGTGGAGATTCGGCCAAAAGCACGGCTCTGTTACTTGGAGCCCGGCACACGGCTTTCTCTTTATTCTTCGCACCGGAAAGGAGGATTGAGACGGAGAGATACTTGCTTTTAAAGAACGATCATCGGTCGATTAAATCGTTTGCGTATACGGTGGTTAATTGGGACGCTAGTTAATCGGCACTGGCGGTTAGGTTAGGACAACCAAAACTAAACAGAAAATATACTTTTTCTGATTTCTTTGTTTATATTCAATGTTGAATATATGTTAAATATATAGTTTTCAGACATTTTGTTTTCAGAGAAAAAATAAATGAGTTGTTAGATTAAATGACTTTTACTTAATATCAATATGTGAAAAGATGTTATTTATTTATAAATATTTCATGTGTATCTAATATAAGGTAGATAACTTAATATATTATACATATGCTAATTTTATAAAATATTTTTTAGTTGTAATAGTTACGTCTGGACGATTGCAAATGGTCTTAAGAAACTGTTCTCTTGAAAAGCAATTAGGATTTTTAGTGCTAGAAAATTGATAGATTTGGAAACTATTTACTTTTTAAATCTACAAATCTACAAACTTGTGAGCTGGTAAATTCATACCTCTGTAATCTCAAAAAATTTAAAACTCATTAATCTTAATATTGGAAAAAATTTAAAAACGTACCAATTAAAAAATTGCAAGTACTTAATATTAAACACGAAAAAAAACGGTGCAAAATAAAATTGTACCTCGACAGTAGCTAAATTCTTACTTTTTTCTGTAAAAATTTCTTACAAAACTTAATTCCTTCACTCGTCCCAAATGTCACATTGAAACGTACGATTGCAATGAAGTTGAAACCAAAATTCAGTAGTATTCGTATAAATTTTTCAATGACAGTTCTAAAAGAAGACGTCGAAGTCCGTGACGGTACGGGGGAAACTTTGATTTCACTTTAATTTAACTTCATCGAGAGTTGGTCAATAGCAATATCTTTAATTGCTCGTCGGCAAATCTTACCGTTAGGTAATGGTAGCCTTTATTGAAATTCGCGCTAGACTTTCTTACTGCCATCACTTCACCGGGGGCCCTTTTGCGTGCAGATTCAATATTTTAACCATGCCATTTCCGCCCCGTAGGAACTGTTATATTATTTCTGAACTTTATTCCTCTACATTCCTCTCGCTCTCTCTCGCTCTCCTTTCTCTTTTTTTCTTTACTACGGCTAAGAGGAAAGACGAGTTCTTTGAAAATATTTCAACATTGACACAGAGAATATTAACATACTGTTGCCTGGATGTTTCATGAATTAACAATTACACGTAATTTACTTACATGAAGCTTCATGAAGGTTGGCCAGAGGTGACATGAAAGGGACACGTTGAAAGGGACGAACACTTCAAAGATGAAATATCTGACCTCGATGGTTCCTCTATTTTTTAAACATGTATTATAACTTCGAGAAATTGTAGAGTGTGGAAATTGTTGAATGTAGTAGCAATGCAACATTGAGATTTTCTGAGATTATTAATTAATGCTGTCTACATGTTTCATGAGCCCTTGTACAATTTGCCAGATACATCACTCAAAACTAACTATTCATACCTATAATATTAAAACAAAAAAAGAGAAATATGTGTATTTTATATTCAGCAATCATACATTTTATGTTCGGTGATCCTCGAACAAATTTGATTCAAATTTCAAGTTGAAGAGAACATCCTCAAAATGTGCTAACTAGAATTCAACACTGTGATGTATATTTTTGAGATTTTGATATTTTGATATTTTGATATTTTGTTATTTAGACATTTTGACATTTTCATATCTTGATATTTAGACATTTTGATACCTGGATACCTTGATACCTTGATACCTTGATACCTTGAAATCTTGATACCTTGATACCTTGATATCCAATAACAATCCCATTAATATTCCATTAACGTTCCCATTAATTAATCTCGTACAAGCCACAATAAAACTAGTGAATGTTATTAGTATCTTTGTGCATTTATTGGACGTACATTTTCTTGACGGAACAATGGCGGTCAGAGACCAAGTGCAAAAAGGAAGGTCAGAGGAAGATGATAATATAGATAAAGAGAAAATGGAAAAATAGGGAGAAAAGAGAGATTCGATATCAGGCAGAGCATCGTTATCCGAGTAAATAGGCTGGCAGTGTCGTCGACGGCCCCTGACGGCCGACCACGGCCCCCGAACACAATCCACGGACTCGTATTGTTGTACTTTATTCCCCGAGTGGTCGAGAACGGCTACGAGGATGTCTACAATCCTCTGTAACCAGTAACCTGCCACAATCTCCGCGTCACCGACGACGGAACGAGAAACTACCTTAAATCCTCCAAGGAACCGGAATTGATAATTCCGAGCTTGAAAGCTAGCGACTGTTCTCGCTGCTCCGGAAGGTAATCGTCGTCCCGGGATGCTTGCACATTCTGCTCTTTCTGGAAATTTCGTTCCCGGTCCGGCATGCATCGACGATCCAATCAATCTTGGAAATTAATTGTTTCTGGAACAAAGAGCTTAAATGGCGACTTTGACAAAGATGCTGGTACAAAATTTTAATCATTTAATTCTTTCAGACATTTCTTCCAAATATAATGTAGAGAAGTGTAGATTAAGTGTTATTAAACAACTTAGTTAACGAAATCAGATAATAGCAAAATAAATAACTTGTCTCAGCAATTCAACGCTCTTGCTCCTGACTTCACACCATTTCATAAAAATATATACACTCATCTATTATATTTTGTAATATATTTTATTCATTTTCGTGTACAAGCAAGAAATGTTATAAAATGGCGTCTGTAATGTTCGATTAAAATCAAGTCATTGAAGCTTTTAACACTGTTTTTCAATATCAATGATATATGTTATATAACACATCACGCATGAGCGACCCACATACATATGAATTTCCATATAGATCTAACATCTATATTAGAAATTTATCCATTTTCCCAACTAAAAATACTTGAATTAATTGCTTGAAACTGTGGAATGTAAATATAAAGTATTGTAAAAATATTTAATGAAATGCAACTGTAACTGAAAATGTACATAATGCAATTTTCAATTTCTTAAGTGTGGCAGTCAATTAAACAGAGAGAAATAATAATTTAAAAAGTGATATACTCTCATTCTATAGTTTAAGTATATGCTCATAAAGAAAACTTCCCAAGAGCCATGAACTGACGAAATAAAATTCACTGGAAGCTAAACGATGCGGTAGCGCTGAAAAGAAAGAACAAAAACTGTCCAATTATTTGTGTTCTTTGTTTTCAGGTAACAAGAGCTTTAGCGATGCTGGTCTGATTAATACTTTCGAAGGACTTAATACTTTTTCTTGTCTATTTATAACAAAGCAAAGTAGTATCGTCGACACGTAATCCTCCATTATAATTGACCTCGTACTTTTACTTCTTGTTTCAGGGGATAGAAACGACTATGGTAAACAGAAGGAGATAACGAATGACTTATGTAAAACTTGAAATCTTTCTTCAAATATGAACACATTTTTCATTCATTTTTTGATGGTATCGGTATTTATAATTAGAGTCCTTGTTGGGGCTTTTGTTTTGGAAGTTCGCACATAACCTAACTTGGGTACTAGAGAATTTTAAAATATGCTGTTTGATTGAACGAGGTATATTATATATTTTCACTGTTACCATTCACAGTTATTAAAATAAAAATTCGTTAATAAAATTTCTGTATTTACTTATATTTGTATTGCTAATTTCTGCGCTGTCAAGTTTCTATATTTCTCAATTCTTATATTTTATTAATTTCTTTATTTTCACATTTCTTTTACATTTTCTAATTTTTGTATTTCTCAAATATTCGCAAATTTCAAGATGCATAATCTTCTATATTTTTCAATGTTCATATTTCATTAATAACTTTATTTTCACACTTCTTTTATATTTTCTAATTTTTGTACTTTTCAAATAACCATAAATTTCAAGATACATAACCTATATTTCTCAATTTTTGTAATTTTACTAACCTCATTAGTTCCACATTTCTTTTATATTTTCTAATTTCTATATTTTTCAAGTGAGTATCCATAAATTTCAAAATACAAAACCTTCCATAATTTTCAATTTTTAAACTTTACTAATATCTTCATATTTTATATTTTCCAATTTCTATATTTTTACAATTTTCACATTTTTGTCTGTTAATATCTACATGCACAAATACCTGCATCCTCGAATTCTTACATCCCCAGAGCCTTATATCTCCAAAACCATATTTCTCAAAGATTCCTTATATCCAAATTTGATAATGAAACAATACCGAAACAAAGATATGCTAATATTAAATCTTAACACTAAAACTACTAAACTGGTCAAATGACCGCTCCACAAGTTTCTTATTATAAGGAATACATTTTGTTAAAACATATTTCTTCGAATCAGAATTGATTTGCATCAAGATAAAGAATAAATGTGTGTACTAATTTATGTTTCATCGGTTGTTTATTTATTTTTTAACTTCATTTTTAATTTCAAATTAAAATGATTTACATAACGGTAGGTTTAGTATTAAGAAAAAGAGAACAGATGATCTATTCTCGAATGGAGAACAGAAGAACAGATAAAAATGAAAGCTAACAACTTCGAATCCTGTTCATCGCATTCCGTAAATAAATAATTAGAATCTCCCTTCGCCATCAACGGGCTTTTTCTTCGTTCATTCTTTTTTTTTTGGGTCTCTTTTCCTACATTGGTCTTCCCGGTTGGTGAATGGCAGTGATTGGCAGTTAATGACGACGCTTCACGGACTACCCTCTACACCTCCGATATCCAGGCGTTCCCGTTGGGACAAGTGTCCCGTATAATTTCTATCGAGTCGCTCGTGATTTTATTCTCAAGGATCGTTTCACGAAAACACCGACAATTTCGTCTCAGCTGTCCTTACAGGAATCGATCGAACGCCCCGTGAGATTAAGCATTACGGACACTGATTGCTTATATTGTGAAATGTTAATACATTCTCTTCTTGTGTCATTGGGAAATACAAGTTTATTAGTTCTAAATCAAGTATTAGTAATTTGTTGTATGAGTAGTAACTTTTTGCTTTATTTTTGACGTTTTAACTGTCTGAATTATAATAGCTTTATTACGTAGAAATATTGTAAGATATTTCGGGATTCAATGTTTTTAAACTTTCATGAGGACACAAACAAGTACTTTTGTTAAAATTATAACGAACTTAAGTATATGGCTTTTAAAAAAAATTGTTTATATTTTTTTAATAATGGAGAGTTAGAATTAATATGTTTCTTGTTAATTCAATCTAAAAAATAAAATTAATTTCTCTTGGATCTTATAAATAATTCAGATAAATTGGTTGAATATATTGTATATAGTATTTTCATTTATTTAATATTTCTAATAAATGAAAAATATATTTATCACATACTTGCAATACGTTTTACTGAGAACTCTTCTTTTGATTTGTTTTGTAAATGAAGGAGTTGGTAATAGAAATTAAAGAGCGCGAAAGGTTAAACGCCATTGGAGCAGATATTGCACGTGACATCGAATTAAACGAATTAAACATCGTTAATTTATTACATTGTTAATATTTATTGTAGTAAAGTATATTTTGTATTGCATACATTTATCTACTACGCTATATAAATACAAAAATCATATTTCGGTGTGTGTCAAATTTAAAAATCTCTGAACTCAAGTTTTTAATATGAGGTTAGGTAAGTTAAGTAGGTTAAGTTAGGTAAGTTAGTGTGTTAGGTAGGTTAGGTAGGTTAGATGAATTAGGTAGGTTAGGTGGGTTAGGTGGGTTAGGTGGGTTAGGTAGGTTAGGTACACTAGTAATAATAATAACTATATAGAAATATTACTTTGCTTATTCATAAATTCATCATAATATCAACATAACCTAAAATCTTATAACGTTTTTCTAATCATTTTTCTTATATCAAGTCACATGAATTCTTTGAACTTCTAAGGGAAACAAAAAGGTTAATGTAGTAGTAAAAACCTTCAAAACTTTAAAACATACTAAATGAATATTAAGTACATATTAAATTCAGACACAAAATTTAAGAACTACTCCACACTCTTTAATAAAACAGTATCGCAACATTATAAATCGTTACATTAGCAACAGTTGTATATAAGTTAAGGTTTAATAGCGACTATTATTGATTATAATATCGCATGATTGGTACAATCACGTTACATTGTACCCATCAATGCATCGCATGCAACCGACTAACCATTCGAAGTTACCGATGCACGAAAACGAGGGATATTAGATTGAAGGGATGATGATTCGAATAGGAACATTTCACATTTACTCAATCTATTTTCAATGAAAACTGCGGCGTTTTCAAACAAAAATACAGTGTTTAAAAAAGTGAACATAGGAAGCTTATACTGCTTTCTTATGCTGGTAAGAGTGTTTTTGTTAAGAAGAGGGTTCAAAGTAGAAACTTGGTGGAGGGTGCAATAATACTGACAAAATTCTGTATTTTAGAGTAACGTATTGGGCAATCAAAATTGTTAGTTAAAATTGGTGTATTTTAGATTAATAAATCTAGGAATTTTTATGTGACGAAATTTCTGTCCTAAATTTTCGCATTTTGAGATCTTTGTATTTCTAAATTTTCAGTTCTTAAATTTCCAAATTTTTAAGCTTGCAAATTCCGAAATTACAGAATTCGTAAATTTCCAAATTTCTGAGCTTAAAAATTCCTAAATTACAGAATTCATAAATTTCCAAATTTCTGAGCTTGCAAATTCCGAAATAACAGAATTCCCAAATTTCCAAATTTCTAAGCTTACAAATTCCTGATTTACAGAATTCCTAAATTTTCAAATTTCTAAGCTTACAAATTCCTGATTTACAGAATTCCTAAATTTTCAAATTTCTAAGCTTACAAATTCCTGATTTACAGAATTTCTAAATTTTCAAATATCTAAGCTTACAAATTCCTAAATTACAGAATTCCCAAATTTCCAAATTTCTAAATTACCGTATCCCTAAATTTCCGAATTACTACTTTTCTCCACTCTCCAAATCATAGAATCCCTAATTTTCTCACTTTCCAAATCACCGAATCCCTAATTTCCCAAATTCCCAAATTTCCAAATTCCCAAATTGTCAAATTCCCAAATTACCCAAATCCATAATTCCCACCATCATTAACGCACAACATTCACCAGGTACATTTCCACCACACAAAGGTTGAATCAACTCAATTGCCCATCGCAGCGAGTACAGTGACGTATCGGCACAAAAGGACGTCCACGCAACAAAGATCTATAGCATTATCCTTCCGTCTGTTCTGATCTCTTCAGAGTAGGTGACAGAAAGAGTAGAGTAGAAGAGAAAATCCCTTTGTATTTGATGTGTACGGCAACCCCTGTTTATTATTTCCATCTTTTTCTGTCCTTTTGATCTAAACTTCACTCGTTCCATGCCTCTATCGGCTCAGAGGCGGCCATTAGTGGCTGCGTGAAAGCTACTATCGGTAGACTGTCTATCTTCTGAACGAGGCGACAATTTCGAACCTAGTTCAGATTGCCTTTCTATTCACTTTTCTCCTGCATTTCTAATTGCTTCCGTTCGAGACAAGAACTCTATCGTTTAATACGTTGACAAATTCCTTTAAAAATTTTTTACTATTTTTATTTTTATAATTTACCAAATATTGTTGGTTTATTTCAAACTTAACGCAAAAATTAGTTATGTTGCAAACACTGAGTCATAATAAAAACACACTACTGTCGGATTATTTCAAACGACAATCGATTTTTTTGAAACTATAAATCGTTCTCTACAATCGTTTAAGGTTATGTCAAAACCCATAAGTGCCATTTTGTTAAAAACTTGAAAAGTTTTATTCTTACATTTTTAACTTAAAATTTTTTAAAAATCAAACTAATAGAATTTTTTAAATTTTCAGTCTTTTCGACCAAAATCTATAGAACTGAAACCAGAAAGAAAGTTTAGCAACATTACAAAAGGGAATATTTACAAGATTGAAAAGTAAGTGGGAAGTTCGTTAACAAAGAAGAAACGATTGTCCGAGCGTAAAATCTGGACAGGTTTGAGCAAAAAAGAAGCATAACAATTGATAAACGAGTTAGGGTAGTCGTGATGCAGGGTGTCCGAACAGTTAGTTTCATACATTCGGTGTAGGCAAAGAGACGAACGAGAAAATAGGACGTCGGTGTCGCGGGGGCGGCGGGAGGTCGGTGGTATAGAAGATAAGGCGAATCAAACCGTAAATAACTGCGGAACGGTGAAAAGGAAAAGGGTGAGTGATATGGAAGGAGAAGGTAAAGGGGTGCGTGGAGTGTGGTGAGTGCGAGACGCCTCGCCAGCTGCAAAACTCGCCGAGTTTTATAGTTGAATCGCATGACTCGAAATCTCCATACATACCCCGCCGTTCTCTCTTTTTCTCTCATTTCCTCCCGGGGGTTTCTCGTGTCTTTTTACACGAACCACCATCACCGTCTACCTTCTTTCTCCACCCGCGTACATTGACTCATATCTATTTTTATATCGCCGTTTCTTCCTATGAGCCCCCTTCTCCACTTCACGGTAACGCCCCTAACTGGCGAAACAAACCGTTCTTTCCGTACATCCGTGTGTCTCTGTGTGTACCAGAATCAGGCGATTAATTTCGTATTCCTACATACTTTCTAACGTTCGCACGCCAGGATCATACTTCACCAGCCGGTTCCTGTGTTTACCACCGGCGTCCTTCGGGAACGCCGAAAGAATTGGGCGTGCTTCCAATATATCTGGGAAACCTGGCATTATCGCTGCACTGAATTTTTATACGTTACGACGATGGATTATACATTGTATTTATTTCACTTTCACATTTTTTTATTTAGTTGAATTTCATATTTTTCTATGTACTTATTTTCATATTTTTTTATTTAGGTAAGTTTCATGTTTTTGTATTTAAGATTGGTATTTTTGGTGTAATGATTTGTGGAGTAAATTATGAGTGCAGTCTGAAGCGTAACACGTCTCAGGACTGAAGTTTATTATCATAATGTATGGAATAGACAATATGTTAAAATTCCTCATATTTTGTTAAGTGCCATCATATTAGCTGTGATCTACATACACATATGGCCCTCACATGATGTTGAACTTGCTAATATATTTGAATACATGAAACTATAAAACAATATAATTTTTACATGTTTTTCAATTTAACGATCTTCAAATAATCTTCGAATGTCCTTGTATTTAACAACGTATGTGAATATATGAAATCATAGGAACTTCACATGATCTTTGAATTTGTCGATGTGTTTGAATGTATGAATCTATAGGATCATCACGTGATATTCAATTTAACAATGACTTTATATTTACGAAATAACTTTCACGTGAACCTAGTGTTGAACATGTGAAATGTAACCTTCATATGTCATGGTACTTGGTGATATGTTTAAATATACGAAACCATATGATCTTTACATATCATTAAAGGAGGTATGTTTTAACATATAAAACCATATAAACTTGACGATGTATTTCGATTGATGAAACTACGTAACCGTCATATGTTATTCAATCTAATGCGTTTGGATATGTGAAATCATGTGTGCTTCAGATGTCATTAAATATGAGGATGTGTTTGAACATATGAAACAATATAAACTTGACAGATCATTAGATTGGTCGATGTGTTTCGATTAGATACTGTCGAATCTAATATGTTTGAATATGTGAAATCATATACCTAACTTAACCTTCATATGTCATGGAATTTGATGATGTGTTTAAATACAACGAAATCATATGATCCTTACATGTCGTTTTGAAGGTGTGTTTGAACATAAACTTGACATATCTTTAATTTGACGAGTTGGAACTTATGAAACTATGTAATCTTCATATGTCCATAAATCTAACGTTTGATTGTATAAAACAACATAACCTCTACATATCTTTATTGACGATGTGTTCACACATGTGACATATGATCTCCATTTCTATTTAAATTTGCCAATATGATATCACCTAATTTTCACAGTATACTACTATTAAATTAGATAATATACTAAAATTTGACAAATATAGTAAAACATAAAATAACCTTTAAACGACGTTGAACGTCACAAGTTTAAATAAACGAAACAAACACAAAGCATATAAAGCATCGCGTGTCAAAATGAGTAATGCTAAAAAGATATCAGAGTTCACAATAAATGCAAAGTTCAGTAGCAAAGAAGTAACAAATGGAAATCGTTAAAGCGAAATACTGGCAGGAAGGGTTGTTACAGCCGCGAAACGATAAGTACGGTGGGCGATAAAGCGTTTCCACGGCCAGCAAGTTATCTTTTCTATTTACAAAACCGTGAGAGATACGCTTGCACAAGTCTTGCAACGCGAGAAATCGCGAGGCAAGTTTTCGTCGGCTTGATCAGGTGTGTATGTGGGGCGTGCGTGGAAGTTGATCGTGGAGGGTGGAGAGAACTGTGGAAGTGCACGGAAAGGAGAGGGTGGTATGCAAGCTGAAGTCGGTACTAATGCCGAAAGTTTTAACGAGTTTGAGTGATCGTGGTCGATGTAACCGCAACAATAATAGCAATAGTAATAATCATGCTACTCCTCTGGCCCGGTACGAACTTATCGCGTTGCTTCAAATAAAACGCCTTGTTCGTGTTCCTTGACCTGGCTGCCTCGTAAAAAAAATTAAAACCTTACTATTCGAACGTTTATTGTTTCCATATTTTCACAATAATTGGGACTGGTTTAGCTTTGCGATCAAATTTAATTACAGCAGATTTAAATCATAATTTTGATTATATTTGACTAATTCCTGCAAATGTTTATTACAGTTTATTAACGTTTGTTAAAGGTTGCTACTGTTTACTAATGTTTGAGCAAGTCAAATGTATAAAATAAGAACGAGTTATCTATAAGAAATAGCAAGTGTATAAAATAAACGAAAGAAATGTTTAAGTGAAAGAAATAAGAACAATAAATATGAAAAAAATAATGTATGAAAGAAATAAGAAGAAATGCGTGAACAATTAAAATAAATACGACTAACACAACGTTTTCACGGGTGGAGAGAAATATAGAAAAAATATAGGAAATGTTGAATCGATGAGCGATGAAACATGAAGAGAAAGAAAGGTGGGAATAAGTAGGCGAAAGGAAAGAGAGGGTGAGAAAGAACGAGTCGAGCCAATACATCACTCCCGTTGGCTGTTGGGTATGGCAGACCCGCCAAAATAGCAATTACCTCAACGGAATCAAATGAAATAAAATTGTATTATCTGGCATGCTATGGCACGATCAATCATACACCCTTTAGCTGCTTCGCGTACATTCGAATGTTCTTTCTGGATACCTGTCTATATCTGCGTGTCTGTATACGTGTACGATATGGATTCTAATATTATCGAGGAAGATTGAAAGGATTTCCTTTTACGAAACAGTTCGTTCCATCAAATAATGCTTTTGATTTCATTTTGCAAACGGGTACCACTTCGGTTGTGAATTATGAATCCCCTTGCAAACTGTCGTTGCGCCACTCGAAATTAGGTTAGGTTATTGAACATGTCTTTGTGCGTTAATTCTCCCGGTTTCAAATTTTGATACATCAGTTGGTACATTATTACTCGCGATATGTTACAGACACTGGAAATTAGGTTATTGGAAATTTTGTGTACCACTTACAATTATTTTCTGTTTCTAACAATTTCGAGTTAGGTGACACAATATTCTAGTAATTATAATATCCAAGCCATGATGGTAGAACCTCAGTCATGGTGATACGATCCAAGTCATGATAATAGAACCTCAGTCATAGTAACAAGTCATAGTAAGAGAATCCAAGTCATTGCAATAGGACACAAGTCACGTAATAAAACCTCAGTTATGGTAATTCGATCCACATCATGGTAACAGTACCCGAATCATTGTAACACGACCCAAGTCATGAAAGTAAAGTCCAAGTCATTAGACTCAGAATGTGAGACAAAAAATATAAGAATAAATGAATGAAGATTGGTCTTCTTACGTTCATTTTATAAAACGAGTTTATTTTGGACAGAGTATATAACGAAATATTTGTGAGAAACAGGGAACTTACAGGTTTCCTTTGCGGTTGGTTCATCGCAACAAACGGCGTAAACACGTTGGAAACGTAATTCCCGTTTCCATTGACCGAATCTTAATTATTTGCAATTTTACGGGCCGCAGAATATAATTATAATACGAGCAAAGGTTGTTCGTGTCGCCGTAGGGTCGCAGCATTTGCACCGCAGTTACCTACCTACCTAACCCGCCGCTCTCCCCTTAACGGCCCTGACTCGTTTCCTGTTTCCCTTCCTCTACCTTCTTCTAGTCCTCCCCCCCTTTCGTCATCCGTGCTCTCTAGCTTACACTCAAACGTTTTCTCTTTTCTTCATCCCTCTTTCTCCGCTGTCGTCAACGACCCTTCTCTCAGGACCGGCGGCGCACTTGCCACAAGCATTTCATCAGAAGCGCCGTGTAGTTCCACAGACCACTTAACTCATAAATGAGGGATTATTTCATCGTGTAATCGCGTATGGGCCAAAAAGCATTACAATTAACGCTAACCAACTGCACGGCGACGCCGTCTACCGCGGCACCGCGACGTCAAATGGAAATGTGCCGCGGGGTTAACGTCAACGGAGAAGACTGGCTCTCCTCCTCTGCTCGCTACGAGCCACACTGGGGATCAGCACGTTCAAATGGATTCGTCTTTACGCGAAATTACCAGCTACTAAATCGGTTGCAAAATTGTCTCTGATGACGGTAAAAGTTTGGCCTCTGCAGCTGTCTGTAGCCGCGCCAGTCATCGCTTTTCACCTTTGACGTCTGGCTGCGAGCACTGCTGATGACGCGAGACCGTGAAGGATGATGCAGTCACATAATTAAGACATTTAGAACCATTTCACATGACACTCCTTTGGATAGATCATTCGATGGACATTTAGAAATTTTAATGTGGAGAAAAGAGATTTGACCAATAAATATCCCTCCAAAATGATTTCGTTGAGTTTTAAAATCTTCAGATGTGGAAGTAGCAACAAATAGCGTCCGAGTAATTTGACGAAGTCAAAGCTATCTGTAGAGTTAATCACAGCTTCTTCAATGTTGAGCACGTTGCGATTTATCTTGTCTATTGAGAGATCGAGGTATCCGGTGATCCTCAAACGATTCAAGCTGCCATCCATAAAGGACACTGTCCACAAGGACGGAACAAGATGCCTAAACGCTTTGACGATCAGCAGTCGACTTGCAGGTACCCGCGAGCCAAGAAGCTTGTCCAAATGTCGGAATAGACGATAAACAGTCCTGGATAGGAGAACATCAGAGAGAATCGTATCTAGCCGTGAGCTCAATAGCGTCGTTTCTAAGACGCTGAGAGTCCTTCTATCCTTCAACGGATATATTCATGTATACACACAGTGTAATTGAATGCATACACACCGTTCACCGGCCCATACACACGTATACAACGTCTTAGGTACATGCAAGGACGTGAAGATCGTACTCTCGTCGTATAAACGCGTTTTGCCGGCTTGGATCCAACCGAATCTCAATCTTACCGGGAAATGTAATTACGCTCAATGGACAGACCGTATATTCTATGGCCACGGATAAAATTATATCGAATCAAGTGGAATTTCGCTGCATTGTCTCTGGCTTGAGATACTGCTGTTTGCGTTTGGAAATGGAAAGAGGTTCTTGTGAGACGTTAGAAATCTGGGTTTTGAAGTTGAGGAGTTGGATAATACCGAATTTTGGAATTTTAGGATTTTATAGCCTTGAGAAGTTTGGGTCTTGGAATTTTGAGGGTTGGGAAGCTCAATATTTACAAATTTGTATTTTAGGAGTTGGAACATTAAAAATCTGGGTTTTGAAGTTTAGAAGTTGGATAATATCGAATTTTGGGATTTTAGGATTTTATGGCCCAGAGAATCTCGACACTTTAGGGGTTGGGAAGTTTAATATTTAGAAATTTGGAACATTGCAAATTTAGCAATGTGAGAGTCAGGAAATTTGGAGATTTGTAAAATCCGAAATTTGAAAATTCAGAAAATTTGTAAATATTATAATTAGAAATTCTGCAAGTTGAAACATTTGCAAGTCCACAAATTTAATGACGTAGAAATTTAGCGATTTGGAAATTGACTAACTTATAAACTTGGAACGTTTCTAATAAAATTGAAAGATGATCGTATGCTGCACGAATCACCAGAAATAGTCTATGTAGAAAAGAATCAAGAAACAAAAAGAAGACAAAGTACCCCGTAATTTGCTAATTATTCCAAAAGAAATCGTAGGATTTGATCGAAATCTCTGATGAAAATGAAAGATGAAAGCACAGGTTGAGTTGAAGAGAAGGACAGAGGAGTATGAGAGAGGTACTTGGCACAAACGCTTTCGCTATCAGTTGGTTCTGGCAGCGAAGCCTATCCATCCATACTACAATGCGGAGATATTAATTACGAGATATTATGATAAGAGGCGAACAATACACCCGTATTGAATGAGATATCCTCCTACCGTTCCGTCGTAACGAACAGAGTGTCTTACCGCCCTCTTCAACGCCACTGGAGGAATACGCATCCAACATACATCCGTGATTCTGCACGAACCAGCTGATAAGAGAGCTCCATGTACTCCATGGTCGATTATAGATTTTCTGAGATCGTTTCAGCTCGAGCACACGCTAATTCTGCACTCGATGGATTTATGGTAGAAGTATTAATCCTAGATTTATGGACGCTTAATGACTACTTATTAACCTATCGTCTCGTTTGTATATTTCAAATTGAAAATGAAGTTGAATAGACTCAAAATTATAGGTACATTCATTTTTTATCTTGATGAACTAAGGTTTCAAGAAAAGTAGCAAGAAGCTATTAAGAGTTCAGACTTTGAATATCAGGTGCACCTGGTAATTCGAAACTTGTGGACATTTGGTTTTGGTAGTTTTTAAATTGAAACAAAAATAAAGAAATAATGAATAAAATGTAAATGTTCAAAAATAGAGTGGCTCACCACATTTTTCCATCTATTTGCGACATTATTATTACTCATAGTAAACAATATTTCAGATGAAGTTGACTTGAAACTTTTTTTCACACAAATAGATTAATACTTCTTTATAAAGAATATGAAAAAGTATCAACTGATGCAATAAAAAATATGATTCCATTTAAAAAAGCATTAATGACCTTCATAAAAAAATATACCATCATAATAAGTACTAAGTACGTTGTGTATGACATTTGATATGACCTTCCGATTCGCCATTAAATTTCCTAATCCGAATACATTTAGAACCTCTTAAAATACCTCCTTCCCCAGACTACAGAAGACGATTTCGAGGCTTACCTTTATAGATAGCGAGGATACTCTCTTGCGAAATTACGAAACGGATCGATGGCTCGTCCATGGTAAAGGGTTCGTGATTACTAGGGATTCGGTATAAGGACGCACTTTGGTTCCTTTTACGACCTCTTCTACTGTTGGATTTACGACTTATCGCTAGGTGGAGAACGTTCGCGATCATCCATGGGACAACTCTTCGAAAGTTCAGATCCAGGATATGATGATGTGGTTTAGTCTGCTGTGAAAGCTTTTTAGCTCGAACCCCAAATAATTGTTATTTTACGAATTTGTGTGGAAACGTTTGGGGTAAATATTGAGAAGGACTCGATAATATTGCTGTGCACGTGTATGGTTAACATGTTCTGAGTAATTTATCCTTATAACTTAATCTTCGTTCATTAAATGATTATTGAAAGATTTGTAAAATCAAGTTCAGTTCAAAATTCATAACGAAATCTGACAAAGAGAAATTTGATGAAATTGGCAGCAGTTTAGTATTTGGGTTACAAGGAGTGTATAATGGTTCAATTTAAAAATCAAGTTAAACACATATCAATCATTTTGAATTTCAAGTCGTACAATTATAGGAATACTATTCTGATCTGATACAACTTAACATGTTAATTAAAAAAGAATTTTAGAGAACGAATATCATGAATTATAAAGCATGCTACGTTGCCTTAGGTTGGTTTGGATTAATATTCCAGATTAATACTTTTCTGAATATTTCTTTGTTAATGACTCTGTAATTAATAATGAGCAACGGTTATGTAATAAGTAAAAGTTACTCAGGATCTTGATAACGTATGTCAAGGTTAAGGGTCTTCTTTTGTCAATATTTGATAATGTAAAAGCTTTCTAGCATGAATGAAAAATAATATTTAGTTATTTTTAAAATTTGTACCAAACTTGTTTATTGTTCCAACAGAGTAATTATGTTGTGTTTTGAATGGGCAACTATGATTTTATTTTATCTTATAAATGAAGTAAAAATATAAAAAATAAAATCGAAGTGTAGTGAATGTATATTTCATATAGTGAACGTTGAGAGACTTATGAGTAATTTCAAAGATTGTTGTCTATTGAAAGTGATACCAAAAAAGTAGAAACGCTTGAAATTCCTGGATATCGAAGGAAGAGGGAAACCATTCGCTTCTTGTCATTCTCAATCGAGCTTTGTTTTCCTGGCTATAAAATCAGTCGAATTCCTAAGACGTGCTTCATACCGGCTTCGACCCTTATCTAAGGGAGAATTCTTCCACTTTCCATCTTTCGTGCTGGGAATTCCAATCTAATAACACAAATTATTGATGTTGTGATACGTTGATATTTGGATAATTGGAAATTTATAAATTTGAAGATTTAGAAATTGGGAGATTTGAAGATTTGGAAATTGAGAGCTTCAGAAGTGTGGAAATTTAAAAATTTTGAGATATAGAAATTCACATATGTAGAAATTGAAAGGTTCTGGGATTTGAAGATTGGGAAATTTGGAGGCTTAGAAACTTGGAGATGTGGAATTTAATGATTTGAAAATTGAAAAAATTTAGAAAATTTAGAAATTTAGAAATTGAAGAATTTTTACATTTGCAAACATGAAATCTTCACCATATCCTTATTTGCACTGTAACACCACTACTCATAAGTTTTCTCAAAATTTCCTAATATATCCACAATCGATTTCAACAGTTCAACGTACATTTACCATAATCCAGTCTGAAACGAAAACATATCAGTATATTTTCAATTTATTCTACTTATTCAAATCAAAAACATCGTGCATAATAAATTGCGTCAAAAAATGAACATACGCGCTCTTCATCAAAATGAAACTTTTTCTCGATATTATATAAATTCTAAATAAATAGATTTCACGTTGAGAAATTGCCAATGACCACTAGTGATTTCCATGAGCAATACAAATTCCTTCGACCGACCAACCGAATTCCTGGTCAATTGAAAATACCACTTTGACACGACTGGACATTCGAACACAATATCAGCAAAGAAACCAGCCTCTCCGGAATTTAAAACGAATTATATAAATACCAAATTCAAGTCATCGAAATGAAATATTTTAATAATAGTCTCACATTAGAAAACTGCAGAAATTTTATCTACATTAGCAAAAGCTTTAAAATGTAAAAATTCTTATACTGCTATTATTAACACATTTATTTCCACACTGTAGCAGAAAATTGTAGTAGATATCGTTTAACTAATTTTACCAAATGTGTTCACAATATTTGTTTATAGTTATTATCCACAGTTCCAAGTATCGATGCAAACCCGCGAGTTGGCATGTGAAGTTGACATGTGTAATCACTACGAATATTTTCGATTAGGTAACTGAGAAAATTCTTAATAATACAGGTGATAGATTTATATAGAAAAACGTCATATGTGTTATATGTCGTATGAGTCAAAAGGTATACGAGTCATACATCACTCAAATCACCATATGTGAAATCATGTTCACAATAAGGACTACACATATGAGGTTGACATGTGTAATCACTACAAATACTTTCAATTAGGTAACTGAGAAAATTGTTAATAATACAAGTGATAAATTCATATGGAAAACCATCATATGTGTCATATGTCACATCAGTCCTAAGGCATATGAGTCATATGTTATTCAAACCATCATATGTGACAAAACAAGTATGAATAGTAGTTGAAGGTTTAAATTGTTTACTTTAACGAATTTTTAAAAAGACACTACGTAAATTAATCATAAGACATATGAGTCATATGTCACCCAAACTGTCATACATATGTGAAAACCCACATATGAATAAAAGTTGAGAATGTTTACTTATACCAATTTTCAAAAAGGAACCATGTGAATCAGTTATAAGGTATCTAAGCCAAATGTTACCCATATGTTGATATCTCATATGTGAAAACTCACATATGAGTAGCAGTTGAAAATGTTTACTTATACCAATCTTCAAAAAGGAACCACGTGAATTAGTTATAAGGTATCTAAGCCAAATGTTACCCATATGTGATATCTCATATGTGAAAACTCACATATGAGTAGCAGTTGAAAATGTTTACTTTCATCAATTTTCAAAAAGGAACCACGTGAATTAGATATAAATCATGTCACTCAAACCATTATATGTGAAAACCCATATATGAATATTACTTGGAAATGGTTTCACCAATTTTCAAAGGAAACCCCGTAAATCAAGATGTAAGCGCTCATAAAACCACAGTAACACTTCAGGTAAAATATAAACAGTAACTATACAAAGACGTCGTTTCCTCTCTCAACAGCGTATTCATCGATGACATAAATCGGTAATTCGTCAGAAATACACGAACGTAAAATCGCTGAATAGGCAAACATCTCGAATGTCCCTGTCCGATTCTGAACGAAATACATCGACGATAAAACCACGGTGATTCCCCTGTTCCCGGTAATCTGCGAAGATTATAGGCGGCCAGGGTTGCCGAAATAACTGTGCAAGTAAGTAGCGTCTGCCTCCATTGTTTCCCTTCAAATCAAAAGCAGTCAAATTCTCCATTGTGATCGCACCACGTGCTATGCTTACGTGGTGGCCAAAGTTGGAGACGCACGATATAACATTTGCTTGTGTATACGTGTCCTCGAACCGTGTATGCGCGTGTGTGTACGACATTGTACGTGTATGGCGACCACTGCCAGCGTCAATGATCGTCTATGTGTGCGCCAACACAACGTATACGACGAATTGGTATTCTGTCGACTGACAGAGCTAGGCAAACAATGGGCGTTTGATTGTTCAAGATTTAGTACTGGTTTACTACTGTTGAATCCGAATTCCTAGTATCGCGATGCCTCCTGTCTGTTCAGCTCCTGTTATTCTGTCTGGAACCGGGCTCTTTTACTTCGATCGAATCAATTATCGGTGTGGCAATGTAAAATCTAGGCGGCAACTGTGGATTTTGGAGGATAGGTGGAGAATTTCGAAATTTGGGGGCTCAGGGGTTACAAAGTTTGAAATTTTGGATTACAAATTTACAAATTTAGTAATATAGAAACTTACCAATATAGAAATTTGTAAATATACTAACTTATAAACTTGGATCATTTATGAATTTAAGAATCGATAATGCAAATAGTTAATATGAATATCTCCAATTAGATAAATGAACAAATTCTTAATAATATAAATAATTGACTCATATGAAAATTGAAGCTTCACATATGTATGACAGTTAAGTTAATTATCAAAATATACAACCACAAATGCTTAATAATACATATGATTGATTCACATGGAAATTTAAGTATCACATATGGTTAACTTAACAGAACCTAATATTAAAAATGTCGGAATACTTAATAATACACATGATTGACCCACGTGGTAATTTAAGCGTCACATATGCACATGTCAGTGAACGTGTTAATTTTGGAAATGTCGAAAAACAACCCACCAAAACGATCGTGTCAAGTGGTTACGTAGGCGGGGTTGCGATTCCTGTCGCATCGTCTTGCGCCAATTGCCGACAAATTGTAATTTCTCGAAACAAATTGAATATAAACGCGGGCGTAATTCGGATGCCTGGTGCAGCGGCAGTGGCACAATAATGATGACGGCTGTGTAGAAAGCAACGGCCGTGGTTGAAGGGAGAGCCAGAGCCAGAGACGTAGCCATGCGCGAAACAGCAATCTTTCGAGGCAATCTCTTTAATAAATGAAGCATACGTTCCCGCTTTTGAATTACGTCTACGTAATAGCCTCCCTCGCTCTTTTCCCTCAATCCACCTCTCGTCCCTCTTCTACTCTCTTCGTTTCTCCTTTCCTTGCCCGTTGTGCCAGTTCCGAAACGAGACAAAGGCCAACCTCCGCTACTGCGACCCGCGAACCTGATTTCCGCGGATTTGAGAGCTGGATGATTTCCCGAAAGGAAAAAGACGTTATTGATTCTACGGTTGCTCGGAATTTATGTATAGTCTTGTTTTTAAGGTAAATTGTCTATTAATTGTCGTTACGAAACCTTCAATTCTTCCCCAATATGGAGATATTGTGGAATTCTGTACTCGAAACGTTGATAAGTTGAAGGCTAATTTCAGCCATCTTTATGATCCCAAATTTCACCTATCTACATTCTGAAATTTCTGACATCACTTAAACACTCCCTTAATCCCAAAATTACATATTTAAAAGTTTCTAAACTGATATATCAACACACTGGAGATTTGCAATCTTCACAATTCAGAAACTCTGTACGGACACATTAATTCTAAAGCTATATGTGTAGACTTTAGTAGTGTAGTAGTGTAACACTCCTACAAGTGTTAGACTCCTAAGTCTGAAACCTCAAGTATGGACTCCTAACCCTAGAACTACAAGTGTGGACTCCTAATTCTAATTCTGCAAATGAAATCCATATGTAGATTCATAAGATGAATGAATCTAAACATGTGAACCTAAACATGAGTTCATTTAAATTATGAGTTAGTCCACATAATCCTATGAGTTAGATTGTGGGATTAATAGCAACAATGAACAAAATGATGATGTATGATACTTCTGCAAGTGAAATTCATATGTAGATTCATAAGATGAATGAATCTAAACATGAGTTCATTTAAATTATGAGTTAGTCCACATAATCCTGTGAGTTAGATTTGTGGGATTAATAGCAACAATGAACAAAATGATGATGCATGATACTTCTGCAAGTGAAATTCATATGTAGATTTATAAGTTGAATGAATCTAAACATGAGTTCATTTAAATTATGAGTTAGTCCACATAATCCTATGAGTTAGATTTGTGGGATTAATAGCAACAATGAACAAAATGATGATGCATGATACTTCTGCAAGTGAAATTCATATGTAGATTTATAAGTTGAATGAATCTAAACATGAGTTCATTTAAATTATGAGTTAGTCCACATAATCCTGTGAGTTAGATTTGTGGGATTAATAGCAACAATGAACAAAATGATGATGCATGATACTTCTGCAAGTGAAATTCATATGTAGATTCATAAGATGAATGAATCTAAACATGAGTTCATTTAAATTATGAGTTAGTCCACATAATCCTATAAGTTAGATTTGTAGGATTAATAGCAGCAATGCACAAAATGATGATGAATAATCTTATAATTGATGATCAATAATCCTATTGCTAAAGTCGTGAGATTCAGGTTGGACTCATATGTTAGACTCATATGAGGAGTTAGGATTAATAGAGATGATGAACAAAATGATGATCAATAATACTTGAGTAATAATCTCACGATCGATAATCAGCAATCCTATTGTAAAAGTCGTAGCTTTCAGATTGGACTCATATGATAATGGAATAAAGGAACGAAGATTAATAGGAATGATGAATAAAATGATAATTAATAATACATTGGAATTAATAGAAAATATTCGTACGTAATATCAAAGGTACACCGATAAACTTGCGTCACTGAACACAAATTATGAACCCTCGAATTGGGATAAGCTACATAGGCGGGTAACCATCCTGGCAAACGTCGGGGCTGCTATTACTCAGCAATTTGGGATCATTCGCGAGACATCAGAAGAACCGAGGAATATACTTAGCTGACGTGCACGAATAAACATAATCAGACGTAGGTCTCGAGGCCACTTGAACGAACACTCGGATCCGGCTACCCTTGCGTGAAAAAGGGGGAAGAAGAGAACAGCGAGCAAACGCAACAACCATCGTTGTCTCTCTCGTTACAAGTCGAAAGGGGGATGGTAAAAGATACTCAATTCTTTCGATTACACATCGCATGCACACAGATCGGATGTGCTTAATTCAAGTGGCAGGCCACGAAACGGGAAACTAAAAAATTTCAAGTACACCGGCACAGGAATATTAAATACGTGCCTCTTTTTCTCCCTTCCATATAGAACCGATACGCCGGAACCGACACGGGCTAAAATATTAAATAATTCCCGCAGCGATTTCATTTGCCGGTTCGTTGCACATAAGAAAATCCTGCACGGGTACACAGTTTCTCCGTAAAAACCGGCTTGCCCGAAAGTTCCGATCCGTTAGAGTACGCCATTCAAGCTACGTTGATTAATAACAAGTTCCAAATCAAAAATGTATAAAATATGTACTACTATTTAAAGACAGTATTCATTTTTATTTTTACACACGAGTTAATTAGGGTGGTTTAACTATGTCTCTTCACCCTTTAAAGTATAAGTAAGAGTATAAGTATATTACAAAATTTAAGGGAGTACCTTACATTAATTTTAATTTCCCTCTGACTGTTCAGAGGGTGAAAAATTTGTTGAGCCACCATAAATTTGTTTTACACAAAGAGAATTTTATTGAAATTATATACGGGGTGCCTCACCACATTTTGCCACATTGAACCTTTCCTGTGAATAGAAAATAAAAATTAATTATTCAAAATAAAATATCTTCTAAACAAATGATTTTTCACATAAATAGATTAATACTTTTTTGTAAAGAATATGAAGAAGTATCAGCTAATGCAATAAAAAAAATGATTCCATTTAAAACAACATTAATGGCCTTCATATGACCTTTACACGTCCATCTACAAAAAAAATATACCACCAGCATATGCCGCTCTCAAAATCATTCAACTTCATCTGTAACATTGTTTGAGTAATAATAATGATGCAAATCTAAATGGCAAAATGTGGTGAGCCACATTTGTACACAAAGTATTATTTCAATCATTTAACGTACAATTTGGACAGATCAAATGCCTGAATGGGCACCCGTGCGTGCAGGAATGAGGCGTGTGAGGAAGAATACGATTCCTCAATCAATTTTCACATTTCTGACAATAAGATGAATATAGCTTTCGTAGGCTACTATTCATCAGCGCCCGCGGGCACCGCTCGAATGCGTGCACTGCGCCCTCACGAATGTCCATCATTGGACTTGCTACCTCAACGAAAATTACTTATATTCATTTTTGTGATAGATTTATTGGATCAGAGATTTTCTACAAAATCTTTGATTATTATGTATTGATATTTTACATTTGAGTACATTGTAAAATTTTCCCCATAATATTTTAAAACACTTTGACTTGTGATGTTCTTACAGTCGTCCTAAATCATATTCAAATTCCAATACATTCCAATATATTCCATTTCGAATTCCAATATATTCCAAGTACAATTATAATTTGAATAATTAAGATTTATTGTATGAAATAGTAATGACATTTTAATCTCTGTTCGTTTCAATATCGTAAGAAGTTAGTTCTAACTGACAAATCGTATAATACATATTCGCTATGGCACTTCCAAAGTCGGTCAAAACCTCCGATAATTTGACGGTCACAATAAATCCACATCATTTCGATCAGCCCGTCCCGCGCGGCCCTTATAAAACTGTTGAAGATAGTCCGGGCGTTATATCTTACCGGTGCGCGTTTCGCGTTCTTTTAAATAGGGACTTGCGAAATATTCATGGACGATATTCAAGCCCCATTCAAATACTTGTCTCCCATACATCCACACTCTTGTACAGATGCGCACACGTATAAACTGGATGTATACGTACGTGCGGCACGGTACTTACCCTCCGCCAGCGAGAGCCGACCGAGGCGGAGGGTGTATTTACGTTGGCGTACGTTCGGATAGACAGGAAAGGAGGGAGAAAGGTTGAAAACGGGGAAAACCGACGGGGGTTGAGAAAGAGAAAGATGGAGTCACGTTAACGCGGTATCCGCGGGTTTCGCGCTCTGCCCCATCATAAAAGAGCCCCCACCGTCTGCGCATCGGGTGTATCTTTAGAAATATTGGTTAGATTTACATATTTTACCGCAAAGAGAAGTGTACCCGGGGCGAAGTAAAGGAGAGGACCGGTGTTTGGCGGAAGACGAGAGAGGAGGGATGGTATGGGTGGTGTGTTGGCGATAGCGGTGGCCGTTGGTGGTCGCAGCAGTGGTGGATACTGGGAGGAGTTAGATGGGAATCCAGCTCGAAGTTGCTTGAATGCGGGCGGCTTCAGAGATGCTAAATATTAATACCTACTAGTGTTCCTTTTATGCTCTGTCTACCCCCACCATCAAACCCCTATCGCTCTTTTCCACTAAGCACCCACCACCAGCCAAACCCACCACCCCCCCAGCTAGCACATACAAGATGATACGCGTGTGCGTTCTGTATCTCTTTCAACGGTGTCTTCTCTTCTCTTTTACGATCTGCCCCATACACCCAACATCCGTTGGTCGCTTTGGACGCTGGCGAGCTACCGCTTCTGCGTTTACAGACGTTTGCCTCCGGCTTCTCGTTCGATGCTACGTTTTCTACGTAATAACGAATGCGTACTCGATAATACAAAAGCACGAGCAATTTACCTCTCTGTCGCGGCGGACAATCTCGGACCGAATGGCGCCGAGGTGTTCCTGACCACCTGTGTCTGCCTCTTTGAGCTGGACGGCTGAAGGGTGCATTCAAGTACGTACTAGTCGACTCTTTTAACCCTTTCCACTCCAAGCTGCTTTTTAAGGGTATCAATTGCAACCCTTCCCTGTCACCAAAGGAAATTTAGATTCTAGTTTGGATAGAACATGGACTTCAGACGTGACGTTCTTCAAACGGGACTTGTATGAAAATTCACTGATGGTCTAGGACCTAGACTCTAGATGATACCCATGTATTTAGCACGTTTATATCACTTCAGAAATTCAGAATCGTCAAGAACTTCTTGATATGATCATAAAATTGTTGCTATGATTTTATCATTTTATTGAGACAAATAGTGGTTGCATACGTTTATGTTTCAATTTTTCGTTCATTAATTTTTCACATCCAATTTAAACTTTATCAACGGTTAGGTTAGGAAGAGAAAATTATGTAGGAAATTAAAAAGAACGTTGCTAGCTATGAGCAGAATATTTAAAGTTTCGAAAGCAGTCGTTCCACGCGTCTGACGTCAATAACGTTCGCATGCACGAAGGAACGCTGTATGCATCAATAGAATCTCCATATTGGCAGCAATTACTTTTTTCCCCGTGTCCGTCTGCGGCAATAACCGTTCTCAACCAAGGGTGATAACAGGCAAAAGGCAATCGGCAGCAGGTTTGTCTTTTTTTTTCAGCAGCAAGAGGGATGATTTAAAAAAGGCGATTGCAACAAGTCATCCCCCATCTGGCTCGTTCACAAAGGGTGTACGAGGAGTCGCGTCGAAGTGCGGCACCCAGCGTGCGATTCAATTAATAAAATTCATTCGAATGCGTCCATTAATTTCTTCCTTTTTTTCCTCCTTCCAGTCGGAACACGAGCAAGAGGGCAAAAAGGGTTCCGAGTCACGTCAAGTCGAGCGGCAGTCACATCGTTTAAAGGAACTGGCTAGAGGGCTGGGTGGGGGTGGAAGTAGGTTGGAAGAGGTGAGCTCACAGGGGTTTGGGGGCGCAAATAAGGCGGGTCTTCAGACCTCTGAGTATAAATAAAAAACGAACGAACGAATAAATATCCAACAAGGAGCGACAGAAGTCGAGTGGCGGCGGTTACCGCCTCATTCCAACCTACACCCTCTACTCTCTAACCTAGGGAAGGGTTTGACGACGACCACGGCCGGGAGAAGAAAGAGCCACACCGCTAAAGAACGTTTTAATTAATATTATTCACTTCTTAACTAACGATCAAAAGGCAGCCCCGTAGAGGATGATGCTCCGGATCCTCCCGAAGAAAATGGCGACAGCGCGTCTCACTTATGAGCTATGCACGCGGATAAATACACTTTGATCATACCGTTAAACGATTTCTTATGCTGACAATGATGAGGGTGAGGTATTTAACACGCCTCTTGTATGTTCACGTTCTTACCAACAAGTATGTATATACTTCAGTATGTAACTTGTGTTACGTTCCTCACTTCGTGTGTTGCAAAATTTGATTCGACGTGATGATGGATGAAATCTTATTCGTCTACAATACAATATTTCAAATTATTCAAAGTGATATTTTATGAACACTATGTTCACTATTTAAAAAATTAATATTTTATGATAATAATATAAGGATTCACGTAACTTATTTTTCAATCAATTTATTAGACCTTTAAGCAGTAGCACCATACAATTTAATTTTTAAAGAACCATTTTCTAAATATTCTTAATGAAAGACTAACAACTACTAATAATTTTGCAAAAGATTTACACGGTTGAAAAAAAGGTAAAAAACTGCATGGTACGATTTTCAGACGAAATCCAAATAGTGAAAATTGCAGCAGTAACAAAATAAAGGAAACAACAGAGCCACTTGTCCATAAAAAAAATATATTGTTGACGAATATCAATCATATTTTGATACAACCGAGTTCACGGTCAATTGTCTCCTATGGAATCGAATCATCCATCGTATGAGTTTGTTTCGTAGAAAATTCAATCCATGAGAAAGCAATTTCGCGAGCACTGGTTTGCTGCATCAATTTACGCGAAACGCCGTCGTCTACTTGACAAACGATCAAATTCTCTGTGCAAAGAAATATTCCTCTCTGTTTCTTTCTTCCCTATACTCCTGGGTCGAAAGCATCCGCTACCTATACGTTCTGAATACATTTATATACCGCGATGTATTCGCCTCGCGTCAGCTCGTACCCTCGACGATATTATAATGGCGTGCGTAAAGGAAACCGACAGATGATACATGAAGACGTCAAACACGACGCTTCGCGGTAACATTTGGAAAATGTGGCCCCCTTTGGGTACAATCGTGACGAATACTGTTTTAGCGAAACAACGGAACAGAACAAAGTGTGTACAGTATACAATTATTGCATTTTTCAATTTTTCGATTTTTCAATTTTTCGACTTTTCGATTTTTCGATTTTTCGATTTTTCGATTCTTCGATTTTTCGGTTTTTCGGTTTTTCGATTTTTCGATTTTTCGATTTTTCAATTTTTCGATTTTTCAATTTTTCGATTTTTCAATTTTTCGATTTTTCAATTTTTCGATTTTTCAATTTTTCGATTTTTCAATTTTTCGATTTTTCAGTTTTTCAATTTTTCAATTTTTCAATTTTTCAATTTTTCAATTTTTCGATTTTTCATTTTTCGATTCTTCAGTTCTACAATTTTTCAATTTTTCAGTTTTCCAAACTTGTTGATATTTCAGTTCGTACTTGAAATTGTTAATTTTATGAAAACTCTGATCTTCAATATTTCAAAATAATTAATTTTTTAATTCTTAAGTTTGTAACTCGTTAAGTTTTGAAATATATCAGTTAGCAAATTTCGAAGTTCATCAATTATTTTTAACTTGAAATTTTTAATTTTATGAAAACTTAAATCTCCTATTTTTTAGTTGCTTACATTTTATAATTGCCAAATCAGCATATTCATCACCCAAAATCCGCACCCTAACAGAAACTTCACAAACAAATTATTTTTCTCCAAAATAATGACGTAATTCGCTGACTACAAGAAACGCACGTTTCTTCAACAAGTTCCTTCTTCCATAATTCAATTCCGATCGACAGGAAATCGCATTGAATGCGATAACTCGAGCCACGAAGAGATTGAGGGTGAGAAAACGAAAGGAAGAACGAGGCAAAGAGCCAAGGGTTGGTGGACTCCTTTCACGAACGTTGAACTGATTTTCCACTTGTGGGATATTCAATAAGGTAAAGCCAAAAGGAGAAGCCTAAAGAAGATGGAAGAAATGCGGAGGGGAGTTAAACATGAAACAGTCGAGGTACACCGAGATTACAAAATGACGAACGCGTAGGGTGACATCTACATGGTTGTACAATATTAAGTTTTAAAACATTTCAAATATCAACACGGTAAAATAAAATTTCTTCAATTTTTCAATTTTTCAATTTTTCAATTTTTCAATTTTTCAATTTTTCAATTTTTCAATTTTTCAATTTTTCAATTTTTCGATTTTTCAATTTTTCAATTTTTCAATTTTTCAATTTTTCAATTTTTCAATTTTTCGACTTTTCAATTTTTCAATTTCTCAATTTTTCAATCTTTCAATTTTTCAATTTTTCAATTTTCCATTTTTTCCACTTTTCAATTCTTTAATTATTTAATTATTTAATTTTTTAATTTCACAATTTTGCAGTTTCACAACTTTTCAATTTGTCAATTTCTCAACAAAAAAATTTATCTTCCCCATTTATTTATTTTAAAAATATTAAAGACTTCAGAGATTAATTTTGAATTACCAAGTGCGAGAATTATCTCAAATTTAATTAATGAAACTTTTAAAGATTTTTGTAATACACTCATGCCCATATACAGATTTATTTTAAAATTATGATACTATGTATATAAATCTAAATATGTATGTACGTATTCCAAGATATCCCACATTATGGTATGTATACCATAACATTTAAATATCCTTTGTCTCAACATTACAATAATAATTGAGCCGCTTTGTCTTGAAAAAAATCATAAGTCACCTTTTTAAGACACATGACGTTAAAGAAAATAACCCAACGTACACAGAATTTGTTTTTAATATAATCAACTGGAAAGAGTGTTTATTTTAGTTGTTTAACATCAACTTTTGGAGGTGGTTTCAAATCCCACCAAACTTTAGTACTGTACTCATATTAGTACACTGGGATCACATTTTATGAAAGTCGATGAATACAGTGTACTCAAAGGGGCAAAACGGATTAATCTAAAATAGAGAACACAAGGAAATATTATGGGTTTCAGTATTACCAGAAATATAAATCCATAAATTCATAAAATACAATGAACTTGCAGCCTTCAAATCAATAACATGACAAAGTTGCATAAAAAGTCCACATGCACGAATGCGGAGAACAGGGGTTAAAATTATCCGTCGACAAAGAAAGAAAAAAAAGATCCGTAAATATTCACAAAGTCTAAAAAGATGACAAGGGTGAGGCTCGTCGTTATCGAACCGAGCTACCTTTCTTTTCCCCGGCGTTTCGAGAGCATCATCAAGCACTGAAGATGAAAGGTAGCTGCCGCATAAAAGCTATTCCCAAATGCCAAGCAGCCGCGACGATGGCGGTGGTGTTTGAAAGGCCTTCCACGTCGTCATCGTCGGTGTGCAACTATGGTCAGTGCTCGTATCAGCTCTGCTTCTCACCGTCCGTCGCCGTTGCACCGGAACACACGTTGCCCGGACGGGCGGGCATTGCAAGAAGCGCAGCACACACGCGATCCTATGCAGTCAATAGATAATACACACCGTACCGGGAGAGTTCTGTGAATGGGCCTGCCCGAAGATCAAACAGCAACCTAAACCGCTGTTTGTTTTTCATCACACCCCTGATCTCTTATGCGACCCCTGTTTTATTCAGAATTTAGGTTAGCGGCTGGACCGATATGTACGCTCGAATGAAACTTGCCTTCCTTTTCTGTGTGTGAATTTTCATATTTATATAGTTTTGAATTTAAATCATTTTTGGGTTCTCAAAGTTTCAACCTTTTTTTCATGTAGTTAGGGAACTTTCACGTTTTTTAGGTTTGGACATTTTTATGTGGAATGGTACTTTAAATACGACTGCAAATGTATCATATATGGAATATTACTAGATATCAAATTCTAAGGTTCTGAAATAACTGTAGATTACTAAATATTTGTAGATCTCTAAATTTCAAGGTTAATCTCTAAAATTAGGTTGTTCTAATCTTAAAATCCTTAAAGTCTAAGGTTTTCAAGTTCCTAGATTTCTACATTTTTATATTTCATGATTTGGACAGACACAATTACCAAGGTTCCTGAATTCATACGTTCCCTTTCTATGTTCCCTAATTTCTACGTTCCCAAAATTTCTACATCCCCAAGTTCCTACGTCTCGAAAATCCTACGTCCCCAAATCCCAAGATCCCTAAATTTCTACGACCCAAAATTTGCGATGTCTCCAAGTCCCTACGTCTCCAAATCTCTACATCCCCGAATCCCAAGATTCCTAAATTTCTACGTCCCCAAAATTTCTACATCTCCAAATCCCTACGTCCCCAAATCCCAAGATCCCAAATTTCTAAGTGCCAAAAAGTGCTATGTCCCCAAATCTCTACGTCTCCAAATCCTTACGTCCAAAAATTCCTAAGTCCTTAAATTTCTACGCTTCCAAATCCCTAAATTCCCCTTCTCATAGATTCCCAAATTCCATCTGCAACTTCCCACATCCCCAAATTCATACCTCCCCAAATTTCCAGGTCCCAAAATCCCTAAATCCCAAATTGCAGCACCCTAAAATTCCTACATCTCCAAATTCTGCATCCTAAAACTTCCATTTTCCATTTTACCCACAACAAAATAATTAACCATCATAACAATTAACCTAACCATCATAAATCCCTAGTAACAAAAATTTATTTAAAAAATGTTTCCCTCGTAATAAAAGATAGTACAAATTACTTAAGAACGTTACAACCCGAAAGATAAGATGACCTCAAGCATGAACCTGTGTTCATGTATACCATATCGACTCGTTCCGCCTTTTACAAACTTCCTTCTTTTTCCTTTTGTACAAACTGTTCATCCCTTTTCCTACCTACCCCTGTCTCTATTATTCCGTTTCTCTTGCTTTCTTTAAATTCTACGTTGTACTAGATTGTACTTTTTTCTTACTGTTTGAAAACCATCCGGGGATACATTGGAGGTCACTGGTACACCTATGTACATGTAGAGGTTCACACGAAGACGGTACTCGATTCACGTTTGGGGATATCTTTGCGGAATAAATGCGTACTGTGCTGCTGATGGGAGTATATGGGGGATGTGTCTCGAAGGTACTGTCGCTGCAAATTACTTTGTCTAGCTCGTCTGCCCAACGGAAACTTCAATTGGATTCGGGAAAAGAAATTGGGACGATTTCTTGGTAACTGCGATTTCTGGATGCTGTTCTTATTGTTGAAATAAGCAATTTCAATAGAGTGGACAAATTATATTCATAAACTTCATATTTTATTATCTTTACTGATTTTGTGGATCAGATATTTTTATTTTAATTTTATTATACATTATTTTTTTATTGTATTTTTAAACTGATAATATTTTTATAATGTACATTAGTTTGTAAGGCAATTTTGTTTTGTGGATCAGTTATTTTTATTTTAATTTTATTATACATTATTTTTTTATTGTATTTTTAAACTGATAATACTTTTATGATGTATATTATTTTCTAAGGTAATTTTTTCTAAATATATATTTTGCAAAGGAATATTTTTAAAATATATTACTATATAGATATTTTTTACGAGGAAGTATTTTTAAAATATCATGATTTATCAAGAAGATAGTTTAAAATTATAGAGCTGTGTTTAAAAATGTAGACTACATTTTTAAAGGGTGAGAATTTCTTTGAAGCACCCCCGATGTAATGTGTGAAGAATTAAAACAAATTTTATTATGATAAAATAAAGATAGTAAAGTACTATAGTGAAAAATGTATGGTATGAGGATACTCGAGTAGAAAACACCCCTAAACATCCAGTACACACAGCACGTTTATCTATTAACGCATCAATTTCATCTCGATTGAGGTGGAGAGGAGAGTTATAATAGTATGTTTCGAAACCCGCGAGCTTACGGCTTTTCACGTTATTCCCATATAGACCAAGTATCCGAGAGCATTATCTTCGTGCATAATGCATACACACCGGCAGCAAAAGCAACCTCCCCCCATTTATAGCGTAGCTGGATCCTCGGCACCCGGTTAAAGTGGGTGGCGGTGGGTGAACGGGGGGTCGGTTTCTCTTTTCCCTTTTTCCTCCCGCTTTTTCTCCGGCCAAGTATTTCATGTTATTTTATTGTGTTGCGACTCAATAGTAGCTTGCTACCCCTGGCTGCCGTTTCCATGTTATACGCAACACCGCTGTGTGCGGGAGGACACACCGAAATAATGTGCGCGATACACACATGAGAAAGGATCATACCTTGACGGTGGAGTCACCGAGGAATCGAGGGATGAGAGGGGTGCATGCAGATACACTGAGTACTTAGCATTAAGTATTCAATGCAAGGGGATCACGTATTATCACTGACTCCCTTGGCCGCGGTATATTTATTTATTGCTAGCTGCCATCTCGCGGCACAAAGGATGGGGATGCTTTATTCGCTACCTTCCCCCCTTTTCGATTATACTAATTTCTTCCTTCTGCCTTCCTGCCCATTTCCATCGAAATGTGATTAATTTTTTGAAGTTTGATACATCGACTCTCGGAGATGTTTTTACATACGTTACTCAATTTTACTATATGTATATTTATTTTAATTTACAGTCATTTATTCAGAAATACCTAGAGAGTTTTTATATAATGGGTAAACTTTGTTAACGTTTTTATCTTCCTAATGTTCCTTTTTAATGTTTCATTTAATTCTTACTGTTTTTAGTTCCTTCCATATTTGTAACAATTTTTTAAATATTTTAAAATCAAAATTTTTCTTTTTCGAAAATGCTGTAACAAAATTTTATTCTACGTTCTTGGATTATTTTTTCACGTAGATTCACCCCATTTGTCCACACCGGAAACACCTTGTATTTTCTTTCCATTCTTCTCCGCAGCGAATGATCTACGAGCCATTTAAAATCGTCACATACTAAACCCACCCTGTGAATATTATTCTACATTTTAAACTATAAAATTAAAATAATACAAATTGAAAGAAAATCACAAACATGATTTAGTAAATAAATTAATTTGTTATTAATTAATAACTCCGCTCGTTGATTTCAAAAATCTTAAAACGAAAAACACGAAAATAATTTATAATACCAATATGAAAAAAATAGTGTACGGAAGAGTAAAAATTAAAATAAAGCAAACTAAAAGAAAATCAGTCATCAAATAAACATAATTGAATTTAGAAAATAAATTAATTCGTTATTAACGAGTGTTGATCTCAAAAAATCCCGAACCGAAAACTCCATAATTTGTGGCCCCGATATTAAAAAACAGTGAGGTTTAAAATTTCCGCGCATGGGAAGCAGAAAATCTGGGAGAAAAAGGGAACAAGAATTTAGTAACGTAGGTGGCGGAGAGCAACGGAATACGTTTCAGCGCAGACTTTCCCGAGCAAAGCGAAGTGAAAAAGGGATGAAGGAAGAAAGGCAGAGCTTGTTTCGCAAACAGTTAGGAAACAGCTAACGCCGAGGATAAAGTGGTATCGGAACGAGACGATCGTCGAACAGATGCCGGGCCATAAAACAACCGCTTCCTCTTTTCCACCCCCTATCGCTCTATCCACTCCTGTGGAGCAAGCCAACTAGCGTTTCTCCTAATGGGCCAAGACAAACTGCGCCCCGCCGTTCAGTGTTTAGTGTCTGCCTGCAGGGGTTGCCCAGAGAATTTCTTCCAATACCCATTATCTCGAAACTTCGTCTTTCTAACCCCTACCCCTTACAAGCCCTTGTGTTTTCTCCGTGGTTTCTTTTATTTCGCCAATGTTATTCGAATGTACATCGAGGCACGATAACGGCATAAACGTTCTTTCTGTCCACTTGCTTTTTATTGAAATTTATTCAGATTTTCTTGTTAACTTCTTGCTGTGCTATTTTAAGGTTTGCAATAAGATGTTGAGATGTTTAGATGGATAGATACTGAAATTAGGTTAAGCTTAAAGTTGGAAGTTTATGGAAGAAATACACGGATAGTGATGGTTTTTGTGTTAAATTTAATTACAATAAAGTGGTATAGGTTTTCAATTGTAGCCCTGACCCATATGTAACCTCTGAGGTCATAGATGTATATGTCGACATATCGTAACCTTAGTGGTTAGATTTGTGTGACAGAAGTCACCTGTGAATCAAACGTTTCAGAACATAACCTCAAAGTCAATAAAAGTAAATAGCTCCCATCATAACTGAAGCTGTTCTCAAAATATGAATTTAATTTCCACCCCAAAATCAACGTTTTCGGAATTCCCCCCGAATTTTTCACGGGTTTCATTTCCCAATTAAACCGGCGAACAATCAAGCACAGTTCTTTCATTTCCGCCACCTTTTCACGACTGAAATCGTTATCATCATCAAGGTTGAAGGAAGAGGGTGCACAGGCCGAAATGCAGTGATGACGATAGAGAGCGAAGCATTATTTCGCGTTAAAAACAAGGGACTCAATGTTCGCCATTATTGCAGAAGTAACGACTCCTTTTAGGGTCGCGATACGGACAGCAAAGGGTGCCCTCTCTCTTTGCTTCAGCATCAATATGCCAGAGCGTAACAACAGGAACAAATGAGTGTCATTGAGAGGTGTCACATCGTGGCATGTTCGTTTGTATTTTCCGCATGCTCGTTACCAACCTACAACAACACGATGCATTGTCGTTGAGCGCCAGTCCCGCTCAAGTGTTTCAAGCCAGCAAATTACAAATAATCAGGAGCCACGGCCGTGATTGTCTCTTTCTGTTTGCTCTAGTGTATCTTCGTCTGTCGACACTTCCACCTCTTCAGCGACTGCGAAACCGTAGCGTCGGCCACCCTCCACCCCCTGTTTTCTATAGCAAGAAAAAAGGACAATCGTTTCGAGAGACCAATTTCCGCTACCCCTTTTTCGGGAACAAATGGTCTTCGATCGAATTTGGATCCTTTATTTTCGGAGAGTGGAAGGTTGAGGTTCTTAAGAGATAATTTTTTGCGATGAAGAATATTTCTTTTAGGAGAGGATTTACAGTTTGGAGGTTGGAGAGAAATTGAACATTGCGAAGTCGGGGATAAAATCTTGTGAACTTCTGAACTTGATGATTTAGGATATTGAGTTATTTGCAAATTTTGGGAGATGGAAATTTGGAGGTTCTGGAGATTGGAATTTCGGGACTTAAAGTGTAAAGATTCGGAAATATGCAAATTTAGGAATTTGAGAATTTTGGAACTTGAAAATTTAGAGGTGTTTAACAATTCTTCCTTTGAAAATTTAGAACTTTCACAAAAGTATTTTTTCCCACTACGAGTACATAAAAAGAAGAGACTTGAGGCTTTCACATAAAAAGAACTCTTTACATCGTAATATCAGAAACCAGAAAAATAATTAACTGCATTACACAAGAAATAAATAGCAAAACAAATGGGAAATTCACACATAACTTCTATCATCTTGTAAAAAGTAAAAATAAAGCATTTCTGTGTACAATCCTTAACAAAAGGAAAGATAACATTTTATAAGCAGCGAACAAATATTTGTTTGTGCAGTCACTCGGTACAATCTATATTTGCTGGTACGTATGGTGCATCGCTCCACAGGAAACACAGCTTTGAGCTATTGTTGCTGGCGTTTAGGTTAATTGGTAATTTGACGAAACCCGTGGTCCGTTTCGATGCCGTAAACCGGCAGCGCACGTTCAATGCCGTTGTGGAAACAGTAGCCGAAGGCAAGGTGCGATTTCTAGCGAAATCGAGGAGATTGACCTTGTATTTCGAGTATAACGTGTAATGTGGATTTGGTATCAATCCTTCTCCAAAGATGATTCATAGATACACAACGTATATGCTATTAATTTACCTGCGTAGTTTACGTGTAACATGTGTACTTCTTTTCTCGAATTTGTGTTATATTGATGTTGAATACAATAATATTGATTACGTTGACATTGAAAATGCACTACATAGTACATAATTTACGTGTGACATACGTAAACGCTTTTTCTGGAATTTGTATTAAATTGACATTGAGTACATTGATATTGATTACACTGACATTGAAAATGCGTTACATAGTACTTTCATGTATCTACTGTAAGCAGATGCAATTTAGCAATTTGTAAATTTTTGATATTGTAATTTTTCACGTTAACAAATTTTTGAATTTTTTTAAGTTCCTAGGATCCTTAAAATACTAAGATCTTCAAATTACTATATTTGCAACGTTCGTGATAATTTCTATAATCGCAATTTTATCTAGGGATGAATTTATCAATGGAGAATCCAGAGAGATTTTTATATCTCTGATACATCAAATCCTATAGTTCACAAGTATCTATATCATCCATGTTCTTTCGAAAAATTTCTAAATTAGGTTAGGTAAGAGAGTTTCTAGATTCTGAAATCCATAATGTAACTAGATGCAATTAACAATTTTAAATTTTCTTTTAATTTCTAGAATCCTTAAAATCCTAAGATCCTTAAATTACTATATTTGCAACTCTGTAGATAATCAAAATGATGTCAATTTCATGAATAAATGCCTAAATTTCAGTATTCCTAGATTCTCAAATCTCAAAGATACCAAACAGTTATATCTCTTCATATTCTTACATCCACAAATTTGTAGATCTTCGAATTCATAAATTCGAATTTATAACCTAAAAAATTTCTAACTTAGGTTAGGTTGGGTTAGAGTAGAAAATTATTAAATTGTCAAATTCATAGACTAACAAATTTCTACATTGTCATATTTCTAGATTTTCAAAAAACAGATTGTGAGTTCCAGAATACTAATTTTTCAAAATTTCTAATTTTTACCCTCATTTCTCAAAATTTCTCATAATATTGAATTAATCAATTCCTGAAATTCTATATTTCCAAATTTTCAAATTTTACAACTTCCAAATTCCCAAATATCCCAATTGACAAATTCCTAAATTCCTAAACTCCTAAATTCCTAAATTCCTAAATTCCTAAATTCCCAAATTCCCCAATTTCCAAATGATCAATATCCACAATTCCACCTTCGCCTCTGCCAACTTTTAAGACTCTGTACCCTAAAATCCCTAATTTGAAAATTTCAAAATCCTGCATTTTCATTTTCAAATCTTCAAATCTCAAACTCCCTAAACATCCATAAGTCAAAATTTCCACCTTCCAAACCTTGCAAACACCACTACTTATATCATCAACATATCCAAATAAATGAACATATCAACATACGCAACTGAATTAATATTACAAATGTACTTCAATTTTTTCTCCCACTCCGTAAAACGAGAAATTCAACGAAACAATAAATGTGGGTCAAATGACTTCAGATTAAATTGTCGACGGTCGATCCCTGACAGATCATGTAGCTCATAAACGTAGCATAGCCCAAAGCCATATCGGCTACTAAGCAGTGTGTAGCACGAATATAGCATGGTATATGCAGTGTATACGCCCATAATTACCTTTACCCTTAATTATCTATCCAATTAGCCGCGAGCTATTATGATTAAACCTATACTGTAAGTTTATAATAATAATTAGTCACTATCGACCGCCTGCGACCTCGTAATTCTCACTTTCCTCGCTGAATCATGCTGTTACATTTCGGATACCAAGATATACTGGGCGGCATGTAACGGAAGGTACAAAATCAATTCTTCAGATTCTAAATAAATGTGTGCAGGTTTAATTTCAGTGGAATAAAAGAGGACATAACCATGTTTAAAGTTTATAATATAAAGGAATAATACAAAAAGGTAATGATTACAAACTAATATAATAAAGTAAAGGAAACACTATTTGTGCTACATCTTCGTTCTCTGACGGTCGCAACGGAAGTAGAAGGAACTGTAGAAATGTATGGCCGAAAATCGGCACACGACGAACTTATAGAACCAAAAAAACCTATATTGATTCTATTACCATTGATTCTATCCTAATAACTAAATGGATCAACAACTTTCTTCAAAATGTATAATGAAATGAACAAAAATATAATATACAATTGTTTTATATACGTTTTGATAGTGAAATTTCAGTGATAGAGTAAATTCTATGATCATTTAATAATGATAAATATTCAATGTATCGCGTACTGATGTCAACCCACGAGTTGGCGCGCTGTGTACAGAAAAATGGACGTTACCACGTGACTCTACAGTTAAAAGTCCATAGAAACCATTTGTAGATATGATTTATAAATTATTGTTTTAGGAAATTGCAATTTTCTACATTACCAAATTTTCAAATCCTCAAGCTGCCAGATATTCAAATAATTGAATAATAAAATATTCGAATTGCCAAAATTTTATGCTCCTAAATGTTTCAATCTCGTAATTTCTAAATTAACAGTTCCTAAATTTTATAATTTATAAATCATCAATTCGCATAATTTCGAAATTCAAAATTTCCAAATTCCCAAAATTTCTAATTTTCAAATTCCCAAATTTCCAATTCTTAAATTCCAAAATTCCCCAAATCTCCAATTCTCAAATTTCTAAATGCTCAAATTCTAAAATTTCCTATTCTTAAAATCACAAGTTTCCAAATTCCCCAATTCCTAATTCTCCAAATCCTAAAACAACCAAATTCCTAAATCCTCCAATTTCTACATCCCAAAATTGCTAAAAGACCATCAAATTTCTAAATTCCAAAATTCCCAATTCCTAAACTCCCAAATTCCTAAATCCCCAAATTTCTATATTGCCAATTCCTAAATCCTCAAATTTCTGTATTACTAATTCATAATCTTCCAAATTGCTAAAACCCCAAATTTCCAAATTTCCAAATTCTCCAAATTTCTAATTTTCAAATTCCAAAATTCGCAAATTTCCAATTCTTAAATTCCAAAATTCCCCAAATCTCCAATTCTCAAATTTCTAAATGTTCAAATTCTAAAATTTCCTATTCCTAAAATCACAAGTTTCCAAATTCCCCAATTGCTAATTCTCCAAATCCTAAAACTCTCAAATTCCTAAATCCTCCAATTTCTACATCCCAAAATTGCTAAAAGACCATCAAATTTCCAATTCCTAAATTCCCAAATTCCTAAATCCCCAAATTTCTATATTGCCAATTCCTAAATCCTCAAATTTCTGTATTACTAATTCCTAATCTTCCAAATTGCTAAAACCCGAAATTTCCAAATTTCCAAATTCCAAAACTCCTAAATTCCCAAATTTCTAAATTCCCAAATTTCAAAACTCTCAAAATCCCAAAATCCCAAATTCCTTAATTCCAAAATTCTCAAATTCCCAAATATCCAAATTCTCACATTCTCATCCAAAATCGACCTCTTTTTAACATCCTCTGCCAGCACTACCATATTCTCTAATAACACAATTTGTCACAGAAGAAAGGATTTAAAATTCGAGATCCAAAAAGTGGGCTAAATTCACCATCACTCTTTTGTAGTAATTATATTTCTATCTAGTAAAAAGTAACCTGGAAGGACATTGGACAGAAATATGATGGTCGTTAATTCGGTGCTCTTGGTCCCCGCGCTTTAGAGTCATTATACCCATCGGATAATTAACTCGATTTTTCATCCACGAAGAAGGAGATAATAACACCGATGAGATACAAATGTTTCAGCTCGTTAAACATGTTATTCTTCGTAGCAAAGCGTTCATTGGTCAATTAACCTTAGTACGCGTACATATATCTTTGCGAAATAACAAGATACCGTCCGAAGTAAGAACAACGGAACGGACTTTACTGATTTGTGAATTCACGTTTTAATATTATTCGGATTCTTTTTGCGTAGGTGTGTTAATTAGGAAATTAATTAGGAGTATGCGAATTTGCAAGGAGTAGATTGTTACCGTAACTTTTTTTGATAAAAAACTAGCTTTATTCTATAAAAAATGCAATATGAAATATCGTATACAAAAATGATGCAAAAAGGCAATTATGAAAATTATGTAAAATATTAATTACTAAAGTGATGTAAAATATCAACTATCAAAATGATGCAGAATATCAATAATGAAAATGATGTAAAACATCAAGTATGAAAATGGTTCAAAATATCGACGACCAAAATGATTCAAAATATCAACGACCAAAATGATACAAAATATCAACTATCAAAATGAAACAGAATATCAACAATGAAAATGATGCAAAACATCAAGTATGAAAATGATACAAAATATTAACAACCAAAATGGTGTAAAATATCAACTACCAAAATGATGCAAAATATTAACAATGAAAATGATACAAAACATCAAGTATGAAAATGATACAAAATATCAACAACCAAAGTGATACAAAATATCAACTACCAAAATGATACAAAACATCAACTACCAAAATGATACAAACTATCAGCTATTATAGAGCAGTATCCACAAACCAGAAGAAGTAAATTAGTCAGCTCCCTCAATAACGATTTCAAATAGGAGTAACGTCGTAAACAATGGAACCTTATGCAAAGTCGATCGCTAACCACGTTCTGACGTCTCTTTTCATCGGATCTGTCTCGCAGAGTGCAGGACCATTTACCGGCGTGACACGTCGTTTCCTTCACAAGTTGTCACGCGACATCATGTATGCGATTTACGTCTCGTTTGGGTCATGGTCGTACGAAGATAGTCCAGCGAATATCTGCAGGAAGTTAGACAAAAAGAAATCCCTCGTAGGGCCCCTGAATATATTTCTGAATCGATTAAATAATCGAAGGCTGCCATCTAGTTTCCCCGTTGCATACACGTCCACGTATTGCTACCGGGGCGAACCATTCACTCGGCTCTTTCTTTTCATATTCAAATGGCACCATTGACGCTTCAATGAATAATACTCAATGATAAATTTGTGGGCGTATTCAGGATGGACCGCGGTGAGACCTTGAAATCCAACCGCGCCAAACGTGAACACATTTGAATACGTAACCGAAGCGTATAGAAGGTCTGAGTGAAAGGTGTGTGCGTAGAGGGAAAGACACGTGGTTCGTAGTCCTTTCTTTCTGCCTTTTTTATCCTGTCAAGGAAACTGGTCGATGAACCTCGATAGAGTGTTAGGACTCCCTATTTTTCCCTTGCTTCGATTAATGGGTTACCAGTCGTTTACGGAAGCCTCTGATCCAACGGCTTTTCAATTCATTAGGCTAAAGCTTTTTGTTCTCTTCTGTTTGAATATCTTTCTTCTGAAACTTTCTGGATTTTGTGATTCTGCGGAATCTAGTTTGGAAGATTTAACTGAAATTAATCTCTGAGTATGCAGAATGAAAATTTGATGCGATGACACTATCTTATACTGTATCAGCTAGTGTGCTATTTGCTTGATGGTTAACCACCCCACAATATTCTCACACTCGTGACGTATACTGCACATATGACGTACACGCACAGGTCACACGTGAGGCTCGTATTTTCATCGCAACATGGGTTCACTTTTAATCATAACTCTCACAATCAAGAATCGCTGATAAATTTTCTTTATTTGTCTTCACAGTGCAGCAATTATTTGTGCATGACGCAGCCTAAAAAATTATAGGTTAAGGGGTTAACTGAAATATAATGAACATCTGAAGAGAACATGCATATTTCAAACGAAGCAGGAAAATTGAATTCGTTTGTTAAATCATTCATAACGTGATTACATAAAAATAAGAAAATTGTGCTGAATGAATACAAAGTTTATATATGCAATTAAAATAACGTGTACATACATGGAATTAAAACAAAAAATTCACATGTGGAACTGAAACAAAAAATTCGTACATGGAATTAAAATAATAAGCACATACATGGAATGGAAACAAAAAATTCATGTATGGAATTGAAACAAAAAATTCATAGATGGAATAAAAATGAAAAGTACATACATGCAATTAATATAAGAAATACATACATAGAATTAAAAAAAAAAATTCTATACAGGAATTTTTCATTACTATAAAAAAGTAGAGTAAAGAAAATCAGCTTGTAAAAATAAGTAGTATCTACTTAGAAATGAAGGAGCTTGATTTGTCAGATATTGTCTTGATATAAGTAACTCAGAAAAGGTAATCGAGAAGCCTAACGTATTTTTGATGAAATGTTTGGCTGATTTCCATACGTCTTTCATTCAGAAGAGGGTATCAAAGGTTCGTCTGTCAACCAGTACCGGGTTTTGTTTTTCACTTTGCATATCGAGTTTCTCGAATCCAGATGTGGATGCTGTGATAGATTTCCTATTGTCGACTCCTGGAATTCTTCGGTGATTTCTGTAACCCCATACCTTTTGTCGAGAAATATTCGTTAACGATTTCTGCAATGAGTTCTGTTATATTCGATATTTTGTATTTTGTACTGCATTTATGGTATTTGATGTTTTGTGTCAGTTTGGTGGTTGATTGTAGATAATGATCAGATACTAGGTTTCCATGGTTCGGTTATTGGGTTTGGTTTATTAGAGAGTTTCTGGGGTCATCTCAAATACCCAGATATCCAAATTTCCAAATTTCCAAATTTCCAAATTTCCAAATTTCCAAATTCCCAAATTTCCAGATTCCAAATTCCCAAATTTCCAGATTCCAAAATTCCAAAATTTCAAATTTCCAGATTCCAAAATTCCAAAATTTCAAATTCCCAAATTTTCCAAATTCCCAAATTCCCAAATTTCCAAATTTCCAAATTCCCAAATTTCTAAATTCCCAAATTTCCAGATTCCAAAATTCCAAAATTTCAAATTCCCAAATTTCCAGATTCCAAAATTCCAAATTCCCAAATTTTCCAAATTCCCAAATTCCCAAATTCCCAAATTCCCAAATTCCCAAATTCCCAAATTCCCAAATTCCCAAATTCTTAAATTCCTAAATCCCCAAATTTCTAAAGCTCCGAATTCCTAAATCCTGAAATCCTTAGATCCCCAAATTCCTATGTTCCCAAATTCTTAAACCCCCAAATTCCTAAATCGTCAAATCCTTAAATCTCCAGATTCCTATGTTCCCAAGTTCTTAAACCTCTAAATTCCTAAATCCCCAAATACTCAAATTTCTAAATCTCTAAATTTCTAAATTTCCCAATTCCAAAGTCCCCAAATTCCCAAATATTCCATCATGTGATCACGTGTCTCCTTTTCACCGTAAAAACATATTTATTTACGATTATAATTAGAATCATATACCACATATAAGATCTTACAATTATTTAACCTCAAAATATATGATCTTCCATCTTGAAATGTGCTCTCTGTCTCTCATCTTAAAATGTATGTCACGTGATTACCTACGCACGATAACATTAAAAGTAACAGTAGATGTTTTGAGCAGTGTCTTGCAGTGTTTATTCTACCACGTTTAAGAAGAAAAATGTGATATAACCTTTTATTGCGTCTAATGAAAGTTATATGTGTTAAAGTATGTGAAACTGTGGCGTTATAAGTTTGAAGTCATAGCAGAACTAGGTTACGTTTGAATCGAGTCTCTTTTCCACATCATAACCACCTAACGACTGATTTAGGTTCACGGGACTGTACTCTATTCTATCGTTATCCTCTTTTCAAGACGAGAGCGTTCAATTTTTCCGGTTCACAGAGTTCCGCGTGGCCGACAAACAATAACCGATCGAAGAGAAGAGAATGATGGCGGAGGGAGGATGTGAAGCACCAGCAGACCGTATTTTACGGGGATTTGAACCGAAGACATTTTCACCGGATAAATAGATAGTAGGCCCGGTAGCAGCGTGTTATACACGACGGTCGAATCCTTATTATAAACTCTAACTAGCTGATGCCTCTCCCGCCACCATACACTTCGCCACGGGGTAACACGACGATACTTGATGGGATTCCTAGCCGATGGTGCGGACAATCCTATCTTGAATCCCCCGCCGCTCTTGAAATCACGCTTCTTCGTCTATAACGTTCATCGTACTGATATTTACACGTGTCTACATTCGGGACTGAAGGAAAAAAATTTCAATTTGTGGCACAAATGAAATATGTGTTCACACATGTTCACGTATGTTTACATTCGTACTAGGTCACATCTTTATTGTATTTCGAGGAACTTATGCCCGTGGAACTTGGTTCATCTTCAATTTGTGGAGCACAAATGAAATTGTATGTGTTCACATATGTTCACATATGATTACATTCATGTTAGGTCACACCTTTATTATATTTTGAGGAACTTACGACTGTGGAACTTGGTTTAATTCTAATTTGTGGAGCACAAATGAAATTGTATGTGTTCACATATGTTCACATATGTTCACATATGGTTACATTCATATTAGGTCACATCTTTATTGTATTCTAAGGAACTTACGCCTGTGGAACTTGGTTCACAACGTTGTGACTTGGTCCACAAATCGATGTGAATTATTCTATTGATTTTTATGGTTACTGATATATTATATTTTATATTTCATAATTAAATGCAATTTGAATCTAATTTTTATATTATCAATTATGGATAAAATTAGACAAATTTTAATTGTGAAGGCATTAATAATTCTGTATTACTGTCAATCAAATTTAATTTTAATCTAATTATTAACTGATCAAAACGAAATATCTTATATTTAAATTCAAACATTATTAATAATAAAGTAAATCAAATAATTATATTTAATTCAAGTACAACAATTAATCAATATTTGCAGGCAAAATTAGATTTAACAAATTGAAATAAAGATGCACCAATAGTAGTGGAAGTTTAATAATTAAATCAAGTTTACATCAGATAATGAAATAATCAAAGTTTGTGAATGCAATCAAATATAAATTCAAATTAAAATGTAATAATAAAGATGTAAATTTAACGATTAAAATTCATTTAAATTAAGTAATTAAGTAATCAGAATTTACTAGCACAATCAAGTATAAATTATAATTAAAATGCATTAATAAACGTGTAAAAGCGATTAAATCTAATTTATATCAAATAATTGAATAATCAGAATTTGTGAGTGCAATCAAGTATAAATTAAATTTCAAATACCTTAATAAAGGTGTAAAGGCGATTAAATCTAATTTATATCAAATAATTAATCAAACAATTAAATTATATAACAGCACACCAAATAGTAACCTAAAATTGAACTACATAAATTAATTATAAAAATTAAATAATCAAAATTACTTGAATTTCTATCTTCATTTTCCCTCGTAGTTCACCGCGAAAATGGCCAAAATGAGAAACACGTTAAGAATTTCGATAAAACCTCACATATTTACACTCGATGCAAACATGCACATCCACGGTCGCAATTGTCCAACTCATTTCAGTACATCACTCTCGCGATCCTCAAAACAACAATGCATCCCAAATCCTCTTAAAAAGAAACGCCCGCAACTGTCCAGCACACTCGAACGATTTTCCCCTAGCCAGCGCCATCAACAAATCCCATTTCTCGAACGCGCCGCCGCTTCCTACATCCTTGGAAAAAAAAATCACCGTCAAGTAGCTCGCGGTGCGTCTAGACGGCAACAATTCTTAAAAAAGTCTTTTGTCCGTGTCTACTCGGCCAACGAACGCGGCTCTAAATCGTTCCTCGTCTATTCTCTTTCGTCGTTTCTACGAGGATTATAGCAGAGATCGTTTGCGCTCCGCGTGGACGCGAGAGAGTCCCTTCAGCCTCGCGACAAGAATTTATCACGCGTGACGTATTTCCGAATGCAACGTCGCGTAGGCGACCAAAAGGGGCGACAGACTCCAGGTGCATCCAGCTGGATATTAAAAAAAAAAGGAAAAAAATTCTCGTACAATGAGAACTCGACGAGCGAGCTGTCGTTCTCCTTTCATGTAAGAGTTAACGATTTCGCCGACGACAATTACACGATTCCTCTTATCCGCATCGAGGTTACGAATTATCACCGCGGAAACAGTAACCATCCGGAGTCGCCTTTTTTTGCAGCTAAAAAAGGATACGGTTAATTGAGCGTGATAATTTAATGGTTCCTTCGGTATCGGACCCAGGGGGAAAAATGTGTTCATCGGCTTTCGCGACTTTCATCGCGAACCGTGAACGGTTCTTTCCGTTATGCTCGGTTAGACGCGAAAAATGACGAACGTTGGAAATTACAAGACTTGCTGTATTTGGTCGTTACGGTGCATCGGGGGAGTTTTTAAAGGAAATATCAAGTGTGGATTTAATGGTGTTTCAAATTACGGAGAAAGGATTTATTGATGCTTGCAAATGATACGCATGAGAAATTACAAATCTTGCTGGAAGTCTCATTTCTTAGCAAATCAATTACATACAAAATTTATATTCTATATTAGACACAAAATTAATCCTTTTTATGTCCCACCATTTCGTGTAAAATTACATTTCTTAATTTTTTATATTTATCAAATTTCATCAGTTCCACATATGTTCAGTTTCATAAATGTTTACTAATAAATGTTCCATAAAATCTGCACTGAAAATTGAGAAGATTTGTTCCTCGCAGACGAAGTTTCAGAAATCATTGCAGAGAATGTTGATAACACTTGAGCGACGAAAAGAGGAGAAAAGGAGGTGAAGGAGGCTGACAAGTTCTTATCGGTGATTATGGATACGTCAAAAAAGAGAGGGAGTTGAGTGTTTAACAAGGACCGTCCACCGATGACGAGTCACCGTCGCTAATGATCGGAAGCCATTTTCTTTCATCTCAGGTGACACATCGAAACTCGGTGTGGTCCTCGAATTGCCTTCCCTCAAGCACCGTTCTGATCAGCGACAAAAAAAAGATTACGCTCATTTTTTCCAACTGCCATTTCAGGCCCACCCATGCTTTCGTATCTCCGTTTCCTTTTTGCGTTATGTTTCGGTTCTTGTATTAAAGAAATTAGTGTAGAACTTGATAATTGTAATTGTGAATTTTTGTTACAACATTTTTGGTGCAATAAGCTTGTAATAGGAAGTAAGCTTGGTCATTATATACTTTTGATATTAAATGCATTTTGAAGTTAGGTTTCCTTAATATTATTTTTTTCAATTGCAGATTTGCTCTAAATTGACTAATATCTCTGTATTTACTAAACTTCATAATTTTATTGTGATATGCACATTATTTGTTAAGAGGGGATACGTTTGTATGTACATCATTTCTCGAATCGACTTTTGGCGGCAAATTTAAACTTGTCAAATGCATCTTAAGTTCAAATGTACTCTAATCTCTTACATTATCGTACTTCATAGTTTTCGTAAAATTAAGCTAGCATCCATTATACATTAAATTTCACGACTTTAACGTGGCATATACATTGTTTATTCTAGAAGACGATTTGTTGATATGTGAACCACTTTTCAGCAGCAGACATTAAGGTGTTAAATTTAAAGTGTTTAAACGCAAATGTGTCCACTACTTAATTTACCATTACTAAAACGATATATTGACTAGTAGCTTATTTATTCAGCTTCATGACTGTGACATAAACTACGTATTCCAAAAGAACTGATATGTAAATAATTTGCCGAGGCAAGTGGACGGTGCAAAATATCGAACAGCAATATACGAGAATGGCGTTCCATCTGAATTTTGAAGTGCACATTTCGTTCGCTCCAGTGAACAGAGTTATTTCCGATAGATGTTGCGTTCGTACGAACGCTCATTTAACTCTGACCAGATGCTGCAAAAGTTATCTCCTCTAAACTCTACCTTCGATAAATCTCATTACTCGCATCTGTCCAGGGTTTATATATCGAAACTGCATCCACTTTTACGCTACTACCCTTTTTCACTCTTCGTTCTTTGTTTTTTTATTGCTGCACTTCCGTTTCACCGGTACGCCCATCAATTTCATGAAACTTCCACTCGACTAGCGAAAGCGAGGACACACTGACAGGAAGCTCAACCAAATTAAAATCTGATCAAAGTTTGCGAAATTGACATTTCAACGTTTAGACGGAAAAGTGATGAATACGACACGAGTAGGTATTTTTAGAGATGGATGGTTGATGGAAAATCAGTATGATCTGAGGCCTTTATTGAGGAAATATTAATAATGTGACAGTTTGTAAAAATATTGACGGAGCGCCATTTTGTAGAAACATTAATAAGCTGCCATTTTGGAGAGACATTAATAAGGTGCCATTTTGTAGAAATATTACTTAAAGTAGCACTTTATAGAAATACTAATAAGGTTCCATTTTGTAAAGCTATTAAGTAAGATACTATTTTGTAAAAACACTAATAAGCTGTCATTTTGTGAAAAAATTAATAAGGCACTATTTTGGAGAAATAATAATAAGCTGCCATTTTGTGAAAACATTAGTAAGGCATTATTTTGTAGAAATATTACTTAAAGTAGCACTTTATAGAAATACTATTAAGGTTCCATTTTGTAAAGCTATTAAGTAAGATACTATTTTGTAGAAACACTAATAAGCTGTCATTTTGTGAAAAAATTAATAAGGCACTATTTTGGAGAAATAATAATAAGCTGCCATTTTGTGAAAACATTAGTAAGGCATTATTTTGTAGAAATATTACTTAAAGTAGCACTTTATAGAAATACTAATAAGGTTCCATTTTGTAAAGCTATTAAGTAAGATACTATTTTGTAGAAACACTAATAAGTTGTCATTTTGTGAAAAAATTAATAAGGCACTATTTTGGAGAAATAATAATAAGCTGCCATTTTACAAACACATTAATAAGGCACCATTTTGTAGAAATATTACTTAAAGTAGCACTTTATAGAAATACTAATAAGGTTCCATTTTGTAAAGCTATTAAGTAAGATACTATTTTGTGGAAACACTAATAAGCTGTCATTTTGTAAAAATATTAATAAGGCACCATTTTGTAGAAATACTAATAAGCTGCCATTTTGTGAAAACATTAGTAAGGCATTATTTTGTAGAAATATTACTTAAAGTAGCATTTTATAGAAATATTAATAAGGTGCCATTTTCTAAAAACATTAAAGTGTCTGCAAAATAGCTGTGAATTTAGTAAATGGTCAATGGAAATAATATTAACAATAATTGTATCCACAACGCACCCAAATTAAAATAAAATAAAGAAATTATCTCAACAAGCATTTCGATGTAAATTGAGCCAACGAACAAAAGAATCGATCTCCCGATGCAGCTGGTGATCAAGTCCCGATTTCATCAAGATCGACCTTCGTCTTACTTTCCCAAACAAGATCCGAAGGGTTCAAGGTCTCCTACAGAAGCAGAACATTCCCATGCAACCCTTTGACGGGTCGAACACATGGCATTGTCCAAAGGTTTATCGGAATTAATGGGAGGAGGGGGCGAAATCGGGGCACCCAACAGAGCACACAGATCCCTCGAAGGGTGCCCACGTTTCCCGGTTGCGGAGAAAGCAAAGGTGCACCTGCGAACATCGGTGAATGGGTCTTCTCGTAGGAGGCTAATATTTAAATAATGCCCTGGGGCCCATGGAGGTGGAACGGAGATTCAACGGTAGATCGGGACCTTGATCTGAACTGCTGTATTCAAATGGACCCGATCGTTTGATAGCGAAACGATCGCGTAACCTGGTGAGCTTCAGACTGTATTCGACTTATTGTGGGTGGAATTAAATTCGAACGCACATTTCTTTTTTTTATAATTTTAATCGATGAAAAATATGGAATAAATTTTTATTGTGATGTCAGAGTATAATATGGTTGTAATTTTAGAATATGAACATGTCAGATGTTCATTAGTACATCAAGTTTAAATGTAAAGTCACATCAAACTTGGCCTATTAAGAAATTAAATTATCAAGTTTTATAAGACATATGTGTATTAATATGTTCATATGTAAGTTGTGTATAACACTTTAGACATTCTCATAAATTAGCACATCAAATTATTAAATCAAGTAATAGACCGAAGTGAAAATGAACAAACAGTGCCTATCCACGTAATCCACATTTGTGCAAGTAAAACTCGATTAAAAAGATATATGACACATGTAACATGTCTTAATTATTATTAAATATCTGCAAAATAAATGTTTAGTAATAGTAACAATATTAAGAGTAGTAATAGTAAGTCTACTGTTGTGTTTGGTACATCCACAAGCTACCAGTGATCTCAAATGCTGCATCCACCCCATCTAATTACTTAATAACCGTGAATTTCATCCCGTATATTTCTTTCCAGATACATGTTATTTCCCCGTGTAGCACGCGTTTGTAGCTGCTTGAATTAACAACAGCATCAAGAGTAGCAAAATGGCACACGCAGAGTAACGGAAGAAGCAAGCGAGCGATACAGCAGGACAACGAAGGTAGCTCCTGGCTGATTACGTATTAATACGTTTCTCTGAATCCCGTGCCGTCAGACGAACGAATGAACGAACGGATGGACAGACATTCGGGAAGAAAGGAAGGAAGGAAGGAAAGGGGGAGGTGAACGTCCCACTGCCCACGGCGTCCCATGGGATACTCGGCCCGCTAGCTCGTGCTCTGATGAGAAAAATTACGAGAAATAAAAGGAGAACCGGCAGTGCGATTATACAAAACGGATATTACAACGGACCCACAGTTCTGTCTCTTATTAAACCCTCCACCTACCAAGCCGGCCAACCTTCAGCAACGAATTCAATGAGATACGGGAAAGTCTCTTTTTTTACCTCCGACTCTATGTCTCCAGGACTCTGATTTAATAGACAACAGATGTCGAATATTTTCCGCTGTCACATTTCGCGAAATTGTAGACACTGTTTCAGATCGAACTGCAATTTCCCGGTTAATTCTTAAATACCTAGGTCCGCAAGGACATCTTGAGAGGAATTATTAACTGGTACACTAATTTGATCTGGATCATTTGCTAGATCATTAGATTGTATATGATTGAAATTTATTCTAAAGTTTCTTTGACTGAAAATTATGAAGGTTTAATAATTAACTGAATTTAGTCACATAACATTTGTGGTCATATGTGACCATGATATGGTTCATCACATGAACACTCTGCTAAAATTTCAAGTCTGCGCGTCTTTGGTGCATTTTGTGTATTTTTCAGTAAAAACGAATACTGACAGGTACATGTGAAATCAGCAAGTAGATTATAAAGAACAATCGGTATCAAACGTCGCCACAAGTGGCCTCCGGCACTTTGATGGTACCGAAAGTCCGAATAATTAGGCTAAGCAATCGAAAGGACCTCCCCAAACTCTGGTAGCGAGATCTCTCAGATATGTACATGTCTCACTTCCTCTTTCCGCGTCGGCAAAGACGAAACATCCGCAGGCTAACGTAGGCGTCCTTTCATAGGAAAGGAGTCCCGACAGAGAAACGAGACGAACAGGAGGATGCAACGGTAGTTGGAAAGAGGGAGGATGGGCAAGGAACCGTGGAAGGTCGACGAAGATGGGTATTTGTGTAATATTCCGTTTGTCTTACCTTCAGAGCATTCGCTAATGTACACAACGTTGCTACTGTAACGAAGACACTTGGCAAGAGGCAACCAGCACCACCGCTACTAAGATTGTTATTGTACAATTTGCTACGTCTAAGGCACATCCTGATGTCGAGTGTGAGGGCAGCACCTTTGGACATCAGCATGGATATCACACAGGGTGTCTAGTTTGGTCTTCCTTTTGCCTGCGTACTGAGCAATGCCGGTACAATCGTACCTTGGATATTCTATTGTCCTCGATCGACCCGTTCCCGGTTGTTTACCTCAATCAATTGATAACTTGTTGGTTCAAGATAATTAGCGATAATCGCGGAGGTATACATATTGGAATTGAAGTGTAAGCGCAGCGGGAAAGGTGGAGGAGATGATGTTTCCTTGGACAGCGTGGGAAGAACGGAGGATGGACTAAAGTTTCTCTGTTGATTAAGATCAAAGTGAAGGACCAGTATCCTATGGATTCGGAAGCGAGGACTTGCGTTTAAAATAACACGACAGGAGGAATAGAAGTTTTAGTTTGGTGCTTTCCGGTTTGATAACATTTGATTGAGAATGATGGAGTTCGATGGAGTCGAAAGTTAGGTTATGTGGAAGAATGGTACTCTTTGGATGGAAGAATGTGATTGCTTATTTTGCTAAGAGTTAAGATATACGAAATATAGTATTTTCGTATTTGTATACTGATGGGTACGTTAAAACGAAATGTAAATTTCGAGAATATAAGTTATTAAAAGTGTGATATAAATTAATTGTTAATTAAGGTTTTCAGCTGATTAATGGATGAACGAATAAATGTTAAACTATACTGCACTATAAAATTAGACTACATTAGACTATAAGCTTAGATTATATTAGACTACAAGGTTAGATTACATTAGATTATAAGGTTAAACTATAATACACTATCAGTAACAATATATTAAACTATAAAATTAAACTGTAAGGTTATACTGCAATAAGTAACACTAACAAAAAGTATACAATTTATCATTGCAGTAAAAAATCAAATAAATAAATAAATACATAATTCAAATAAATAAAAACATTTTCATGCATAAGATAATTTGACGTAAATATCAAAAAGTTATAAGAAGTTCAATATTTTTCGAAGATCATCGTAAAATCACTAGAGTCCGAAAAGAATAATTATTTATCGAGATACTTATAATTTTTGTACTTAGCGCATGTAAAATTATAACTAAATGTATTCGAAAGGTTGAAATTTTTACATTCAGATGAAATAATAAAAATCTACATTTACGAAAGAAAAAGTTTTAAATTAATTAAAATCTGAAAATGTTCATACGGTCCGGTAATTAAATATTATTCGTCGCATATTCTAGTCATTAATTACTGCTCTAAATATTTAATTACTGTTCCAAGTATTAAATATGTATTAATTTAATTACTTTTATCATTGAATAGAAAGAGATTAAGATGGTTATATTTTATGAGGGGAATAATTTGGAATTAAAATATGTTATTGTTTAAATTACGAGAGGGTTTTTATGCAACTTTTCATTGAACTTTTAACGAAGTAAAGGCTTCTAATGTTGTATAAACATCTTTTTATATGTAATCGTTATTCTTTTTTTACAAAAAATTTGCGTCATCTTATAATATACAAAATGTCATTAAAATTTAGGTTATGTTGATATTAAAAGTTACAAAGTTTTAGGTTATGTTGATATTATAAGTTCAAAAATAAACAGAATTATTTTTGTATAGTTATTAACTGCACAAAATACAAATACAGATTAATACAATAAATATTAATAATATAATAAATTCACTAAGATTGATTTGTTTAATAATTCCCTCACATGAAGTCCAGTGTGTGTCGATGGCGTTTGATGATTGACCAGCATCATGCTACCACACATTAATATATAAACACAGTTCTCAATTTTAATATTTAAAATGAATAAAAAAGAATGGTAATGTAAGAAATAATAAGAAGAAATAATATTAATAAATTTGAGACTTTATTATCTAAAGAATCCTATAAAATTAACTCTTCCTTGCTTGAGGCATTATGAAACCACTTCAAACGTTAAATTTAAAAATATCATACAATAATTTTGCGTGACATAATTATCATATTGTAGAAATATAATTATACTTACATAAAGCTAATACAATTTGATTAGCTTCAATACGCAGAAAATAAGCAGAATAACAAGAATAAGGTTAACCTCAAAATAAGCAGAAATGTCAACAAAGTTCACACTCGATTTTTAGTATTAAAACCATCAAAGCTCTCGAATGACCAATTTACAAATATTTTATTATAACTAACAATTAATTTGAAATATTTTTATTGAAATCTGCGATGGTTTTTATCGAACAGTAATACACATATGAACAGATACACAGATTGAATGTACAAACAAACAGTAATGAACAGATTCCACAAATCCTACATCCACAAGTTCTCAAATTTCCCAGTCATAATTTCACAAAACTTTCTTACTTCTAAATTCTCAAATTTCCAAATTTATAAATTCTCCAACACGTATATTCTTGAATTGTTAACACTAAATTATCAAAGTGGCAAATGACCGGTTCACAAGTCTCTTATCATAAGTCACACAATGTGTACAGGTAATTTTCTTAAAAATTGCATTTATTTTCATGAAAATAAAGAATTAATGTGTACAATAATTCATGTTTCGTTTCTTTATTTATTTTTCAATTTCATTTTTAATTTAAATGTATAAATCAATGATGATAGGTTTAGAGTTCGATTTCCAAATCCCTTAATTCCCTAACATTTATCTCTTTGTACTTTCAAATTTTCAAATGCATAAATTCCCTAACTTGTACATCTTTGAATTATTAAATTTGCAGAGCATTAAATTCGCCAACTTTTACATCTTTGAATCCTTGAATTTCCAAATCTCGAAATATCCTAACCTCAACTTTACATTCTCAAACTTCCAAATTCATAAATTCCCTAATCTTTCTATCGTTGCATTTTTATGTTTCCAAATTCTTAAATTCCCTAATTTCTACAGCATCGATTTCCCAAATTTCCAAATCCTTAAGTTTCCTAACCTCTATATCCTTGAATTTCCAAATTTCTGAATCCCCAAATTTTCCAACTTTTACATCTTAGATTTCGTAAACTTCCAAATCCTTAAGTTTTCTAACCTCTTATTATGGAAATGAGATTTCCTCACCTCGTTTATTTATTTCTAAGTCACTATAAGTCACACAATCTGTGCAGGTAAATTTCTTGAAAATTGCATTTATTTTCATGGAAATAAAGAATAAATGTGTATAATAATTAATGTATCGTTCGTTTATTTCTGAATTTGAGAATTAATTTCAAATAAAGCGTAAATCACAGGCTGGCATGTTTAGTGTTAATTACCAGTACTCGTTCGAGACACATTACATTCGACCCTGCCGTTTATCCTACGTCCGACGTGTATTCGCAATGTTCCCGCGGAATTATGCGGCGGGAAATGGCTTCGTTTAGCCATATTCACCAATCTCTAACCCTTCGAGTCACAGAATCGCGAGCGTGAATTGTGACTAGCGGAGAAAGCCTTGTTTGTATGCGACTTGTCTATCTTCTGGGCACAGAGAGGTAGATGGTGGCGCACACAGTAGTAAAGTGGCTGGTTCTTACACAAATAAAACAGCACTTAGCACGAGTACTTACATCTCTCTCCCTACGTTTGCGACAACACAGACAATGGGAATGTGACATGTGCCCGGGACTAACGTGGAACAGCAGGTAACGCCGCGATACGAAACTCGTATGCAAATCTACTTGGAGCATTCGCTTCGGTTGAAGCCAAACGCGGGAGTTTCGGCAAAACTTGCTGGTTAAATCAGGGGATGCTAGTTATCGTACCTGTACTCTCACTTTCGAAGTGTTAAGGCGGTATTTCAACGTAAGCCGTGATTTCTTTTACTCCTTTTGTATTATCATTCATTTCTATCAGAGGAGTATCACACAAGACCATTACAACTCGTCTATAATTGTATAACTGTATTACTATTGTAATGTTCTATTATAAATATTGTGATCGTTAAAATAAATAGCGTACATTTAAGATGTTTCACGACTCTTCTCTCAAAATTTAAAAATGAAAGACTCAAGATTGCAGTGTGTGGAGTGCAGACAAACAAACATGGAATCCTAGATAAAAATTGTAATAAATAGTAGTAACTACAATAATTATGAATGAAGGTTAAGAATTAAAAGTGTAACGAAATTCAAATTTTTCAAGTATGATTTTGTTATGCAAATATGTTCTTTTAATACAAATACTGTATTTTATGAAGATGTATTTATTTTTATGGATAAAGTTGATCAGCAGAAATTAACACACTGTACAAACTGTTCAGTATAATTCTTATATATATTTGCATGTGTACTATGTGAGATGTATAATATGTGTAATATGCGTAATATGTGTAATATGTGTAATATGTGTAATATGTGTAATGTGTGTAATATGTGTAATATGTGTAATATGTGTAATATGTGTAATATGTGTAATATGTGTAATATACATATGTAATATGTGCCATATGTGTAATATATCTAATATGTGTAATATGTGTGATATGTGTGATATGTGTAATATGTGTGATATGTATCATATGTGTCATATGTGTCATGTATGTCATATGTGTAACACGTGTAATATGTAAGATATACACAGAATTTATTTTATCTTTCTTACTTATTTCTCCAAAACACCAATAATCAGTAAAATTAAAAATTACAAATACGTAAAATTAAATTTCATTTCCCATATATTACACCGAAAAAAAGAACGTATCTTTTAATGCAATAAAATGGTAATGTTGTATACGTTAAGCTCGAAGTATGAAAACATACAATGAGCGAAAAGACGACTAAAACACGATGTGGCTTTAGAGAGACAGGCACAACACCAAATTTCGCGTCCTGGCTACTTTTAATGAATCACAATGCGTTCTGGCACGCTAAAAAAATGCTATAATGCGAAATTCGTGTTGGTGCTGTTGAGGAAAATGCCAACAACACGCTTTAGCATTATGAAAACACCGTAATACATTGTTACTGTCCTTTTTTAAGGTTACTATACAATGTGCCGGAAAATTTTTATCAATTACCAAAAACGATAACTGTGAATCAACTTCTTAAACACTTATTAATAAAATTTATAGGTGAATATCCAATTTTGTTCTTTGTAGGTAATTTCTTTTTTCTTTGAATTGGTTTTTCTATTAATAAGGGACTTTTCTTGTGTACGTTTGTTTTTTTCTTTTGCAACGTTTTTTATTTACTTTTTATTTTTTTATTTAGGGATTTAGGAATTTGTAATTATAGAAATTTAATGACTTTCAAATTTAAGAGCATTGGTGTTTGAGGACACAAGAGTTTAGGTATTTTGAAATTTAGGGATATAAAAATTTGAGGAAGTAGAAATTTTAGGACATGGAAACTTGGGAACACAGAAATTTGACCATCTCAAAATTTAACGATTTAGAAATTTGAGAACATATTATTTTGCAGACTTAAAAATTTGAGTGCATAGAAATTTGAAGATTTAAGAATTTGGGGACATAGGAACTTGATTATGTAGAAATTTATGACACAGAAATTTGCTTGATATGAATTTAGGAATCTATAAATTCGTAGATGCAGAAATTCAATAATATAGAAATCTATAAACATCTGTTTTGTAAATAAAGACCTTTGATGAAATAAAAATTGACTTGGGCTTGTCCTACATGCTTAGCAACTTGAATACCAAGAAATCTGACTGACATAAGAAATTAAATTAAATTTCAAAATTTGAACATTGGGCTCCTTTGTCGGGTGTGACTCGACATCACATTTCTCTTGGATCTTACAAATAATTCAGATAAATAGATTGGTTAAATATATATATATTTATTTATTTACTATTTATAATAAATGAACAATGTATCTGTCATATACTTCATACTGCTGCAATACATATATTTTACTGAGAACTTTTTGATCTATTTTGTAAATAAAGGAGTTGGTAGGTAATAGAAATTAAGAAGTGCAAAGGGTTAAAAATCTCTTTAAAAATTCTCGAGTTCGTACTTACTCAAATTGCACAAATTCTCATGCAAACCACGTTACACCCCAGCGTACCTCACGGCTACATAGATATTCTGAACTAAGCAAGCTACGAAGAAAAATAGCCGACTATCGTCATCGAGGATGGACAAGAGGGAACAAGATAACGCAGAAACGCCGTGGGCCGATTACTCGGGCCACCCGAGTACAAACAGCAGATCGCTTCGTAAATGCATGAAACACGATATGAAATGCACGAGTTCGGACGTTTTGGCATCCGGACAAGCAGACAATCAACTCATCGAGGCGTGTGGATGCATTTTTATTATATATTATAGACTGCCCAATGCTTTCCTCCATATCATACGTCACTCACGATGTCAGTCGCTAACGTACCGTCTCGAACGTATTTCATGTAACGGGTGTTCCGCAGATTCGAAATTAAAAACGTTTACGTATGTACATCTATCAATTCTACATGTTATCATACGTACACCCATCAATTCTACACATACACCTATTGATTTCGTGTACGTCGAATAACTGTTGTTTGTCAGTTTTCATTTTTCTTATTGCTACCTTCATTTTTACTTTTTGTTTTTGGTGTTGTTGGTCTAAGTGCTTGTGTTTGTGTCCTGCGTATTGTGGAAGTGTTTTCGTTTAGTTTTAGACATTTTCAATGGGTGTTCATTCTTACTTCATTCATTATCGTGAACTTTCTATCATTTTTTATATTCTTATTTTATATGTTGCTAGTTGATTTTTGTTCTGGATAGTGTGGAATATTTTTCATTTTTCTTTTTTAAGTAATTTCAATGGTAATTCATTCTTACATCAACTTTCTATCATTTTTTATATTTTTATTTTATATGTTATTAGTCGATTCCTGTACTGGATATTGTAGAATATTTTTCATTTTTTTTAAGTAGTTTTGGTAGAAGTGTTCAATTAATTCATATTGTCAATACATTTTATCTTTTCGCTATGAAAGGTGTATTTCATAGTGAAATTATAATGATATAGTACTATAAATAAGAGGTGTAATATATTATAATGCAATGCAATTTATCTATAAGAATAAGCATAATAAAAAAAGATCTCAGCATTTGACTTCAATCTTAAGAAATGAAATATATGCATTTGAAAATAACTAAATTTCAAAACGTCAATAGTAAAGAAAATTTGTAAGTTTATGAAAATATAAGTTTGTAAACTTATACATTTGTTAAATTATCAATTTGTGTATTTGTGAATTTATGAATTTGGCAATTTCAGAATTTGTGAATTTGTGAAAATGAAATTTTTACATTTTATGAAAATTTGTAAAGTTTGTAACATTTATGAAATATATAAAATTTTTAAGTTTGTAACATTTATGAAATGTATGAAATTTGTAAAAATTTGTGAAATTTGTGAAATTTGTGAAATTTGTGAAATTTGTGAAATTTGTGAAATTTGTAAAATTTGTAAACTTGTAAACTTATACATTTTAATGTGCAAAATGAACTTTTCCGTTCGTGTACGTATAAACTAAACTTCTAAACTCATTATCTTACAAAGTAAACTTACAATACTATTATACCTAGATTTAGCAGTAAGAATCATTTTGCACATCATTATTAAAGAAGATAAATAAGAAGTCTCTTTCACATGACCCACCTTGTATATGTCCAGCATTTAACCATTTTCAGTGCTCAATGTTATAATATGTACACGTATTAACGTCCAGTAAATTGATAATAAATGTGATCGATAAGCAAAGGACAGTATTTGAGAATATACATATAATACTTTCATAATTTTGCAATTCATAGAATTTTTAAGACTTTTGAAAATTTAAAAATTTGGGAAATTAAACCTATAGTTATTCAAAAGTTTGCAAATTTGCAAATTTCTCAAATTGAGAATTATATTACTTCACTGCTTTGTTATATACAATTTTCTCAATTTCAGAATTTTCAAATTTGCAAATTTTGCTACTTTGAGATTTCCAAATTTGTGCACTTGAAAATTTAGCAACTGTAGGACAAGTTAAAATTTTGGAAATTTGTGAGTCTAAAAATTATACTTGAGGAATACAGAATTTTGTAATTTGTGAATTTGATCATTTGTCATTTCGCAAAATGTGTGCACTTGAAAATTTAGCAACTGTAGGACAAGTTAAAATTTTGGAAATTTGTGAGTCTAAAAATTATACTTGAGGAATACAAAATTTGGTAATTTGTGAATTTGATCATTTGTCAATTCGCAAAATTATAAATTTGAATACTTCATAATTCAAAAATATTGCAGCTTGGAAAGTTGAAAATTTAGAAAATTCATAAATACTTAAAAATTTGAAAATTTGTCTATTACAAAAAATTTATCTATTTATCTATTGTAATTTCAAAACTTAGAAGTTTCTACGCCTTAAAATTCTAGCATAAAATTTTTAAATTTGAAAAGTTTGAAATTTAGATTTTTGAATATCGCAAAATTTCTCAACCTGCAAATTCCTAGTCAATTTTCATTCACACTGAACTTGATATCGTATCAAAAGATATTGGAAACAAAACTAAACTTCTCAGCATAGAAAATGACTAAATTACCGATATACATAGAAACACCCAGTATAGATTTTGGATGCAGGTATATTGAGCGTGTATCAACCATACACATAATTACTATCTGATAGAGTTCGTTGTCTGTCGGGAAGGTTGATTTCATACTTGTTCTTATTTCCGACCCGTCAAAGGTATCCCCATGGCGGTAGGACGGTCAATCTCGGATGGGGACCCAAGGCCCATATGGGCTCCTTCCCTCGTCTCGACCAATCACCGACCTTCAAACTCTGCCTTACCGCGGTACAATCACAAAAGAAAGAAAAAACTTTCGATTAGGCTTGCTTCGAGACGATACTTCGACCAGTTCGAGAACCTCGGCCGTTTCGATGGCCGATCAACGTTCATTTTCTTCATCGATGCGTTGAGGGACGACAAACAATTTCTTGACTAATATATCAAATTTTAGATAGATAGGTATTTTGTTAGCGATGTTTTTCTTGATCTTTATTTAATTACTCATTTTTTACAAATTAATTATTTTTTTTATTGAAGTTCAATGCTTTTATTATTTTTGAGGAGGAGGTTTAATGAGATGTCTCTCATTTTGCGCCGCATGCGAAAGGGTTGAAATGTATTTAATATACTACCTAAGGAGTGAACAGGTTTCATGTATATTACGCAATTGTATGATTGAAATAGAAATTACTTCATTACGAAATAGAAATTATTTTATACTTTTTAGTGCATTTCGAAGTCGATGTATTTTTTTCTTAAAATTATTTTATCTCAATTAAATTACTGGAAATATTTCTTGTCTTCTGTAATCACAATTGCATATTTCGCCATTTTGAAAATATTTCAACTTCATGTCATATAAATTTTATTAATAAAACGATTGTTTGTTCTTCATTTCGTAACAATTCAAAAATAAAAGGAGGTTATATTTTAAACAAAAATTTGGTTAAATAAAAATTTGAATTACAATGATTTTAGCAACAAATTTTATCTGCAAAACTGTAAAAAGTCTCGACAGTTACTAAAATATCAGAAAAGTACGAGTGATGGTTTTTAAAAAGTGTGAAAGACTATATTCGAAACGAGTGCCTGAGGTAGTACAATTTTTCGACATTCAAAAAACCTATCATTACTACGTCAACGGGCAACATTTTAAAAGATGTACCTTCAATGAAATCTTCGATGTAACGTAATCAACGCAACACCTGTCGAAAATGCAGATTTAGGGTGCAGCTGCTTCCGCCGGTGCAGACAAGCAATAATTCTTGGGGATGCGAAGAACTTGTCCATAATTTCGTCGTTTCTATTTCTTTCTTCGTTCTTTTTATTCTGCAAAAGCGAAACAAGTTATGCAGCTTTGTTTCCTTGTATTCTAACGAAAAGTGTTCTTTCTTAGGTTTGTGGTAACTTCCTGTGTGACAGAATTCAATTCTACAGCTGTTGTGAGTAGGATTGTTACGAAGTATCTGGGCATTAAATTTGAAAAATGAAAATGGAAATGTAAGTGAGAATTAGAGAAAATTAAATAACTTTAGAAAAAATGGGAGAGGAGTTAGATAAAATTAAATGAAATTAGATAAAATCAGATAGCGTTAGATAAGATTACATAAAATTAGATAAAATTAAATAAAACTAGTTAAATTAGTTGAAATTAGATAAAACTAGACGAAATTAAAAATAAAATAAACTAAATAAAACTGACATTACTAAAATTGACAAAAATTAAACAAAACTCGATGAAATTCGACAAAGTACACTAAAATATAACAAAATTGAATAAAATTACATAAAATCACATCAAATGTAATAAAATTTAATATCAATCCAATTCACATCAATGTAATGAAATTAACAATAATCACAGAAGATAAAATGAAATGGAAATTACAGTAAATTCTAGTTTAGCTATTTATATCACTAAAAGCAGTCTCTACCTCTGAACAGCCAATGACAGCCAGTCACACATGTGTGAACACACGTTTCAAAAATCCCAAACCACTATCGAGACAAAGTCTGTCGCACACGTGAGATCTTTTGTTATGATTTTGTCATGCTATTCATCGACCTGCATTCGTCTCGATAGGGACCCAGTCTCCCACGCGTAACACCTATGGAACTTGTTTTCATCTTCCACCGAGCAGATGAAGTGACAAGACGAAGAAAAAGAATCAAAGTTCATTTCGAGTTGTTCGAGTGGAAGGTATTTTTCGATCAGAGTACACTTCGGAATTCAGTCCAACGGTTGTATAACGTAGCGGCTTTCTATGAAAGGGATATAAAATGATAAAAAAGGGAATCGTGCATGAAACTGAAGTGACATTTTCATTTGGTGCATTTTTTGTCAACGGATCGATACATGTTGTGTGGAACAGTCATATTAGCTTCTTACACTGTGATGTATTTGTTAGGTCAGTAAGAATTAACTGGTTATAGTTATAATATTAAAGAAAGTTGAAACTTTATGTCAATTGTTGTTTGTGGAAATAATTGAACTTGAACTTCAAATTGAGGCTTAATAAAAATTCGAGTAAAATTGACTGCAGTTGAAGAACGAGTAGGTCATGTATCAGACTCGTCAAGGTGTGTTAAAATATCGACTAAATAAATCATTCAAGATCTTCGTAAAATATCAATGGCCGATGACATAAGTGCTGCCACATATGGCAAAAAGTTACACTTCCACATTACTCCATTATGAGTTACTTAAATTCTTTCATACTGTACTAAAATCCTTCATAACCTCATCAGAAACCATTAACTACATATGGAACTGATAATAAATATATTCCAGCCTGACCTAAACCAATAATAAATTCCACAAAATCATTAAAAGCTTTGATAAACGTTACAGTTACATAACAACAAACATCCAGAAGATTTCCGTGATTTCTCACGGACATTTGACGAGAAGGTAAAATGGAACAATAGTTAAGATCTCCAACAAAGAAATCTGGGAGAGTAGTATCAATTCGGCATCGAATCCTTTGAATGGCTACTTTTATAGAAGACTTCTACTTGACCTGTGTCCTTTCAGGAAGAGGCTTAACCCCTCGGATTCAGAGAAATCGTGTGGACTCAATTTCTTTCAAGGTTTTATCCTGATCGAAGATTTTTCCTCTCACCCACGCTTTTATTACTCTTGCAAGTCCAGTCACCTCGGTTATTTAAATTTTCATGCAACGAGAAACACGATGATACTCATTGACAAACAGCTGTGATCGAATGTATAATACTCGAAGCCCGTAGGTAATTGTTAATGAATAAATATAAGTCCAGGACAATGGAGTTCATATAAAACCGGACGAGCCTGACAATAGTCTTCCGCCTCCTCGCGATCCTCATCGAGCAGGTGATGTTTTGTTCCCTTGGGAGAACTCGTTTAAAATGAACCAATTCAGATCGTTCGTGGTTACCATTTCATCAACTGTATGTTTTTCGTTTATTTGTACTGTACTGCGATTTTTTTGTGCTAGATCATTGTTTAGCACCTAAATACATTACTGCTGCTTAGATAGAAACTACGGTTTCTCATGTCATTAATGTACTTCAGGAAATTGTGATCATTCCTTAAAGACTCGTTCTGTAATTAGTAAATTGATGTAGTAACTAATTATTGGATTGGGTGAAATTAGTTGCATAAAATTTTTAGGTTAATTAGGCTGTATAAATATACCAACTTTGTGAAATTGTGAGGTCAATCGAGCTTCATAAGTAACTTAATACATTATAGCAAAAGTAGTGACATAGAATAGTAGCTTAAAAATTCGTAATTTCATAAAAATTCAACATTGCTGATAGTTGATGTATGAATGTAGCAAACGACAATAGAAAAATAACAGCTTAAAAATTTATAATAACTTCAAAAGAATTCAACCTTGCTAACATTTGATATACGTATACATAAAAAATAGTGACACAGAAGAATAAAAGCTTAAAAATTCGTAATAACTTGAAAAGTATCCAACTTCAACATAACCTAACCTAACCTCAGCAGTAGACATAACAAAAGACTTTTAGGTAGAATGTTTCATAGTTTCAAGCGACAGTAAAAATACGTTGCAGTGTCGGGTTAATTAACATTTTTCTGAAAACTCGGTAAAGTTGCCCACGAGTGTACATCGTCCATTATTAGGATTAATAGATGAACACACACGGGAATTCAGTTCCATGCAACAGAGTACAGGCGGTTCTCGTCGTTCACCTGTGCTATCGTGGAAGAGGCGCCGACGGGTGCCGATCAATTAACTAATGATCGCTAATTAACGTTCCCCTAGGGCGGTAATACCCGATAACGCTGGCTCGACGTAGCAGCCTTACGTTAACCATCGCTCGTGGAGCCGGAACAATCTTGGCGAAGGCCTTAGTTTGAATTTAACCGTGGCTCAGCACCGTGCTGAGTAATCAAACAATTACGAGAGGGGGTGAAAAGGTAATGGTGGTGGGGATCCGTAGGGTGGCGGATGGGTATCAACCGTTGCAAACCGAAGCTTCGTGAAATTCAGAGAGAATGGACGAAACGAAGGGAGAAATCGGACCGAAACGAGGCACCGTGAATTCCGAAATCAAAAGATGACGATTTCAGCAAAATAACGGATGCTATTGCAAATGGCGGAGAATAAACTGTGCTTGATAGATTTTTTCAAAATATTAACTTCTTCAATGGTTGCTGAAATCTTCCTGTTAAACTCTTTAGTCGAAAAGTTTGCTGAATTTTTTTTTTAAATATTATTTCTTTATTATTAGCTGTCTACTTGTCACACTATGTGTTACATGACATCTGTGCCACTACAAATTTATTAAAAATTGCAGTAATTAACTGAATATTGAAGGTGAGTCGACTTTTGAGTGCAAAGAGCTCATTTAACAGTTTGAGTGCTAACATATTTGAAAATCTCAATATTAGTAAATTTAAAAATACAAAAGTTTGAAATTCAATAATTCAGTAACTTAAAAAATTAAAAATTTGCAAATTTAAAAAAATAGATACATAAATATCTATTTTTTTAAAATAATTAAGTAAAATAAGTAAAATTAAATAAAATAATTAAGTATTGTGTAAACTAGTTGTGCACACCAATTGGTAATTAAAGAATGACAGAAAGAGGGATGAAGAGGACGCAGCGCCACAATGTGTGAAAGATGGAGCCACACAGATCCAAGATCACGGGCGGATAATCCAACACAACACAAATAACCACCGTTCCATTTACGACCCGTAAAACTTCCGAAAGAGACATGAAGGAAAGCAGCAACCAAGGAGGTACTCGCAGAAAATTGAAAACTGGACAACATGCATATTCATAATGGTGGCTTTAATATGTGTTTTATGGTTTTTCCTACCCTTCTCTTCTTTCTCCCCTTTAAATTCATACCTCCCAATACGTACAAAATGTAAAATTCTTCAGTAAAAAGTTGTTGAAATACAAAATTGTTCCATAGAAAAGTTTTAAATACAAAATTCACATTACATTTTAGATGTTGATTATTTCATATAATATTTAGACTTTAGAGTATATTATTGAATGCATTGTACTTTACAAATAAAATAGTGTTTACAGTGAAAAGAAATAAATAATTCATGAAGTGAATATATAATATTAAATAAATCTTCTAAAGAATGAAAATAAAATATTAGATAAGCATTTTAAGAAGTGGACATCTCATTTACAATTCTCGAGTTTTGAATTTATCTCAAAAGAATTTTCTGACTGAAACAGAATGCAAATAAAAATTAGTAGAAAATATGAAAACTGTCACATACAAATACAATGAAATAAAATTGTCGTTTCTCGCGAAAATTTGTCTCCAAAAGTTATAAAATGACAACAATAATATCCGAAAGTTAATTGCTGCAAAATGTCCCGTTCGCTATCGTGATCGCATCGATAGGTCTGTCGAAACGTTGAAAAAGGTAGTGAAAATGAAAATGAAAAAGAGGGGGGCGGTGGATATCTCTTGAAAGCAGATTTTAATCGAACGTCAAGCCGAGACAACGAATTTACGATCGAGCACGGTTCTTTAGCGACTCGATTTAAGGCCGTTCGACGAACCAAACGATACGGTAATTAACATAAAGTATTAATAACGATTCTATCGTTGACGGTTCTCTTTTTTATGCCGAAGCTCTTTTTCCACGGTTTATGCGCCCATTAGATTTTACGATCGAACCAAAAAGTAGCCTTACGACGGGTGCGTAGGGGGTCTCTCTTCGCTGCTCATCTTTTATTTTTTTTTGGATTTGACTGCCTTTTTCCTCTTTTATTTTGCACTTCCATCGATCATTTGTCTATTTCGATTATTATATTGTGGATAAGTTTGTAACACCTTGATACAAAATGTATAGATGGATTACTGATGAATTATTGGAACACTTTGATATAAAATGTATCTATGAATTATTGATAAATTATTAAAACCTTTTATACAAAATGTACAGATGGGGCATTGATAAATTATTGAAAATTAGGTATTGTCTTCTTTTCAGGAAAATGCATGATTCTTTGTATAATATAATTTGTATTTTTTTTAAATTTAGAGAACTGGTGAATGTATAAATATGTTATATTACGTTGTGGTTGGTGCAGTGTGCTTAGCTTAGTTAGGAGTGGAGGTTGGAAATTTGTGGAATTTGGAGGTTAGGAATTGTTGAGTTTGACAATTCAGAAATGTGGAGATTTGGAAGATTGAAAATTTTGAGTTTGATAATATTGGAATATGGATATGGGGGGGGGGGGTTTGGAAATTTGGTAATATGGTAATATTGTGATTTAGCAATTCGGTGATTTAGTTATTTGATAATTTGGTGATTAAGTGATGTCGTAATTTAGTGATTGATGATTTGGTGATTTGGTGATTTGGTGATTTGGTGATTTGGTGATTTGAACATTTGGTGATTAGGTGAATTTGGTGATTAGATGATTTGGAGATTTGGTGATTTGGTGATTTTATAACTTGAAAATTTCGTAATTTGGTACTTTGGTAATTTGGTAATTTGATAATTTGATAATTTGATAATTTGATAATTTGGTAATTTGGTAATTTGGTAATTTAGTAATTTGGTAATTTGGTAATTTGGAAATTCGGCATTTGGGTAATTTGGTAATTTGGTAATTTGGTAATTTGGTAATTTAGTAATTTGGCAATTTGGTAATTTGGTAATTAGTAATTTGGTAATTTGATAATTTGATAATTTGATAATTTGATAATTTGATAATTTCATAATTTCATAATTTGATAATTTGATAATTTGATAATTTGATAATTTGGTAATTTGGTAATTTGGTAATTTAATAATTTGGTAATTTGGTAATTTGGTAATTTGGTAATTTGGTAATTTGATAATTTGATAATTTGATAATTTGGTAATTTGGTAATTTGCTTATATACTAATTTGCTATTTGGTAATTCGGTAATTTGGAAATTTAGCAACTTGGTAATTTGGTACTTTTGTAATTTGGAAATTTGGTAATTTGGTAATTTGGTGATTTAATGGCTTGGAACTTTGGTAATTTGGTAATTTGGTAATTTAATGATTTAGTAAATTGGTAAATTGGTAATTTCATAATTTGTTAACTTGGTAGTTTGACGATTTAGTAAATTGGTAATTTGGTAATTTAATAATTTGGAGATTTAGCAATTTGATGATTTGGTTATTTGGTGATTTGAAATATCTAATTGTCTAATTTTTGTAATTTAATCTTGTAATGTTGTAATCTTGTAATCTTGTGATCTTGTACTCTCGTAATTTTGTAATCTCGTAATCTTGTAATCTTGTAATCTTGCAATCTTGTAATCTTGTAATCTTGTAATCTTGTAACCTTAGAACCTTTTAATCTCGTAAACTTAGAACCTTGTAATCTGATAATTTTATAATTTTGTAATTCTGTAATTCTGTAATTCTGTAATCTTGTAATCTTGCAATCTTGCAATCTTGCAATCTTGTAATCTTGTAATCTTGTAATCTTGTAATCTTGTAACCTTAGAACCTTTTAATCTTGTAAACTTAGAACCTTGTAATCTGATAATTTTATAATTTTGTAATTCTGTAATTCTGTAATTTGGTAATTAGACAACTAGACAACTAACTAACTTGATAATTTTTTACTTGCTCCCCATGTGGACCATGACCAACTAAGTCATAAGCTTTCCAAATAACTTATTTCAAAAAAGAAGCTTGATACAAAGGAACACCGTTTCACTTATATTTTTCATATAATCTATAACCAATGAAGTTCTAAGCACCCTAAACTCGTCTCTAAAGAGAACCTCCAAAAACGAACACCATACTAACTTTTTCACTTGTTTTTTCATATATAATCATCACCTCGCCCATACCACTAATTACATCACATCCTGTATAAACTGATCTGGAAGTATAGACTATCGTCTGTTAAGCAAATACAAAAGCAGAGACAGGATGTGGCATACACAAAGATATTCCAGTGTTTTCTACCAACTATTCCCGGGAGCTGAGTTATGAGGAGATCTCCGTAGGTGGTCTCACGAAAGATAATCAAAGTTCAAATAAATAAAACTATTCTCTGCTCCAAAGTTCCTCCCCCTTCTTTCACACTTCGCTACTTCTCATACATAATACGCGGTATGAATTTTCATCAGACCGATATACACAATGAAAAATGTAATTAAAATTTGCTTGGAACTTCGGAAAAAGCACTAAACGTTCAAAGAACAATGAACAAACAAAAGTAATCAACGTAGCGTACGAAATTACTGAAACAGTTGTTTGTTTTATTCAATGTTTTAATTTAGAGAGAATTAATTGTTACTTTAATAGTTATCAGATATGGCTGAAGAATGTTTTCTTCGCGCTTTCAACTCTTGTGTATCTGCAATCAACGGAAGAGAGCGATTTTTCTCCGATGCTTTTCCTCTCACATACATTAATATAAAGCGTTATTACAATTGCTAATGTTGGGCAATTTGTCTTTTTTAATACCCGTTTTGTTCCGTTTAACGTGACATTCTAATAATAATTAAAAATAACGAGACATAATGAAAAATAATAAAAAAAAAAGGTATGAAAAGTAACATCCTAATAAAAAATAAACAACACACTAATGACGAATAAAAATAACAAATAATAATGTACCAATAACTAATAATAAGGAAAATATTGAAATGTTCCCATATATATTTTGAATTCCGTAGAATTAATTTTGCAAATAGGAAAGTGTCAAAATATTTCTGACAGTGATTGTACATCAAGAATTAATTTGATTCAAACATGAATGCAATGATTTCAATGGTTCAACGATTCAGAACTGCTATGTCCATTTCACTTTCGACTTTGGATATCAGCAGGTGGGCATACCTGACAGTTGTACAACGCGACGTCTCTTCATGGTGTTATTAGCGTTCCCAAATAATGCTACGGACCAACAGATCGATCCGAAATTAGCTGTACCTGATGTTAATTAGCTTTTGATCTAATTGTCGCTTAACCTTCGTCATGTTCAGATCAAATTCACGCCTGTTAGGCAAAGATTAACTGAATCAAAAATTAATCAATAAATTCGATTACTGTAATAAATCCAATAAATTCGATAAATTCGATAAATTCGATAAATTCGATAAATTCGATAAATTCGATAAATTCGATAAATTCGATAAATTCGATAAATTCGATCAATTCGATAAATTCGATAAATTCGATAAATTCGATAAATTCGATAAATTCGATAAATTCGATAAATTCGACAAATTCGATAAATTCGATAAATTCAATGAATTCTGTAAATTTAATTATATACAGTAAATTCAAATAATTTAAAAAATTCAAAAAATTCAAACCATTCAAATAATTCAAACAATTCAAATGATTTAAATAATTCAAATAATTCAAATAGTTTAAATAATTCAAATAGTACAAATAATTCAATAAATTCAATAAATTTAATAATTTCTGAAAACTAAGTGGAATCCCCAAGTTCAATAAAATATAAAATTTCGTTGTTTTGAATTCTCAGAAGTGATCTCACCTCTCAATGATACCAAAACTTATTACTGCTGTGAAAGTAACATTTCTATTTTTGAGTTATATACCCAAATATTAACATTCGTAAGAACATTATACGAAACAGTTATTCATCACAACACATATATTCAGCTCTTATTATTCATAGGAGCACATAGATCTAACTATTTATATTCAGAAAAACATACATATCTAACTGTTAAAATTGGTAATAGCTCACATACCTATTATTCGTAACAACCCATAACCTAAAAATTATTCAGAAAATTAACTGTATCTACAATATCTCGTACGAAGAGCTCATAAAATAATACACATAAAACCCGATCTCATATTCCGAGAATTACACCGCAGTACCAATAAATAAAATACATCAAACATTTAACCGCAAGATTTATGTCGAACACGATACGGTGCCATTCGTAACAAGCAAAGATTGCCCACCAACAAACTACCCGTGTAACAACAATTCAGTCTCGCGACACGGTAAAAATTTTGAAATAGGCTCGTACGTACAAGAATCGATGTTCTTCCATCCGCGTTTGCAAATCGGCAGAAGCGTGCATGTTGAATTATTCAAAGAAAGGGACCGGCTACTGATATCTCAGGTAGAAACCGCAGTAGCGGTGTTCGACGTGTTCCACGGGACATCGTCGAAAAAGAGACGGTAAGTCGAAATAAACGAAGAGAAAATAGCAGCAGCAAGCACGGTGGAGAGGTCAAGATTGTCGCGAGCAACGAGAAATTCCAATTTACATATTTATTCCACGAAAAAGATCCGCTGGATAGACGGAAAACGTCGTGACGCATTATCGGGACCGACATGAGAAAAATTCTGGTCACCTCGCTTCTCCCGTGACCGAGACATTTGTCTATCCTCTCGATTGAAATTCCCTGATTTTGCTACAATCACGGCCAATAAAATGCTAATTTATGGGAATAGTCGATGGCCAACGGCAAACGGACCACGAACGACTCTGAGCGATTAAGTCTGGTGACAGAGTCAGAATTTTTGCAGGGAAATTTATATGATTATCTTATTGCTTTGATCGGGAGAATTCTAGCATTCCCAAATTACTATATTTCGTAATCACATTTGCAAATTTTTATATTTCTAAAATTCTACATTTTCAGATTTTTATATTTCCAAATCTGACTTCCACATTCAAAAATTCCTATTTTACTAAATCCCTACTATACTAAAGAACAAAATATCAGTGTTTAATTCTTGGATCAAGTTCCACGAGTATATGAATTATTTAAAAATGCAAGAGTGTTCCTAAACAACCCCCTTAAAATAATTCTAATGCCTCCTTATGAACGTAGGTTTTTTGAAAATATTATCGATGTAAGAAAACAAGGGGTATCTTCACACCTCGAACGTCTTCATGGTTATCTCTTGTGTCTTCGTATAGCTCATGTCGGTTTCGCGATCCTCGCTACTTAACAAACTTACCCTTTAACCCCTGGCGTCTGGCCCGAACGACAGAGTGCGGGGACGCGGAAATTTCTTAACGCTGTTAAGATATGTTAATTTTGTTTACCTATAAGCTATTAAAGGGCTTCTAACGTGCTTAAAGCTAAACCAGTTTAGTTTTCGGCGGATGTGTTCACGGCGGATACAGCGGAACACGCCGTGTGCGTCCTCCGAAGGTCTTTTGCGACAACCGGCGCTGGAGTCTGGGGGAAAAGGAACTTCCGCGACGGAATTTATCGCATCTGGTAAAGTGTGCCGGGGAGATTTTATCGGTCTCGATGATATTTCGACAAAGCAATTATCGAAATTCGGGTTGCGAATTATTCACTCGGAGATTTTATGATGGAGTAACTTTTGCTAGCAGGTTCAACACTTTTCGATTGGGAAAATTGGGGTGGCTCAAAAATGTCATACACAAATTTAGTATTGCGGAAAATCTTTTGAGAGTTTGGAGATTTACAGTTATTGTTTGCTATGAGTAATAATAATTACACAAATCTAGATGGCAAAATGCGGTGAGCTACCCTGTATACTCATAACTATATAACATCATTACTAAACTATCAATATTATTTGAACGCTCTCAACAATTCGATATAAATATAATTTGTTGAAATTAAAGATTAAGGTAAATGCAGACTAAAATAGCATAGTTCACTTCATCAATTGTACATTCATTTTTATGTCCTTGAAATATATAATCAAGGTTATTATTCTGAACATTGCTTCCTTACCGCCACTCGGTCTCCATTTTTGACGTATTCGCAAAAATGATTTATCTCAGCTGCAGGTTAAGTTAAAAATAAAATGTTAATATTTGTGCTGAAATTCGTGAAATTACCATTACATCAAAAAAATGCAACTACCCAAATACTTTCAGATATTATCAGGTTTTGATAACCTGTAGGCCATTAAAATCAGTGACTTATTGCTAAAATAAATTAATGATTTATCAGACTGAAGAGAGTTTATACGTTACTCAAAATAGTAATTTATTAATGTTGGAAATTATCCATAAACCTCACACATTTTGAACTTCGTCAAATATAATATTAATTGTTAATCGAACCATTCAGAAGATTAAAAAGTTAATCTTCTCCAAAACTTAAGAAAGCGAACGTTCAAAGAATCCGAAAGTAGTTAAACGAAAAGCAAATCAAAAGAAATGAAATCAAATGAAAAGTTAATCAAATGAAAAACGATAAAAGAAGAAACGTTTGGCGCAAGGATTCAGCTACAAGAAATCCTAGCAGCTGCGCTGATTACTAATCCACGGCAGAACAATTTACGTGTTTGCCATTACTAATAACCCGGCGAGCAAACGCAGCATTATTAACAGGTTCGCAAACATCTTCTGTATTAGTGATCTCGTCCCCTATAACCTACACAGTCTTTCTGCACGCCGATCTTCCACCATAACCACCCGTGCACGCCACACCAACCCTTATTCCGATCTCTTGTACAGATATTTGCCGTGTCTACACCGGCCAAATTATCTCTGGCGATTTGAAGATAAAGGATTTTCAAGCAGCGCCGGAGAAACATTCAGCTTTAGCTGGAAAGCTTCGGAATCGGGCGTGTTGATAACTCGCTGGTAACCTTGATATATTCCAAATAATGCGCTTCGTATATTCAAAATTTCACTTTTTCTGAAATGTTCCACATGTGACATTTCATTTAAGAAGAAATTCAAGAGGACCATTGATAGATAAGTGAAGAAGATGATGATTAAAAGGATTAAAAGGTACCAGTTTGAATACTATGGATGACATTCGCCATCTAACATATGGCGAATCACAGATCGTTCCTAACAGATTAAAATCCTGTACAGTTTCTGCAAAATATAGGATAAGCAATTGTCTTGTCAGTTTTGTAGTCTTTATTCAACATTCGTGCAGCAACATGATTGACCATGTTCTCAGCAATCTGACACTTAATTCCATCGAACGAGCAGGTAGCAACAGCTTTGACAGATCTGATCACGAAGGAGAAAGGATTGCACGTGACACATCCACGGCATTCTGAAGCAGCGCGTCAAGACTTATCAGACATCAGAATGGGATCAAAGTTGTCGAGCGTGTGTAAACCGTGAATACTACGGGATTACGAAACATTCCAAGGGAATTGGCTGGCTGACAGTTTTTCGGCGAAACGCAGTTTGTTCCGTGTAGTCGAAGAGAACATGCTTGCGTTTAATATTCTGGCAGCGTCGTCAAACAGAGCAGTTATCCTCCGCCCGTGCCTCCTTCTTCTTCGTGTTCTTAATCTCGCTGCTTCCTTCGCAACAGCGACGTCGGTATTCTCTTTGTCTTGCAAATCTTTCCACGAACACGACCGTTTTTAGGAACAGACACGAAAGCTACCCGTTCGATCGTTATCCGCACCAAGGACAACGAGACTTACGAATTTATCCTGGAATTAGTTGCTCGTTCTGATCGTAATTCCTCAAGAAGCCGTAGGCAAATCAGCTGGAATTTTGACTTTCCATCATTTTTTTGGGTTGTAATGTTTTGCATCAACAAGAAGGAAGATGTCAATAATGTCGAAAGAAGGATGATACCAATGGAAATTGTTGGGAACTGAAGAACAAATTGTACCAGAGATTTCACTAAATTTGTCGAACAGTTTACTTGTGTAATTTGTCAAATAGTTTATTTGTAAAATTTCTCAAATATAATATTAAATATTAATCCAAAGATGTTAGTATAACTTGATATAATTAATAAATTATAATATGTAACAAATCTGTAAATAAAATAAGATTAACTACATAATTTAGTGATTTTGGAATTATACCTCATTAAACAACCAATAAATTTTACACAAATTTTTCATAAAACAATAATAATTGTAAATATATAAATATTCATGTAAATGATACCAGGAGTGAATATGATACTTTTTTCCGATCGATAATGTTTTTATGAATTTTGTATTTTATTAACACATTGGTTTTTCGTGTTTGACTCCCTTTGACAGGTAATATAGGTTGATCCATTATCGAGATATCAGCGTATTGCACACACGAAGAATACTTCATCTCTGTTGATGCATGAACTCTTACGAAAATGAGGAAAAACGCAGAAAAAAGAAAAATGGAAAGATATGGACGATATTCGGATACTGTGAAAGGAATGTTTCGAAAGCATCCATCAAACGTAATGAGTTGTCCTGTAAACAACAAAATAAGTACGAAATAAAAATTTCATATTCTAAAGTTTTATGATTATTATATGCTTATAGTCATTTATAAATGAGTTTGAAATGTGGAACATGAATTTGGGGAATTTAAGAGTTTTGAGGTTTAGAGGTTAGGAGACTTAGGGATTTCGGAATTTGGGAATTTGAGGACGGGGAGTTTAGGAAAATTAGGGGTTTACAAGTTTGGGATTCCAAGGATAGAGAGGTTAGGGAAATTAGGGATTTGCAAGTTTGGGAATCCAAGAATAGACAGGTTAAGGGGGGAGACCAGTATGACGCGACTTAAAACGGGCCTATGTTTAAAAGATCGTCAGAGTTTTGCTGCTTAAGAAAAATGAAATCTTTTGATGAATTAAATTAAAATGGACCTTTATTTAATTATTTAAAAAAAAAAGTAGTACAAATAAGGACGGTATAGTCACAACCAGAAAAAGATAGATGGTCTGCACTTCGGCGCACTTCCTCACTGTAACCAGGGTACAGGTCAAACGAGTTGTCTAAAATGCATAAAATAAAATTATTTGTAAAGGAAATCGATGCTGTTTTCGGCCTAACCTCCGACCTGAATGGATTATTCAACCCAATGGCTTATAAAAATTATCAAAGTGGCAAAACGCATAATTACACAATTTTTTCATACATTTTATTTTTTTTCTCAAAAACTAGACTTATTTTCTGGGATGTTTTAGGTTAGGCCGATAGCCAGTGATTTGAAATACTAGCACAAAAAATTTCAAGGTGATCTGAACCTCCGTTTAGGCTGTAGGCTGGTTGCAAGGTCCAAAAATCGTGTTTCGAGAAAAACGAGGTTAAAGTTTTATGTGCATACGCGGGATAGTGTTATGCCGGATACGGAAACACGTCTAGCGACAGGAGTTTTTCGAATTTTTAAATACGGTTTTCGGCATTATATGCAGGAAGAATGGGAGAATTTTTTAAGATGATAAAAAAAAAATCGATTTTTTTAAGGTTTCATACTGGTCTCCCCCCTTAAGGTAATTAGGGATTTGCAAGTTTGGGAATAGAAGAATATAGAGGTTAAGCAACTTAGGGATTTGGAAATTTAAGAAATCAAAGATATAAAGATTAGGGAATTTAGGAGTTTGGAAATTTGGGAATTCAAGAATATAAAAATTAGGAAAATTAGGGACTTGGAAATTTAGGAATGCAAGAGTATGGAAGTCGGGAAACTTAAGTAGTTGAAAGTTTCAGAAATCAAAAATGTAAAAGTTAAAAAATGTAGAGATTTGGAAATTTAGCAGTTCAAGGTTATACTGGTTAGGAAACTGAAGTATTTGGAAATTTAAAAAATCAAAGATGTAAAAGTTAGGGAATTTAAGAATTTGCAAATTTGGAAATTCAAGGATATAGAGATTAGGAAACTTAAAGATTTGGAAGTTTATGAAATCAAAGGTGTAACAGTTAGGAAATTTAGTGATTTAGAAATTTGGAAATTCAAGGATATAGAGATTAGGAAACTTAAGGCTTTGGAAATTTAGGAAATCGATGCTGCAGAAATTAGAGAATTTAAGAGTTTGGAAACATAAGAATGCAACGATAGAAAGATTAGTGAATTTATGAATTTGGAAGTTTGAGAATGTGAAGTTGAGGTTAGGATATTTCGAGATTTGGAAATTCAAGGATTCAAAGATGTAAAAGTTAGCGAATTTAATGCTCTGCAAATTTAAGAATTCAAAGATGTACAAGTTAGGGAATTTATGCATTTGAAAATTCGAGAGTACAAAGAGATAAATGTTAGCGAATTAAGGGATTTGGGAATTGAACACTCAACCTATCATCATTGATTTATACATTTAAATTAAAAATGAAATTGAAAAATAAATAAAGAAACAAAACATGAATTATTATACACATTAATTCTCTATTTCCATGAAAATAAATGCAATTTTCAAGAAAATTACCTGTACACATTGTGTGACTTGTGAACCGGTCATTTGCCTCTTTGATAATTTAGTGTTAATTCAAGAATATACGTGTTGGAGCATTTATATATTCGGAAATTTGAGAATTTAGAAGTAAAAAAGTTTTGTGAAATTAATGACTGAGTTTGAGGACTTACGTATGCAAGAATTGTGGAATCGAGTAATTTGAAGATACGGAAGTTCGAATATCTCACAATTTGTTAATTCAAAGATTTAGAAATATGAGCATGATAATCTAGAGATTTATAGGTCTATTTAATAAACAAGTTAAGTTAACATCTGATATTCGATAAGTTAACCAGTTAAGTGTGTTCGAGACTACATCCTTCATGAAGACCTAGCAGAATTTTGTGTCATGTCTATATCCGTCACGCATAAAATTTTGTTACAATTTGATATTTAAATCATAATTGTGGCGAGAATGAAATTATATTCGTAAATTGTAATATGTTTAAAATGTTTAGAGGTCAACACGAAATAAACTGTAAATGACTTGAAATGGATTCATAAATTCTTAAGAGCTCGTCATCACTTGATTATCGTAACACACACAGACTTTGCAAAAAGATCGCCACAGTTAGCTGGTTAAGTAATCAATATCCGATAAAGGTTTGATACAACTGAACAGAAGTTTCGAATGAAACTGAAGAACCAAATACACCGTATACAGGGATTTGTTATCCAGCCGATCACCAGCAGACTCGAGACAAATGTTTCCCCATACCCTCACCCTGACCCCCCACCCCATGTCCGACCCAGGGGGTAGAGGGCCGGCACGGGGGTCGGTGATAAACAGTGTCGCTCATTCACAATGGTCGGCAAACACGCATTAAAATGGACTAATATGAAGTGTATTAATGCGAGCGGCATTGTCTAACCCATGGTGTACATGGCTACTGTCGTGAAGCCTGCCTTTATCCCACCGTGGGGGGCCTTGCGATGCTTACATACGTATATAGGGCCCCCTCGATATACCCAGTGACTTTTTAACAACCGTCACTGTAAAATATATCGTGTGTGCAATCTGCGTTCTTCTTGGACGAACACTTTCATATCGGTAAAGAGTTTTGTTTTGTCTCTTTAGAATCGATTTTTTTGGGTAGTTAGGAGCTTTAGTGAGGTTTGGGTAAAATTATTAGGCTCATGTGTGGTTTGTGCAAAATAATGAGGTATATGTGAGGTTTATAGAAAATTGTAAGGTGTATGCAAGAATTAGATAAAATTATGAGGTTTATATACGGTTTTTTTGAAATTATGAGGTTTGTGTAAGGTTTATAAAAAATTGTAAAATTTATGTGAGGTTTAGATAAAAGTGTAAGGTTTATGTGAAATCGTGAGGTTTATGTAAGGTTTATTAAATATTATAAGATTTATGTGAGGTTTAGGGAAAATTATAAGGTTTATATATGGTTTGTCTGAAATTATATCGTTTATGTAAAGTTGATAAAATATAAGATTTCTGTAAGGTTCAGTTACAATTATAAGATTTATGTGAAGTTTATGTATAATTTACATTAAATTATAAAACTTGTGCAAGTTTTGTATAAAATTGTAAGGTTCGTGTATAATTTACATTATATTATAAGATGTGAGGTTCAAGTAAAGCTAAGATTTATGTAAAGTTCAGTGAAATTACAAGGTAAAAGAAAAATTTATAAAGTATATGCAAGGTTTGTGAGAAATTGTAAGCTTTATATGGAATTTATGTGAAATTATAAGGTTCGTGTAAGATTTACATTAAATTATAAAATTTATATATATTTTATGCAAAATTGTTATGTGAAGTTGGTATAAGGTTATAAGACTTGTATAAGGTTTATGTGAAATTAATGTAAAATTATAAAGTTTATGGAAGTTTCATGTGACATTGTAAGGTTAATGTAAGGTTTATGTAAGATTATATGAGGTTATGTAAGGTAAATTATAAATTTTGTCACAGGTTTATATACAATTATAAGGTTCGTATAAAGATATAAATGTTTTATACGATTTATGTACAGTTATAAGATTAATATGAAATTGTAAGGTGTATGTAGACATATAAAATTCGTATGAAATTATAAAGTGTATGTTGGTTTATGTAAAATTACAAACTGTAAGATTATATAAAATTATCAGGTTTATATAATGTTAATGTAACATTACAAATTTATATAAGATTTGTGTAAAATTACAAACTTTGATATAAGGTTTATGTCCAATTACAAAATGTATGTAACATTTATATAAAATTACAAGATTTGTATAACGTTTATGCAAAATTAGAAAAGTTTATGTGAGATTTATGTAAAATACACAAAATTTAGTTTATATTATATTATATGAGGCTATACATATTTTATTTAATAGTTAATGAAATCTGTTCTATTGAATAATTCATTCAATTATTCTGAACACTATGTACATTATATATATTTCCGTGTAAACATATTTAACATATTTTATCACTAAAATATAATTAGTGTAAAAAAATAGCAGCATCTTCTCGATTTAATACTGCAATTAATAATTCGAGGGTAAAAGTGGAGCTGACGTTCCATAATTTATGGACAAAATTACAAGTGTTACAAGTGAAAATTTTCAATTGAAACAGAAAATAAGATACATCGTATTTGCATCACTTAACGACAAAAATTTGGAAATTCGGTGATTTAAAAGTTTAATACTTTGAATATTTTTGAACTTTTAGTATACTATGTGTTACATCCCCCACGATGCACTCAGAGGAATCTGTAGTTTGGAATAATTACCCATACTGTTCCTAACCTATATAATTTCACCAATTTCGAAGCCATAATTTATCTCAAATGACCATAGTTTTACATAATAAATAAATTCTCTATAAACCTTATTCGATCAAAAGATGGACAGAGAAATAAATTTCAAGTCCACACCCAAAAGCATTTTGCTATTCCAAACAACCTAACTTAATCTAATATAATAAAATAACCTCAAATCTAATTAACTACATAAATACATATATGTATATACTCCAAACTCAAAGAATCTTCGTCAAAATGAACCATTATCAAAAATGTAAAATGTAACTGCATTCATGAACGAAGACCACCAAAAATTTATTTGTGGAAAACTAAAAGATTCTACTCTTGAAAACATGTATCACAATTTAAAATATGCAAGCTAATTATACATATAATTTGACAAGGTATCTACTATTTTTAACCGACTTCGAAAAAGGAGGAGGTTACTCAATTCGATCAGTATATTTTTTTTGTTGTACTTTTTAGTGCATTTCGAAGTCGGTGTATTTTTTTTCTGAAAATTATTTTATAGTTCCATAATTACTAATATTCAATAATAAATTAACGGTTTTTATTCACTGATGAGCTCTCCCTTTGCAGACCTCTTGCTAACCACCTTTCGACAGGTTTGACAATTTTTCTGTGTTCTGTGGGTTTTAGTCCATTTTAAGAAAGTTTGATTCTCTGACAAAAATTCGTATCTATTATAGCACGGTTTGACCTGTAAATTGGTATACGATATTGGGATTTAAATCTTGGTTCACACATAAAGCTTGTACCAATAAAATCATCATTCATCAAATTTCTCTAGTTTCTTTTTCAACTTTTCCTTCCACAAAGTTCGGCTACATTCACCACGCGTAATTTTTAGCATCAAGTGAGAGGAGCGGTTACCAGAGAATTACAGAACCGAACAGAGAAAAACAAAGTACGTTTGAAAGAGGCGTTCAAGTAGAAGGTAACAAAGTACACCCCGTATGGGACCAATCGCAGGTAGTGCTGCAAGCTAGTTCTGCCCACTGGTCTAAATTATGGGGTCGCTGTCCAGCTCCCCACGCATAAATGATTGCCCGTGTTATGTTAAACATCCAACAACGGGAGAGCCCTGAGAAGAGAGCTCACCCACACGAAACACATCCGATGGAGAATAAGGGAAAAAGAGGAGGAAGGCAGAAGGTGAACGTTATTTATCTCGAGCAGTCGTACGAGCAAGGATTTTGAATAATTCCTGGTCGGCGGAAGAGGTCGAGGATCTTGCAACTTACAGGCTACTTTTGTACCGAGCCTCCGCCTTTGCTGAAAACGTAACTCGTTTCGATTTTCCGGTCATTTGGATTTTTACGTTATGATCGACTTAATGCTGTAAGTTAAGCTAAGTTAATCTAAGCTAATCATCTTAAGCTTAAGTTCAGAAACTATTTCTGTCAAAGCCAGAGAGTCACTCCATAAGTTCACTTTTTGTAACTATTCACAGATTTTCAATCCTTTCGCCATTTTAACAATCAGGTCCTGTTGTAACAACTGTAAATGGCTGCGTATAAATATGTGTATGCTTCAGTTTTGAACCAAACTCAATCAATCCATCTGTTCATCTCAAAAAATAAGAAAGGCCAATGTAAGTAAATAAAATTGTAACCTAACACTCTGACAAATGGTTTCGATGAGAATTGAAACGATTTGCCAGAATGCTGTGGGAATCGAAATGCAACTCGGTGATCGGCACACAGATCGGTTGTGGTCAGTGGCCAGCGAAGAAAAAGACATATTAGAGACATCATAATGCCAGGACGAAGCTGTGTTCCAATTTATAACCGGATAATATCGCGATAGAGTCTCAGGTTCGAGGCATTGTGTTCGGTAGAGGGTTTCGTTCCTGATGTTACACCGGGCATCAACTGGGTGGGGTCTCTTGGTGCCTTGGTGGCCTGGCTCGAGGTATCCTTTTGATATCCTGTTAACTAATGCCAGCTATTCGTTACAGACAAATAACTCACGAGATGTATATATGATTTTTCATACCCGGAGAATTCTGCCACGTTCGTAGATTCGACACGCTGTATGATCTCGATTTGAGTTTTGAATTCTTATCGGTGATAAGAAGAGGTCAGTAGATGCTATTGTTAGCATTTCTTCATTTTCTGGTCAGGTTAGGTTAGGTTAGATTTTCATACTCGAAGAATTCTGCCACGTTCGTAGATTTGACACGTTGTATGATCTCGATTCGAGTTTTGAATTGTTATCGGTGATAGGAGGCGGTCAGAAGCTTACGTAGGTGCTATTGTTAGATACGTTACTTCATTCTCTGGTTAGGTTTTAATGATAACGTTTGTGATATAGTAAGCTGTAGAATCTTGGAAATTTTAAGAGTATTCAATATTTTGTTTATATTTTTTGTTTCTTGCGAAGATTATTTTCACAACAGATGGAGTTGTAATACTTATGCTTGTATGTATTTATAATTATTCATCTGATAATTTAACTAACTGAGTATAACAAATAAATATATAGAAATAAAGAGAATAATAAGTAATTGTTATGAACTGTTTCTGAACTTTTTCTTGTTATGAAGAATTTCTGACTTTTTATGATTAAGTGGATTGAAGTGGATCAGTAAGTGAAATACTTGATCAAGTGAACATAAATACCTGAACAAGTAATCCACTTCGCGTATAATATTTTAAATTTAGCCTAAAAGTTTGGAATAAGGTATATGCAACATGTTTCTACATTTGACCTAGCTAGTTATCTTTTAAAGAAATAGAAACTGCAATTATGCCATAAGAAAGCTTGACCTCTCATTTGATCCAAAAGTCTCTGTAAGTAGTCAAGATTTTCTGCAGCCAATTGATACAGTTTATTTGTACTAAAAACTGTATGTTCATGACTTAAATCAACATGTATTTCTTTGTCAATCCAGTATTCATCTACTACAATTATTCAGTCACTATTAATAGCATGTTTGAAGCAAACAATAATGAACATGTGACATTAATGACATGTATTTATGAATATGTGAAATTAATTGACACGTGTTAATATCATTTTAAGGTGGTTTTCAAGATTGTTCATTACAAAGTTATTAACGAAAAATATTTTCTAAAATTTCAATGTAAACTAACCTAAGCACATTCTACAATTCATGATATTCTTTGACATTCATTTTTAAATATATTAAACATGTCAAGTTTGTTTCGACTAGAATTAGATTAGCGTTAAGTAATTCCTACAATTTCTTATAATTCAAAATAATCAAAATTTGTTGAACTTAATTTACAAATTCAGCCTACATATATTTCCCCTCCCTGGTAGGCGTGGCCCAAATAAACCACTACCAAAATCATTAAAATTTTCATTGTAAAATTTTGACACAAATCTCTATTTTAGGTTAATAAATTTTTAATACAGAAAACAGCTACTCGTCCTTAATAATGTATGTCAAGGTCAAAAAGCTAGGGTTTCCTTTTCGTCAATATTTAGCAAGTAAAAGTTTGAGACCCGTGCATAAACACATTGTTAGGTTCGAGTTGGAAGAGAAGTAGGCCTGGCCACATTGGTACCGCCTACTAGAATGATCTCGACGAGGAAGGACTCGGACCAACCTTGTTGTGCCCCACCAACGACCTGATACTCCTGGACATTACTTGACGTGTGATTGTGTTATTTCTGTCCGATCCTATTCGCTCTTTGCTTGTAAGGGTTGTATCCTTTGCTTCACCTGTCGCTGCAAGTTGAATACAGAATATCAATTATATAAATACCAGTTTGTGAGAGAATTATTATGTAACTTTAAGGATTATAACGTATTATGGAGAAGTTGGGTTGAACATATTTTATTTTTATTTTTCTTGAGTGTTTTTGTGTTTGATCTTCTGACTGGTAAACAATTCTCAAACATCATAATATGGATTTAAACTTAAGGTGTTCGTAATAATATTTGTTCAATCATTACAGTATTCTTTATACTTAGTACAGTATTCTTTATTAAATGCTTGATGCAGCATTCTTTATTAAATACTTAATACAGCATTCTTTATTAAATACTTAATACAGTATTTTCTATTAAATACTTAATACAGCATTTTTATTAAATACTTAATATAGCATTTTCTATTAAATACTTAATACAGCATTTTATATTAAATACTTAATACAGCATTTTTTATTAAATACTTAATACAGCATTTTCTATTAAATACTTAATACAGCATTTTCTATTAAATACTTAATACAGCATTTTCTATTAAATACTTAATACAGCATTTTTTATTAAATAGTTAATATAGCATTTTCTATTGAATACTTAATACAGCATTTTCTATTAAATACTTAATACAGCATTTTTTAATAAATACTTAATACAGCATTCTTTATTAAATACTTAATACAGCATTTTCTATTAAATACTTAATATAGCATTTTCTATTAAATACTTAAGACAGCATTTTCTATTAAATAGTTAATACAGCATTCTTTACAAAATTGTTAATGATTAAATTATTCTTTATACAATTGTTAATAATTAAGACTTGTAACAGTGATTATGACTTAACTAAAATTGTTCATATCAGAAATACTCCTTTCTTAATTTTCATGTCTTTTCTAATTTATGAGAAACAAACAAAAATTATACTAAAATTTGATCAAAGTTGTACCACAATAAAAATTCATAGCATCTCAAAGCTTGCAACATAAGAATATTTAATTTTGTCAAATCAAATAAGTAATTTTTTTTTCATTCGAATCAGTTATCAAAAACTTGTGGATATCGTATGTAATAAACCAAGTAGAATTCATATACATGTTACATTCATTAAATAAATAGAGTACTGTAAATATAGTTGAAGAAAACTGCTCGTAGGAACGAAAACAGTCAGGGGTGCAATTACGAAAAACACACTTGGAATACAAATAACAGTTGCTTGTAAAATTACATTTAACAAATATATACGTTGCAAACGGTACATTGTACAGTTAACATTTTTATATTTTTAGTTATAGCGATAACTGAGGTATTTTTATAAATTATTTAAAATTCGTCAAAATATAAGGGATGAAAGGAAATCTTTTCTATAATGTTTCGAAAAGCATTGAATGTAAACATTTTTTTAAATATTTGCAAAAATTTTTAGATATGCAAACAATCTTTTTTTAGTATAGAATTAAATTTTAAATAAAATAAAAACATTCGTTATTTTTAATTTTATTTTGTTAAAAATTCTTGCATGTAATTCTTCAAATACTTTGTCATTCAAAGAAAAAGTTACTGCTGAATTTTTGATATTTTCACTTTTTTCAAAGAGAAAATTATTGTTGCATTTTAAAGACTTTATTACAAAAAAAAATTATTGCTGAATTTTTAATATTTTCACTTTTTTCAAGGAAAAAATTCTTGTTGCATTTTAAATACTTTCATACAAAGAAAAAATTATTGTTGCATTTTTATATTCTCTTTTCTCAAGGAAGAAATTATTGTTGCATGTAAATATTTTTACTTTATTCAAAAAAAAAGTTATTGTATTTTAAATACTTTTCTCAGATAAAAATAATTGCTGCATTTGAAATATTTTCGCTTCACTCCAACTTCTGTCTTCAGGTTATTATAAATAATTCATAACACTGCCTTCACAGCAGAGGAAATACAAATAAAAAGAAGCACACAATTATCTAAAATATTAGTGTCGTAAATTACATCAAATAAAGAACGATATCTGTTATTTCTTTCATTTTAATACATTTTATTATCTACCGAAGTAATCACACCGTAAAAAGATACGAGTTTTTTTAAATCAGGTCATTATGACTTCGTTTCTCACAGTATTCGCAGAAATTTACGAAAAGATAGTCAAGTTTCAATATGCCTTTCAAATGAATATTGCAACGTGTAATTTTCATAGCATACGAATATATAGAATTAATTAAACTTCAGTTAAATCATGTTCACATACGTTTCTTAAAACTCGAATTAAAAAGATTCATGTTACACGTTGTCTGCAACCGAGCCATGAAACTATTATGAAAACACACCGGTTCGGTTTTGTTCATTTATGCTTTGCTAAATGAACATCTCATGAATTATAAAAATATTTTTTACCCCTGGATGTAGATTAAGTTTTACATGGAACGTATGTTACGTTATGTCTGGTTCAACGTTAAAAAATAAATAACGCGGTAACGAAAAATAAACCATCGCCTACGTGCAATCGTTGCATAAACATGAAAAGCAAAAAGATTTAGGAAAAGGGTGGAGGAAAAATGCGCATTAAAAACATGTTCGGAGTATTATTTTTTGTATATTCTTCAGGAAATAGCTGAACAAAAACGATAATATGAATTCCTCGTAAAAGTCGTCTTAAAATTATTCATTGCCTTTTAAGAATTAAGTACAAGCTTGGTTGCGATGGGGAAATTTGATTTTCAGTTAAAAAAGGGAGGATAGGGTTGCGGTTTTGAGAAATGTAGATTTTTACTTTTGCAAATTTTCAAGTTAGCAGATTTTTTAATTTTTTCGGTTTTGAATTATCAGATTTTCAATTTTTCTAGTTTCCGAGTTTTCAAGCTTTCAAGTTTTCGTGTTTTCAAGTTTTCAAGTTTTCAAAGTATTGCTTGGTTTCATCATTTAGTTCACTTTTTAAGAAATACCCAGGCCAACATAAATCAGGAACCTTAACTTCATTTGTAAAAATTGTACCACTGCGATCTGGTCAAATAAGCAATCAGACGGAGAAACGTACACAAGGTTACTTTGTAAGAACACCAAACACAAATCATTAATACCTAAAATACCTAAACACGCAAACACAAATCATTAACGCTAGATTTACGAACATTTGATGATCACTCATATTTAAATTTGAACTAAAGTAAAAAAATAAACTATATTATGAACTGCTTAAGATTGCTTCACGAAAGTTGACATATTTACAAAAATTTCTTAATAAGTTTTGTCATTTAAAATAGGAGAAGAAAGCTCATGTTGGTTACACAATCATTCAACCTAGACTTGTAAATATTAGAACCAAATTGAAGTTCCTCTCGTCGTTTAATTGCCGACGCTGCGACGCACTCGGTGAAGGAATTTCCTTACCGGGTCATTTTGAAGAACTGCACCCAAAGATATTGATAGCAGCTTTGTTGGAAGAAATAGCAAAAAACAAGATAGCAAAAGTGTTAAAAGTTTCAATTTTTAATTTATTAAATTTTTGGCTTACTTTAAACTCGTAACACACGTTCAAGTATAAATCTAAATTATGCATAAAGATTATCAAAATATAAGTGATATTGAACTAAAACCTCAATCTTTAGATTCATATATATTTGAACGTGGGTCGCGAGGTTGATAAGTCAAGGAGTTAGTGATAGAGAACAATTTTTGAGAATAATAATTACTTAGATTTAACTAATTGTCTCTTCTATACCTTCAGGCGTTAACTATGGGTCGACATCAATATGTCTGTAACATCGTGAAGGTTAAACATCTCAAATTAACCCTTTGTTTAAGCGCGGCACATCACATTTTTCTTGGATCTCATAAATAATTCAGGTAAACAGTTTGGTTGAATATGTATTTTACCTACAGTGAAAGAAAAGTGTATGTCACATACTCCGTATTGTTGCAAAACATTTAAGAACCCCTTTATTTATATCATACATTAAAAAGTTTTAGGTAAAAAAATTAAAGAGTGCACGGTATAATGCTTCAGTTATTTGGTTAACTAATGAATCACCTTTCGACAGTGTTAGAATATATCTAGACCTAACCATTTTTACAAGGTTTAACGTTCGATATCCATAAGGCGGGCAGATCAATGCGTAGTAAGGACCTTAAATCACTCTTTATGACAGGAACAGATGTACGCGAACCTGTCCTGTCGTGGGTAGTCAGCGCAATAAGGCTGCGTTGCAAGTCGGCCCTTGGGCATCCGGTAGTTCGGCTGCCTCTACATCGAATCTATGAGAGCGGCGTTATCGTATTGTAGCCTACTCTCCTCGTGTTGTGCCGACTCGGTATACCGCAGTAAGAATAACGCGACACGTATATAAAGACGATGGTATATCTGTATCAATTGTATGCATATGTGGATCTCCCCTCATCCTCCCTCAAACTTCTCAAGCTTCATCCTCATCCACCATACGCCTAGCCATAAGAGACGGCCCTAGAACTGCCTATGTACATTTGTCGCTGGTTAACCATTATATGGTTTATCGTTATTGTTCGTCACCGAACGAATCGTCTTTCTTTGATACACAAGAAGGGCGAAGGAGGAAAAACACGGCGCCGCGAGCGGACCGAAGTAAGCTACTGTTCACATAAGGCATACCCTTATGTGATCTTCATTTGAATACGATTATGGATAACGCGACAGAGAGAAAGAGCTATGCCGGCCGGCATCAAATTTGATATTCAAATGGACGATACGTCTTTTGTTTTCTGCTACCGAGCTAAGGCTATGATCTGGACCGATCGGAGATTCGACGAACAACGAGAGATCGGATAACCTAGGGGGTTGCTTTTCCTTTTTATGGCGTCTTGCCTTCTGAGTCCGCTTTGTACCAGGTGAGACACTTCCTGGAAGATTAATTCTATACCTAGAGTATGCATCTTTGAAAATGAAAAACCTGTGAAATGTAGATTGATGTACTCGTTTGTTCATCTTCTTGATTATCAATACGGAGAAAACTATGACTTTTGTTGCGAAGCGGTCATTTAATTACATTTTACTGGTGATCGAATTGTATCAAAAGTTGTATCTGCATTATTTTTTGCAAGTTGATATGTTGTGTCAGTTGAAGACTAATTTTATTTTCAGATCATTTCAATCAAGCTGTTGCTGTAACTGATTGATAGAATATGTAACTAGTTGATAGAATTTGTAATTAATTAATAGTCGAATTTGTGGTTAATTGGTAGTTGAATTTGTAACTGCTTTCTGGTGGAATTTGTAACTAATGATAATAGAATTTTTAACTAATAGTTCAATTTGTAGATAATAGAGAGTTAAATTTATAACTAATTGGTAGCGAAATTTTTAATTAATTAACTGAATTCTGATTGATCACAAAATTAATTCATAGTCGAATTTTCAACTAATTTATATTTGAATTTATAGCTAATGTACAGTCAAATTTTTAACCAATTCATAGTCAAATTTTTAACTAATTTTGTATTCGAATTTATAGCCAATTTGCAGTCAAAGTAACTAATTGATAGCCAAATTTGATACTGTAATTTTATTTCTATAATAATATCAGAATTCTTCGTTAAACCTAATGTCGCAATACCGTCTTGCCCTGATTTAAAATGATAAAAAGCTGACGGTGAAATTTTTATTTAAAGCGAGAAAGATGCAGCACGAATTTAAAATATTGCGTGTGGTATGCAGATATCAACCTAACCTAACTTTGCTGGTAGGATAAATTTCGTGACGGGTAAAAATTTGTACCAAAGAAAATAAGATTACATTTCGGTATAAAGGAGGTATGGTGTGATTTATTAAACGGTTTAATAAGTTTGATGTTACAGAATACTATACGTATATTTAACGAATATATATACATTATTAGCGAATATACAAATCACACCAAATCTGATATTTGGACGTTGCATGTATCTTGTATATTCTTTTCGTATTGCAATTGAACTTCATGTATAAATAAATTCATATATAAATTCATATAAATTCATTCAATCTTCATTTTTATTTCGATTCAATCTTCATTTTTTTTTATTTGATATTCATGAGATTCTTAAGGGTTAGAAAGTGAAACGTCTCACAGAAAAGAACTTTCAAAGAAGAAAAGATCGATACATTTCGCATCGAAGGCAAAAGTTATGATTGTATGACGACACACAGCTCTTTAACAATTAATTATGTTAATAAAAGACGTAATTATGGTAAAAAGCATTTAAACCACCCTCCAAAAGTCTCCTCAAGATAAATATAAAATTCTATGATTACCTAACTCGACATTGGTTCAACATGATTACAAATTGTCTCATTTGAGACATTGCAATGTTTCAAAAACATCTGTAGCATCTCTAATTAGGGTGAACATGATGTCAATACTACTAAAAATTTCACGTGTGATTGATATCGGTAGAGGTGTTTAATATCCACTGGTTTGTGACTGTCGTCACTGCAGTTTTTGCCTGAAGGTCCGCCATGATGTTTCCGTAGATATCCATTTAGGAAGGAACTTACGCTATGATTACAATTTTGTTATCTTTGGTTAGTTTATCATATTTTTCACAAATTTCTAAAAAAGCACAGTTTTTGCTGCGTTAGCACCTACCGATGTTAAAATGAAGTTAAAAAATAAATATATAAACGACAAAACATAAATAAGTACGCATTATTCTTTATCTTGATGAAAATCGATTATGATTTCAAAGAATGTACTTTAACGAAATGAGTACATTATAATAAGAAACTTGTGGAGCGGTCATTTGACCGTTTTAGTGTTAAATTAATCTTCGCAAAGTTTCATAAGTGACCACAGCCTCTCGTTAACCCGATTGAAACACACTCGAAATTTGCATGTAACAGAAACAAAAGAAAGTAGATTTCATTGATATAGACACACACGATTCTTCAACGCACAATACCACGTGGAATAAAGAGGCCGATCGTATTTGAAAGTAAGATACGCGATCGGCGACATTTCTATGTCATATATATATGTATATATATATATCGTACAAAGTAATGCCGCTTCTCTTTGTCATATTAAATATTATTTATGTGCTCTCGCATAAAGACCCCGGTTGTCTGCGACCCTGGTACCTAAGGACGGGATCCCGTGTGTTCGTGTTCACCACAACCATGTGCACACAAGGGAAACCCATAAAACCACACCGCGTATAAAACACCACACGAGCAAAAGCACGGCCAATCGAAAAACAATATCGATCCATTGTTTCGGTCAGCCAATAAATATCGTAAATATCGGTCTACTGAATTACAGGTCCAATCTCGTTCTCAGATCAGCCGACCAGCGCTGTTACATCGTAAACTCGATTCTCTCTCTGCCGACTTCGGCTTTCCCAACCGTACGGCTGCTGTTTATTCGTCAGATAATAGAATCTGGTTGAAAATCACCTTTTGTGTACGATTTGTTCACACGAGAAAACTATTCTCTATGCATTCGCCGTCACATTTGAAACCGTCGAAAGGTTTTGTATTTTTGCGCGATTATGAAAGATGAAATTTAAAAATGTAGGGTTAAGAGTAACAATATATTTTCTACCATAACCTTGCTTTTTCTACCATAGACGGTTGCTCTATTTAGTAACTAACCTATAGGACATTTAGAACATGAATGCACGAAGATTGTCTGAAATTTAATCTCCAATAGTGTACAAAATTAATTAGTGCAGAAGTTAGAATATTTGCATGTAATTTAAAATAAAATAATTTCAGAGTAATTTCAGTAACCTAACCTAAATTTATTTCTAACCTAATTAGAACTTAGCTTCCTCCTCAATTATCTTCACTCTGTTAGATAAAACGTTTGATCATAAACAATGCAACTGTCACATAAATATAAAAAACGTTAAATTAGAGATAAAAAGAGAGGAAGGTGTGTTCAATTGACGCCCACGGTGTCTACGTGTGTAAATAGTCCACATATACATGAACTATTATCTTTTCTTTCCAAAGCGTATCCACCTTGAATAATGTATTGTTGCACTTTTCATTTAGCAAGATGTGAATTGCGAAGAGAATACGGGAGAATGATATTTCACTATGATTGCTTGTATCGTGCTTCCTGAAGGGGCAACGTACAAAGAGACGTTGAAACACGAGGAGAGACGGTGTGTTTCAGTTCGGTACACCAGAACAAGTGTAATATAATGTTACTTCTCCATGACCTGAGCAAACATTTTTATACACGGTTCAGAAGGATTCTTCCATTGACATTACGCACGGTATTGTTTATACTTTTACGCAATATTGAACGTGACACGACGTCTGCTCAGGTGCAAGTGTACTAGAAATGTGAACAACGTGTGTTTATAAGCATTGCGGTTAGTATTTAGCAAATTTTAGAGTTATAATGACTATGCGTTTTTTAATGACTTTTGTTCGTTATTTTTTACTTTATATTCTTTTTTTTTTAATTGAATATCATATGCACCTTCTTCGCCATATTTGATTTTGGGACTGTTCATTGTTCGAGAAATTTGATCAAGAAACTCAAGATCTCAAAACTACTTCTGAATTTTGGGAAACGGTATTCCGTAATTTTCTTTTCTTCGAAAGAACATTAAAAAATTACTAATTGTAAGTTTTAAAAGTAACAGAAAATGTGGAGACCTATAATCAAATGTCCCTTCAAAGGTGAACTACTATCTGAACTATTAGTTTTTACTCTTTTATACAAGTTGAAACTTTCAATGAAATAAATCTTCTGACATGGTTCATATTTTGTAAAAGTACGTAATTGTTTGGTTTACTCTTACAAAGATAATCGCACAAGAATAAATAATTTTTACCTTGTCACTTTTACTGACAAATTGCAAGCAATCTTTAGTAACTTAATTCGTGTAAAATATAATTTAATAAAAACATTATGCGTATTTGAAAATTCAACAAACATGCAGAAAAAGTTCGAAGTTTACAAATAATCAAAATTGAAATATTTCGTTCAATTATTTTATTTAACGACATTCGGGGTAACAAAAAATTAAGGTAAAATATGAAATTGTATTTTTAAAGAATGTCGTGAAATATGTGACGAAGGCACTGAAATGCATGAAGATATTTAGGTTAGTTATTGGTACTTACTGCGCCATCTCTTGATGAATATTCGGAACTATCGAATGATGGCAGTGACACTCAACGAAGATTTATGTTCGAATTAATATCATCTTTATCTTTTTTAATCGACGGTGAATATGGTATCAGCAATTTTTTGAATGCGTACAAATTTTACAAATATATATTACAATTAAGGAAAAAATTGAAATAACAGAAATCTATTTAATTTGATAATTGACACATATTCTTAATATAAGAAATTTTACGATTGATGTTACATATTATAAATTAATAATAGGTTTTTATGTATTCTTGTAATTTAATATAGAAATAAAACATATTATTCTTTAATTTAATTGAAATCGTATATCACTATTATTAATTAATACACACTATATATTACTATAATTTACAATAAAAATTATATGTTACTATAATAAATATATTTACTAATTTTATGTTATAATAAAAATTTATACTTTCATAAAAAAATGCTTTAAATACAATACAAAATTGGAAAATATTTCTACTTTTAAATTCACGTGAAAATTTTTGAAGAGAATATTTTACTTTGTGCATAAGTTAGAACAAATTAATCATTTTCTAATATAATAGAATGCAATAAAATAATTAAATTTTGATAAATTTAAAAACTTTTGCATGACGTATCTCACCTATAAAATTAAAAAATTTTATAAATCTTATTGTACACAATAGTTTTGCATAAAAATAAATATAGTTCCGTTAAATAAATTAGCTGTGATTTTTGGACTCCTCAATAATCTTCCAATTATTAAGAAATTAACAAAATCGCATTAAATACAGACATTTTAATTTTTTATAGTTATAATATACAATAGAATATTATTTATGCATTTCTGAATTTATTTCTTACTTTCTCAGCATTACGTACATTACATCTGCAAATTTCATAAAATTGTATAAAACTATTTTAGAACAACCAACTTTTTTATTAGACAGAAAAATTATGAGAATATTTTTTCCCTTGCCTTGAGATCTCATGTAATATCTTGTCAAACAATTCTTGTTTTAATTTATATGTTAAAATTGCTATCGACTTTTAGAATATAATGCTTTTAAATGCATTTTAACCCTTTTATGCTATAAAATATACTATTCATTGTATTATTTTCATATTCATTTCATATGGTTCTAGCAACGTATTAATTAGATCAAAACAAATTGAACTGTAAATGCAAATAAGAATAAATTCTTACAAAACTCATAGACAAAAATTCTAATTAACTTAATACTTAAATGGAAAATCTCACTCCTTTGACACAAGTATAGTTAAATCTTATATAAAAGTAGTAGTGTCGCCGATGGCAGTAGATCGTCCATCGTTATTTCCGAATTTATTCGATACCTCTCACATAATTACCCTGCGTGTTAAAAATGCACCCCTAATCCGAACGCAGCTAACCCCAGACCCGAACACACGGTTTCCCCGCCGGATATCCGGTACGATCATCGCTCGCTTCTGAAAACCATAAAAATGTTCCTCTGGGAATGGTGCAAAGATGCAGTACACATCGAATCCACGAATTTTTCGCGAATATCCGTCGCGGTATAATCTCGCATCGAGTGGTCGGATAGACTCCGAGGAAAAAGAACGTCGGGAGTACAGATGGAGAATCACACATACACATGTAGCGAAAGGTACAGAAAGAGACGGAGAAAGAGCGAACGAGAGGTAAGAGGGGTGAGGAGTTAAAGAGGATTGCCGATCCATCCATGAGGGACGATGCAGTCTCTGAATGCGAGATAAAACCTCGCTGATGCCCAGCAGAGCGATCTGAGTGGTGCGAGCAAGAGGACAAGCCGACCAGGAGGTTGAAAAGAAAGAAAGAAAGAAAAAAAGCTAGAGGGTTAAAGAGAACAGCGGGGTAAAAAGAGAGACGGCGAGAGGGAGAAAAAACGGGGCGAGAGAGAGCAGGATCCATTGAATACGGCGGAAGGTAAAACTCGAGGTACCCAGATCCGAAGAGATGCTGAAGACTCTTCCAAATCCATATAAATTGTCGTATTGTTAGAAGGCCATGCCGCATACCAATTCCAGATGACACGGAAAATCCGCCGGGAAAGAACACCGCCATTTTTATCGCCAACTTTGTCCCGATAAGTCCATGATTGGTGCTCTGATGAACCATCCACATTACTTTTTGCGAACATCTACTGAATATCTAACCTAAATACCTTCTTAGAGTCCATCACTATTTCATCTGCCTTTAACCTTCAAAGGTTAAATAATATCTAAATAATAAGTTAGAAGTTCACAACCCAACTTGTTCAAACACCAAGCGAGAGATGTCTAATCTAAAAGGAAACCTAGAAAGGATATCTGACCTAAATACCCTGACTGAGGCTCAATCCTTCTACAGTTCTTTTGTCGTTCTTTCGTCCTTTAAAGGTTAAAGCAAATAAGTATATCTGAAAATACCCAAATAATGACAAGTTCAGAATTCGTAACCTAACTTAGTACCTAGTATGTCCAAATACCCAGTAACAAAAGACTGTCGTTAAAATGTAGCGAAAGAATATCTAACCTAAATCCACCTTGCTGAGAACTGTGTCCTCTTACAATTGTTTTTTCATCCTTCCATCTCCAAAGCAAATAAGTATGCCTGAAATCAATAATACCTAAATAATGATGAGTTAAGAATTCGTAACCTAATTTAGTACCTAGTATGTCCAAATACTTAGTAACAAAAGACTATCGTTAAAATCTAGCAAAAGAATATCTTTAAATCCACCTGGCTGAGGACACTATCTTCTTACAATCATTCTTTCATCCTTCCATCTTTAAATAAATATACCTATAATCAATGAAGCCTAAATATTCACTTAGAAATTCAGTATCTAAGCTAGGCAATCCGACTTAGCAACGAAGGACGTCAGAACCGAAATAAAATTTCTAAATTTGAAGTAGTTTTAAACTTTGAAATTGTAAACAGTTTTGGTAGAAAGAAAGACTAAGGGTAAAAGTGTGGATCATGAAGATCGAAGAAGGGACGCGGACGATTACCCCGAGGATTCGAACGGTCCGTTGACATACGAGCAGCCTTACCGACTGAAAATAGCGTGGCAAAATTAAAAAAGAACACGAGAAGGATGTTTAATCTCCTGGTCTATAAAGACTCTTCTTTCGAAGAAAGGAAGACGCGAAAAGAAGGAGAGGTAGAAAAGGATTTCGCGCGATTCGGCAGCAGCCGACACCACGTTTCGAAGGCATCGGCAGAAATGAAATCGGCTTACCGGGCAAAAATATACACTGATATTTATGAGGGTCGCGACATCACAGCTAATCTTTCGGAGATAATAATTTATCGGCCACCGGCGCACCAAGGAGGTGTATTTTGACTGAAATCCCTTTGGCCCCTTCTTTCTTCCACCGTCTTTCCACGCCAACCCCATTTTCTGCACACGATTTCGATGCTCTTCGAGTACCGACTGCTAATATTTCACTCGACTTCAAAGACCTGCCTTACGGTGCAACTGTTGAGTACTACTGCCACTGAAAGAAAGATTGTTGATAGCATTACTTTTCATCAGTCGAATTTTTTAAACTGTTATCACCCATTGGATGCACTTGACCTAGTATCACCTGCTTCTGATCATCTATCTTTCCTTTCAAAATTAACATTTTTTCTACATACGTATCTTAAGTGAAATTCAGATATTTGTGAAATCTTTATATCTTCATATGAGTTAATTATGAGATTCAAGAACTACAAGATTTGTCTCGTAAAAAGGAAAGAAATTGTAGCTGACACAATTCTGACCAACTTCACTTTCCAAAAATGGAATCTGAAGCTTCGTTTCTGAATAAACTGCTTTGTTAAGATTCTTGGAACTCTGGATTTTTGTACTCTGTGGTTATATAGCAAAGTCTGTATCACATTTTGTTATATCGCAAAATCTGTCACATTTTGTTGTATAGCATAAATATATGAACAGTTGTTATATTAATTGAGAGGTTTATTGATTGAGTCAGCTAAAAGGGGAATGACTAAAACTGAAATGGCTTCGATACATGTTCGCTTTTGGTGGCGTTAATTTTAACTGCTGGCTTGATGAAGAGATTTTATTTCGCTGCCGCAATTTGGCGAGACATAAAATAGAATTAGCGATATCGCTGCATTATTTATAGCCATGGAATTGATACCACATCGACGTTATCAACGTGTGGTCGCAAATTTCGATTTTATGTTAAATACCATCTACAAGGTGAGTATTTAAAAATATGCACAAAGTGAGTAAGCAAATGGTAATTATCTAAACGTACTTATCTGAAGGATCAGTATTTAAAAGCATTTACTTGGAAGTTAAGTATATAAAAATATCTAAAAAGTAAGCATACAAAGATATGCAAGAAGTAAGTATCTAAAGTATCTGAAGTACTTTACATCTAAAGTATCTGGAAGTTAAATGTCTAAGTATCTAAAAGTATCTAAAAAATAAGCATCTGAAAGTATCAATTTTAAAAGTAAAAATCTAAAAATATTTATCTAAGAAGTAAGTTTCTAAAATTATCTAAAATTATCTAAAATTATCTAAAATTATCTAAAATTATCTAAAATTACCTAAAATTATCTAAAATTATCTAAAATTATCTAAAATTATCTAAAAGTATGTATTAAAAAATATTTAATATCTAATATCTAATAGGCAAATATCAAAAAGTATACAAAGGTAAGATTTAACATGTATCAATTTAAAAAATATCTGAAAGTATCTAAGACATGAGTATCTAAAACTATCTACGTTATCTATATTTTACCTATCTATTTTATAAAACTGTTAGTACATTACATATTAATAGAACAATATATCAAAATTTCAATATTTTCAAGTGGGTTTCTTTGCTAAAGAATGCCTTACTTGATTCACTTTAATACAGTTAGAAAATATTTGTTAAACCTCTAGAATTAAACGTGCGACGTTCTAAAATAATAAAAAATAACTTTGAATTAGTAATACTTGTCAATTAAAATTAAAATTTTGCCAACGATACGTTCAATTAACTTTGAAATTTCGCGGGGCTCTGGAGAGTTAAAATTTTGAATGACCGCCACGGCATCTTGATATACGGTGAATCAGCATTGACCGATTTTCACTTGGCAAAATTCGAGCCGTTGATCACGCGAGTAGCGCGATGAAAAGCTACATCAGAGGAGGCGCGTGTGTGAAAGACACCGACGACGACGTCGTCGTCGTACCAGATCGAGACGCGGCCAGAATAATAATAGGATCCGAAATTCCTCGGTGATACATCGACTGACGTTTCGTTATTTACGACATCTCCCCTTAATCCACGCTAGAAACGGCGAATCGCATTAACGGGGAACGGCGAATCCGAAAATCTGTCCTTGCACACAGAAGTCCCGCGTACGAATCCTGATCACGAATTGCGAGCGGATTACCCTCCCTCAAAAGCATGAGAATGTTAATGCGAACTGGAATTCCTTTTGTACAGCCTGCCTCGTTCGATTGCCGGATATTTCGTTATTGATTAAGTGCCGATTCGTTGGAACTTGATTGGACATTTCCTATTTTTCAACTCTAAAACTGTTTGATGAATTCTTAAGAAAAGTTTGACTTCTTGTTAATTATTTCTCTATCGTTACTGATAGTTTAATCATAATTTACATAACCTCAAAATCTCTCATAACATAATATTGCAATAATAATTCTAACTATAACAAGTTCTGATTAGCAAGGAGTAGAAAATGACTGAAGCATTCAATTACGACGATACATCCATCGGTAATGTGACTCTTATATCGAAGTAATTCAGCCGTTCTTTATCATTCACTGAAAATACCTCTTGTCAAGAGAGATAACGTGGCCGTTTGTAAAATGTAAAATTCGTAATGCATTGCCGCAAAAGTGGAATAAGCTAAGACACACGGGGATGGAATCGTCGCTGACGATACTGGTGGTAGTAGGGAAGGAAAGGGGGTTGAAGAGGAAGAGGAGAAACCCCTACGTGTACGTTTATGTGTCTCATTTATCAGCACAGATATTATTATGGCTCTACGCGGCCGGAGCTAGGAATTTTACATACGTACGGACATTTGTACCTTCGCGATATAATATAAGGACGTAATAATGCACGCGCATACAAACGAGCAAGCGTAGCTGCACTTTCAACGATGTCCTAATGCCTGCATCGCGTATGTTCACTTCACTGACTTGTTCGACAAACTTGCACGGAAGAAATTTAAATGTTACGTTGAATTTGCGAGTACTTGGCTACATTTCACTTTTTTATTAATTGTTCTAATTAATCAAAATCGAAAAATATTATTTTTTATATTATTCTAACTCTTTAAACTTTATTTACAATTTCTAAAATTTGAAATTAGTCAATCGTTTGTATTATAAGGCAAATTTGGGAGCTTCGATTTATTTTCAATATGGCGGCGCCCATTACATTTTTTCGTAATAAATTAATCCATTTGAAGCACTTCAAATTTGAATAATTTAGTATCTAACCCAAATAATCAATTATCATTGGCAAAATCTTTTACTCTAATACTAATTTCTGCAAATCTAATTATCTAATTTTTAATACGCTAAAGTAAATCGGTACGAACATTTGTTCCAATATGGCGGCGTCCATTGCGAGTTTTCGTGAGAAATTAATTAAAATGGAAGAGCAATACGCCTTAAATTTGAATAATTATTATTGACGAAGTCCCTTATTTCAATTCTAAGAATATGAAAATCATTTCTTTATGAGTCATACAAAAAAATTCTTACTTTACAAGAATAAACAATTGAAATATTTTTATATATAGCCCAAAGTCATTTAAAGCTGTAAGCTTCCTGTCCTTATAAATTACACAAAATCAAAAATTATTAATAATATTCCCTAAAATATTGAATGATATATTACAAAAATTTCTCGAACTAAAATCTTGAACAATTTCGAAACCTCATGCGTACATTGCTTAAGATCTTATTTATTCGTACAAAAGAAAACAGGCAATACTATCGAAGATGTAAACACTCGGCTAAGCAGGTACCAATATAGCGAGTCTCCATCTTGTACAAGTATCTACTAGGTGCTAGCTCATAGATCTTCCTGAACATATTTCTTAAGCGCGACGATCTTGTTCCTCTGTGTCCAGATAGTGCAAGGAAAGTTCCAAAACGTGCACAGCACGTACGGTTTAAGGCACAAGATCCGACAAGCCCGGGCACACACCCCCTTAGCTCCCCCCTTGATTCAAAGGGTCCAACCACGGTCGTCAAACCTTAATACATTTACAGCTCACGAGAGCACTCGGGTGCTGCCGTGAGCAGCAAGTCTTGGATATTTGCCGGTGGATCTCTCTATAGAGTGTATCACGTTTGCGCATGTGAATATCACACGTATAAGTAGAAGAAAGATGGCCCGGGCCGTCCGTCCCCAGCGGCTAACCCCCTGATATATCGTTTACGTGTCTCGGCGTGCATACGTCGTTTGGGACACATGCCTTCTCTTCCTCCACCTTCGACTACTACCTACCTCTTCTACTTCTTTCTGTCGAGTCCTCCTTTTCTCGTTCCCCGTCATTTGCCTCGTATTTTCCTTTTCTGTCCTCCGGTGGACCAAATGTCTCCGGGATACCGCGAATCCCCGCTTTACGAATTCACACAGGACGAGCGGAGACATTTTCGAGAACCACGCTCGATACTTGTCTTCTTTCTCCTCTCTTTCGCGAAAGTATACCATTCTTCCTAGACGTCTCATACGAGATTGCGAACTGACACGTTCAATTTTGCATTAATCCCTTGACGTTCAACACTTTAGCGGAGCTATGCTCGCGTGTCTATCAATATGTACAGAAGACGTATTACTCTCTTACGTATAAAGTGACTTTTTTCTTACAATTAGTACAACTCAGACACCATCTTTTTTTAACTGGTTCAACACGTTACGTGTCAATGAAAACATTTGTGATCAAAAACAGTATTCGGATCGTTAAGAATGCTTAATCTTTCAATTTATTATGTATACATTCATCATAATATATTTTGTTATGAAGAGCTCATAAAAGTTTCTTACGTTTCCTTTTTTTGTAAATAATTGAACTGAGTTTGCAGAGCCTGTCACATATGTCATATGTGACGTAACAAGGATACTTAATCTTTCAACTTTATCTTTCAATTTGTTTAATATCATTACAAACGTATTATATTATTGAAAGCTCTCATAAGTTTCTTCTGCTTGCTTTTTCTATAAATAATTAAACTGAGTTTGCAGAGCCGGTCACATATGTCATATGTGACGTAACAAGGATACTTAATCTTTCAACTTTATCTTTCAATTTGTTTAATATCATTACAAACGTATTATATTATTGAAAGCTCTCATACGTTTCTTCTGCTTGCTTTTTCTATACATAATTAAACTGAGTTTGCAGAGCCGGTCACATATGTCATATGTGACGTAACAAGGATACTTAATCTTTCAACTTTATCTTTCAATTTGTTTAATATCATTATAAACGTATTATATTATTGAGAGTCTTCTGCTTGCTTTTTCTATAAATAATTTAACTGTGTTTGCAGCGCCACGTATATCACATATGACATAAAGGGACTTTGAAGTTTATCTTTTAATCAACATTAAAATGATGAATGTTAATATATCAACATTAAGGTTAGGTCTTCAATAGATTCGTTTATTTTTCTGTAAATAATTAATTTCACCGAATTTGCAGTGTTTGTCACATATGTTACATATGCCACATGTAACATAACAAGTATACATAAGTCGGACAAAATTAAAGATGTAGTTTTCTGTTCAAAATTACTAAACCAAACAACATCTACCTAATGAGTGAATTATTATTTAAAACGTCATTTAATCTCATTTATGACGTCACTTAATTTAGTGTCATTTAAAACGTCATATAATTTAATCTCATTTAAATCGTTCAATTTCACCTACAAATTCATTCAATATAAAAGTCATTAAATGAAAAATCTTGATATTCATTTTATTTAATATTATAGCACAAAACGTAACGATTTACTTTCATCACCCTGTATATAACTATGCATTAATAAGAGATTACAATCCTTACAGTTTGCACTTGTAGACATAATCTAGAAACGGGAAAAAAGAAACGTCTTCAACGTATGTGGCTAGCACCATCGATCGGTATTATCATAAAAGATCTGAAACGAGGAGAACCTGCAGATGCACTTCTGATGTTGGTGCCACGATCTCCGCCCGGTGAAGAAGTATACCACAAGGGTAAGTTCTGGACTTAGCCATAATCTGAAATATATTGGTACCCGATGTTTGTCCACATCTCGTTGACCGGCATTATAAATCGGCGAAGCGTAGGCATTCGTTCGAGGACATTAGTCAAAGGCTGGGTAATGTCGTACGCGATAATATGCCTGATATCGCGAATCTCTCGGTGTAAAAGACGTACGTGTGTGTGTGTGCATGCGAATGCCCCACGAGGATGCGTGCAGGTACACCTTAAGAATCGAGGAGGTCGTTGAAATCGGCAATGACCCCTCGAACGGTCGTTCGAGGACTTACGACGATGAAAGGATCAATAAATCGGGAGGGCAAATAAACTGGTTCCGACAACTAAAATTTATCAGCGGAATAAATTGATAGCTCTACGATTTATGGCATCTCAGGTTCAAGATTCTTACGATTCGTCAAAAAAATTAGATCTATGTTGGAGATTTTATTAGAGTTCTTCTTGTGGTCTTTTATTGTTATTTCAATTTTATATTTTTTAAAATATTACTATACATGGATGGAATGGATTTGTATAAATAAAGAAACTTTTGCACTAATTTTACAGATCTAAATAAATATGAGTAAAGATACAGATTTTAAGCAAATAAATATCCAGAAGAATTTATACAAATAAAAATGAAAATTTTACACGAATAAAAAAAAGGATCCTAGAAAAATTTACACAAATAAAGATCCAGATTTTGAGTAAATAAAAATCCAGATGATTTAAAACGACTAAAGACATAAATTATAAAAAAATAAATATCCAGATGAATTTACATAAATAAAGAGCCAGATACGAATCTAATTGCAGATAAATGTGAGCAAAGTAAGTTAGCACAAATAAATGCAGTGTACTAACTACATAACTCACACAGCAGATAATCGTTAAATGAACTCCGTTTATTTGATGGTGTTATCTGCGATCAGTAGCAGAGTTAACTTAAGCAGAGCATTTGTATCCCGGTTCTAAAACAGCCGTGAATTTTGATTGTTAACAGAGAGAGATTAAATCCTGAGACGTTAAATAATTGTGATGGTGGTAATGACGATAAAGATATCAAAAGGGGTAGTCAGGATACGATCCATAAATATCGACGCCGAGTTAGGTTGATGTACGAGCGGAGATATCTCGAATCTCGAAGGTGGATCCACGGAAACCAATAGAATACGAATAGATCTCCCCTACTCCTCAAGTTCCCCAGGTACTTTCCCCTGGTGTGGTAATGCACTTATATAAATCAGATTCAACCGTGGACCACCATAAAGCATTGCAATGTTTCGATGTCCGTAAAGCATTCCTTGGGCGGGTTTCGCGTTTGATTCACGCTTGTCGGTGTGTGGGGCAGGCCCTTAAAGGGTCCCATTCGTGGTCCATGGTGCTCCATACAGACACAAACCGATCGAGAGTATATATATTGGTGTAGTCGGACGGTACGGACATTGGACACACATCGTTCCACCACCATGAAACAGGCGTGAGAGAACTTGTCGTTGGCGATAATAGTTTATTTGTCGCCGGTTTTGCAAGGGGACCGAGATATGTTCCGGTTACTCGTCCCGTTCCTCCCGCGGAGGATTGTTTATTATGCGAATTGAACGAGCCGAAGGCGATAAAGATCCCCGTCCGTACCTTTTCGACGATCCATACCCCTCTGTCGTCTTTCAGCGTTCACCACACCCTCGTCAGAATACACTACCACCGTTTCGACAGCCCCCACCGCAGATTTTTCAGACTTTGTCTTTTTTACTTTTTATTTATTTTTTTATTGTATGTTTTTTATTTTTGTGTTATGTTGTATTTATATATTGTACTTGCAATTTTTTGTTGTTTATTATGTTTGGTAGAATGGTGGAACACACTGATAGGGTACACTCTTTTGTGGATTTTTCAGACTGATATTTTCTTAAATTCTCAAATTCCCAAATACAAACATTTCTAAGTTTATATATTTGCATATATCTAAATCCATCAACCACTAAACTCCCAAATTCTCATGTTACTAAATCTTCATATCCTTAAATCCCCAAACTCCTAAACTCTAAAATTCCTAAATTCGCAAATTCTCAAATTCACGAGTTCCTAAAATCTCAAATTCCTAAATTCCTAAATTCCTAAATTCCTAAATTCCTAAATTCCTAAATTCCTAAATTCCTAAATTTCCTGACTTGCAAAAATTTCCCAAATTTTCTAAATTACTTAAATTTTCTAACTTACCAAAATTTCGAAACTTGCTAAATTTCTCAAATTTCCTACCTTATCTCTATTTCCTAAATTCCCAAATTCCCAAATCCTCAAATCCCCAAATTCTCAAATCCCAAAATCCCCAAAATCCCCAAATCCTCAAGTTCCAAAATCTCCAAAATCCTTAACTCTCCAAATCTCCAAATTCTTAAATTTCTAAATCCTCAGGTCCCCAAATCTCTAAATCTTCAGCTCCCTAAATCCGCAAATCCTAAAGTTCCGAAATCTCCAAATCTCCAAATCTCCGTATCCCCAAATCCCCAAATCCCCAAATCCACAAATCCCCAAATCCCTAAATTCCCAAATCCGAAATCACTCGAGTCCTAAAATTCCCAAATTCTCAAATACCTAAAAAAATGTCGAACTCCCCAAATGCCTAATTTCCCTAGTTCCTAAATTCCTATATTCCGCAACTCCCAATCTTCCAAATACTCGACTATCAAAAAATCCCTAAATCCTCAAATATTCCATATCAAAAGTTCAAATATTTCACAGTGAAACTACAGAAATGAGCTACAAAAACTGTAGCACCGTCGCCTTAACTCGTCACGTCCAGTTAACAGATAAATGTACCCTAGAAGACGGAAGTACCGTCGTAGGAAGTACTAATTTTCTCCCCAGTTTATTTTCGCAGATACACAGCCCGTTTGAAACGTGCGTACGGCAATACTAATGAAACAACCACGCGAATTAAATGAAATGATATTTCACCTAACCCTATGGGTACTTCATCGTATCCCCGAAGGTTTCCTCATTATAGAGCATGTGGCAAACACAAGGTTCGAACATCAGGATAAAATACAACCTCGAACCGCAAGCCGGCCTTCTTTCGTTCCTGCTTCATGTTCTCTTTCGTCTTTTCTTCGTCTCTCGATTCTCACCTTCGACTCTGCACGTTCTCGAAAGTGAAAACGAGACTTAATTCGTGACCCTCGTTGCTTACCGACCCTCCCCTCCACCAATGATAAACGCGACGACCTCGCAGCTAATTTTTTAATACCATTTTTGGTGACCAATCGCAACGGTGAAAATTATGGGCAACGTTAAGGACCGTTTGTTCTCATGCGGGAATCTACCTGTTAGCTCTTAATCATGCCTGCTGATTTTTAAATGATTCTTCTTCCATCATAGAATGTTTCGTCGTTTACTAATTTTATTTTTGGCGGGACAATCATGGTACGTCAGTCATTTTACATTGTAATTTATTATTGTTAGAAATATGATTTTTAGTTATATTTTTGGCTATCAGTTTTCCTTCGGTTTTATGTTGGATTATAAATGGAGACAGACGCCATTGTTTTAGCGCTAACCGGTTGTAACGTGCAATAGGTCTGTTTAATAATTGAAAATATATTGTAAATTATTGTAAATATATTATAAATATTAATGTTATATGTTAATATCATATGTCATGTGTTATATGTCATATGTTATGTGTGATATATTATGCAACATATGTCATGTGCTATATGTTATATGTTATTAACAGAGGAATATTTGAAAACAACATTATAATTATTTCAACAATTATTAATATAAAGTTTAGTTTCATTCAATTATATTTTTGTCTTCTTTTCTATATTATCCTTTTTTCTTTTCTGAAGATAATTATGTACCATAACATCATTCTATAAATCAATTTTTTTGACAAAAATGTTTGTCAACATACTTGTATCCATTACTACTATTTATCAACCGTGCCAGATGTTTAAATTCATTACATCAGACTTATATTCCTCGACAAATTCATACTTTACAAATTCAAACGTTTACAATTAAATCTCAAACACTCTTTACAAAAAATTCTCAAATCGCTGACCTCTACGATCTTCTAGTAAACAACTGTCATTTACCTGAAACTTTCTTCAACAAACTTATAAAATCTTCAAGCGGAGCACATATAACTGCGAGGTAATAAAATCAAAGAGCCATCGAACATCAATTTTCATTCTACAACGTGCACAGAAATATCCGAAATGCTATTAACCACAAAGCTTATCAGTGAATTTGTCGTCGAAAAAGCGATTATCGTGCCACAATGACTGAGAGGAATGAAGGAAGATAGGTCAAAATTATTCTTGGCCAAGAAAACACCGATAACTCGTTTGTCATCGATTTGATGCTAATATTCGAAGTGGTTTTATCAGAAACTTATTGGAAGTAATAGCTGCCAATAATCGGGGTCTCCGCTGTCTTATCAAATCCATTAAAAGGGTCCATTATTGTGGTTTTGAAATATTGTATCTATGGACGGATATCTACAAATATTATGTCCGTGAACGGTTATACCTTTTTGGTTCGATAACGGGTCAAAGGAATTAACCATTCTTCATTTAATTTTTTTTTGTCGGCTTTCCAATAATTTATTGGAAAGTTGTTTAACAAGATAAACAATATACAAATCATTGTATCTTCTGAAATTTTTTGAAAATATAATGCATTGCACTTTATGCAATTTTTTGAAAAATATAAATTATTGCACCTTTTGCAATTTTTTGAAAAATATAAATAGAAATTATTGGTTTACAATATGTACATTTCTTTACCTAAATACATTTCATGCTGCAATTACTTCTTTCAAAAATATAATATTGTAAAAATTGTTTAGGCAAAATTCTAGTTTAATTTAACTATTCATTATTTTTCAGCTGTAACATAAGATAGAAATAAAATTAATATTATAATTTTTTTTTAGAAAAACTTGAAACAAGTTCAATATTTTAAAAGTAACTCTGATTATTCCCTTAACCTAATTTTCTGTTTACAAAATTGAAATAATTGTAACTTATATGAGTAACAATTTTCTCCAAAATGTACAAGTGAAAATATTATAAATGATGTATATTATTGTCGTCAGAATATAAAAATGTAAATATTACAAAAATTAGTTTATTTTCGGAAAATCTTCGACGACTGCCAAAATAAACGACTTGTATCAACGCAAGACGTTAATCACTCAACCGTGTCGTATTAATTGATATTTATTATCAAGTGGTGGTTTAATTGCAATTATTAAAAGACTTTGTCGGCGTCTTTAGAACCGGTGCCTTGCGGTTACGCAAAAGCAGCAATAAAGAGAACTGCGGTGCCCGCAACCTATCCCGTTCGTTACTCGCATTTCGCCCTGGCAGTGCAATTGCGGCCACATCATTTTGCATTAGTACTTTGCGATTATTATTTATTCTTTGTATTCTTTTTGTATATAGACTGTGGTTACTCTTGTATCTGTTGCAGATTTTATACTAATTTTGATATAAACAGATATTATTTGCTTAATTTTATTATTTGATGTGTTCTAAGATTTGGTGAATTTGTAAGGTTTAAGTTTGCGATTTTGTACATTTGTGAATCGATGAATCTGTAAGTTAGATTTTGTGAATTTATGAATTCTTAAACTTGTGAATTTTTAAATTTAAGTTTGTGCATTTGTAAGATTCTGAGTTTATAAGTTTGTAAGTTTGTCAATTTATGAATTTTTGAGTTTGTAAATTTATGAAATTATGAGTTTGTGAATTTTTGAGTTTGTGAATGAATGAATTTTTGAATTTGTCAATTTATAAATTTCTTAGTATATAAAGTTGTAAATTTGTGAATTTGTGAATTTTTAAGTATATGAGTTTGTGGGCCTACGAGTTTGTAGGCTTGTGAGTTTGTGAATTAATAAATTTATGAATTTGTCAATTGATGAATTCTTAATCTTGTAAATTTTTAAGTTTGAGTTTATGAATTTATAAATTTGTAAATTTTGCAAGTTTGTGAATTAATGAGTTCATGTGTTTGTGGGCTTGTGAGTTTGTAAGTTTGTGAATTAATGAACCTATGAATTTGTCAATTGATGAATTCTTAATCTTGTAAATTTTTAAGTTTGAGTTTGTGAATTTATGAATTTGTAAATTTTGTAAGTTTGTGAATTAATGAGTTCATGTGTTTGTGGGCTTGTGAGTTTGTAAGTTTGTGAATTAATGAATCTATGAATTTGTCAATTGATGAATCCTTAATCTTGTGAGTTTTTAAGTTTGATTTTGTGAGTTTATGAATTTCTAAGTTTTGTAAGTTTGTCTATTTATGAGTTTCTGAGTCCGTGTAAGTTTGTCTTTGTAAGTTTGTCAATTTACTAATTTATTTAATAAATTCATCAATTTATCGCAATGTAAGTCATATACCCTAAACATCTCCCAAACAAATAACGCACCAAACCAAAAACATCCCCACTTCTCCTATCTCTCCAAAAATAAATAACATCCACAAAAACATACCTATCAAAAATAAAAACCTTGAAGCTACTAATCAGATCGAAAGCGAAGATAATACGATCAAGATCCATTTTACGTGTTGTCGAGAGTAGTAGAAATGTAGGTGACGCATTGTCGAGACTTACGAAGAAGGGAAACGGCATAAGTGGGATCTCATGTGTCTTCCTTGCTTCTCGGATCGAAGGGTCCTTCAGCTTCTATATATATATATCGGGAGTTCTGTTCGGGTATCACGCTGTTGGAGGCATGTTGATTTATACGAACGGTAAGATTTATGCGGAAGAACCGCGCGATTGAGTCGCAACACGGCGCCGAGTTATCGCGAGTGGGTAGAAACGACACCGCGAAGAAAGCTCTTGAGGGGGTGAATCGAAAAACAACGAGACACAACGGTGACTATCGATCGACGCCCGCACAACATTATCGAGGAATTTACGAGCTCCGACGAATCCCTTGGCAGGATATGCCTGTCACAGAAATTTGACTACACGCTGTAATTTAACTGGGTAAATATTCACAAAACAGGGACAGCCCCAATCACCTTAACCTTCACATACATTATAACATATGCATACACACATACACGAGTATGTACATATAAATTCACATGTACATATGTATATTATTAAGATCATCCTCAGTATTTTTTTTCTAACTTAATCGACATTGTTCATTAACCTTACAAGATTTGTCAAAATTATTGATTACAGTTAATCAATTGATTACAAAATTGAATAAAAATTATAAAATTATGCAAATGATTGTAGACAAGATTTTCTACAAATCATTGCAAAATTTGCAGAAGTTAAGACAATTTTATTTAAAAAATTTATAATAATTTTTATACAAACTTATTTTATCGTTGTTTAATGATGTCAAGTACCAAAATAACACCATACACCCTGATTTCAAAATTACACAGTTATAGACACGATTTTATACAATTCTTAAGATTGCAGACATTTTTATCAAAAAATTTCAAATATTCAAAATTTATATACAAACCAAATGTACATTAAAATTTGACCGTTGTTCAATGGTACGAAAATAATTTCCACAAAATACTCAATTTACGTACAGAATAAAAATACCTTCACTTTGTAACATTTCAGTCTCAGCAATGTGGGCATAACGACGAATTCTCATGTCGTTGCAAAAGATTTTATCAGCGGGATCTCTTATCTGCGTGCAAGAGCTGGTCCACGTTGAACTTGAGCATTTGCGTGTAACCCTTAAGGTCAGCCGCGGAGTACATTAGCGAGGTTTTTAAGGCATGAATGAAAAGGGCCGATGCTCCGTGCTGGGTGGTTTGTTCGCGGTTGTAAGGGCCACAAGGCAGAACAGTTTACGAGCGCCTCTCATATCTCTTGGGTTTTTTACTTTTTCTTTTTTCTCGCTCGTATATCAGTCGGTGCGGTTTCGAAATTATTTTTATGCCCCGTCGTCAAAGGTTTGCCCCGCGTGTGACGATGCGTGTGTTCCTCCTGTGAACCGACCTTCAATTATGCAATCTACGGGTTTTATTGACGGATCTCTTGATTGTTCATCTGTTTGAAATCGAATAAGCTGTTTCACTTTAGGGTGAATCAAAATTTCTTCCTGTACAAATGCCCTCTAATTTGAAATTAATTGTATAAAGTTTGTATATATTTAAATAATACATGAAGATTAAGACACTCCTTTCAAGGCTTCAACGATGTAAATTCAAGAGCAAAGCAATTTTATAAATTAAAATAAAAATAAAATTTTGTTCGCCTCCTTTGAAAAGTATGTCTTCTAATTTGAAATTAATCGTATAAAATTTCTATTGTTTAAATAATAATACAAGAAGATTAAGAAACACCTCTCAAAGTTTCAAGGATGTAAATTCAAAAACAAAGCAATTTTTTAAATTAAAATAAATATAAAATTTTGTTCACCTCCTCTGAAAAGAATGTCCTCTAATTTAAAATTAATCGTATAATATTTGTATATATTTAAATAATAATGCAGGACGTTTAAAAAAACTCCTTTCAAAGCTTCAAAGATGTAAATTCAAGAGCAAAGCAATTTTACCAAGTAAAGTTTACAAAATAAAATTAAAGATAATATTTTAAACTGAGAATTTTAAAGAATTTATAAGAATATGTAGCACAATATATTCAAGTACGAGAATATTCTTTTTTAACCAAAAATTATTAAGTTTGAATTATATTTGATAGTGACGTATTTAAAATCGCCAATCGAAGAAAATTGACAAAATATATTAAAGTGCTAAAGTATTTTCGAAATTGTAATCTCGTAAACGATTTGTCAGGAGAACTATGAAATTGAATGATTACTGTTTGTATACTGCTAATTAGTTTTAGCTTTTTCTTCCTGTGGAAAGTTATGATGGCCGGTGTCCGGCGGGACGCTTTATGACTGAAATTATCCTAACATCATTCTTCCCGCCATTTTGAGTTTTATGGGCTTATAGAATATTATTAACGCGCAATGTTAGCTAAAATGTTGTAACATTTAGTGTTTTACAACAAACATTAATGTTTTTCCTCTATTACTTTTTTTAAGAATAAAATTATTTGTCTTGATACTTTTGCTATAAAATTTTAATATTTTTTCAAATCAAGTTTTTCAAATTAAATTTATTTAACTGCAAAATTACATAAAAATTTATTACATATGATATCAAAAAATATATTTATTTAATATATATATGAAATCATATAAAATATATGTAGTTAATATATATGTGAAATCATATAAAACATATTTATCTATTATATGAGCGGAGCCACAAAAAATATATACGTTTATGGCATATTGCTATGATCTGTCAATGAAATATAAAAAAATATAAAAATGAAATTTAAATACAAAATATAAAATGTACTTAATTATAACATAAATAAAATACATTTATTTATTACATAAATATAATAATACAAAATATACTTAATTATATAAAATATGTTAATCTATTATGTAAATGAGACAACGTAAAATTTGAATACATCCTTTTTACTAATATTATTGAATAAATTCGATTTCTGCCTGGATACGCTATAAATCAAAGACCCCACAAAACCGTCGATATAATAAATTGGAAAGGTGAAAAGGAAATAAATTGACAAGGAAGAGGTAACAAAATACTTTAGCCGGAAGAAAAAAAAAGATCTCGATTTGCATAATACTATCTCAAGTCCACTCAATTCGAGGCTATTGTTACGAAGCTAAAAGATACAGCTAGCGGGCTAGCTCGTTTCATTCTGATTAAATTAATTCCGAGAAGAGCAGCCGGCACTCTCTCCTTTTTGTCACGTATGGTTTTAGTTGATTTTATAATGGAGGAAAACTACCCCTTATTCTCCTCCTCCGTGGTTATGGGAAGAAGACCTCACCAAATCCCTAGAAAATTCTAATTCAATTATCCCCCTTGCATAATCACGAACCATATGATTGCAACCTTGTTTTTCGCGGAAGGGTTATTCGATTTAAACTGGCCAACTTTCCTTTAGCATGGGAACCTGGCAAATTAAAGTTGGATATAATTAATAGAAATGAAAGGAACATCAACCGGTTACCTCTGGAAATAACATTTCTCGGAAATGGGATATTGTAATGAAGTAATTGTACAAATATCTTTGATTGTTTACTGAAATAAAAACGAAAATTTGCATGGTGGAAAGAATTAGGTTTCGGTGCTACTGTGATTAATTTAAGTTACTAATAAATTATTACTAGTGTGATTGATTAGTAGTTTAATTTAAGTTACTAGCAAGTCAATTACTAATGTGATTGATTGTTTAATTTAATTTAATAATTGTTTCATTACTACTACGGTTAATTACTAATTTGATTTAATTTCATAGCGGTCGAATTATTGCTATGATTAATTACTAGTTTAATTTAAGTTACTAGAAAATTAATTACTAATGTGATTGATCATTGGTTCAATTTAGTTTGATAACTGTTTTATTACTACTATGATTAACTACTAATTTAGCTTGATAGTAGTTTAACTACTGCGATGATTAATTATTAGTTTAATTTAAATTGATAATAATGTAACCAATATTATATTTAACTACTGATTTCATTTAATGCGATATTAGTTTAATTACCATTAAGATTAATTAGTAGTATAATTGAATTTAATAATAGTCAATTACAAATTCAATTAAATTTAATAGTGGATTATTTTTACTATGATTGATTACTAATTTAATTTGGCAGTAGTTAATTATTACTGCAATTTAATTTAGTAATGGTTTAATTACTGCTATAATTAATTAGTTTAATTTAATATTAATTATTATGATTAATTAACTGAATTTAATAAAAGTTTATTATGATTAATTATTACTTTAATTTCATGATTACTATAATTTCTTCAAAATTTAGGTTTATTTAATATTAATTTTATCACTAATATTAGTAACTATTTTAACTTCTTTTTACAGTAATTCTATCGTTAATTTCACGTCGATCATATAATTTCAATTTCTCTTTTTCATTACTCTCCTAAACTCGATGAGAAATGAAGGTTTCATTGAAAATTTTATTCAAATATCACGATTTTTAGTTCAACTTCAATTATACGTCGAATTTTATTTCTATCGCGATTCATAAAGTTAAGTTCATCCAATATGCTCCATGACGATCAATTTCATTTAAATTTGTAATTTCAAACCACAATCTTTCCTTTCTTACTCAATTTCTAATTATCTTTCAGTTTAAAAAAATATGCAGATTTAACGTAAAATTATCCACAGAAAAGTCAGAAATCATAAAATATCCAAACCATTAAAATAATTTCAATTTTCAATAGCGATTGATTAAAACAGCTCTCGAAAGCAATTGTTAATGTTTAATTTCACAAACTTGAATGAAAAATTATTACAATTTAATTCGTGTGTAATTTTCGTTTACAAAATCATGCGTTTAACAATTACAGTTTAGTTGCTTTCGAAATTTAATTTAATTACAAACTTAAGAACAGTCAATTAGTAATTAATCAAATATTGGAATCTTAGCATAAACTCACTGTAAATCATTTTCTCATACAAAACAAAACTAAAACAGTCTACAAAAATTCAAAACCAAATTTCACCCTTCACAATATTAATACTAGAACTACCAACCAGTCAAAATGATAGGTTCCAGATGTATCAATTTATATTACAAAATTTTATTGTCAAAATGTTATTATGATTTTATGGAAATATCTGTCATATTTTGTTGAGATAAAAATTAGTTTTATATGTTACTTGATGCTTTAGTAATTATTTATTTCCTTTTTCATTCTTCAACAAATGAGCCTTTAATGCCGGTAGTATGTTAAATATTTTCCAATTCCCACTTTCAATGTTTTCAGAAATAATTATAATACCACAAAAACAGAAGAAACAGTGTCCCAGAAAACTGTGAAAGACCCGATCGTAACCTCGCAGATGTAAAGAAAAGTAAACGAAGACACACCGTTAAGAACAGCAGAAAACGATGCGTGGACTAAATTGGCCGAGGTCCTTTTCTTTCTCCCGTGGGGTCCATGGAATTTTATTCCCCGTGGAAAGGGGGTTGAACGGGCGGTGTACACTCCACTAGGCTTAGAAACCATAAAAGTAAGTGGTATAGATTTGAAGACGACGACGTTGGCCGAGGACGGTACAAGAACAGTTATCGGGGAAAGAAAGAAAGATAAAATAGTATGACGGAAGAAAAGAGAAGAAGGGGGATGTTGCAGGACGTGGAAGGGTCGTTACGAGTGGTGCGTTCAATTAACGGTGGTCGACATGGTCCTGCTATACCATACTGGCCATGGGGGTAGTTAATGCTAGGAGGCATACCTACTTACCTACGGCAGTTTCTTTTTATGGTCCGACCACAAGCTACACACAGCAGTTTCTCGCTAATTGGTATCGAACTATTATTCTACCTCATTAACAGCACCAGGCTAAACGGAACGATCTTCGGATGCTGCTCTGCAATCGCGTGTCGTTCGTGAAATGTATTGCATGGTCATTTCTGTTGCTCGATGAATTGGACATCGCGTGATAAGGGGATGTTCTGAAGGTACAGCCGCTTCATTAGAAAAACAAGGATTATTGTCACACCAGACACCTTCAACAAAATTATTGTAAACGCTCACAAATTTTAATTAACTATACTAGTTTTGGCATTTTAGTGTCATGAAAGTTTACTTCTATTTACTAATTTAGTGGATTGCTGTCTTACTTTACTATTTCGCTATTTCTCTATTTTAGTAGTTTGTTATTTCATTAATTTACTGTTGTACTATTTTATTCTTACATTGTTATATTATTTCTATATTTGATTATTTTACAGTTTAGATATCTTGCAATTTTGATATTTCGATATTTCGATAATTTCCACACTTCGATATTTCGATAATTTCGACATGTTGGTAATTCGATATTTCGATATTTCGATAATTTCCACACTTCGTTATTTCGATATTTCGATAATTTCGACATTTTGGTAATTCGATATTTCGATATTTTGATATTTCGATATTTCGATATTTCGATATTTCGATATTTCGATATTTCGATATTTCGATATTTCGATGTTTCGATAATTTCGGTAATTTCGATAATTTCGATAATTTCGATATTTTCGATAATTTCGATAATTTCGATATTTTCGATATTTTCGATATTTTCGATATTTTCGATATTTTCGATATTTTCAATATTTTCGATATTTTCGATATTTTCGATATTTTCGATATGTTCGATGTTTTCGATATTTTCGATATTTTCGATGATTTCGATATGTCGATGCTTCAATATTTCTTATTTCATTATTTCACCATTTCACTATTTGAGTAATTCACTATTACACTATTCCAATTAGTATTCAAACTTTCATACAAATTTACTTATTTCGTAATGAATCATCAACTAATAAACAATATTATTAAATACTGTGAAATATCTAGTAAAAATAATAAAAAATTGTCAACGAACCAACTTTGTTAATAATAAAATTGCTATCACTCAGAACTATTTACCATGTTTAACACATTCAACACGCAAAGTGTTAAGCTATCAAACTTAACAAGTGAATAAAGACGAAGCTATTAATTGTTATACTACGTTTGACACTGAATTGGAACATTGGACGAGAGTTGATGAGAAACCCTGCAATTCTGTGGGTCCAATTTTAGCCGCAGGATACAGTATCCCAGAGGTTGTATCAGAATGTGTTGTACGCTTAATCGAACGATCCTTTAAACGATAGGGAGGGTGGCTTGATCGTTTGGTGAACCATTACCCAGAGACTCATTTTTTCTTACGACATATCGATCGTTACACTTCTAATGCAATGTGTTTTGCAAGGTTCTTCATACTATCTTATAATATTAATTGTAACGTATATGATTATAGGTAGGTTTTGAAGATTGTAAATTAAGGCTCTTATTAAGATAACATTTTATTATGTCTATATGTATGTACCATTTTAACATTTTATTTGAACTACAAATTTTACTGTTGAACTATACAAAATTATATTTCTTTCGTATCAAAATTATCACTCATGTCTCTCTTAGGTCCGAATCAGTCATGCTCTTTTATGTCTAAGTTATCAATGTCTCAATTATCAAAATCTTTATCATTTATTTGAAAGTATTAACAAAGTTATGGATGAAATCGTATTACAAAATTTACACAAAATACATCTAAATAAATTAACTAAATTAGACAACAAAAGTATTGAAAGTACAAGTAGCATGTCTCACTTCCGTAAAAAGAAAACTTAAAAAGACAGGGAACGCAACAGTAGCAGAATTCGCAGCCGAGTCTGACACTACATTAGGGTACGTCACTTGGGAAGAAAATAAGCACGGTAGAAAAATGCGAAAATTATTGATATTGCCCGGGTCACATATCACTGTCTAGGGATATAGACGTCGTTCTGAGCACACCTCCGAGCTTCCTATATACCTTTTTCTCAATCTAACACGCGGGAATATCGGTCTAAAGGGGAACACGAAAGCGATACCGAAGAATAAGAAGGGGGTGTTGAAGAGAAGGAAAGGGTACCGGGAGTGCCGACGTGTCTGATATATTCTAGTAATATTTTTCGATCATCGCGTGCTGCGGAGATTTATAGGGGAGAAAGGCATCCAGGCGTCCGACCACCTGATCACGAATTACTATATTCGGAAAAATTCTGATACGTAATAAATTCTGATACGTAATTGTAGAGCATCAAGCTACTTGTTGCAGAAATTAATATTCTTGTAACGCTGTATGGATAAATACATATGAATAAATTTATACATTAGTATTACTCCATACATATAAACCCATACGTATTATTACATATACATATTGTTACATTCATTTTATGCATACACGTATTATTACATACATGTATGCATATGTTATTTTATTCATTTCATATACGTATTATTACATATATGTAGATACATACGTATTACTACACACATGTGAACACATACGTATTATTACATACATGTACACATACGTATTATTACACACATGTGAACACATACGTATTATTACATACATGTAGACACGTACGTATTACTACACACATGTGAACAGATACGTATTATTGCATACATGTAGACACGTACGTATTACTACACACATGTAGACATATACGTATTATTACATACATGTACACATACGAATTATTACACTCGTGTATGTACATACGTATTATTACACGCATGTATACATATACACATATACATATTGCTACAACAATTTTACATACATATGTACACTTCAACAAATGGCAATTCTTGAATACATTCCACATGCATAATTGACAAAAGTACAAAATAATTTGCTGTAATATTGTAAATATTACAGCAGAATAATAATGTTAGTATAAATCAAGCTTCAAAATGTAGATTTTTAGCATCTTAATTTTTTATAAACTTAACAACAATTTTTATTCATAATGCAAGCTACTAATTGACATATATTTTTAGTTCTTTCACCGAAATGAATGACTGCTCGTTAAATGAACGCCACACATACGCCAAATAGTAACTGCACATATTTATACTTCTTACAATATTTTTACACATTTCTACATATATTTCTTTCAATATATAATTTAATTTAAAGGTATTCTTGACGAAAATAATTAGTAGGGAAGACAAGGCAGTGAAGCAATATTCGAGGAAGGTTTCCTAAAGATTAGGATGACCGGATAGGCAGCAAAGGTCAGTTAAACTGTTCGGAAACTCGGTGGCTTTCCAATTAAGTAAAGATCCTGGTCACCTAGGGTCAGCCTACGTAGTTGGATCATGAGTTTAACACTACATAAATCGCAGCCCGTCTTATTGGTCCTTGATCTAATTACCTTCCGATGCTTGACCACATCGCCCGTTGATCTCGACCTATTTCGATCCACCAATTATTTCGCCTGGTGGAACTTAATCGTAACCCACGTGCATTGATCTTTTGATCCGGAATTTGCTCGCAATTTATGTAACGGAACCTTCTGCTGCAATTAATGAGCAATTAAGTGGAACCTGTTCGAGATTCATTTGGGGAAGATTAAAATAATACCTAATTCATAAGATAACAAGCTTATAGTAATATAAAAAGGAATTTCTTTTGATTAATGATGTTATGTAATAAAAATAGAATTTTTCTTAAATAATAATATAAAAAAGCAGAATCTTTCACAAATAATTTTAAACAAAAAAGAATTTGATTGAGACAAAATAATAATACAAAAATGGAATTCTTAAATAGTATAAAAATAGAATTTTTTTAAAATAATGATGTAAGGTGAAGTAATATAAAAGCAGAATTATTCTTAAATAATATTATACAAAAACGACATTGATTCAGATATTGTAGGGTAAAATAATAATACAAAAATTGAATTCTTCTTAAATATTATGAAAATAGAATTTCTTCAAAATATTGATGTAAGGTAAAACAGAATAAAAATATAATTTGTCTAAAATAATAATGTAAGGTAAAATAGAGTAAAAGAAGAATTTTCCTTAAAATAATAATATGAAAAAGAATTTGTTTAAAATAATAAAACAAAGTAAAATACTAAAGTAGTTAGAGTTCTGTAGTTTACTGCAAAACAAGATGGCTGCTGTGACGACATGCGACGACGTTTGATCTAGTTGCTTAAGGACTATTTGTTTAATATGTATATTGCGTTTCTGATATACCTAGTTATAAGACACAGTCCGCGTGCGTTATAAATAAGAGAGCATAAGTTTCCATTACGTTACTCCTAAGTCCTCAAGTTCACCTTTATTTTAACCTAAACATCCTGCTATACACCTTTATCTTAACCTAAACATCCTGCTATACACATTCCTATCTAATTCCGCGAACCCTTATTTACATCATGCAATCTCCAGACAATAACAGATCATAACTAATCTCCCTTTTACCTTCCTTTCTGACATCGGACAGTATAAAAAGCCCAGTTCGAATAGCCTCGAAGCGGTAGCAGTCCGACTAGTCACAGGGTTCGATCCCCTTGTGCAGGACTCTGCTAGTTCCCATCTTAATTTCCTACCAACTCCAAACTACGCGTTTCATTTATCTTACAAGTCTAAATTCATTTGTATCAGTTCATATTCCGACATTATTCTCAGTATTGAATATATTTTATATTTAGTTATATTCGCCTTAAATCATTTCCTATAAGCCCAAGATCTCTTTAAGAGCTTTAATCATTTAAAATACGTATACTCGATTACGCTTGCTGGATCTGGTGGAGCGAGACATAGCCGCACGAGATCCATTGTATGGTGAAGTCGAGATAAGTAATCCACATCGCCACGGTGGTGCGAGACATAGCCGCACGGTGCGCACATGATGTGTTTGATGCCTCTGCATTTTTAGTCAGCTCATGGAGAGAAACCTTATACCTACCCTGTCCAGCTCCCACTCTGCGACCTGTTATCCGAAGTTAAATATTGAGTTATTACGTATTGAGATACCTGTGAAGAAGATCACCGCGAAGAATCTACTACCTAAGGATCTGAGACGAGAAGTCTATTACAGAATTTAAGGAGGAAGCTTCGGGTAAGTACTGTGTCGTACAGTCTGGGATCCCTGACATACGACGGGCGCACGTACCGCGTGGTCTAAAAGATTGTCAAATCAAGAGCGATTCCGGACCTTCAGGCTGATATAAACAAAGGTACCATCCGGGACGTAACACTGCTCAAGGAACTAAAATCTTGCATTCAATTTTTATTTACGTGTTACTATCAAGATTCATACTCACTAAAATACCTCTACATAAAAAATAAACTTGTCTTAAAAAACCAAGTGCATAAAATTAAAAAATGACAAAACAATAAAAAAAGAAAAAAAAAAAAATGAAAATTCATTGATTTTTCAGAGAACGACAAAAAATATTGGAGGTTCACCTTTAACGAATGTGAAAAGACTGCACATATTTCAGAATGATGATCTATACCATGAATTTAAAACGGTGCAAACTTCTCCCCTTAATTCCGTTGCCAGTATTCGCGGGTGTACACGTCAATCGCGGAGGGCTAATGTCAGGGCATCGATAAACGTCCACGAATCCCGACAAACACATAAACAAACATTTACATTTAATTGGTGGCCCGTGTGTCTGACTAATGGCCGGCCGTCTGAGTTTCGAAACGTTTCGATGCGGTCGTCACTCTTCCGCGGTTCATGATCCTCGAGCAACATCGGGGGAAAAAAAATTCGTTTCCGCAATCGAAATCGTGACGGATGCTCGCGAAAGTCACGGCTCGAATGATTAATCCGAGAGACTATGCGACGGGATATGACATATCCCATTATTTTTCGGAACGGTAGTACTTTCTTACTGGTCTAAGAGATTTTTTACAAAATTTCGAAAATTAAAAATTTACGTATTGGACATTTTTGAGTGAAGAGAGCTTCAACTTTCGAGTATTCTTTAAGTCACAATTTTCAACATTGACTTTAAGAAAGTCGTAGTTCTTATGTGCAGAGCTTTCATTTCCAAATGTTTCTGAAGTTACAATTTTCTGAGGTTAAATGTTGTTAACTTACCAAATATTAGTTTATAAATTTTTATGTTTGTTAATTCCCAATTCTTATACTGTATTTAGTGACTTAATTTACAAATAATTTTGAAGATACCATTTTCCAAATTTCAAATTTTCAAGCTTCAAATTTCCAAAACTTCAAAATTCAAAAATTCAAAAATTTCAAAACTCCAAAATTCAAAAATTCCAAATTTCCAAATTTAAAATTTCCAATTACCAAATTTTCAATTCCCATATTTCCAAATTTTTAATTTTCAAGTTCCAAATTTTGAAATTCCCAAATTTCCAAAATTCCAAATCTTCAAATTTCCAAATCCCAAATTTCCAAATTCTAAATTTGCAATTACCAAATTTCCAAATTTTGAAATTCCCAAATTTTCAAATTTCATATTTTCAGATTGCATTAAAAGTGACTGATCTAGAGTTGAAACCAAAAGTATGATCTAAAATAATTGATATAACTTATAATCATAATTGATTAGTTTAGGTTAGGTTATAGGTAGAAGTACACCTACATACAACACCGCTAGACCAGTAACGGAAGAAAAACATAAAGATCTTATGCGTTTACTACCATACATCCCTCCAGTTTTTCAGGAACATTTTAAAAATTTTAAAACCTCGAAATTATAATAAAAATGGATTACTTTTTAAAAATGATTAATAAATGTTTATGAATTATTTCGTTAAAGTTGTTGTTTCAAATAAAAATCACAATTTTGTATTACTTTAAGTCAATTATAGGACATTCAGTTAATTTTGAAAATGGTCTAAGTCAATTCAAGGTTTAAAAACAACATTTTCCTATGAAATTCACACAAAATTTCATATTTATAATAAATTTCCATTAATCAAGACTAACAAAATTGTAAATTTAAATGTCGCATAATATAAAAATATTTTTTAATTTATTCAAATGCGATTCATTAAATAGCTCGAAACAAAAAATATATGACTTAGACCACTTTCATAATTATGGGCACAATTATAAGTCATAATTGTCAATCAAATTTAACTTACAAAATATTGATATTCAATCACTTGTCAAGGAGATTTATTTTCCAGAAATATGAAAAGCGTGAAAGGGAAGAATTCCGTTTTCACGACGAATGACAGTAGACGACAAAGGATGATCGCATAAGACCAATACTCCTGGTATTACGCTGTTCGAAGAGCAAGGGATGAAAGCCCTTAAAGGTTGGCCTCTGTGTCTTTGTTTCTGACCTCGTCCTTTATAAGAATTTGATCCCTTGGACGGATTATACGTATCGTGAGTGATAGGTCCTTGCTAAAGTTTTGTCCGAGTTCGCTATGGCCGACTCACGATACGGAACGTATACATTTTTTCCGGTGGCTTATCTTCCGGCAAACGCGACGTATAAACATCAATTCAATGTATGAAATCTGTCAAAATGAATTTCGCTTGGGAGTTGCCGGTGACCGTCATTTTTCTTCTCCCGGTGAATATGATCTTGATGTGAAATATCGTTGTATTATTGCTTGGACGCGACCTGGTCACGTATCCGGGTTAGATGGAGTAGCAAGTCTTATCTGTTATGAATGTTCCTTACTTATCAATTTTTATTACATTAATTAATGCGAGGTTAATTATAGAGGGACTAATGTGCAATTTCGATGTTACTGTGAGGGATTTTTAGATATTTTTGATTTTTATGCTTGACTTTCTTTTTGGATGGCTATACTTCTAATAATCAAAGTTATTTCAAATAACCAAATTTTTTAATTTTCAAGTTCCAAATTTCCAAATTTTCAACAATTAAAAATTCCAAATTTTCAATTCCTGAATTTCTAAATTTCCAAATTCTAAATTTTCAAGTTCTATATTTTGAAATTTCCGAAATTCCAAATTTTCAATCTCCAAAATTCCAAATCTCAAAATTCCAATTATCAAATTTTCAGTTCCCAAATTTCCCAATTCTTAAATTTCAAAATTTCAAATTTCACACTTCCAAATTTAAAAAATTAAAAAATTAAAAAATTTCAAATTTCCAATTATCAAATTTTTAATTCCCAAATTTCCAAAATTCCAAATCTCCAAATTTTCAATTCTAAAATTCCAATTATCAAATTTTTAATTCCCAAATTTCCAAATTTCCAAATTCCAAATTTTCATGTTCCAAGTTTCCAAAATTCCAAATCTCCAAATTTCCAAATTTCCAAATTTCCAAATATCCAAATTTTCAAGTTCAAAATTTCCAAATTTGAAAAATTCCAAATCTCCAAATTTCTCAAAACTTCTAAATTTTTCAAATATGAAATTTTGCAAATATGACAAATGTAAAAAACCTTCCCGAAAAGTATACAAAAATAGCTATCAGAAAATGAATTATATTCCAAAAGTGATCTCTCAGAGAAAAAATGACCATATTTTCAAAAAATCAGCTTTCAAAGAGAAATTCTTCTAATTCCTACCTTTCGTACAGCTAATAATTTTCCTGAATTTAATTTGAGAATTTCACATTTTAAATCGGTATCTCAACTATCATGTCTTCGTACTTCTTTGATAAAAGTTACTAATAAGATAAATGTTCAATAAAACTGTAAAGCAATCCACACGTCCGGTCCAATCAGATGCAAGGATAAAATTTATAAAAGAAGCTCGATCTAAGATTATCGGGACTTCAACGATAAAATCGTATTAGAATGGTAGCTCTAATTGATTTTATTGATACGTTAATTGTCCGACGATTGTAAAACGCGTATTACGACGCAGAATGATATGTGTATAAGGTTTCACCTATTGCTTCATTGTATTATATGTGTAGAGAATAACACCTGACTTGTGTTTTATCGCATTTATTTTTGTGGTGGTAATGTAATCGATATTTCAAAAATACTAGTGGTGTCTGACTATTTTAAGTTTGAAACAGGTTTTAGAAGAATTTGGTACTTTTCAAGCTTGGAAATATTTGGGATTTCAAAGTTGAAACTTGGACATTCAAAATTTAGGGATATGGAAAGTTGGGGTTTCAAAATTTGGGGATATGGAAATTTAGGAATTGAAAATTTGGAATTTAGAAACGTAAAGATTTAGAATTTTGAAATGTTGGAATTTAAAAAATTTGGAAATTTGAAATTTTGGAATTTTAGAAATTTGGAAATTTGAAAATTTGGGAATTGAAAATTTGGAATTTGAGTATGTAGAGATTTGGAAGTTTGGAATTTTTGGAGTCTCTAATTTTGGAAATTAGGAAATTTGGGGATTTGGAAATTAAAAACTTGATAATTGGAAATTTGGGAACTGAAAATTTGATAATTTGATATCTGGAATTTGGAATTTGGAAATTTGGAAATTTGAAATTTTGCAATTTTGGAATTTTAGGAATTTGGAAATTTGAAAATTTGGGAATTGAAAATTTGGAATTTGGGTATGTAGAGATTTGGAAGCTTGGAATTTTTGGAGTCTCTAATTTTGGAAATTAGGAAATTAAAAATTTGATAATTAGAAATTTGGAACTGAAAATTTGATAATTTGATATCTGGAATTTGGAATTTGGAAATTTGGAAATTTGAAATTTTTGAGTTTTGGAATTTTAGAAATTTGGAAATTTGAAAATTTGGTAATTGGAAATTTGGAATTTGGGTATGTAGAGATTTGGAAGTTTGGAATTTTTGGAGTCTCTAATTTTGGAAATTAGGAAATTTGGGGATTTGGAAATTAAAAACTTGATAATTGGAAATTTGGGAACTGAAAATTTGATAATTTGATATCTGGAATTTGGAATTTGGAATTTGGAAATTTGGAAATTTGAAATTTTGCAATTTTGGAATTTTAGAAATTTGGAAATTTGAAAATTTGGGAATTGAAAATTTGGAATTTGGGTATGTAGAGATTTGGAAGCTTGGAATTTTTGGAGTCTCTAATTTTGGAAATTAGGAAATTAAAAATTTGATAATTAGAAATTTGGAACTGAAAATTTGATAATTTGATATCTGGAATTTGGAATTTGGAAATTTGGAATTTGAGTATTCACTTACGACAACTATTTCTCAACCAAATCTATAACATATGTGATGTACACTCATAGAAAAGCAAACAACTAATAAACAAAAAAATGACCTGAAAGAAATTCAGTAAATTTCTCACCAAGAAAATCTTATGTAGAATCATTACAAATTTCACAAGAATGAAATTATGAGATCAGTGTCCCCAAGATGGCGGTTCACGTATAATGCCCCCTATTTTATATCGATAAAATTTAATATAACGCGTCCTCTTTTCTCTTTCCTTTTTCTTTTGTTTTCTTTTAAAAAATTTGCAAGGCAAAAAATTTGGAAGCAGCGCCTTATTTCAGCCAGTACAGAACATGAATAAAAAGGAGGGATTAAAACACGGTTTAATCCGTTGAACCGTTCAATTACAATCTCCCTCGAAGGTACGTCGCGCCATTATTCAGATCAAAATATATTTTATCACGGTGTTCCCAGGGCAACGATGGTGGCTCACTTTCCTAAAGTTCATTTCCGCCTGCGGCTGAGAATTAGACGCTAACGAATCTTTACGTCCCAGCTTTCGTCGAGCAGTCTTCTATGTCAACGCTGCCGGCAGATTTCTAGCGTTGTTCCTCTCTTCTCTCCGGCTTTGGTCGCGTGAAAATGAGAAGTATTTTCGTGGTGTTGCCGTGAGACCTCTACCCAACACCACCAGCTACGAATTATTGCGTTAAACCACGTAACTAGGGGGTTGAACGTGTACGTAACTCACAGCGTATTAACGCTCGACACGCGGCAGTTTCTTGCGAGAACTTTGGAATCAATCAGCGCCCGGCACGGATGCATTCGAGAGAATTAATATCAGCGTCGAGCGAGCGACATCCGCGCCGCGACGTAATCCGTTTAGCGTCGACAAGCTTGTTCCTTTGCCTACGGTTCGTCGGGAAAGGAAAAGGATGCTGAAAACATCCTCTGCAAGATCTTACACCAAGTTTTCGATTATAATCAGCATTTTGGAAGTCGGTGTATTTCGACTGGGATGTCTTTGTGAACTTTTTATTAGGATGGAATCATTATGTGGCAAGTGAAGGCTTCTGACTTACAAAGTATACTGACATAAAATGTAGTGAAGGTATATGGAAGATACATATGTCACATATGTTGACATATTGAAGACATAGTAAAGGTACTTTGGAGAGTACTGACGTACTGGTGTACTAATGTACTGAAGCTGTATTGAATATATACTGAAAATATACTTTAAGTGTACTGAAGATACACTGAAGGTATAATGAAGGTTCACTTAAGGTGTACTAATATACTGAGAATATAGCGACGGTTCACATATGGTATATTGATAATGTACCAATATGTCAAAGTTATAAAGAAGATATGTAGTAACAGTTCACATATGGCATATTGATAATGTACCAATATGTCAAAGTTATAAGGAAGATATGTAGTAACAGTTCACATAAGGTATACTGACACATATTCAGTATACTAATGTACTGATTTATGTAAAGTATACTGAAGATACAATGAAGGGGCACTGAAAGTATATTCAAGGCACACTGAAGATATACTGACGTACTGTCGTGCTGATATACTGAAGGTGCATCAAATGTATATATAAATGAATGACTGATAAATTACTGATGTGAACATATACTGACATATTGATGCAATGATATACTAAAACTGTATTAACATACTGAAGATGTACATATGCACTGAAGGTATACTAAATGCACGATATAGAACAGCAACAGAAGTACCACTAAAAGTAACAAATTTTAGAAAAAAGTATACTGGTTACATTTTAATTAAAAAAATTAAGTTTGAATGAATTTTACAATAAATTCCAAAAAATACAGGCAAAAGTTATTTAAACAGTGACCATTTGCTCGATTTTAACATCATTCCATGACCTACCATCTATTTTCTTTTGACCCTCCTAAGAATTGCTCGGTGAAAATTTTGATTCATGGAAACTATGGTTTATTAAGATAGCATACAGTAGATAACCGCTTGGGCAAATACTGAAATATTTCACACGGCTGTTATAATAAGTCGTGTTTCTGTTTGTTTTCTATAAAATCAACACCGCTGCACCCGTAGCCCCGTTCAATTAACACTGTACTTTCATGCATTCCATATTTTCCTAACACCTTTTTTGGTAAAAAAATAATAAAGTACACAGCGAAATATCGGGAATATTTTTACTTCTTTTAAATACTTACTGCTGTCAAGAATCACAATGTTTAATATAAACTGCCCCGTGCAATTTATCATAAAATATACAAAAAATTATGTTAATAAGTTATAACATGCACAATAATTCAAAATTAAAAATAAATGACGAAAGATAAATTAAGATACATTAAGATACATTAATTAAGATACAATTAAGATACAAAATTTTTTATTTCAATTAAAATTAAAGATTTCGAAGAAAGTATTCCAGTAAAAACAGATATTATAAATTGTAGTTTAAAAAAGAAACTGTATAATGAATCAACTGATTTCAGTTCTAAGCCCTTGTCCTGTAATATCATCACGCACCTGTGACACACAATATAATTAGGGTAAGGTTGCTCAAGTCGTACCCCCTAAGAAAAAACAACGAGTATTTAGCAAATATGAAGAAACTATATTTGCTATTCGATTCTAGTGCAAATATTGTTTTTTATTTATTAGAACAACTCTGAACAATCTTTGTGTTGTCATATAAATTAATCCTAATGTAGCTGTAGTAGTCATAACACTTCAAATATAGAACAGGTACGACTTAACCCTTTGCACTCCTTAATTTTTATTACCTACCAACTCCTTTATTTACAAAACAGATCAAAAAGTTCTCAGTAAAATATATGTATTGCAGCAATATGGAGTATATGGTTCATTTATTATAAATAATAAATAAATGAAAATATATATATTCAATTAATCTATTTGTCTGAATTATTGGTGAGATCCAAGAAAATGCGATGTCGAGCCACACTCGACATAGGAGTGCAAAGGGTTAAGCAACTTTACCCTAAACTATATCAAAAGGAGTCTCCTACTTTCGAATTTCAAGGTTTAATTCGAACTATAATAAAAATTTGCTGAATACAAAATGTGTCTAACATTTTAATCTTTTCTGTTTGTCTTAACATTGCAGCCATATGGGCATATGGAAATATGGACGCGTGGATATTCAACGCGTGGAATTACGGCGCGTAGAACTACGACGCATGGAGTTACGACGCATGGAATTATGGTGCATGGAAATACAACGAGTAAAACTATGACGCGTGGAACTACGGCGCGTGGAAATACAGCGCGTGAAGATCGGACACGCCGAAATTCAATTGCGTGGTAATCGAAAGCACCGTAATTCAACGTGCAATGCTTCAGCGCGTAGTAATCTAACACGTGGTAATTCAATACGTAGAAATTCACCGCGTAGTAGTCCAACAAGCAGTAATCCAACCGCATTTATCACAATCACAATTACAGATTTCATCAGTTCAGATCAACATATCTGAAATGCGATATTAGTCAAAAAATGAAATGGACTAATTCGATATTAACTCCTCAACTTCTATCACAAACGTAATAAATCTTCCTATAATTGTTAAAAAGCCATACGTGCAATGTGTTACAAAATGACCGCATAAAAAATTGCAGATTAAAGAGTTTATAAAATAAAAAAATTAATATTAGAATAATTGTGCACTTCCTCAAAAGAAAAGTCGTGCCGTATGTCGTGTTTCTTCGATATACAGGGTCTCTATTGCACCGGTGGCACTCACTCGACAGAAATTGTGTGTACGCCGCGTGGCAATAACTAATAATACCGTGAAGCCAATTTCGAGGTGTCACGAGAAATGGCTTCTATATCATTCGACCGCGTGGTGTATACACTTCCAATTTCCAATTTCATCGCCATGGCACGCGCAGTTATACATACATACGTGCACACCGTGCGCCACGTTGTTGCAAATCCGTGAACGCTGTTAAATGATCACTGCATTATAACCCCAGACCGATAAATAATTAATTGCTCGTCGCAGACGGCCGGAATGAACCGTTCATATGTAAACCACCCTGATTCAATTAGCCATCATTCAGTGGCAACGGCGAATTTTTCAGCGTAAAAACACCACCGTCGAAAGTGATACTCATTACGTATTCGTTATTAAATATTCATTAGGTACATTCAATTAACACGTTGATCGCCACGCCGGGTTATATGGGCATAATTCTCGATGATCACACTTGCAGCAGATGAATTGCTCTCTGTCTGTTATCAAAATTTGACCACCATTTTATTGAAAAAGTATTCAAATAAATTACCCTAATAACCGGGATAAACGACCACTCCAAAATCCTCTCGGTACCATTTTATAAGCAAATTGTAATTCTTCCGTCGTGTTTCATTGTTGCTTTTAACGTGATGCATGATTAAATTTTCGTCGTAGCAAAATTTTTCACAATTGTTCGGATTGAAAATAATATCGAACGTCTGCATATTTAGTGTTAAATATACAGGGTAGCTCACCACATTTTGTCATCTAGATTTGCGTCATTGTTTTTACGATGATATTCATAAAAACCTAAGCCTAACGAGTTAAATATACAAAAGAATATTATTATATCTACTACATAATTACCTTCACAAGAAAAGAGTTCCAGGATCTTCACAAGATCACACGACACGTCAAGAAGGACAAGCTTCCGGAAAAAGGATCGGTTCTGGATGTAGCGCATCCCTTTTATCCCGCCCAATCGTTTGCGATACATCGGGGTTCGGGTTACAAGCGCACAAATCTCTGGTTTACCCTCGGTACGGGTGATTTAGCGAGTTTTCCAAGAGATTCGAGAGGGATACTGAACTCTTTTATATCAATCGTAGATTGACCCTGAGAGTCTATTGAAAGAACACGCCTACAGGGAGAAGACAGTGTGTGTCCGAAACCCTTGAACGAGTGTGAACTGTTTGTCCTCTTATCCGGAGAAACAGATTTATAGGAAATACTTTGGAAAATATTTTTCCATTCTTAGAAAATATTTTCAATAAAAAAGTTAATAGAATTATTAAGGGTTGCAATTTTTTTATTTTGTGAAAAATGTTTCTGCTGTTATCAGATATCAAATTTAATCTTTGTTAGTTAAATAGTTTGTTGAATTCTTTTATTAATTGCCCATATCTGCTTTACTATATTTACACACCACGTGCATGGTACTACAGGTTAAGTCAAAAAATATTTATTTCGAATGATTGTATCAATCGTAATGATGAATGTGAGCCACCTTCGTAAAGGATTGACTTCAAGGATTGTACCTGTTTTCATTATACTACCTTCAACGATTGCTCTTATTAACTTGAGTTATTCGATATCACTAGACTGCGTCCAAAAATTGTCAAATGAAAGTGATCAGAAAAGTAACTAGAAGCGCCAGAATTGATAGTAAATGACCGAACGATTGACACCGATAAAAATTTCGCTACAAAATATGCGTATGTATCCTTTAAATCCGAAAGATCATCGAGGAAGCGGAAACAGATTCGCGGTTCCGCAGCCAAAGATTATCCCCTGACTGGCGTCCTATACGCATTTGCCTCGGTTTGAAAGGCCCAGGGTAATCCTTCGTCGTCTGGAACGAATTTATCGGGGTTACTTCGAGGAGGAATGAGGAACGCCAAAGATTTGCTTTTCCGATTCAAGCTACCCGCGTCGTTAGTCGATCAGAAGGAGACAGCGGAGACCCCATCCCTCCGTTGAACGTGTATCAGAAAGAGCCGAACGATCGCAAAGCTTTCAGGAAGGAGAAGGTAAAGCGTCTTTCAACGCACGAACGATCAAAGTCGAAGGAACCTCGTAATTCACCAAAGGATGCTCTCTTATGGATTTCTCATTCGGATTCGATTTAAAGTCATCCAACTGGCTGATTCGGGAAAAGAAATTGGCATTATCGCGGACAATCGTCTTTCTTCGTCATTGATTCTGATGAAATTTGTTGCGGGTTAATTAAGGGATACTCGTGATTAGGGGTGAGCGTTTGGGAAGATTGATGGACATCGGATCTTCCGCTGTGGTATTTATTTCTGTATGTACATGTACATACATGTGAATGTAGGATGTACATGTGAATGTAGATGTGGATGCATATGTGGATTTATATGTTGATGTACATATATGTGGATGTACATATATGTGGATGTACATATATGTCGATGCATATGTCGATGCATATGTGGATGTGAATGTGGACGTGGATATGGATGTAAACATAAATGTGCATGTTGATATTAATGTTAATGTGGATGTGGACATGTATGTGTATGTGAATATGTATGAGAATGTGGATATATATGCAAATACGTGGATTGTGTTACACGGTTAAAGTAGACAGTTTTACATACATAGATCTTTCACAGCCAAAACAATAGTAAATTCACCCAAAATTTGAAACATCCACATAAAGTGGCAGTCAATTAAATTAATTTTTCCAAAGCAAAATCTCCCACAACTTTTAAATTCGTAAACGATTGAAGTCGATTCCGTATCAAACTCCGCATGAGACACATCGTCGCAACAATAGCGAAGTAATCAAAACATTAATCCCGTAAACTCGATAGGAGCACGGATGATCAAGTTCTGATGGAGCGACAAGCTATCAGCGCGTCGAGTGCAGAAGGACAACCATGAAGTTTTGATGCCAGAGGACCAAATACGGAATCAGAAAACCGAACTGGCACGTCACGATGAACATTGTTACACACCAGTCCCTGTTGAATGTATTCGTGGAGAGGCAAGTTTGAATGGTGGTCTTCAGCGACGGGTACAGGGTAAATATCTTCCGGGACGCCATATTGCTGATTAACATATGCATCCAATACTCTCTCTGGTTTGCCCAAATGCAAACACATCAGACCCGACAGCTATCTCCTATAACGTTGTATAAAGCTCCGATTCAAACGGCATATTAAAGGTCGACTTATCCGACTGTGAAACGGTTTCAGGAAACTATCGTCCCCTGCGGGAAACGCCGCCTAAACTCATCCCCCATAAACGATAGATAAGGTCCAGACTTCATAAGCTTGTATCGATGACTGTAATCGCTGTGTCCTCTGCCATTGATGCTATTGGGTTAACACGGTTTGGGGTAGATATGCTCTTTCTATTAGCTTCTGTAATTTTAGGTAATGAACACTTATATTGCTAATGACTGCATATGACTAAGTTAGGAATATGTTGTTAATATGTTAATATATTGACATATGCTGACCTTTACATACGTTTTAGAGCACGTTGTACGATACATTTGAATTCGCTGATGAAGTTATTCCATATGGATATGATTTCTATACTTCAATATCTCTAGGTAGAGTCATGTTAGTCATGCTTTGCAGAGTTCAATACGTTTGTGATTATCAAAGGAACGCTTCGTTAGATTACCTATTGTTCTCTATTACAAGGTCCTCTTTAACCTAATTAGGCTACCTGCTCATAAAGGTTCGTACATCTCTATTTGTTTATTGCACAACTAATCTTACGAGGTTATCAAATTACACAATGTTAGATTAAATATGAAAATTAATGAAGAAGAGAGCTATTGACTTATGGTGCCTTTGGGAGGTTTGTGAAACTGAAATTTCATCAATTTATGAATATAGAAGATTTCAGAATTTTAGATCCTAAGGGATCGTGCAGTAACATAGAGTCCAAACTATGAAAAAGAAATAGTAATGTTGAAATTCGAGAAGCGATAAGAAGCAGGGTTCTCCGGGGGAAAGTAGCAAAAGAAGCAAAGTATTTGTACGATGAGATGGAACCGTATTTAGTTCTCGCACTCACTTTGAAGCAACTTCGAAGCTGGCTTTGACGCCCTGCTAATCCAGGTGTCTAGCTAGCATTGAAGGTTCCCTCGGGGTAGAGCGTTGGTTGGTTCAACGAAAAGAGAAGCAAAGCAGAGAGAAAAAGGAGAGAGACGGAAGGCAGAAGAGCAGGAGGAGGAAGAGGTATGGACGAAAGGCAAATGAACGAGTCGCTCCATGAAAGGAACTCGTACAGAATCCGGGAAACCCCATACGAGGTCCCCACGACATGGGCCACCCGGCGACTAATTGGAATTCGTCTGTGGCAGTCGAAGCAAGGCTTTCTATAATTGAGACGTGGCCAGACCAGCAAAAAATCCAGAAAGGGGGAAAGGATGCACTGGCCGCTGTCTCGCGGAGAATCCTTTTCCTCTCTTTTGAACGGAAGTCAAAACTTTCCGAGGGATGATCCGGCCTGACCGTGCACTCGTTACCCGCCACGCGTATTTCAATATCATATAAATGCAAAAAACTGATCCCACGTACTGAACGACTTTGCTGATAATGTGGATTTCAAGATTTTTCGCCAAAATTTTACTCACGGGTTACATTGCGGGACACTCTTCGAAACGATGGAAATGGAATTAATGAAAATATTTTCACGGAGGTGTGCTTTATTGATGTGTTTTCATTTATTATAATTCAATTTGTGCTACGTTTAGGAGTTTAATTTTGGTAGGAAAATTTGGGGATTTGGGGATGTGGGAATTTTTGATATTTGGGAGTTTTGGGATTTGAGAATTTTGGGATTTTTGGGGATTTTGGAATTTGGGGATTTGGGATTTTGGGGATTTTTGGGAATTTTGGGAATTTTGGGAATTTTGGGAATTTTGGGAATTTTGGGGATTTGAGGATTTGGGGATCTTTGGAATTTGGGAATTTTGGGATTTGGAAATTTTGGGATTTGGGAATTTTGGAATTTTGGAATTTTGGAATTTTGGAATTTTGGAATTTGGGAGTTTTGGGAGTTTTGCGATTTGAGGATTTGGAGATTTGGGGATCTTTGGAATTTGGGAATTTTGGGATTTGGAAATTTTGGGATTTGGGAATTTGGGAATTTGGGAATTTGGGAAATTGGGAATTTGGGGATTTGGGAATTTTGGTATTTGAGAATTATGGGATATGGAAATTTTTATATTTAAGAATTTAAGAAATTTTGGAAATTTAAGAAATTATAAATTTGGGAAATTGGGGAAATTTGGGAAATTGGAAAAATTTGGGAAATTGGAAAAATTTAGGAAATTTAAAAAATATAGGAAACTGCAAACTTAGAAAAATTTGGGAAATGTAGGAAATTTGAGAAGTTCGGGAAATTAAAAAAAATGTGGGAAATTTTGGAAATTGGGAAATATTGAGAAATTTAAGAAATATAAGAAACTTTGCAAACTTAAGAAATTTAAGAAATTTGGGAAATTAAAAAAATTTGGTAAATTTAGCAAATTGGGAAATTTGGGAAACTTTATCAATTTGCAAATTTTAGAATTTGTATATCTAGGGACAAAAATTTGAAAATTTCTGAATGTAAAAAATTTGAAACAAGAATTACAACATCCAAAAATAAAAAAATTTCAAAATCATCAGAATAAAAATGCATAAATGTGAAAATAATTAAATTGCAATATTCATACACATGTTTCCGCCGAAAGTTGCAGCCGAGAGTAGCTCACATGAACGTATTTGAAAAGGATACATTTCCCCAGGTTAGTTATTCAAACCATAAACGTTTAAAAACGTAGAGGCGAAAGAAATGAGCAATCGTGGAAACTCTTTCCTATGTCTTCCTCCCGGCAACCCTTTCAGTTCGCAGGAAGCAAGAAAAGCATAGGAGCAATTGTAAAATTAATTAAGAGACTGGGAAAATAATTAATTTTTCTAATAATTCTTACAGCCGCGCTGCTATTTTCTCAACACGAGCCCGCGGCTCTGTGTTTCACGCAGCCCCACCCCCGTCGAGGAGGGACGAAATAATTTCATAAGGGGTGGCTTGAGAACCGCACCTACATTTGCGAAAACATATCTCCTTTTCCACCGCCTTCCTCTCGTCTCTGACCACGTCCAACCACAACAAAGATCCCCGACTACCTACCCACCACCACCACCCCACATACCCACCCCTCTGCAACACCCACCCCCCAGAACGTTGTACCCGCGGAAACAAGTTTTCACGACGAGAAAATTTCTACATCAGTAATTTGAAGCCTACATCCCGCATTCGTTTACCCCTCGAGGTGCTTCGATTTGGAACAATTCAAATGTGGAGAGCAGCGTATGGCGATTTAAGGCTTTATACACTTGAGAATTTTTATGATAGAAGGGTAGTAATTTGAGGATTTGAATTTGGGCGGTTTGGCGGGGGTTGCTATTTCGCAGGTGGGAAATGGAAATTTGGGAAGTTTAGGAAACTTGGAAAGTTTGGAAAATTCAGGAAATTGGAAAATCTGAGAAATTTAAGAAATTTGGGAAATTTGGGACAATTGGGAAATTTGGGAAATTTGGGAAATTTAGAAAATTTGGAAAATTCGGGAAATTTAGGGAATATAGGAAATTTAAGAAACTTGGAATATTTAGGAAATTTAGGAAATTTGAAAGGTTGGGAAATATAGGAAATTTTGCAAATTTGGAAAATTAATGGAAGTTGAAAAATTTGGGGACATCTCGCAAATTTGGAAAATTTGGGAAAATGAGGAAATGTAGAAAATTTGGAAAACTTGGAAAAATGGAGAAATTGGGGAAGTTTAAGAAATATAGGAAATTTTGCAAATTTAGGAAATTTAGGAAATTTAGAAAACTTGGGAAATTTAGGGAATATAGGAAATTTCGCAGATTTAGGAAATTTAAGAAACTTGGAATATTTAGGAAATTTAGGAAATTTGAGAAGTTTGGGAAATATAGGAAATTTTGCAAATTTGGAATATTTATGGAAGTTGAAAAATTTGGGGACATCTCGCAAATTTGGAAAAATTTGGGAAAATGAGGAAATGTAGAAAATTTGGAAAACTTGGAAAAATGAAGAAATTGGGGAAGTTTAAGAAATATAGGAAATTTTGGAAATTTAGGAAATTTGGGAAGTTTGGGAAATTAAAAAAAAAATTGGGAAATTTAGGAAATTAGGAAATTTGGAAAATTTGGGACATTTAAGTATTTCGATATTTCGAAGTAGGACTCAGGGAATTTGAGAAATTGAAAATTTCCAAATTTGAGAGTATCAGAATACAGAAAGTGTACAAACTTGAGATTTTAAACATTCCAGCCTCCCAAAGAAGAAAATCTCCAAACATGTCTCAGCAAAAATTTGTAAATATAAAAATTAAGAAACTTGTACATCCAAAAAATTGAGAACTTGCGAATTTCAAACTGTAGGAATTAGATTTTCAGAAATATGTGACCTCAAAATTTCAGTAATTTTAGAGTTTCCTAATTAAAAAATTTGTCAATTTGAAAAGATGGGGTTATTTCCACAGCTTCCTATACGCCATCACCTCAATACTCCATTTAAAAATGATCAGTAAAATCATGAGAACAAAGATCCAAAATATTAATACATTTCGATGCAATTGAAACGATAGCATCGCAGTAAGGCGAGGTCGCGGTCGAGTGCACCGGGACCCGGGTCCATGGTTCTCTCCACGTGTTTGATCATTGTGTTATACGGTTCCCTTGGTGCACACTTGCCATAAGTGTATTTTGAAATTTCGCTCGTTGTAATAATCTTCCGCCGCCAGGTAGAAACCTGCGTACTCCAAGGCTCGCCCCTTGGTCAAACGTATTTTCGCAACGGTACCCACACATCGTCGGCCGTTTCTCAAGGTGTGGGTGCGTGGATAGGTGCGTGTCCACACATGCACACACACGCTTGTTCCCCGAGAACGAAACTCGTACAGAAACGTCCTGCAGGTGTGGACGAACCGTAGAAACCCGTAGTTTGGTCAGTCAGAGAGCATAAAGGCTCTCGAGAAATTAATTCTCTTGCAGACACACACACGTTCACCTGTCGCTACACCATGTGTGTATAAAATGACACACGGACACGCGTGCACACGCGTACGCGGAAAAGGTGTGGGCCACGAAAGCGCGAACCGTAGGTAGGTACGTGTTTTATTATTGAATGGCCTCCTTCCCGGACTGCGAATCAACTTGGCAATTGGTTTATTATAATTTCATTGTGTTTTCATTACCCGGGTTAATTTGCGCACGACCCGCATGTCTCCCTTTATTAGCAGACCCCCTGGAGGTCTTCAGACGCACGCACACTTTGGATTCGTGTCGCGGTTCTTTCCTCTGCAGGATAAATCTCGTTGACGAGGAATTTTGAATAAATACTATTATTTAGGTATACAGGAATGAATGCCACCTCTGAGGACACGTTTGCGTTACAATGTGCAAACGTTTGGGAACAGGTCAGTTTCTCAAAGTTATTCTTCTTGTCAAAGTCTACATTCTTCTTCGTGCGAATTTTAATTTTTCTTCTTTAGGGATACAGGGTGACACAAGTGGATGCCACTTCTACTTCTGAGGTTACATTTAGGTTGCAATGTGCAAACATTTTTGGGGACTGATCAGTTTCTCAAGGCTATCAATTCTCCTTGTGTAGGTCTACTCTTCTTCTTGCAAATTATAATTTTTCTTATTTAAATGTACAGGGTGATGCAAGTGTGTGTCACCTCTGCTTCTGAGGACACATTTGTATTGCAACATGCAAACGTTTTTGTAGACATTTTGTCAAGGTTATCGATTTGTTCTTGTATAAGTATATACTCTTCTCTCTGTCAATTAGATATACGGAATGAAAAAAATAAATGACACCATTGCTTGTGAGTACGCAGTCGTTTTCGATGCAATATGCAAAAATTGTATGAACAGCTTATTTTCCCAAGATTTTCAAGGTTATCGAATTTACCTTTCTGTATAAGTCTGTACTCTTCTTCTTACAAATTATAATTTTCTTCTTTTTACATGTTACAGTCTTCATTATCTAGACATAGACACAAGGCAATATCACGTTCGGTTACGAAAACACAATAATCATTTTCGATGCCTTTACGCAAAGCTGTTCGTGAACAAGTCATTTCCTCAGTGTTTTTAACGTTATCTACCTTTTTCGGTAAGTATATTTTCTCCTTGCATATTACAATTTTCTATATTAATTTTCACTTTGACATTAATAAAATTTTATTAAATTTTACGAATTTTTTCATAACGCACTCTTAAATGAAATTTATCAGAATGCATTCGTGAATGAAAATCTCATAATGCACTCAGCAATTCCTGGAACTCGATATAATTATTAACACTAGGAACTACCAACCAGTCAAAATGACTGTTTTCAGATTTCTCATTTTATATTCTAAAATTTTATTGTCGTGATTTTATGGAAATGTCTGTCATATTTTGTTGAGGTAAAAACTAGTTCTATATGTTACTTGATGCTACAGTATTTATTTATTTTCTTTTTCATTCTATTTTGCATTCTTCAATAAACGAGCATTTAACGTCGGTAGTTCTAGTGTTAATGTGCTATCTCAAACTAACCTTTAACTCGCAAAATTAAGTGAAATTTTGAAGCGTTCCATTAGATTCACAAATTTGGACTTTCTACTTCTGGACATGAATTTTACTTTCACACTTTCATTATATACTTTGTACTTAAAAATTAATTCTATTACGTTATGACACCTCAAAAAACATAATAATAATTATTACAAATGATAACCCTAAATACCTTCCGTACAAAGTTCAACTATGTTTCATGTAACGAAACCAAGTGTCCGGATACTTATGAACGGTACTGTATATCAAATTATAATTATTAATCATGCTTCTTTATGTACTGTCTATATGACTTTTATTTGACTAAAAATGGACTAAGTTTCAAAATAAACATACATTCATATTATTCCAGTAATCTGTAAGACCGCAGTCCACAGATTACACGATTTCTTTATACACCGCAGACTTCGTATCATAAATGCAGAAAGATCCGCGGTCTAATTATCGCATAGCCATGCAATTTCCGTTTCAATATGGTTATTTCGTTTCCTTCCAATTTCCATACGAAAGTACCTCAAAGGATGCTATGTACCAATCAAATTCGTTTAATCCGTCTGCTTTAAAACCGGTAGGAGCAGCAACGAAAAGAAGTAAAAAACTTGCGAAATCTCAATGTAAATCGTTAAACGGAATCCGAAGTAGCAACACACACACGCGTGCACACATGTCAATCTGTTTACACGTCGAATGCAGCAGGGAAGATTCAGATACGAGGAACTGACGACCCCTGACGTGTCTGATTCCAACGTTCCACGCGTTAAAACCCGACCAGGCGAACGATCTACCTGCTTCTTCCTTTTTTTCTTTTTTTTTTCATTGGAAGAACGTGTTACTGTTCTGTCGTTCTTTGACACCCTTCCTGGTTACGTCAAACAGAGACCGACGAGAATAGGATGGAAAAAGAGGCGAAAACTGGAACTGAACCGGGGAATAGAGAGAAGAAAAAATATAGGTTGGAGCCTTTTGATTGACTGTTTGAACGATTTTTGCTCAGTTGGGCTGGCATTGATTATCGCTTATTGAATTTGGATGCCGGCAAGGGATGCTGCGAAGGGGTCCAAAGTCAGGGGATGCTCGTAAAGCGTTTTACTCTCGCCTAGACGGGCAAGATTTGGTTTACTTTAGGCTCTAGCTATCGAGACATGGCACACAAGAAATTGAAACCTGCATCGACGGTAAAATGGTGGCAATTTTAAGGACGGGTTAATAATTATTAATTTTCTTTTTTAGGGAAACAATTTAAATTTCAGGAAAAAATGATGTACGGAAGTATTGGAATTTGGGGCGTTTGAAAATTGGGAAATTTGAGAATTTAAAAATTGTAAAAGTTGGTGATTTTAATATTTCGAATTATTGGAATTTGGAGCGTTTGGAAATTGGGAATTTGAAAATTTGAATTTTTCGAAATTTGGGAATTTTGATATTTGGAACTGTTGGAATTTCGATCGTTTGGAAATTGAAAATTTGAATTTTTCGAAATTTGGGAATTTGAGAATTTAAAAATTTTTAAATTTGGTGATTTTAATATTTCGAAGTATTGCAATTTGAGGCATTTGAAAATTAGGGAATTTGAAAATTTGAACTTTTCAAAACTTGGGAATTTTGATATTTGGAACTGTTGGAATTTCGATCGTTTGGAAATTGGGGAATTTGAGAATTTGAATTTTTCGAAATTTGGGAATTTGAGAATTTAAAAATTTTTAAATTTGGTGATTTCAATATTTCGAAGTATTGCAATTTGAGGCATTTGAAAATTAGGGAATTTGAAAATTTGAACTTTTCAAAACTTGGGAATTTCGACATTTGGAAGTGTTGGAATTTCGATCGTTTGGAAATTGGGGAATTTGAGAATTTGAATTTTTCGAAATTTGGGAATTTGAGAATTTAAAAATTTTTAAATTTGGTGATTTCAATATTTCGAAGTATTGCAATTTGAGACATTTGAAAATTAGGGAATTTGAAAATTTGAACTTTTCAAAACTTGGGAATTTCGACATTTGGAAGTGTTGGAATTTCGATCGTTTGGAAATTGGGGAATTTGAGAATTTGAATTTTTCGAAATTTGGGAATTTGAGAATTTAAAAATTTTTAAATTTGGTGATTTCAATATTTCGAAGTATTGCAATTTGAGGCATTTGAAAATTAGGGAATTTGAAAATTTGAACTTTTCAAAACTTGGGAATTTCGACATTTGGAAGTGTTGGAATTTCGATCGTTTGGAAATTGGGGAATTTGAGAATTTGAATTTTTCGAAATTTGGGAATTTGAGAATTTAAAAATTTTTAAATTTGGTGATTTCAATATTTCGAAGTATTGCAATTTGAGACATTTGAAAATTAGGGAATTTGAAAATTTGAACTTTTCAAAACTTGGGAATTTCGACATTTGGAAGTGTTGGAATTTCGATCGTTTGGAAATTGGGGAATTTGAGAATTTGAATTTTTCGAAATTTGGGAATTTGAGAATTTAAAAATTTTTAAATTTGGTGATTTCAATATTTCGAAGTATTGCAATTTGAGGCATTTGAAAATTAGGGAATTTGAAAATTTTTAAATTTAAAAATATTTGGGAACTTTGATACTTGGAAGGGTTGGCATTTTGATTCTGGGAACTCGATAATTTAAAAATTTGGGGATTTCGATATTTGGAAGTGTTGGAATTTGAGAAATTCAGCGTAGAGAAAATTGAAGAATTTCGAATTTGGGTGTGAAAATTTGAAATAATTTTAACTTGTGAAGAAATGCTTTAATCAAAGTGTGCGCCATATTGTATACTTCTCTGCACTCCACGAAAACTATTCAAATTTTGACTGAAACCATCGAGCAATTTTTCAAAATGACAATAACAGTAGTACCACGACAATAATTGTTCACACAACCGTACAATTACAAGAATTAAAAGAATACCAGAAATATACTTCAAAAGAAACCGACACAACCACCTCGCAAGCAATACTTTTTCAATCGACCGGACATCGCAATGTCAATAAACGTCCAATTTGTTCGTCGTTTCCTAAAGCAGCACTCTTTGGAAAATTACGCAGTTCGAGGATAATCCCCGGAGAGATTGAACGTGTATCACACAGAGAAATATTTTGCCTGACCAAAGAGGTAACCCGTGGCTCTCTATCTTCCCTATCTCGTTCCTTGTCCCTTGAACCCTTTTCTACCCATTTTCCATCTCTCCGGCTACAAGCAACGTATCCCTTTCGCATTTATGCTTACATGCCTCGTCCAGTTCGCGATGTGTTCCTGAATTATTGAACGACACCGGGGATCAGCCGCGAAATGGCAACGCCTCTCGAATTTTAAGCTGGACTCCGTGGAGTAATGTCAGTCATTGATTCAGAAATTATTTTTTAAATCTGTCTTCATATATTCGGTTCTGATCACTATATTGATAATACAGTTACTTGCAAATAAATACACAGTTCTGTAAATTTTCAGGTAATCGAACAATGAGATGAGTAGGCAAGAGGATTTGGATATCACGTGATTCTTCTCGATTTAGAAATAATTGTTTAACTCTGTGTTCATGAATTCAATTCTGGAGAATGTATTGAGAATAAATATAGTTACTTGCAAATAAATATACAGTTCTGTACATTTCTGGGTAATGGAACATAATGAGATTAATATGATGGGTGGTTAAGAGGCTTTGGAAGTCACGTGACCCCTCTCGAGCGCTAAATTCAAATATTACGTACACTATCCAGGTTTCTTTTATCTTAACCACCTTGTATAATAAATATTAATTATTGTAGGCCTTAATAGCACATATTAATGAGACATATGAATGATAGAGAAAGTTTATTTTGTAATTTACAAATGTATTAATTTAAAAGTGTAGAAATACCAAAAGATGACCCTTTATCGTAATCAGTCAAGTCTGACGCATGACTTCTAATGTACTAAATTAATACACTTCAAACTGAAATTAAGTTATAATGTATTAATCAATTATAATTTCTGTCAAGGATCATTCCAACTTTCTTTATTCGTTTGAATATTGACGCAAACAAAATCTCTGAAAACGAAATAAAAAAATAGTCCAATTAAGGAGTTACGGATCACAAATTCAGAAGCGTAACTTTCAGTATCACCAATTTTGCATGAGCCTGTATAGTACATACGCGGTTAAAATCAGTAACTGTTTCAAATATTTCCCCATTACAACGAATCCATCTTCATTCGAATAGCGAACGGATGGTTCGACAGAGGCCATTTACGGCGCATTTTTTCCCAGCGGATGGTCTGAAAATATTTATAGAGGGAATCAATATCGTTGTTCCGCAACGTGCTAGGAAAAATCAAGATGAATACGATTGGGGTAGAAATCGCGTCGGCCGATAACCCAAGCGCACTTTCCGCCAATTTCGCCGACAATATGCAATAATATTAAAATTAATGGCGTCACGGACTTCGGTAAAAACATTGCTCCTACACGCGACACGCCCGTTCGCCTACGTCGGAAAGAGAGCCACCATGTTTGTTGTACCCTTCGTGTCCTGCAGACAAGGATCAAACCGAGCCCGACTGCAAGGGGAAATAACGAAACTCGTGTTACGGAAAGAGACAAACCAACCAGGTGGAATTGAGAGAGAGTGATAGCGCCGCGAGAGCCCACTCGTAATAATCTCCGCTAATTTAGCTTCTGGAATACGGTAACTGTATCGTTAATATTCTGAACCCGGTTAATAATAGATGTTGATGCGCCATTTGGGCCGATGAGATTTTGGGCTGGAGTTCGAGACTGAAACGTGGACCCAACACAACGTTGCCCTTTGGTTCTCCGACGAGAGATCACTGTGTGCTGCCTCCAGGATATGCGGTCAGTTATCCTGCAGGACTCGCTCGTTTATAAATGTTATATCGATTGTACGGATCATTGCCACCGTATACCGTGTTTATAAGAGCGTTTTTATGATGGGGAGATTTGAATGTTCTTGTTAGGGAAATTGAACGTTAATGAATTTGTTTTATTTACGGATTTTGGTGACAGTAACCCTTTGCACTTGTTCTTTTGAATCTTATGAATAATTTAGATAAATAGATTGGTTCAATATATTTTCATTTATTTACTAGTTACAAATACAAATTTTGTCACATACTTGCGATAGATTTTAGCGGGAAATTGATTTATTTTGTGAATTGAAAAGGTAGGTAAAAGAAATTAAGGAGTGCAAGGGTTAAGTTTCCTAATTTCATAATTACACAAATTCACAATTTTGCATTTTGAGAATTTGAGAACTTGAGAATTGAAGAATTGCAAAACTTCGGAATATAGAAATTAAAAAACAATAATTCGAATGTTACAAAGTTTGAGCACCCCCCATCAACACGAAATATATGCAGCAATTTCTAGAAACCAATCGTTTTGGTATCATTGTACGTAGAATCACCGCCTGACAGATTTCCAAGCAAATCCAACAAAGAGCATATTTTTCTCCCCCGTGACATCGGCCATTGGTGGCGATAGCCACCAAGTGCCTTTTTATCGAGTCAATGTACCATCCCCGCCAGTTTTATTGGACGGGAAGAGGCATCCATCGCTTTTCCACACCGACTTCGACTTTTTCATGCGAAGGAAATCTCTACGGCCACTGAGGGGGTAAACTGCTAGGAAGCGGGAAAAAAAAGGACGGACAGACAGGTTCTCCCTCAACTCCGGGTAGATATCCCCGGAAGACCAATTTTGCGATACGAATACGAGGACGAGAAATATGAATACTTCGCTTTAAAGGACATAAAATGACCCCGAGATGGTGGCCTTTATAGACACGTTGGAATGTAGCACCTCTGGCGGTCCATAAACGGTGATCTACGTATGCGAATTTCGTTCTGGCATCAAGATTGGATGACGAAACAAAAAAGGGAAATGTACAGGCTGTTTCCGGGCTGGAGGTCATTTCCGTAAAAATCTTTGCGAAAAAAAGAAATGTAAAAATATTTTTTCGTACGTAGTTTTCAAAAGGCTGTTTCAATGGTTTTGAAATATTTGTAACAAAATTTGTTCCTCTCAGATAGATGTTATAATTTGTTAGTATAGATTAATATACGTAAATACAGTTAAATGTTATTATTATAAATGAATATAATTTTTTTCATTATTTCATTCTTTCAGTCATTTTCATTCATTGTTATTACTATAAGTAAATGGAATTAATTATCAATAAGTGTAAATAACGCCACTTACTAAAATTACTGAAGTTTGTTGTTATTCATTCCTCATACTCGTGTATTATTTCTGTACATAACTCAATTATGACGCACCAGGTGCGTCATTGCATTTTTTCTCAAACTTTTTATACCAAGGAAAAATGTAAGAAATTGAATAGAATTATGTTTATTAATCTTGATACAAGGGTATTTTTGTAAAAATTTTTCAAGTAACATAAACTAAATGTCCAGAAAATGTTGTATGACGCACCAAGTGCGTTGGTGCTGTTTAGTCCAATTTTTGATACCAAGAAAAGATGTAAGAGTACTAATAGAATTATAATGCTATTTGATTTTCATAAAAAATTACTTGAGTTAAACATTTTTGAACAATATAAACTATCAATATGAACAATTAAAAAACATTTGAAAAAAACTCAAAATTAGTTATACGTACAATTAGTATGTTACTAAAATGTGTCCAGAATGTAAAAGAAATTTGCGGAAAGGGTTAAACTAACACGGTAAAAATCGAAGACCCTTAGATCGAGATTCCTCCGTTGACCGATAACCCTAACAAGGGGTGGTCGGCTTTCACTTTTCAACAAATCCTGCCTCGTCAACCCTTGATTTTTAGCGTTCCGCAGCGAGGACCAAAAGCAAAAGCGAGTTCAGAGATTTATTCCCCGTCGTTGCCTCTGGAGGCCCTCCATCTCGTGCAGCCTCCTTCAACCCCGTCGGCGGTCTCTTCTCCACCTACGCTCAGCCTTTATTGACCCTTTATACATCTATTTGTTATGCCGTGGCCCTTTGTATGCGACGGTAGGACACGAATGAAAGGGCCCCCGGTGTACTTGCCTCGACTTCTCCTCTTTCTCTCTCACTTTCCGTCTCTCTTTCCCCATGGCTATATTTGACCAGTATTATAAAAATCAACCGACCGATTTCCTACGTAAAATATTACGCCCGTGCGTCCCTGAATATTTTATCGCTGTCCACCCTATCGTTCCCTCTCGACTCGTTCTTTCCACCCCCGTTCCCGTTGGGGACAAAAGGGAAAACGGAAGGAGAACCGTTTTCGAGGGGTTGCCCACGCGATCCGCTTCGCTTCGTCGCGTGCCCTTTTCCTCGGAATGCGATCTTTCAAAGGGAAGAATTCTTGCGGTCAATATGGAATCTTCATGCAATTCTTACGATTCTACGTTTCAACACACGCCACTATCGGCTTTACAAATGCATAGTACACATTTTTGCAGACGTGCAGAACTGTTGCCCTTCAGACATTTTGTCGAGACCGTCATTCTAAATTTTTCCCTCTGCAAATAAGCACTTATCCACGGAAACTTTACCTTATACATTAAATTTATTACTCCCTTTTACTTTTTAACGCGATTTGTTCTATATACACAAAAATATATTTCGAAAAAGGTCCCTGAACAAGGAGACATTCTATGTAACAAAAAGTTAAGTCCGACGTAGAATTTTGCAGAAAAAGATGAGAAAGTTAATTTCATTTGTGCTAAGTCCACACTAGGGGATTTTAGTCGTGTCATACGATTATTGAAAATTTATTTACGAGCAAAGATCAGTAATCGAATGTTTCCCAAATCGAAAGCGAGTTTCCCTCAAAATTTGACGTATGTGTTTCTTCGACCCGTGTATCAATTTTCCGTGACAGAAATTCGCCATTAACCAGGCTAATATATGACAAGATTCCAATCTACGACGACGACTGGTAGCAGTGGCCTCAACAGGAACAAGGACGCGGACTCGACGCGTAGGAACGTATTCCAACGGCACACCGGCTACTAATCTAACAGAATTATAGACGGTGACGGTAGCTAATTGTCTATCTATATCTGGTCTGACGTAGGTGTGTCTCAATGTGCCCTCTCATATGGCCCGTTTGTATATGCGTACATTGTATTGTGGCCGAGTCCGAGGGCTAGGACCGACCGACCGTCCGTCAGGTCTCTCCTACACCGATTCTCCCTCGCATAATGGCCAGGCCGAGTACGTGCATTCCTAATAATGAAGACAACGATAAATCAACGCGGAGAATACGGCCGCGGATGTGCGCCGAATATCCTATGCATAATATCGCGTCATTATCTCTCTGCGCTACTGTGTATGTGCCCTCCTCCTGTGCACGCATGGGATCTCGCAGAGTCGACTTTGGCGGGGCCTTCACGACAATCGACCTGCACCAGAGTACGTCGGATTGCAGGCTAACAGAGTGCGACGATGCCGTGGGATAGGTCTGGACCAGCTACATGTCACGGATAACTCAAAGCTAAAATAACTGTTGTTAGAAAAATAGGTCTGGAGCTTCATATCGTTAGGTCGACTGTTTTAGACGCAATAACAATAGGACTGGAATAATAATTAGTGTAATAAGACTAGAGCTTTAATAGCGCAAATATTTAAAAGGTAGGTCCTCTAAACTAGTTTTAGAAAAATGTGGACTAGCTTTATACCACAGGGACAACTTGAAGGCAAATCTATATAACTGTTGTTATAAAAATGGATCTAGAGCTCCACATCATCAGGATGACTATTTTAAAACTTGACCCACCAAATTGTTGTTAAAATGGCGTTAAAATAATAGGTCTAGAGCTCTATGTCACTAAGTTAAATATTTAAAAGGTAGGTCCTCAAAACTAGTTTTAGAAAAATAGGGACCAGCTTTATATCACAGGAACAACTGAAAGCCAGACTCATCACATTGTTCTTAAAAATATAGATGTCCCTTCCATGTCATCAGGACAAATGTTTTAAAGGTAGGTATCATTGTTACCAAAATAGATGTGAATCAGCTTTGTATCACCTGGACAAAAGCCAAATCAAATTGTTCTTAAAATAGATCTGTACCTGCGTCATGTCACTGGGACAACTGTTTTAAAGCAGTCCCAAACCGACCTCAAACTCTTGTCAAAAAATGAATTAGCTATAACTGTCTATCAACACAAGATGAAGAACGTATGATCTCCAGATTTTCTCAAGAACTATGTGGAATATGGAAAAAACTCTCCTGTATTTTGAACCTATTTGAACCTAAGAATCTCACTTGTTCCACCGTGTAGAGACATCCAATGAACGTTAATAAGATCCTCTTTCCACGTCCGACCTAACATCCTGCCTTCAGCACAGAAGTAAATCCAGAAGGGAACACGAGCTGCAGGATGTGGCAGCTACGAAATCCGGTAATTCGAATAAGAGTTCAAGATATCGAAGAAACGAATGAAAAGAAAAAGAACAGCAGTTAACAGCCCGTGTTTCCATGATCGTCGAATTGACTGCACATGATGCGAGGATATCGGTTACCTGCTTCCTTCGATCAAACTGCCCCTTCTTTTTGAATCGTTTAACTTCCTCTCGCGGCAGAGACGTTTACCGTCACGCAGGATTGTCTTACTTCTGATTGTACACTGTTTCGCGGTGAAAAATACTATAGATACTCCGTGGATGGAACGGATCTCAACTTTCATTTCCATTCTAACGCACATCTCGTGTAACGCGCTTTGTCATCCTGAGTTGCTCCACGCTTTGTATCCGCTTCCTTCTCAAATTCTTCGGCAGTTTACCGATTAGAGGCTGTTAAATGTTTTAATACGGGTTTATATTCGGTACCAGGTTGGAAAAAGATAGAATATGTGGTTCAGGCTTTCTGACACTTCTGATGCTATGGAAACTTTAGCATTTGGATCTCTGATAGATTTTCTGCAATAGGAGCAAAATGATTACATAAGAGTAACGTTCAATCTTAGAGGTTATTGCCACTTCTTGATTCTAAAAATACTTGTCTGAGAAGTAAATTGAATTACGCATTCTTAAATTTAGAAAAATAAGTGTTATGAACATGGGGTTTAAAAGAGTTACGTGTAACATAACCTCTTCACATAAAATACTTTCCTCTTAACTTCGTTAATTGATTTTGACCTGCAACTCTTTCTGAGCGACATAAACAAAAAAAATATTATGAACAGTATTCAAAATATTTGCATAATACAGTTATAATATTTTCCGAATTTTTAATATAACTTCTACTTCGCTTATTATCTTTATACCTGCACTTGTAAAGATCTCGATACTCACAGAATATGAATTTTCTTGACGAAAGAAAAATGTATCGTCTAAAATGGGAAATGGAAGTGCTTAGTAGCAGATATTAGACCATACGTAGCATTGACAATGACGAAACAAGCTACGTCAACGAGGATGTTGCAATAACTTTACTAAATGACGTGCGGACTAAAGGGACATGCATCACGATCCAATACTAATGCGTGTCCAATGTAGGACGCAGCAACCTCGTGCTGCTATCATCGACGCGATCAATCCCACTCAATTAGCCTGATCATTGATTATTGCCATGTATAATGTCATGATCTGCTTTGTACGGTTATACATGAGAATATATGCTTAACACGATGATTCTCTTACTTGTTATTGGACAATTTACTTTAATTATCTGATTATTTGATATCGGGTGTTATTAATTAGCAAATACAATTTCGTGGAGAATTAGAGGATTATAATAGAAGATTTAATGCTCGATACTTTTATTTATAACGGAATTTCATTTGTTATTTTATTGTGGATTATAGATTGTTTGTTATATTCTACGAAATTAGTTGTAAATTTATACTATATTGTGCGAAATTATAAATTATTGAAATTATTGGTATTATTGAAATTATAAGGATTGTTGGAATTATTGGAATTATTGAAATTATTGAAATTATTGAAATTATTGAAATTATTGAAATTATTGAAATTATTGAAATTACTGAAATTATTGAGATTATTGAAATTATTGAAATTATTGAAATTATTGAAATTATTGAGATTATTGAGATTATTGAAATTATTGAAATTATTGAAATTATTGAAATTATTGAAATTATTGAAATTATTGAAATTATTGAAATTATTGAAATTACTGAAATTACTGAAATTACTGAAATTTCAAATTTTTAAAAATCTCATCATTCCAATTTTTAAAAATCTCATCTTTTCAAATTTCAAATTTCAAATTTTTAAAAATCTCATTTTTCCAATTTCAAATTTCCAAATTTTAAAAATCTCATCTTTTCAAATTCCAAATTTCAAATTTTTTTAAATCTCATTTTTCCAATTTCAAATTTCCAATTTTTAAAAATCTCATCTTTCCAAAATTCAAATATCAAATTTTTGGATTAGGAAATTATGAAATTATATTATTTGCCTTGAAACGTAAAGGAATATCAAATTTTATGAAAAATACATTGTAGAAAACATAGTAATTATAAACTTATAAAATTGTAAAACTTATGATTTAAAAATTTTTCATGTTATTTCATGAAAGATTACTCATTTTCAATGCTATGTTATTTTTTTTCAAGAAAATTTTGTTAATAAAAAAATATTCTATTGTGAATATGTTGCATGAAGTATTATACTGTGAAACTCATTAATTTGTTTAATATAAATTAATACCAAATTTTATGTTCTAATACTTGCTTCAAAAAGTTTGTCACAAAATTACTGAAAATTCAGTAAATTTTAAATTGATAAAATTATTTATTGTAAATTCTTTTTTGTATCTTCGTAAAATGTAATCTATCTTCCAATGTATATTATTTATCTTCAAAATAATTATTTTAATGAAAAAAATTCTACAAAATATTCTACATAAAATGAATATTTTTATTAATGAATAAAAATACTTTTTATTTTTATTTCTTCACTACAAAATAATTTTTAACTACAAATATGTTTATTAATAAATAACAAATCTGAAACTATTAACTATTCTCATAATTGTCATCAAATTGGTATTTTTTTGTTAAATTAATTAAATTTGTTAAATAATCAATCATAAAATTTGTTAATTATTCGTACTTGAATAAATTTCAGAAGATACTAACTTATACAACGTACTTTCAGCAGAACGTTATTATAAAAAAAAATTTATTGCCATGTTATCCTGTATAAAATTCCAAAAATGGTAGCCTCCCAAAGTAATAAAAATCAAAAAATTGCAAAAGAAACGTTAAAACCAGAAAATACAAAACTTATCCAAACAATTGAAAAGGAAGTCAAATCATATTTCTATAATTGAGTAAAAAAGACTGTTTCACAACAATACACAGCAACGTTACATTGTAACATATTTCCCTACAAAAATGCAAAAAAAAAGAACACGTGTGAAGATTCCTCTAGCGTTAAACAACATCACACTTTAAAGTGAACACATGCCAGAGGGGAATTGCAGAGGCGTGTTAAAAAAGAAGAAAAAAGGAATTCCAACGCAACATTCGATACACGAAGGGTAGGTAGATCGAAGCAGAAATCGGATTGACCGCAGGGACAGAAGAGCTTTTAATAAAAAAAAAAGGAAAAAACCAGCCACAAGTGGAAAATCCGATAGAACCGAAGTGCGTGCAAATATTTTCTCTTCCTCTCTGGTCGGCCACGGGACGATGGGTGAATATTGAACGACTATAACAACGTCAACACATCAAATCGAGTGTGTATCGGTGGCCGCTGCACACGGCAATATCCTTTGATATCGAATTTGTGCATCCTGCCAGCTCAATATGCACGTCCTGCCTACCGATTGCTTTACTTTTTATCTTTATTTCCTCCACGTTCAAAATCGTTTCCATAATTTCCGATTATTTTCACGCGGAATGTTTTCAACACTCGTAATTACTGTAATGAATACAATTTTTTAGGAACTTCAATTAATACGAAAATTTTTATGGTAGCATTTTTTATTGGATATTTGTTTTTGTAATGGATTTGTATGAAATTTTAGGTGAATTTTTTTGTTAAACAAATAAAAGACAAGTATTGCAGCTGGTTTTTTTGAGCGAAAGACTTCGATTGATACGTCAAAATTTGTATGATAATTTTGGTTTTATTTTATAAAAATGGAAAATTTTTAAATATTTGCAATTTTTTTAATTTTTGAAATTCTTGAAGAGTTGTTTGTTTGTTAGTTATCAAGGAAAGAACAAGTAACTTATTTAATGTACTTGAATGTAAACATATAAGGTGCTTAAGAATTTTGTATAGTTACGAAAAAAAGGAAAAACATAAGGTCAAATAAATTGTTCAAGCTATTTGAATATAAACAGATATTAAGTGCTTTGATTACAAAATTCTGCAGTCACTTTTGCAGAAGATTGACAATTTTATTTCAATTTATTAAACTTTACATAAAGAAATCGTTTACTATTGTCTTGTCTGCCATCTTGAAAATTTAGAGAAATTTAAACCTCATTTTATTTCAATAATTATGGACAAACCAACAGAAAAATTTCAGAATGGTTTTGTTTTAATTTTACAAATTTTTAAAAATATTTTATAAGAAGTCAAATATATTAACAGTTCACTACAGTCAATATATCAATGTAAATTAATTGAAATACACTCACATCAGAAATACTAAGAACGTACGTACATTCGTGAGGTTAGGTAAAATCGAATTACTCAGACAAATTACAACGGTCGGATTGCCACGACCTTTTTGCGACGTTCAGAAACGCCGGAATTGTATACAGTAATTTCCTCAATACGAATCGACCAACCCTCGCCATTCGCCGAAAGGACTTTTGACCGTGGAACTAAAATAAAAAAGCTTTGCCACTGTTAAAGCCGATTTCCCGGTCGTTCGTCAATCATCCCCTTCCTCTCAATTCCCCCGTTATTCCTTTTTCTCTCGTCATTACTTTTTCATCGGCATAATGAAAATGTACACCTGCAAATTGCAGATATCTCTCGAACCACTTGGCACATTTGAATCCTTGATGGGACACCGGCACCAGTCAAGAGGATTAACTCTCATACGTTTCAATTGCGATCTTTGTAAGTATTATGAACCTTGCAATATAAAAATTACTTTCTGGACTATACTGTGACAATATCACTGCCGATAACAGTGCCTCTCAACGTACTCATAAATCAAATTTTAATCATCATCGTTTTTGTAACCAAGACGTTGGTATTTAAGATCAATGTTCATCTTCAACAACATTCTAACAGATCTTGAATGTCTTTCTTATTTTTTGTCATAGAAGAAAATGTTAGAGGAAAACATTTTACATAAGGGGACAAATATTATGGTGGTCAAGAAATTTTCCTCGAGATTTCAAGGTAAGTACAGTTTTTAAAAATGATATGATAATTAAGTGTGACGAATCCAACAACCTGTAATGACGTCAAGAGATCTAACAAACTATAGTACAATGACTTGAAGACGTCGATATCGAAAATAGTGAAGTTACGTAAAACTATATCGTGTTTGGTTTCATTTTAATAAAAAAAAATGTCAAAATTTCAATTTGGTAAAAATAAAAAATTTTATATATTGGTATCATAACGCATTTCTCAGAAAATTACCTTCTTAATGTTTTAAAGCACCTGTAATGATACGAATAATTTTTTCGCATATATCCTGTAAATGTGCACTTATATCGTATAGATAACGTTCACTTATATCAAAACTTATAGGTCAGTAGAACAAGGTAAGGCGTAAGATAAGCGACAAGTCTGTTTGAGGTTCGCCTTTATCCACCAGAAGCCACGAATCGGGAACGATATGTACGTATGTGGCCACGATTAATCCGTATTTCAGCGTCAGTGTAATAGACGGAAAGCTTGAACGGTCTAGTAGCTCATATTCGCCGTTTCCCCGGCCGCCACTACTGCTGTGATATCGAATGTCACTCGCAGGATCCGTCATTTCATTCGGACCGATTCGACCGCACGTCATTGCGGTAAGATCTCTGCCTATCCCCCCTGGTTGCGCCTGATTTTCTGTCCAGGCGCTTCATCGAAATTCCCTTGAATTTGCCGAGACCGCAGTTAGAGGATAGGGGTAATTCTGAAGTCACGCCAACTAATCGGAGTGATATTAGTAACGAGGACGGTTTGGTCTCGCACCAAATTAGCTCTGTGAATATCTACGCTGCTGCTAGATCCTTCGTAGTTTCTATAATTACTCTTTTTCGACTAATACTATAAATCCTACTCAACTAATGTTGACCATGAAATTCTCAATGGAATGAAATTCTCAACCTTTAGATGGCACATATTAAAAGATACATGTGGACATAATTTTCTAAGCATTTCACGGTAATTATGCAGAATAGAAACTGTTATTTTTTCATAAAAATGTGTCATGGCTCCGGCAATGATAATCAGATGTGAGAGATTAGTCTAACTTTACAATTTTGTTCTGACAACGATATCTGGAGAGTTAGGTTCAGAAAATTCTCCACAATTACCATTTCATTTGATGAATGTACTCATCAATGTACTCATTAAAGTACGCTGCATTGATTGCCTTCCATATGTCCACACGTGTTCCCAATGTACTCATATGAGTACAGTATTAAAGTATGAATCAATTTGTTAAAACAGTAAACGTTAGAACAGTAAATATATTCTAAAAAGTTTTGGAGGTCAAATATGTGTTTCATGAAGGGTTAACGTGTCGAAGTTTTTTCGGCTGGATGTCCCTTGACATGGTCACGTATCAGTGTTACGAATCGGTCAGAACGCGAGGCACGAAGTGGCCATGTGCACGATGTGCACTATGGGTCGCAGAAATGAGACCTATCTGTGCAGATGCATTGTCTATAGCCCCTTGTCCTGGAGGGTAGTATTGTGTGACGTCATCATTTGCATACGACGCACCGTTCTGGCTGTTTCCAGTCGGCAACCCAGCCACCCACTTCTGCCGGCTTTCGTACTCTGGCTACTCTAGCCTGGTGTTCCCCAGCTCCTCCCCTGTTTCGTCTCACCCTGGGATCGTACGTACCTAGCAAGCATCACCTACGTCCCATTCCCGTTCCGTCTATGTCCCGTATCTATCTAATTATTGTCGCGGACCCCGGATGCTACAGTCGCCGTGATATACCGCATGCTAATAAGCGGCTAAAGACCGGAGACCATGGCCGCTTTGGCCATAAATCTTGAACACCGATTCTGCGTTCTGAAATGTCCACCTCGATCGTCTTGCGTTTTCGGGACAGGCAAGACGGTGTAGTGACCGATGGTCACTTTTTGTGATTTCATGATCGATGCTGGATACTGATTTTCATGGTTACTTTGAATGAATGATTGTGTACTTTAGAGGATCCTGCTGATGATAATTGTAGTGTGAGCAATAATGGTTGTACAATTGTATAATTTTTTAATAAAGTTTCACTATGTTCGAATATCACACTGACATTCCATATAGTTCGATTAGCTATGGAGCTATAGCTACTATGAAGCTATAGTTATGAAACTTTTCCATGGACCAAGATACACGTCGAAACTCTAATCGAAACACTAAAGTTTCGTTTTGAAAAATTTTATTTTATTTGATAGAAAGAAAAGGTTGGAGAATTTATGAATCGTCTGAAAATTAATGCATTATGAAGCTCATTGCATATATATGTAATCTGTAGCCTAATAGTATTTATATAAATACCTGAATATTCTTTTGCATAATTTATTCTTCGTACTTTAGTATTAAACATAATTTTTTACCAAAAGCTCAGACAAAAATATGAGAGGTTTCTGCAACGCGTGGAGTAGAAAATAAACCATCAAATGAGTAATAGATTGAGTGACAAGTGTGAAAGTCACTATGTAGCATGTAGTTTTCTCAACACTTCTTAAAATAACCATGATGTAGTATTTACCGACCTTGTAGGATCACTTTGTAAGGTAGAACTAAATTGATCTTAAAGTAGAACTAAATTGAGCTTGAAGTACATCTCCATCTGAAAATTTTATACGACAGTTGCTCCTGAGAGTTTCATACGACAATTTCTCTTGAGAGTGCTCTCAAATTATCCATGTAAAATTATTTCGAAAATTTTCTGTTCTGAAACAGTTAGTCGATGAAAAATCTCGTAGAAATGTATCGAGTTCAATATTGATGTAGTTCTGCTATGGACTCAAAGTGAATATCTTGCAGAAGGAAATGATTTATGTAGACAGAGAAACACAAAGTGATATGAAGCAGCAATTAACTGAAGCTGCATGACAATAATAGCCACACGAAAATGCCAAAATTTACTAAAATATCTAGCAATCCCAAATGTTGAGATCAGCCTAGGGTCTAAAGATTGAAAGTACAAAATAGAATCGATCTGATCGACATTTGTTAAACTCGCAACCGTAAACATATCTAGGCAATGTGACTCGCCCCTATTTCAATGCGGTATCATCCCTCTACGTGGCATGGCTTGCACACAGGCTATGTTTCGGCCGGTCGACCCTTGTGCGTGATGCAACACTGACCACACATCAATTCACTGCAAATGGACATCAATACTGGTAATTAATACATCGCGCCTCTCTCGCTCTCCCTTTTCCTCTCCCTCGATTCCCTGTTCTGCCCCGCTGTTCTGCCACTCACCCCGTCGCGATACCACTTGCTACGCTCATCGAAACGGTCGGGATTTTAGCTCTGAATTTGCATGTAAGTGATATCCCTGTTAGCGGATCCGATTGACAGCTCTTCTGGCCGCGTTGTAGGGTGCCGGTCGCAAGTTCGCGATGGTGTGAGTGGAAGCATTCCGTCAACCGAGACGGAGAGCTGTCGATGCTCTTCATTCAAAATTGCCAGTTCTATTCGGTTTAACCCTAGATACATTTTTATTATTTTCTTCGGGACATTGGTCTGAAACAATTCAATTTTTCAGTCGCTCTTACATTTTAAATCTTGTATAACCAGAAATTAATTTTAATACTTAATCCTCAAGTTGATAATTACACTTGAGCTATTATTAACAATTAGGCATTTTTAACAAATTGATAGACATTTATTTGTAACTTCATATCACTTTTAAATCCACACAAATTAAAGAGATGAATAAAAGTGTTCATATGTACTTGCATTTGTACACTCTGATACACACATATAACATATGACATGTGACACGATATATAAAATCATGTATCCAAAATATTTTCTAAATAGAAGCAATCTTTCTATGCAAACAGAAATTTTAATAGTGGTTAGCATACTTAATGCTAGTATTGTGCTTCCATTTGTACACTCCGATGCACATATATGATATATGACACGACACATAAAATCATGTATCCAGAATATTTTCTAAATAGAAGCAATCTTTCTATGCAAACAGAAATTTTAATAGTGGTTAGCATACTTAATGCTAGTATTGTGCTTCCATTTGTACACTCTGATGCACACATATGACATATGACACGATACATAGAATCATGTATCCAAAATATTTTCTAAATAGAAGCAATCTTTCTATGCAAACAGAAATTTTAATAGTGGTTAGCATGCTAGTGTTGTTTACACGAGGAGATATAGTTGTCAAGGCAGCGTCGCACAATCGAATCATTAATTGATTTGATTGATTGTATCTGTATACGTTGACGGTTGCACATGTTGAATAGGTTAGCCGTATCATGCGGTATGTCCCGAGGATTCGTATCCGAAGCACACGACTACACGTCCACTCGTAGAGGGTGAGAGAGTTGATACGAGAGGGGTATTCCCACGTGCGTACACGCATCAGCGAGTGGCAAACGTGCTCGTACGAAGCAGAGGTTCGAGGTGAGGGCGGCTAGGTATGGTCACACGTGTACGGCCGAATGTCATTTGTCATCGTGGCTAATTTGCCACGTTCTGAGATACGGTGACGCCTCTGACGCGGTCATTATTAAGATGCGAATTAGTAACAATTTGCGCCGGATTTAGTCTGGACTTGATCTGTTTATGGCCCACACGGATTAGGCTTCCGTGCCTTGCGCGTAAATCAATATTAACCGGCACGAGAGAGAGTCCCGTCGAGTAGCGTGTTATCAAACGCGTAAGATCAGAGGTCTTCTGATAAGGATAAGCACAACAACAGCTTCCACGATATCGCAGAGCCCTTTCGTTATGCCAATGTTCAAGCAAATGCACGAAATCGGGAGAAATTGTCGGGCTGTCTGCTGACAACTCTCCTACCATGCTTTATTCTCGGCTTTCAATACCTTTTAGTAATTTCATTAGAAATTCTGAAATCTTCCACTCTTTGGAAAATCTCGGTCTTTCGTTTCATTTCTTTTCATTTTAAATCATTTGTATTATTCGGTTGTTCAAACACAACTTGAGGATTAAAGAAAATTAGTATTATGCTTGTTTGTCTTGGAATTAGATTGAAATTAAATATCAGTACCGAAATAATATGGTTAGGTTAAACATACTTAAAATTATATTACAAATTATAAGAATGTCGTGTGAATAATTTGTTATCATAGCAAAGTTATATAGAGATTTGAGAGTTCAAAAATTTGCAGATTTGACAAATTAAAAGACCTATAAAAAAATGTCCACAATTCGAGAAATTTCAAATTCACTTTGATATTTGTGAATGTAGAAAATTGTTCTGAACGGCACAAGCCATTTATGGCGTCCATTTGCTGATATTATAGCAATGTTGCTAATATCAACTCGGAATTTCAGGCAAATAAATCACACATGACGTGTTCAAACCGTCAAATTAATTTCGCGTTCGTTAGAACAATCAGAAAGGACTTTGGTCACGGTAACAAAGCGTTAGGTCAAACCTTCAGCAAACTTCTTAGAAAGGGTTGGTCGATAAAGAGAGGTAACAGTGAGGGGAGGGTGAGTCTCGAAGGCGACACTCGAGGCAGCTCGCGAGCTTCTATCGCGCTATTGAAACGGCAAGTGAAATATACGAAATAAATCTTACAAGACCCCATTCACGAGAGACAATGCAATGTCCAGTCTATGGACGGAGGGTAGAGCGTATTGTGCGACGGGGGTGGTGTCGTTGGAACTCCCTCTATTTCGTCTTTCCTTCTTCATCCCCCAGGTTTCTAGTCTATCTTTCTCCCCTTGAACGTTCTCTATTTCACCTCCAGCCTGTTTCACCCTCTTGGACTTTTCGACGACTCTCCTGGCCCCTCCGACCTTCTCCCTCCAACCCCGGTGTCCATCTTGTCCCTTTCTCCTTTTCTTCTTTCTCGTGTCTGTTTCGCTTCGATTCGAAACGGTTCGCAAGTCGGTGTCGCTGGGTAAATACCAGCGTGCGGGCGATCTTTGCATGGGGTGGTCGTAAAAAATGGTCGTATTCAAAGTCCGGCACCGCTTCTCTGTTCCACCCTCGCTCCCTCTCGCCCCTTGTTCGCGTCCACCTCCTCGTTGCGACCACAGTGCAAAGTTTCTGAAGCGAGACAACCCGCAATATAATGCCACCCCTAGGAACGGTACCGGAGACTCACACCTACGGCTCTTCCTGGATCTACCCCTTTTTGGGTTCCCCAGAACTTTCTGCTTTTCTTTCGACTTCTCTTGAGTTACACGTAAAGATACCCTGTAATTTCTTGTGAAACAGCGAGCAGAGAATTGAAGTTTTTAGTTTTTTAATTGGTCTTTAGAAAAATGGGATCTGAAAATTTCCTGCCGTTACTTTTCTCATAAAGGTATGAATTCTTTCATTTTTTAATTTTCAGAGTTTCATAAGGTTTTTTGATTATTCGAAACTTTATAATTTTACAGTCCTACAGTTTTACAATTCTAAAATTGTTGAATTCTGCGATTCTGTACTTCTACAATTTTACAATTTTCTATAACGAGAAGAAAAGGATCAATTTCCACGGTGGTTTTTATCGAACACTGTACAGAGTAGAACAATAACAGCCTTATCGTAGTCACAAATTAAAAATAATTATTTTTTAAGGCTGATTCTTAATCAGGAAAGGGTAGATACACGCAGGGGTTGTTTTCTCAGAGAAAACGACACCCATTATCCTCCCCAATAAGATTCTTGTCAATGAATTATAGGCTCTTTCACAGATATAAGAGGATTCCTTTTATTGCACATCAACCCTTTTTCCTAAAGCTACCACTTTGTCAAACTGCTTTTATTTTTTCGTGGATAACGCTTCCCGTAAGCTACGATATCAAATGTCCTAAGCTTATCTTAACGGGAATCCTTTAACTTTGAATTAAACATTCTATGCCTTTTCTTTCAAATTACACGATTTTTGCAGTATTTGCAATTTTTATTTAGAAAAAGCATAACAGAAATTTTTAAACAGTTTTGTTGTATTTTATGAAAGACAATATTTTGCTTTTTGATGAGAAATTGCAACAATGTGTTTATAAATTTTATTTATTGAACAAATTAAAAGAATGACAGAATTATTTATTGGAGAAATTAAAATTAAAAGAAGAAAGAAGAATATAAAAAAAATATCATAACTTATTAATATTACAGAATTTGATTTTTCAATATAATTCACGTAAACAAGCTTATAAGTAAAATTATAATTGTACACAATTATAATAAAATTGAGTTATAGTAAACAATAAAATTATGATTATACTAAAATTTTGATGCAAAATAATTTTTCAAAATATCCTCAAAAGTCAATCACAATACAAATTCTTTGAACAAGTTTTTTCCAAATGAATTCCTTTTTTTAATTCTAACGAATTCTCGAAGGGATTAATAATTAAAAGTCAGGTTCCGTGATCCGATGGTCCCGTACATTTTTGTCTCCCCTTGGCGACCATTTCCGTGGCATTAGGTTCCTTATTTATGGACTTTCATTAAGATAAAGAAAAGTAAAGGGGAAGGGTTGCCAGCGTCCAAACGCCATGTAATTATTTTCACCAAGGTTTCGGTTGTCTTTCTCGATTCTTTCTCGAACACCTCGGGAAAGAAAGGGGATTCGATGCAAATAACTAACAATGTATTTCGACATCGATCTTCTTTGCGTGATGCTACGAAACTTTCCACCCTTTTGTTCTTATGTAAAGAAACCAATGAATCGTTTGGACATTTTGTTTCAATCATTTTGACATCTTTAATAAGTTGTCTTTTTACTTTTCTGCTTTACAAGTTTTACTTCTTCCTAATATACACTAATTTTTTAAACGGTGGGAAAAATAAAAATTTTTAAATCATTTTAAGAAACATTGTAATGCATTTTTGCGAAAATGATACCTTACAAAATGTCATAGATACTATTTTTATTTTTCTCACCCTCTAAAAAATTAATGTATGGTATAAAGAAGTAATTTGCCTTATTTTGACAAGTCAGCAACTATAATGAAACTTGTTCAAATTTTTAATACACTTTAATTGTCCAATTATAGTTTGCATAGAAAAATTTCTGAGTACAAAATTGACATAAAATTTCTAACTGCATCAGACAAATGACAAGGGGTTTCCACTGACTATTTTTACAATTTTCTCCAAGAATTGAAACTGCAAGAAGAAATTAGTAGTGTCCATTTGCCCCAACGTAACACAATAGCGAGGTTTGATTTTTCAAGCGTTTCTTCCAATTACAAAGCAGTCACGGTCCGCGCATTCCGATGGCAGAACTCTTTCGCCGAAAGTTGTTTCAAAGTTCACGGGACAATAGACGTGCGATATATAGGTATACACACCCTTCTCTGGCTATTTCTCTCTCTGGCTGATGGTAGATACAGACCGTACGAGAGGGAAAGGCGTGTATGTGTCGAGTGTACTAGCTAGTGCTGACCAATGTTCGTCCGAAGATACGGTTGACGGGTCCGGTAGCGTGTGCTAGCCTTCACGTCACCTCAACTTCAACGTTTTCCCACACCCTTTCTCACCCAGTCGCATTCAATTTCACCACCTTCGTCTACGTCGTGACCCAGGCCGGAACAATCGCTGAACCTGTTCGTAACTTGGAACAAATGAAAACTTCCCAGGGGTTCGAACACTTGTGCCCGGCAACACGATGAAACCTGCGGAAAGTTTACGCGAAAATAATACCAACGTTGTTACAGATAAGGTATTTGGAAGGAGTGCGATCGAGGATACGTGTAATGGCGGTCGCAAAAATAATATTACTGTGCCAATTTCTCTTACGCATATGACAGCCAAAAGATTGTATTTTTGATATCTGACATCAAGGTCCAACTTCAATCGTCATCCCTGATCGCTAACTAATCGCAGAACTTTCAAATTTCGTTTTCAGATTAGAGTTTTCAGTTTCAATTTCGAATTTTATTTCGGTAACATTTAACTAGAAATTTTAACAATTAAGAGGGTATTTTACCCCATGGATTGTCTATTTTAATTTCTCATCGGCTACGTTGCTAAAAATCTGGATTTCTCGGCCAACAGATATTATGTGAAAGCATCAAAGTTGTAAGAAATCTGATCAAGTGAACAGGTAATGTTAACACTTAACCCATTGACTGCCAGACATATTTAGAGCGTCTTGCCCTGGGTGCCAAGGTTTTATTTTGAAGAATACATACATTTATATACATAAAATTTTATGTAATGATCTAATCGTATAAGTTCTAACTTTTATAATAAAAATTGAAAATTAATACGTTTTTTTACTCCATATAAATTCCTCATTCACCTTTTTAAAATATTTTCATCTGAAATGGCCATTTGTAATTAATCCAAAATTGCAGCACGCACTACGAGATATCTCGTAGCTGGCAGTTTTGATACACACGCTTACTACGAGATATCTCGTAGCTGGCAGTCAATGGGTTAACATGGATAGTGCAAATTTATTTTTTTTCTGAAACCATGTAGATTTTTTAGTTACATTTTTGTTATGCTGTGTTCTTCATTTTTAGATCCACTTTTAACTTCCAAATTTGAGAAATTTGTAAATTTTTGTAATTTGTAAAAAAAGCCTAGTGTTAATAAATGCTAAGAAAATAAATATGAACATTAATTGGAACTATTTTATTACTTTCAACATTTTTGAATTTCCAAATTTTACTTCTGTCACAAAAATAATTGAATATTTCAATATATTTTATGAATCTCTATAAAATAGAATTTTTATGAATTTCTGTTCTATCTTTTATAATTAACTAAAATCGTAAAATTTAATGGTTCATATTTTCTTATAAATATTTTATTTTACGTCCATTTTGTATCAGAGTCTGTCATAATATGGACATTGTATATATATTTCTTGATATATTAAAAATAAATAGTACTAACATTTGCTTTATTACAATACAATTTTAATTTCAAAGATTTAGAAGTATTCGGAACGAAATAGTACAAGAATTTCACAGATAAAGTGTATCGTCATACAATTTTGGTTCCATAAGGTTACACAAGATGGCAGCACTCCACAGCGCATAATATTCACCAAAATGACGTTCATTTTCTTCGAAATTCTTGTTCCATATACTATCACAATCACTCTAAATTCATGTAACAACTCTAAATATTATTTTCTATGTTATATTAGTTATTATTCAAAAGATAGAAATATATCCATCCATTAATAATACAATTTTGAAACGAGACGTCAAAACTATTGCCTTATTTTGCACCTAATTTCTTGAATACGATGAATTCAAATATATTGCATATTTCTCGCATTTTATTTAAAAGATTATTTATATTGCTTGTCTGTAATGTAGGAATTTTAGAACAGCCATTCAATGGTCATTTTTCACACATATTTTATTTTAAAAGCAAGTTATGATTATAACCTTGAAAATATTTTATTTGAAATTTGCATAAATAATTTGAGAATTTGTCTGATCGAATAGACGCATATGTTCGAACAGTAATCACACGTGTTTCAACATTTATTAAAATAATAATAGCTGTTATTTTTAATAGATTCTACACTAATAAAAATGTATTACATTCTGACTGTTGTACAAAATATATAAAACACGTAAAACATATTAAAACAAGAGCAATATAAATTTAATAACGAACTATTAAAAAGAGTTTTAGATTTATAGATCATTGATTTTTGTGGATCAGCGACATCTATAAAGTTAATTCACCTTTCTTGCAAATGTATTTATTTATAAATCAACAAAACTTCTCTACACTCTGCAATTTATTTAAACAAAGTACACGTTACTTTACCACAAACTTTATTAACAAATTTTCTAAAAAAGAGCACACATTGTTGCAGTCAGAAATTATATTCGAATCTGTCAACTGACTTCTGATTCACTCAGAATCTGTCAACAGTTTGTTTTCATTAATTTGCATAAAACAGTTACAGAAATATTTAGAATTTATTTCGCTAACAATTTCACCCTATTTGAAACGAGGGTATTATGATTAGTTCAGATAATCAATGTTACGTATCAGTATGGTTGCACGGAAGTGACTAGTACAAACGGATGCCGGAATCGACTCCGGTCAAGGAATACTGGTAAGTCATTTCGAAATAATAGTGCTAGGTGGGTGTTATGCGAGTTTAAGGTCTCGGCCGGTCCTTGCACGAGGGCGAAGGTGGCGAACGACGGTTTAGGGGTGTAAGACAGGCTGACCTCGGGTCGTGACCCCCATTTATACTCTATTACCACTACATTAGTCTTCATTGCGAGGATTTATGATCCTTATTCGAGTACCAGGTGGACTGAAACTTGGAATTGATTGTTAAACGGTAGATCCGATTAGACGTCTTATGATTTCTTTCTTTGATGAAAGTAACATGTCTTCTCTACATATCAGACTATTATAAACATTATTTTTTATAGTGATTCTTCACTGATTTACAACTGCAAACAGTAGACAAAATAATAGTAAACAAGTATTATATAACAGTATGCAATATAGTATTAACTAAATATAAATATTAAATACTGAATATAAGAGATGATGACAAACGACTGGTAGAAAGTGACCCGTTTTTGTATTATTACAGACAATTAAACAATTTCTTTCTCAGTTGCATCTTTCTTTAAGATATGCATATCTCAATGATTTTGTTACAATAAATGTTCTCTGTGTTTGACATTATTAAGCTGTTAAGTATTGAAACGTCACATGTGACTATTATTCGCAGAAACATGTGTTTATTCGACCAGACAAGTCCTCAAATTATTATAACGACTGGAAAATTTGTTAATATAATTTGTAGTAAAGTAACGTGCACTTTTTTGAAATAAATTGCAGAGGATAGAGAAGTTTTGTCGATTTATAAATAAATACATTTGCAAGAAAGGTGAACTAACTTTACAGATATCGCTGATCCACAATCAAAAATCAATGATCTATAAATCTAAAACTATTTCTAATAGTTTATCGTTAAATTTATATTGCTTTTGTTTTAATATGTTTTACGTGTTTGATATATTTTGTACAACAGTCAGTTCAATATTAATAAATATTGAAACACATTCGCAGAAATATATGCGTCTGTTCGACCAGACGAATTCTCAAATTATTTATGCAAATTTCAAATAAAATTTTTCATTTTATTTTCCATCTCGAAAATTTCTCATTTCCTATTGAGAGTGTTCATAAAAACTGCTAAATGCTAAACGCGAAATAATCGCCATGGAAAAAAACGAGTACTTTTCGAGATAACAACTGATAATTAAATAAAAGAAATCAATATATTCTTATTTTGTGCGTTGCCCGTAACTCAGCTACATCATCAGCCCCCAGTCTGTAATTTTTAATTACCCTTATCTGAGAGGGTGGCACGCCATCCTGAAATATCCACCCTCTCCTCCCCCACCTCAGTCCGGAATCACACGCCGATGTAAATTACCAGCAGCAAACCCGAGACTTTATCTTCTTTATCTGGCGAGTATTTTAGCGGTTATTTTTTCCGGCGCCCGCCACACTTCCGACCACTCGGTGCGACGATGCAGAAATGGAATTAGCTACTTTAAACGAGAAAATTTTTAATTATTCCTTATCGAAAAGCAATCTGACCCCACTCTACGCGCCCTCAGTAACTCTCCCGACACGTAGCGTAAGATGCAGTAATAATTTCGTACTGTAAGGTTATTATGCATCCTTCGTCAATGTGGAAAAATCATTTTAGAAACAACGACATACAAAAGGGCTTTTACTTGTGAAAGAATGTCACTTGACATTTATAAAAACATTCATAACAATTAATATTTATAAAAACATGAATTGTTTGAAAAATTGAAAACATTCTTTGGGTAGAAGCATTGTGTCTTGTGAAATACAAAAGTATATTGTCGACCATTGTCTATACATACTAGGTACTTATTACAATTTTAATTATACTCATCTTAATTGACTAAAATTTTATTTTACTTTTCGCACACATTTTAAGAAAATCAACAAAATACCATGTACCTCTTCTACAATTGTAATCAAATATTTCTAATTAAAAATAAAAATGAAAATTTGTAATTTAGGTCTTCTTAACGTTACAATTGAAAGTCAGTAAAATGTAAATGCGTAATAAGCGAAAAATGTATCGAAAACAACATGGCGGAAAGAACGTAGATTTTAATAATTCAACACATTTGATGGAACGCGAAGAGACAAGGGGACTTATTAGCCCGAGAAAGCGATAAAAAGGAACTTATTACTTATCCAGCCCTTCCTACCTCCCTTTCCCATTATCCACCACCCAGCCTGAAGAATATTCATCGAGATGCTTTTGAACGTAAGATCGCAACATGCAACGTTAGGGAGTCTGTCAATTTCGGAATATTCGTATTGAAAGGCGGAGAAAAGCTCGACATCAAATATACATCACTTTCGGGCAAACCCTCATCGAGTTATTCCGCCAGGTCGTTTATCCATTATCAAATATAGAAGTCAACGTGCAAAAAGAGAAATTCAATTTCCATCATTATCGATTTTTACTGTTACGATTTTTTTATTCGTTTCAAAATAGCTGTGTCAATTTGAAACAGTGATACACTGTTTTACGAATGGTGAACAGTGGTGATTTAGCGGTGACAGCATATTTTCGAATTTTTTTGGGGTTTAATGGCTGTTTCGTTCTATTCTAAGCAATGAAAATTCGAGACAACTCGTATGGAATGATAATTCAATACCAAGATTTGTAAATGTATTTTGAAAGTAGTAATAGCACTTACTGATAGTAAATATAAAGTATTAGATTGATATACATATAGTGGTACACATATGTATATTTTATTCATATAGATATGTGAATATGCATATGTACTTATCAAGTTAATACAGTAAATACGTAGCAATATATCAAGAGACATATAATATCGAATATATAGTAATATATTGACATGAATATAATAGTAAGTATGGAGGTTCACTCACCACCATCTAAATTTGTGTTATTCTCATAGCAAACAATGTTTCAGATGAAGTTGAATGATTTTTTCACATAAATAGATTAATACTTTTTTGTAAAGAATATGAAGGAGTATCAGCTGATGCAATAAAAAATATATGATTCCATTTAAAAAAAAAATTAATGACCTTCATATGTCCTTTACACCTACAAGAAAAATATACCATCAGTATATACCCCTCTCAAAACCATTCAACTTCATCTAAAACATAATAACGCAAATCTAGATGGCAAAATATAGTGAGCCACCCTGTATAATAGCAAATATATAGTAATATATTAACAATCATATAATAACAATTAGAAATATATTAACGTGAATATAATAGTAAATATATGTATAACATATGTAGGGTGTTATCTCTAATGATGCTAATGTTCTATCTCCTCGTAGCTATCTGAAGACTTTAGGACAAAAATCACAAAGTACATAACGCAAGAATATAGTGTATGCAATAGACCAGAAAAATACTCCTCACCCTTTGAGTGCCATGTGTACCTTAACATAGAAATCCAAGCCTCCAAAAAACCACAAAAGTCACCACAAAAGACTTTTGTATTCCACAAAAGTCATTTATAACTTTTTATAGAATGACAGTCAGTGAATCGCATTCCCATTTAACGGCCCGCGAAATTATTAAGTACGTCGAACTGTCGATGGTGGTTGTAAATAATGAAAGAGGTCGAAAAACGGTGGAAGGGGTGTAAGAGGGTGAACATAACTCCGGCGGCAATCCATTGCCATTTAGAAGTTTTAATAACATTACGATATATAGTATGCATATAACGTGGCTCCCTCGAGTAAGGAGCTAAAAAATCGACAAGAGGATGGAGGAGAGCTCATTCCGTTCCTAAGTCGTTCCACTTGTTCCTGTCCCTCTTGTTTCCATCGTCACGGTTCTCTCGATTCCTGGCAACCGCCGAGAAGAAGACGAACAGGACGAGGAAAAGGAAGAAGAAGAAAGTTTATAAAATATTTAAAAGTACGGAAACATCTCCTATCGCCCAGGGCGATAAATTTCCACTTACATTTTATTTTCGTTTCGTTCGCAACGCTCGACAACGGAGAGTTACGGGGGATGGGACAGAGGGGGCGAAAGGGGGAAAGGGATGAAGAAAAGACAACGGAGACGCCGTGGGGAAAAGCTCAAGACCAGCCAGGTTTTCTTTCCACGAGATCTGTTAAGAGACCAGGGGTGTGGTATTTAGGGTACATCGCGGGATTTAATTATGGATGATAGAAATCGCGGAAAAATCACCGTGGTTAATTGAAAAATTCATTTTTCGTGTTTCAGTAGGTTCTGTGCTTCTTTTGGAACGTATAAACGATGTCTGTATGGTATTATGTGGTTAATTTAAAATTGTACAAGATACATATCAAAGTCCACATCTCCAAATTTTTTATTACTTCGTACTGAAATGTTTTTATTGAACAGATAAGGGTTAGGGACTTAATATGTACTGTCCTAATTTTTAAATGCGTAATTTGGACATATTAATTTATTCTTGTTGATTGTTCTCAGAATAGAAAGTTAAAGAAGATTTTTAACAACGTTAATAATTAAGGAGGTAAAGTCAAGATAAAAAATAATGGTGTCTAGTATTATTCTTACTTAATACTTTTTGTATAATTTATCTTGTAATGTAAGAATATGAAAATATAATATTACTGCATTTATGATAGTATAGTGATAATATACAGAGTGTTCATTCTAACGTTGCACAAAATTTTCAGGTTCTTTGTAATAGTTTAATAATAAAAGTTGATTACTATAGTTTAATAATGAAAAATTATTAACTATAATTTATTTGTATTGAGTGGATTATTTATGATAATATATATTCTGAAAATATTTTAAATGTCTTGACATGACTTTTATTCCACCTTCTTGTATAGAATGTGAAGTCAAGAACAATGCATATCGCTTTCATTCACTATGTACTTTTACAGTAATAATAATAGTAAGTTTGAAGTATTAATATATAGTAACAATTATAATACTAGCAAGAAAATAATAATATATAAGTCTTTTCTAAATAACAGTACAGCACATTTTTAAACTATTAATTATATTATTTTTAAAATTGTAAAATTACTTCCATGTGATACTCTGAACAATATAACAGTAATATTAAAAATTGATTATTAATATCAAAATTGTTTCAATTTTCTTAGTATACATATATTGAATCCTCGTTCCATTTAAAAATATAATCCTATAACTTTGCAATATAAATTTTCAATATGCAGACTTGTCAAAATATTTTATCCTTCTGTGATTTTTTGGGAATCTAAAAGTTGTTATACACTTATACTTCGGAAATGTGATTGGCATATCTAGGTTCGGGTAAACTCAATTATTTTGAGTTACATAATGGAGTAGTAAAATGGCTGCAAAAGTTTCATAAGTCATATTTTGAATTGTTAATATGTGACCTAGACTACGAAAGTGCGGTTAATATATTAAGATATCGAAGAAAAAAGTATCTTCTTTTCTAATGAAGTCAGGTATGAATCTCTAATTTTATTCAGTGCTTCAAAATTTTAACACGTGAAGTATAAAAACTGAAAAATTAGAGAAACCTGAATATAAATGTAAATAAAATAATTTTCAGAAAAAAAAATACACCGACTTCGAAATGCACTAAAAAGTATAAAATAATTTCTATTTCCTAATGAAGTAATTTCTATTTCATTCAATCATACAATTACGTATATGAATGAAACCTATTTACTCGTTAGGTAGTAAATTAAATATATTTCAACCTTTTCGGAGGCGGCGCAAAATCAAAAATACATCAGTAAACGCTGTTGCCAATAATTAGTTGATTGTGGTATGACGTATTGCATATTAATAAATCCTGAGGAAGAATATGAACCATTTATTGTAGAATGAGAGTGTAAAATCAATGGTAAAAGGCTAGATACTTTTTATGAATCACTTTTATAGTGATATTTTGTAGTTGCTGATATTTTGATTTTTAAATTCAATTTAATTCTAGTTTGATTTTAAATTCTAAAGTATATTTTTGAATTTTGATTATCATTTTGGTTATTGTTTGAACTATTGCTTTGAGTATCATTTATACTATTGTTTTGACTATTATTTGAACCATTATTTGAACTATTATCTTGAGTATTATTTTGACTATTATTTTCCCTATTTTGTCCACTGTTACTTTGACTATTACATTCACTATTATTCTGTAGATCATTTTGACTATTATTTTCATTATTATTTTCACTATTATTTTTACTATTATTTTCACTGTTATTTTCACTATTTTTTTCACTATTATTTTTATCATTACGTTCACTATTATTTTCATTATCATTTTGACTATTATTGTCACTATTATTTTCATTATCATTTTGATTATTATTGTCACTATTACTTTGATTATTATTTTGACTATTATTTTGACTATTATTTTGACTATTATTTTGACTATTATTTTGACTATTATTTTGACTATTATTTTGACTATTATTTTGACTATTATTTTGACTATTATTTTGACTATTATTTTGACTATTATTTTGACTATTATTTTGACTCTTATTTTGACTCTTATTTTGACTATTATTTTGACTATTATTTTGACTCTTATTTTGACTCTTATTTTGAGTATTATTGTGATTACTATTTTGATTATTATTTTCACTATTATTTAGACTATCATGTTGCTCATTCTTTTATCTATTACATCTCAAATTTTCTTCCTAGATCTCAACATTCTCTAATATATTACCGAGGGTAAAAAAATGGAGTCAAGAAAGGTTCAAGCCATCCGTCTTCAGGGTCTCGATGGATTCGCATCGATTTCCATAGCGAGGCGAACAAGAATGTTTTTCCTAAGACAAGTTACAAGCTATATGTACATTTTCCGGTTGACGATGCGAGACCTATTTAACGGACGCGAGTCCGGTAATGGGATTCGAACTGGTTGCCCATGGGAGCCATTCAGATCCGTTCGCTTCATCTTCTTTCACCGCGTTCGAGGATATCTCCATGCAAGAAAAAAGATGGCGTTGCATCAGTCATTTGCTCCTTAAATTCAACATTTCGTAACGTATTACAAAACAATGACATTTTTAATGTCATTTAACTTCACTTGTTATTTAAATTTCAATAAATTGGTATGGCACTCCTAGAAAATAAAATTGTACAAAACTTTCGAATCATAACCTCAATTTCAGTTACGTTCAACTTCAGTTTCTTTGATTACAAGAAGCATTTGCTGTCTCAAAAGTACAAACATATTAACAAATCGTTAGAAAACAAATGCAGGTAAAAGTGATTCTAAAATCTTTGAGCAATAAAACATAACCTAAATGCAAAACAATTAAAACAAAATGGTGTCGTCAAATTAGACATTCATTCTTATACCAAAAAATAATATGTAAAATAATTTGAAATTCAAAAAAACTTTCAAAATTGATTTCCAAACTGTTGAACCTAACTTGTCGAAAAGTACTAACGTTATTAATAAAAATCGACAGACATTTGAAAAATACCTCATCAAAATTTGTAACTTAAAATGAGAATAAAATAGTACCTATAACCTATAAAAGGTTCGGTTCGGTTCAGAGTTAACGCATGATTCTTGAAGAAAAGTACACTATGAGTATGTGTATTATTAACTATGGACAATGTAACGTAGGATTTACCGAGAGAAAACCACGGTGGTTTTCAGGGACAAACTAATTCCAGTTCCGCGGTTTCCTGAGAAGCGCAAAACAATACGTGCCGTTCAAACGTGAACGACAATGTTGAGTGGTTTTGGTTACCACTCGGTTTGCGGTTCATTTGTCAGCAATCCGTCTTCCGGTATCAGTGGTCCTTTAAATTGGATTGAAGGACCAAAAACATTGTCCGTGAATTTAATTCTGCTCCACTAAAAATTGGATTCGCTAAATTAACCACTTTACTGAAGACGTTTATACATCAAAGTATGAGAAACGTATATAAATTATATTGCAAGCTTCCACTATATTTATGTGTCCACATATAATTTCATATATATTTATTAGAAAAAAAATTTATTGGAACTTTATTCAATATAGCTGGTTTACATATGCACATATAAAATAAAAATTATATATATAAAATAGAAATAATATTCAAGGCTAATGTATCTATCAAGAATTTATTTAACTTTCATTTTATTAAACATGTCACAAAAATCGAGGAAATATGTATATCGTCAAAATTGTAGAAAATCGTTCTTTTTCAAGAACAGCTAGAACCGCAGACTCGTAAAAGCAATCAGGTGCATTAAGACCCGCCCTTTTCTCACAGGCTCTTCCTTCGGCGATAATTTAGCGGTCAGCGAAGATTTAACGGCAAATTAACTAATAATTACCCAGGAACCTTGGTACCGGACGTTACCATAACTGGAATGCAATTGTATTTCTCGAGTTCGATAATGGGAATGCAAGAGCTGCGAGCAAGAGCCTGGACCACCCCGCCTCAATTATCGAAATAGCAATTAGAATAAATCAAAAGTACGCCAACATACAATCGAGCCACCAATTTGCGGAGAAATACCAGTATGTAACGCGCCTTGTTCCTGATGCGACGAATTAATACCTTTGCAAGTGTCACAAGAACACTATTTGCTATGTACGTAAATTTACGAACATTATCTAACTTTAAAACGCAACCTAACTTTTTATAACTGGCCTTATAATGTGACCTTACTTTTTATAACTAATTTTAAAACATAACCTAACTTCTTATAACTGACCTCATAACGTAACCTGACTTTTTATAATTAAACTTATAATGTAACCTGACTTTTTATAACTAATCTTAGAACATAACCTAACTTTTTATACCAACCTTACAACGTAACCTAACTTTTTATAATTAATTTTAAAACATAACCCAACTTCTTATAAACAACCTAACAACGTAACCTAACTTTTTATAATTAAACTTATAATGTAACCTGACTTTTTATAACTAATTTTAAAACATAACCTAACTTCTTATAACAGACCTTATAACGTAACCTACCTTTTTATAATTAAACTTATAATGTAACCTGACTTTTTATAACTAATCTTAGAACATAACCTAACTTTTTATACCAACCTTACAACGTAACCTAACTTTTCATAATTAATTTTAAAACATAACCCAACTTCTTATAAACAACCTAATAACGTAACCTAACTTTTTAGAACCTCATAACGTAACCTAACTTTTTATAACCTTATAACGTAACCTAACTTCTTACAACTGACCTTGCAACATAAAAATGTGTAAAAGCTACATTACAAAAGTATTTAGAATTCTGTAAATGTATCTAAAATTCGAATGACCATTCTCGATTAGGGTAACCGCCGTCAACATCTTTATCACTTATTCAACGCGTGATCACTTTAACATAGCATGTCATAAGCAGCCTCGAGGACATCGAACAACCCTCCAGAGACGTCCTATTTGCCGAAATGCACCCCGAACACGATCCACCTGCTAGCTTCACCTTTCGTGAGGACGACATCGTGACAGCGGCGTTGTTCGCGTGACCCTTTCTCGTCATCACGATAAGTTGGTCACGTTGTTGGCCACCCCATGGGCAACATAACCGAAGCTGAGTATTGGGTCAAGTTGAAGAAAATTCGTCCGGAGAAGAGAGAAAAGATCAGAGGAGGATGTTCAGAAAGTCGAGAGCTGTCCCTGACGATCACCATAATTGGATGAAACATCTATTCTGGGGCTGTTCTTCAAATTGTAATGAAGATGTAGAATAGGTACCTTCGTAGCTTTTATGTGACATATGTGATAAATGTTGTGACATTGTATATATGTATATATATACTGCAATGGGTGAACATATATCACTTGATAAAAGCTACGAAGGTATACACATATGCACCTTAACTTTAACACATATGACTACCCACATGTGTTATTTTTCCTACCAGCAAAATCGTTATATGTCAAATATTTGATTATTTAAAAAAAGACGCATAGTTAAGTAATCCCAAGACTATACACATATGTACCTTAACACATATGTAGACTACCTACATGTGTTATTTTTCCTACCAGCAAAATCGTTATATGTCAAATATTTGATTATGTAAAAAAAGACGCATAGTTAAGTAATCCCAAGACTATACACATATGTACCTTAACACATATGTAGACTACCTACATGTGTTATTTTTCCTACCAGCAAAATCGTTACATGTCAAATATTTGATTATGTAAAAAAAGACGCATAGTTAAGTAGTCCCAAGACAACAGGGTCGATTTGTTCAATGCACAGCGTTAGCATGTGACGCAAGATCGAAAGATAGATTGTCAACATCGTACAAGATCGGAAACCAGGTCGAAAAGTGAGAGCCACTGTGCTTCAGTGGGCGACCGCAAGAATTTATCCGGTCAAGAGGGACGAGAGTGGTTGGTTTATCAGTCTACCCCTTCCTGAACACCAGTCGACTGGACGAACGTTAAAGGGGTTGGCTTTAGTGCACCACTGGACAGCACTTGATCTTAGAGTAGCGGCCACCGGTCGGCTCAAACTACCCCAACCCACTACCCTTGGACGTTGGTGGTTTTGCTGGTGCCGAGAGGGTTAAAGGCTGTCGCGCCAACGAGTTGGGTAAACGGCATTTAATAGAGGATGCTAATGTCATCTGTGCAATTCGAGAGTACCTGTTCGATGTTCTTTTCTCTGCGTCATTGGGCAGAGGTCAAAATGGGTTTCAGAAGAAAATGAACGTTAAGTATACAAGACTATTCTACTTCATGAAAGAATGTGGAAGAATATGGGGAAAAGATTCTAGCCTCCGCATTTAATTGTACAAAACAGAAGCTCGTCAGATATCACCGGAATTGTTGGTCAGGTGAAGCATGATGTCGGAAGTCTTTTTCTATATTGTTCACGGTGAATAATGAGAGCACTCAGTCATTCCTTCCAATTTAAGTGTAACGAGCCAACACCGATACATTCCTTCTTATTCTTTTCCTTCGTCCACAGCCCGGTCGCGCCACTTTCTACGCCCGGCTCCCGATGTAATCCTGCACAATCCAGACATTTTTCACCATTACTCCAACGGCCGTGGCGATGGCGGGCAAATAATTAATTTCTCACGAAACTAACGAGCGTCGCTTTTCTCTTCGAGACTGTGTCCATGCTATACGCGGTTCAACGGAGGGAGGAAAAAAAATGTCATGGAGGCTTTCATTTTTTTAAGGGGTCGCTCTGATAATTGGGCTTCAACGATCGATCTTTTTCTTATATTTCTTCTCTTAAATTACCCCACGTTTATTTATTTCACTCGATAAAACTTGTAAACATAATTATTACAGTCATTCGATGTATTGACAGGTCTATGTGCAAACATAATTATTACAGTCATTCGATATATTGACAGGTGTATGTGCAAACATAATTATTACAGTCATTCGATATATTGACAGGTCTATGTGCAAACATAATTATTACAGTCATTCGATATATTGACAGGTCTATGTGCAAACATAATTATTACAGTCATTCGATACATGTCTACCAGGGTGTTCCAGTATTTAATAGCAAAGTATTCACGAATAAATAATTTTGTTAGAAATAATAAAAGTTAAGTTGATATTCCTTCCTCAACAAATAAATACAAAAGACCTCTAGAAATTTACCAAATTACTATTTACCAAGTTTCTTGGTGTAACATGTCGATAGGACTTTTCGAAGGTTTTGGCACAATTTGTTTCTTCCAATGGAAAATTTTCGACAAAACATTGAACGTCGGGAATTCCTGGCCGACAACACGGAAATAGTTCGGCCCGCTGTAAGTTGCTCGCCAAAAGGGGGCGACAGAGGTAAAAGCAGGGAACTCGAACGGTCACTTGAATTTGTGTAGTGTGAACGCAGGTCAGACCAGTAAATCCACCCTTTCATGGTCTCTTAGCGAACTCTAGCTCATAGATCGTCTGAACTATCGCGAAACAACTCACCCCAATCCACCTCCCGAACTACCCTTCAGTGCTTTGGCACCCTCATAAGGAAGTCAGAATCCACTTGTCTGATCCTCAAGGAGCTTCGATCATGCGAATTACTCACTGGTTGACGATAAAACGGTAGCCGGCAGATGTAACGGAACGACTGAACGTCTTAGGAGGAGAAAGTGTTTAAGCTAAATTTTGTAATTATTGCCTGGTTTGACGTTTTATCTTGTTTTGTCAAATTGTATTATTTTTAGTAATATTTCAGAAATAAACTTCATTTTTGAAGTTCATGTTTGAATTTTTTTTAAATATGTTTGATTTTTGTTTTGAAAATTCATGTTTGAATTTTTGTTAAATATGAAGTAGTGTTAATTTAGTTCTTTGTTTAATAAACTCACAAGTAAAATTAGTGGAATTCGTGCATCAAGGTAAATTTGTTAAATGAATGTATTAGGAAAACTAATTAAGTTAATATATCAGGTAAATTAATGAAATTAATGTATTACGTGAACTTATTAAATTAATGCATTAGGTGAATTTACTAAATTAATGCATAAGACAAATTTATTAAATTAATACATCAGGTGAATTTATTAAATGAATGTATTAGTTGAATTTATTAAATGAATGTATCAGGTAAATTTATTAAATTCATGTATTAGGTGAATTTATTAAATTCGTGTATTAGGTGAATTTATTAAATTAATACATCAGGTAAATTTATTAAATTAATGCTTCAGATAAATTGATTGAATTAATACATTAGGTAAATTTATTAAATTAATGCATTAGGTAAATTGATTAAATTAATGCATCATGTGAATTGATTAAATTAATGCATTAGGTGAATTTATTAAATTCATGTCTTAGGTAAATTTATTAAATTAATGCATTAGGTAAATTTATTAAATGAATGCTTCAGATAAATTGATTAAATTAATACAGTAGGTAAATTTATTAAATTAATGCATTAGGTAAATTGATTAAATTAATGCATCATGTGAGTTGATTAAATTAATGCATTAGATGAATTTATTAAATTAACTCTAACTAAATTGATTAAATTAATGTTTTTATGCATACAATTTTATTACAAAAAATTTGTAATAAGTACCATAAAGCAAAAGTAGCATTACATTATCTTCGCGTATCACACAGAAACGACATGATAGCTCAAACATAACAAAATGTGGCGTCTTGCACAAGAAAATTGAACTTCGAGTAGAGCAAGAAAACGTAGAAAGAAGCTATCCTTCGTCAAAAAGAGGACAAAGATTTTTCAAACGAGAACAGCGACGATGCTGAACGTATTTTCTGTGGCCATTTATTCTCTGAATCCACAGAAGGATGGGTTAGGTGTTTGGAATGTCAAGATTGGTCTTGCTATGCATGTGCAAGAATGAAGACGGAAATGTAATATTAAATTTAAAATATTTAAAACAATCTTTCAGAATAGATTAATCATTTTTTACAGTGAATGACTCATTAATGTATTAAAAAAAATAGTTTTATTTAAAAAATGAAGATGAGCTTCATACTTTCACTTAGAAACAAATTTGTTGATATTAAATTCACTCTCGAAATTATTTAATATGTATTGGAAACATTTTTCGCTAATTTCAAAAATATTCAAGATGTCAAATATATTGATGTATACTGTTATTATTTATTTAACCACATTAAACTGCAGTGAATATGTGGACTATATAATTGAATTAAAAATTTCTAATCATAATTTATATGATTTCTCACAGTATGAGAATAGAAAAATGAAAAATATAAATAACTACACAAACTGATAAATAATTGTACGAATAATAATGAGTTAACGAATAAGGGGTTGTTTCATAATTTTGTCCATCATAACCTTAAATTTGATTCTGCCCAACAACATCCTTATGTTTAACAACGTATTACAGTTAAATACCGAACCGGAATAAAGTTGAAATTGGTTGAAGGCTTCTGATAAAACAGGATTCCAGATTAAGTATTAACAGACACATGCTTAGGGACGTGTAGTCCACATCAGCGGGAGTTTCGCGTAAGGCGAATTAAGCCGGGGAAAAATAAGCCAGCCACGTACGAACAAAGCTGTGGTAACGTTCTGGAATAAAAGTTGAAATCCGTCCCGTTTGCGTCACGCTGGAGGAGCTGTTCCTGGAGACTCCGTAACTCCTGGAATCCCGATTCAAAGTGTGCTCTTTCAGCTCGTAAAAGCTGGCATAAAATCGTCATCTAGCAACGTGGCCTGTTGGTCGAGTAAAAGGCCGAGTGTCGTCTCTGTAAAACGCGAGTTATGAATACGATCGATGCAACTACAATGCTTCAAGTTGAAAAATACGGGAGCAGGGGGTGGAAACGAGCTTCTTTCGCTTTAGCGAATTAGCATAACTTGCAATGCGATACGAACGTAAAAACCACTCCCATCCGCGAAAGCGTTCAGAATTGAAGCTTTATTGCCCAGATGCAGGGACTGTTACTTGGAATTAGCGACGTTTATGGAGCTTTGACGATGCATTTCCGATAAGAATTCAAAGTAGTTTGCAAAATACGAGTGCCCCTTAGACACTATAGTCTAAGAGTATAGAAATTGTTGAGTGTAGTAGCAATGTAACATTGAGATTTTCTGAGATTATTAATTACTGCTGTCTAAATATTTCATGAGCCATTTTGACATTTTGACATTTTGATATTTTGACATTCTGATATTTTAATATTTTGACATTTTGATATTTTGATATTTTGATATTTTGACAGTTTGACAATTTGACAGTTTGACAATTTGACATTTTAATGTCTTGACATTTTCACATTTTGATATTTTAATATTTTGACAATTTGACAATTTGACAATTTGACATTTTGACATTTTAATGTCTTGACATTTTCACATTTTGACATCTTGATACCTTGATATCTTGGTACCTCGATTTCTTGATACCTTGATATCATTGCACCTTGATACCTTGATCAATTGACACCTTGATACATTGATAGCTTGACATCTTGATACTTTGATATCTTGATACCTTAATACCTTGATAACTTGATATCTTGGTACCTTGATGTTTGGATATCTTGATATCTTGATACCTTGATATCTTGGTACCTTGATATCATTGTACCTTGATACCGTGTTCAATTGACACCTTGATACATTGATAGCTTGATATCTCGATACCTTGATATCTGAATATTTTAATACATATTTTTTTAAACAGCCTAATGCTGAGTCTATCAGTAATCTTGATACCTCCCCATTTTAATATTTTGTTTTAAGCAGTAATTTTTCCAGAGTCGTTCTCAATACGAAGAGTAAGTGACCCCTGAAGGTTGATTACCAAAGCTCCGATTTTTCAACGGCAGCGTTTCCGCGTGATTCGTGTCGTTCTATAGGCTTCCATCTTCGGGACGCTAATGGGTGCGTACAAATATTTCATTCCTTGCCAGGAAAATAGGCGCACGGCAAAACGACGTCGTCCGGAGGGGTGGCAGAGCAAGGGGATATTTAATGACGCGTGGCAATATTAAAATGGCATAAAAATGAGCTGTAATTTGTATCTGGCTTCAAAACTTGCTCCCTCCTCCTTCAATTCTTAGCCGCAACTGACTTATATTCCCTTCACTGACGCCCTTAGTATGTCGTATACTATTGTTATTAAAGGTCGCGAATGCACTTAATACCCTGGGAAATTGTCGTATTTCAGTATTAACGATAGCCACCCTAGATGAAATAAAATGTCGAGGGACGTTCAATTTTTGGTGAATTACGCGCCAAATCTGGTGAAACCAGTCATACCACATCTACTTTTGTATAGATAAATAAAACTTATAATACTCAAGTTTTTATATAAAGTATTATTTCAATAATACAATTTTGCAATTTTCATTGAAGTTGAATATGGATATTACTTTGTCAAATTTAAATGGTATTTGTATTATTGCACTGTATTTTGTTAAAGATAGAGTAGTGCTACTAAAGTATAATAAATGTGGAAATTCTTTATTAAAAAGTTCAAAAATATTCTGCATACGAAAACAAATGTTTAATGCTTGAAGAAAGAGTTTGATGAGTTGCACTACCTAAGAGGTTATTTTATAATAAAATATTATAGTAGTACTTTATTTTGAATATATTTTAATAATTTAGTCACATCTTGAATTTTCTGGCTCATTAAACTGATATATTTATTTGAAATAATGATATATAAGGTATCTTTTTATGTTGTCTCGTAAATTTGAACGAATTTTATTGATAGTTGTGTGGTCACAAAATGGCTGCCTTTGACGTCATGTTCAATTCATTTATATCATTGTCATTTGCATAAATATAATTGTACTATATGTTCGCTTCACAAACAACGTCCTGCATCATAAAATTAGACCTTATTATAAACAATTTTAAATATAACGAAATAAAGTCAAATGCTGCAATCAAATAAAGTCAAGTGTAGCAAATATAACGAAACAAAATTAAATGTAGCAAATATAACGAAATAACAAAAGTAACGAAAGAAATTATCGAGTTTTTGAACGATTTGAAATAAGAATAACAAAAACCCGGGCCGAGGAAGTAATATCGTCAACAATAAAGCTGCATTAGCACCAGTTGAACGATAGTCCTCCGCTTCTTCCTTGAAATCCTTCCGCACGAAAAGCGACGCGGATAAAAATACCATTTGAATATTTGGCGTACATCCTAAGCATCATTTATAACGCGTGACAATAAACTCTCCGACTGGTAGTAATCTTTATGGAGCGATACGAAAAGCATGTACATATCCTTCCCTTTTCCTTCCACGACCGTGGAACGGCTTTTACGATATGCTAAGCGTCGCCCTTTTGAAGAAATTCGAATCTTTATCGCCCCTGGCGAACATTTTCTACTCCCTTAGACATCGAATTAACGATCTGTGCTAACAAATAAACTACTTATGTGGCATGGTGTTTCTTTATGGGGTATTCCGTGGGTAATCATAATTGTCAAATTTTTTGCCATACTTTAATTGTCAAATTTTATGGCAAATTTTAATTTTTTAGCCCTATGATAAATTCTAATTGTTAAAATCTATGTTATATTCTGTGTTAGGTTGATGTATTAAATTCTAACCCTTTGCACTCGAAGGTTTGCAAACTTTAAAATATTAATTAAAATGTTAAATGAGTTTTGAAGTTCTATTCCTCTACTAATAATTTCCACTATTGTCTATTTCACTATGTTTATACATCACATGAGCACTATTATAGAATTAATTAAATAATGCTTATTTCAAATTATTGTATTAAATCAAATGGCGCCTCTCGAATGTAAAGGGTTAATTGTTAAATATTAAGTTAAATTGTAATTATTGAATTCTATATCAAAGTTTTTGTTATATTTTAATTATCAAATTTTATGGTAAATTTTATGTTGAATTTTAATTTTTTAATTCTGTAATAAATTCTAGTTGTTAAAGTCTATGTTATATTCTGTGTTAAATTCTAAATATTAAATTCTATGTTAAATTATAATTGTTGAATTCTATGTCAAATATTTTGTTGGATAATTGTCAAACAAATTATTGAAGTCTATGAAGAATCCTAATCATTAAACTCTATGTTATATTCCAATCACTAAATTCAAAAATTACAAACCTAAAACTGATGTTAGTTGAAGATATTTGTGAAAATAGTAAATGTTATAAGTACGATACATAATTAATCTAAAATTATAAGTAAAACAGAAAAGTAAATAGGCATATGGTAAAAGATTATACATCAATTCCCTCTTTCAATAAAAGTTAGCAAACCTGAAGAAAAGCATCTCTTAATGTAAAATAGCAAACTTGTGACCCAGTCATTGCACTACAAAAAAAAACCTTGATTTGCATAATTGATCTAAAATTATAAATAAAGCAGAAAACTAAACAAGCATAAGGTAAATTATTATATGTCGGTTCCTTCTTTCAATAAAAATCAGCAAACCTGAGGAAAAGCATCTCTTAATGTAAGATAGCAAACTTGTGACCCAGTCATTGCACTACAAAAAAACCTTGATTTGCATAATTGATCTAAAATTATAAATAAAGCAGAAAACTAAACAAGCATAAGGTAAATTATTATATGTCGGTTCCTTCTTTCAATAAAAATCAGCAAACCTGAAGAAAAGCATCTCTTAATGTAAGATAGCAAACTTGTGACCCAGTCATTGCACTACAAAAAAAACCTTGATTTGCATAATTGATCTAAAATTATAAATAAAGCAGAAAACTAAACAAGCATAAGTAAATTATTATATGTCGGTTCCTTCTTTCAATAAAAATCAGCAAACTTGAAGAAAAGCATCTCTTAATGTAAGATAGCAAACTTGTGACCCAGTCATTGCACTACCAAAGAACCTTGATTTGCTATTCTCTGACCAATTCTTGATTTTTCTCCCTAGCAGAATTTTTATGAGAAATTCTGCAAAATTCTGCAGCGCATATCAAAGTATGAAATGTGATGGGTATTAAACGTCGACAAGGTATGATTAGAAGGAAGAAACTCTGAATCTGTAAGCAACCCTTCGGAAGACGGTCCGATTCATCCGCACAGATATCAGATCGTCCGTTATCCAAATCTCTCGGGTTTGTTTATGGCGCGGTGACGTTAGAAGAGCGACGGAGAGGTTACCCAGACCCTACGAATTGGCTTTCATTAATCCGCTAACCCTATCTGGCTCGAACTCGGCACGGGTCGAACACAAGCAACGCCACGTACATATTGTAAATCGCGATACAAGCCGTATTCAGGTCGGCGCAGATTCTGAGCGAGTCGGTCGAGTCGTGAACTTAAATATTTCAGTGCTGGGCTCGCATTAAAGCAACCCTCCTTACGCTGCCTATTAACCTCAACGGCCGTTCTCACCGGCAAACCACCGCCATCTGTGGGCCAGCATCCACCGAACCACGAATCAACTGACTTTCGACCGTCCATCACTTGCATCGAGCTTCTCTATACGCGTCTCTCGCCGTGTAATTGCACGACAGAAACGTGCACACTATGTTTCCTGGCCTGGGATAGCTAGCGAGTCAGCATAATGACATCCCCTGATACGTAACCGACAGTTGACAAGCGTCCCCTTTTCCGTTAAAGGATTATCTTTCGACAAAGGGATGCAAGGAATTTTTCTTTTTAACATTTCTCTATTTTTCATCAAACTCAATATTTTCGTCTACAATTATAAGGTAAGTGTTCATAAAACGGAAGGCAGAGTATTGACATTTAGCTTGTTTTTTAATAGATTATATATACACTCGTGGCTGTCTAAAATCTTTTTATATGCATATTCAAAAATAAATATGATTATTCCCGAAATTATAGACTCTAAATTATACTGACATCTTTTTCTTCGTCAAAGAAGAAATCAGTAGAAATGGAAAAGATTTTTGCAAGAACTTGTAATCATTTATCCTCGCATTATAGAATTTCATTTCGTAACTGAAGTCTAAAGTTCATCTTCTGCTCCAACTCGTTCGACTACACCCCGCAAATTTTATAGAGGAAGCAACCCCCTTCAACATAGAAATTTATATTTTCGATTACCGTTACGAATTAACGATCGTGTGCAAGAGGGAGGAAACGCCTTATAGGGCAGCGAGAAATATCATCGAATAATGAATATTCATGGTGACGACTTGCAAAGCCATAATCAGAAATAGAAGGGAGTGCCAAAGTTGCTCCATGGAGAATCGCATGGGCTACCATATTTTGTTCCCCTTTCAAGAATGAATCTATACTTCCAAGTTCGATATTTCTCCCTTCAAGGTCTTCCAAATGTCATTTAAAACGAGCTAGAATTGCACGCAACATCGTGGTTTGATTCTATTTGGCAATTCAGTCAGCGGCTAAATAGTGAACAGCCTTTCGAGCGTTGAACCAGCGGGAAAGCGTTCAAGTGCATAATGTCGCTCGCACGTTGGACCATCGCGCGAATTATTGAACTAACTACGCTGTTATAGCACTAGCATTGTGCGATTGCGTAATATAATGCCGTTATCATGTTTCGGCGCGATACGCGCGGAAATATTTATCAATTCGGAACTTGCAGGAAAAATCGTTTGCCCATCCTCTGTAAATTCTCAAATTTTATTGGACAAATTTTTTGAAGAAACATATATTAGCTTTTTACAACTTTCATACATAAAGTTTCATTTTCATATTTTCATAAATAAAGAAAAATTATTTTGGAAAATATTGTAGGGAATTAAGTTAATACACAGAATAGGATTTTTTCATAAGAAACAGTTACAGTGATTTCATAAAACTTTCTATAATTAATATTAGTTAACATTAGTTAATATTTGAAGGGTTAATACGATATGTCTGTATGAAGCCTACAGATTAAATTATGTTTACAGATTTACATATAAATACCTAAAAATTCACAAACCAATCGAAGGATCAACAAAAACTGATCAGTCAACTGATATTAAAATTCTAAAAAGCGACATCAGGTGTCACCAAGGAAAAATGTAGACAAAAATAAAAATTCGAAAGCGTGTACTCATCTAGTCTTACTTTCAAAATTCTAATTTTGTCATAATTAAAAGTAACAAATTTTGAGAAGTTGCCAAGAGGTTAAAGCGAGTGAATTGATTAGTAAAAGCCCCTTCCATCGATTCGTAAAAGTAGAAATCAGAGAACGATTCGTCCCCCGTCCGTAATCCGAGGACTCGAGTTTCAGCGGCGAAGGCAAGGTAAAGGGTGGTGCAAGTAGGACGTGGGGTGAGCGCGGATGGCGTCATTATCTGGCGAGAATTTCAGAAAATATTCCAAGGCAAAAAGTATAGAGCGAGGCGTTTTAATTATCATTAACAAGGCCGGGCGTATAACTCAGAATTACGCGTTTATACGTAATAATACGTATGTATGTTAGAGGGTGTAGGTAGGCGGCGGACGCGTATATATACGTTCATATCCCGGACGGAAATGGCGCGAGGACCTACACGTACGTGTGGATACATACCTACGTAATACCTACGGATAGCCTCGACGGAACGAACGGACGTAGAGACAGACAGACGGACGGACAGCAAGAGATCTGCAACGCGCTGACTCCAGTGCCAAATGAGATGCGCCGCGGTGGGTTGTGGGGGTGGTTCCGCGCACCAGGCCGAACGAGGGTTTCCGGTGGTGTGGGTGGACCGGCTGCCGGGGCGAATTCCCACCTTACCAATCCTATTATTAACAATTAGCTCTAAACTACTCTTTGCATATAAAATCATCCTGCACACCTCATAACGCCGGAATGGAAATATACATACTGCATGGTCGTCCGTCGGCCATACCGTGAAAAATATGTCGCGGACGAACCGCGGAACCGACAGTTAGAGGGAGGGGTTCGTGATTTTACCGCTTCTCGATATCAAGCCTCGATATCACAATCATCTACGTATAAGCGAAATATTATCCGCTACCTCGAGAAACTCGCAGAAAAATTTTACTCGATTCAGCTTACGTATATCAACTCTCACTGAGGGTTAGGCTGATCCAGTCAATTATATCAGTAAATCAAACTGCGAAGTATTTGTTCCTCTAACCAATGTCCAAGTCTATTAACAGTTTCGTAACAAAAGAAATGAAGTCTTATATTTCATGTTTCTACCATTACATTAAGGCTTTATGTAAATGTAAAATTATTTTATTTCTGATTTTTCGTTATGAGACTATTAGCAATAGACTTGGATGTTAAGTTAGAGAAATAAATATTTCAAAGTTTGAATTTACTGATTGACAGGTTTAATCTGATCTCAGAAAGAAGGAAAATAAAAGGAGACGTATACACTGATGATCGATAAATCCCGTGGTTGAAGCCGCGAATTTTAAACCGACGGGCAGCGCCGTTAAGCAGCGGATATAAAAGGGCAATTGAGGGGCGAAGGGTGAATCAGGCCTGGCGTGAAGCCGTGAGGGGTTGAAGCCGGGACAAAAGTAATGCAATACCGGAATATGTCACGAATTAAGCGGGGAGAAACTGGGAGTACTCTCCGGCATCGTCGTCTTGGTAGTCGTCGCTTTTATTAGAATTATCTTTGTCACTTTCCCAAGTTTATATTTACTCCTTCTGCGAACCTCTTAAAGCTGTACCACCTCCGTGGCATCCACGCTTCCTTCAAAACCACCCTATTCCGCCTCCTAACGCCTGCACGATCCATCCCCGACGACCAAGTTACCACCCCCCGACACCCTCGTACTCTCGTCGAAGAAGCAGCTACTCGCTTATTATCTTTACGACTGAGAAGATGGAATTAAACTGAGTGTGCAGCCGAAATGTAATAATATTCATTACTATGCTAATGTCCGTGCGGCTCGCACCTCCTACGGTTATGGCTGCCGAAAACTTGCCTCGTATTTTTGTTATCTGACATCGAACACTGAGGCCTAACTTTGGTCGTCAGCCCCGATCGCTAACTGACCGCAGATAACTTTCTAACTTGTAGCTTTTAACTACGGATTTTGATAATTGAGAGGGTACTTTTACCTTTACCTAGTATTTCATCCCCTGGTCTTGTTTAATTTCTCATCGTGTCAAAATCTGAATTTCTGGACCATTAGGTGAAAGTACCACCAGTTGTAAATGTGATCAAGTATACAAGAAGCAATGGTAACATTTAAGGGTTAGGTTAGGTCTATGAAGACGACAAATACTCTAAGACCACGTAGATTCATTGGTAAAATTTTTGTTAAGCGTTGGTTCTTCATTTTTATGCACATTGGATTTTTTCTTGTACTCTCTGTTTTGATTTTCAGGTATTTTTTAGCAACTTCGAAACTGTGAAAATGGCGAACATGGAAAATATGAGATGTATGTGTTTTGAATAAAACCGTATGTTTATTTAATTAAAGAGTAATAGAAAAGATAGCAGCTACAACTTTATTGCAACAATCAGAACTATGGCTACAATATTAAAAGAAACAAAAATTTCTCACACGATACATAATTAAAGTACATTCGTTGATCAAATGCAAATCTTCCTATCATTTATCAAAAAAAGTCAACCAAAGGGTTTGATCTACAAGAAATGAGCAATTAATGTGAACCACGAAGTAAAGTTTCGAATTCGAAGGCAGTGAAAGAGCATAGATCTTTTGTTCAAAATGGCGGTCAGCTGCAGCGAATATAGTCAACGATTGCATGGAAGTTTACGACGAACATGAGAGGGGTAAAAAGGTGGGGGTTGAAACGTGTTGTAGTTATAACGAGGAGCGGAGTAATTTAACCCTTCTTAGAGTCGTCTTGTCTTCACGATACCCTCCTCTGGCGATGCCCCACCGTGTCGTCTTATCACCTTCCTTCTTACGCTGTAATCTCCGACCCCATCGTTCAGCGTTGGTTTATTTAGACCCGGCAGAGGTGATCGCTTGATTAAATACTTCTTCCGTCGGCTTTACTTTCATCGTGCATGACGCCCACGGAGAAATATCCGACGTTATAAAGTTCCCGCTGTAAAACAGCGAACAGGGACCTCCTTAATTAAAGCCGAAAACTTTGCCCGGGAATTCATTCTTTCGGCTGACACAATAATCGTCATCGGGCGAAACAATGTTTTCCAGTTCGGTCTCCTTCCTTTTTCTCCGGTATTCTTTTGACGAGTCTTTAGAAAAAAATCGTCAGTTCGCAGAAACAATGGAGAGGGAACTTTACGGTGGTTATTCTTTCGTTCGTTTGTTTGGGATATTTAATGATTTGCGATCATTAAATCTTGCAAGCAACGATACACCTTTGAACGATACGTCTTTTCAAAGCTATACTTTGCGAACAATAGTCTTGAAGAAAAGTGTTTGCCTCAAAGGTTGTTATTGCTTTTTTATGCGCTGACATAGATCGCGTTTGTATGGATTCATTTACCGGGTTAACTGTTGGTTTGATTGAAAGCGTTGATCTTTTGACATTCAAGTCAATTATTCTTTTAATTGTCAACGCTTAGAACGGAGCTGAGATCTTATGTTTTGTGAATAATTGACAAATTGCAGATTCGAATTCTCCAAGTGATTTCAGTATTTTATTTGTCTAACCTAAAATAAACTGACATCATCCACGTATCAATTAAATTAAACTAACGTATTCAATTTAGAGGCAATAATAATTTAGGCCTATAATTTGACAAAATCATATCAAATGTCTAGAGTACGTTAAGAATTAGGTTAGGTACCCATGAAGGTGCTCTGAAAGTAAAAAGTCGCAACTGACACAAATACTTGATAGAATATTGTGAACCAATATACACATGTAAGGACAGACAATATAACAGAGGGTTAACACGGTGAAACGTGACACGATGGCAGCAAATTACATTCACTTTCGCCGTGAATCGCTGCAGCTTCGATTCCATCGCGTTGGATAAACAAGCAACGTCAGAAAGTACGCGTAACTCGTTTGTGCGTGTGCTAGAAGATGCTAACGTGCGAAGGGTGCGACTGGGGTAGTTCCTCGTGTACACCCGACTCCACCTTATTACAATTAGCTTCCTTATATATCTAATTAGCAAGATTCTTGGCGCGCAGGGTTTCAGTGCCGAGTGAAAGACGGCAGTTGCCACCGGAGCTCTTCGCTCCTGTCTAATATAACTCCACCTTGCCGCTACACTCGAGTCCCCAAGACGTAATATGCTTCGTGAATGTATATATGTTTGCACATCTTTCGTCACATGCAAACAGCATCGATACACGAAAAGATTGAACCGGTTAATCTGTTAACTAGACGTTTGAGTAATCAACATTCTACGTATAACCTTAATATGCTTAGGTCTCTGCTCAACATTGATCTCTACTTACTGTCTCTGCTCGACTACTAGGTCTAATAAAAAATTCTAGTTTTTAATAAATAATCGGTGAAGTATTTTGAGGGTCAGAAAAATTGTTGAGACATTACAAGTTTTACTTAGTTTTTACATTTAATGGAATTTGTGGTGCATTTTTGTGGAGGTATTACATGTTCTTAACATGTTAAAAATGAACTCTATGATGTTATTTATAATATTTTTCATGTATTATTTATTATTACGTTTAGATGAAATGATATAGTCTGAATATTACACTGACTGTCACACTGAAGTAGTTTAAAATTGCAGTAGATATTTTTACTCTTAATAGATCAAATATTTTTAAAACACCTTGTATTTTCATAGTATACAAGTAATGTACATAGTATAAACAAGTGCATAGTATAAAGTAGTGCTATAGTATATTTTCAATTTGATAACATAATAAATATTTAATATAAGAATTCCGACTATATGTCGTCCATACCAATATGTCACCCAAAACAGTCAAAGCGTCACAGTAACGTCACAATCTCTTTAACAAAAATTACCTCTAAAGAATATAAAACGTATAGAAAATACAAAATCTAAAGAAAACTGCCATTGCCGATATTTCACGTTGCAATTATATAAACAGCAATTGCGTAAGGCAACCTCTTTGCATGCAAAGTAGCCAGGAAGATAGTATCTCGAATTTTATTGGTGACGGTATCCCATTACGTCCAATACCGTGAAGCTGATCTAGAGTGCAATCATCGCAACAATCCAAAGGAAACAAACGTTCGCGTGAAAAAGATAATTTTCAAAGGATTCCCCGGCCGGTAACGTAGTTGGAAGCAAATTTGAATGAACGGCCAGCTACCGGTTGGCTTCAGCTTACTTAATTATCGCACAAAGAAAGAATGGTCGGTGGAAATGTAAAATAAAGGCCGTACCGTGTTTTTCAGCCCTTTTTCAACCCCTTCTACACGCTCGGTCCAGCGTTTCTTTACCATCGTCAGTCTCAAAAGACAACCAAGGAGAGAGAAGAAGACAAAGAAGGATAGGAAGGGTAGAGCGGTCGAAGGTGGCGAAGAAAAGGGTTAACTTTCCACAATTAATAGTGGCTAACATCCATTAAAAGCTAATTCCTTTATTTATGATTCGCTTCTCAATCTTTCTTCGAGGCAGCCCTTTCTTGCGAGGACCACCACGCCCTTTATTTGCTCTTCCCCGAGCAACAACTTGTTACGAGAGGACAGTTACCGCTCTTTTTTTTCCCTTTCCCCCCTTAGGTGGCCCCGCTACGAATGACGGATTAAAATTGGAAAAGTTTTTGCTACCAGGCCATATTTTTCTGCGGCTAGGGCCCTCCTTAAAAGTAATTACGTGCCTGTAGTATCTTTGTCCGCGATGCTTGTCCACCCCCCTTCAGATTTCGAAGATAAACATACCCCTTCGACAACCGGTATTTTGCTGAATATCACTGTTTATAAGGAAAGTTTTCATGGTTATCACAATATCTGTAATGAAGTGACTATGGTTACGAATGCCATTTTAGCTAAGTACGAACATGATTAGCTCTCAGATTTATAACTTATTTCATTTTCCCACTCTACACAAATAATCAAATTTCTTTAATTCTCAACATCTCAGAATTTTGTTCATTCCAAGCTACTAAAAATTTTGTTAATTCTGAACACATACAAATTTCTTTTATTTTGAATATCTCAAAATTTCTTTAATTTTGGACATTCGAAAAATTCTTTAATTCTGATACATCTCAAAATTTCTTTATTTCTCAAACATCTTAAAATTTCCTCAATTTTTAACATCTCAAAATTTCTTTAATTTTGAAACATCTACAAATTTCTTTAATTCTGAAACATCTTACAATTTCCTCAATTCTGAACATCCTAAAATGTCTTTAATTTTGAGAAATTTCAAAATTTTTCTAATTCTGAAACGTCTTAAAATTTCCTCAAGTCTGAACATTTCAAAATTTTTTAAATTCTGAAACATCTTAAAATTTACTCAAATCTGAACATTTCAAAACTTCCTTAATTCTGAACATTTCAAAATTTGTTAAATTCTGAAACATCTTAAAATTTGCTCAATTCTAAACATTTCAAAATTTTTTAAATTCTGAAACATCTTAAAATTTGCTCAATTCTGAACATCTCAAAACTTCTTTTATTTTGGAACATCTAAAAATTTCTTTAATTTTGGACATTTGAAAATTTCTTTAATTCTGAACATTTGAAAATTTCTTTAATTCTGAACATGTCAAAATTTCGTCAATTCTGAGCATCTAAAAATTTCGTTAATTCTGAACATTTAAAAATGTCTAATTCTAAGTATCTTTAAACTACCTCTTCCAAAGCTTTCTCAAAACTTGGAGATGATCGAACATGAAAACATTAATAATCCTTTACGAAAGTATTTTTGTGATCCCCAAATTTTTGGTATCCGTTAAACGATATAAAAGAGTAATTTTAACGATTCATCAAAAACTACGCTAATTAGCCGGTACACGTTTTTATCCATGAATTCAACAATTGGCGCATGATTAAAATTAGTTTGAATACTTATGCCTACAGGGGCGAAAAGGTTAACAACCGGCTGTTCCTTGTGTCCGAAACGATCTTCAAATAGAAATTAAAGCCACGCCTATTAGTTAGTAGCCGGCGAAACGGTGTATGAAGCCTTGAACGGGAAAATTATTCAATTTTACGGCGTTTCGCGAAACAGAAGCGCAGCCTGTTCTCGGCGAAGCCCGCCGGAACGGACTCGAAGAGGAAAGGAACAGCGACCAATTAAGCCGCGAAAAAACATCGCGGGTTTCTAATTTCGCGATACACGCGCTACGGGAAAAAAACGTTCCTTCTGTCGGGGAAAAGAATAATTATTCGCGTATTTGCGAGCACGTGAAAGACTCATCTGACCCGAGGAACGGAGGAGGATCGATGCGGACGAGGCTGAGAGACCGAACGCGTACACTGCCCGTTGCCGGCGGGTCTGCACATTTTTAATTGTAGCTAAAATAATTACACTTTGAGGAGGACCTGGCCGCTTTGACACCGAGGGCCGGCAAAGGCAACGACGAAATAAAAAGTCCGTCTGTGCACGTCTCGGCGCGGTCGTTGCTAGGAATATGTAATTCCCTGCTCGAAAGGGACACGCTGCACGCCTAAATAATAATAAGTACGTACACTCACCCCCCGTGTACTCTATCCTCTTTTACAGTCGCACTCTCCTTCGTCTCATATGCGTTTTCGATTCAGTAATCATCTTTAATACGAAAGTACTTTTTTGGCAAGTAAATCTGGAAGGGTTTGGTTGATGTGGTTTTTTGAAGGTATTAATTGTTTCAAATGTATAATGTATGTACACTCTATCTTTTTTCACAACTGCACTTTCGTCTCATATGTGTTTTTGATTTAGTAGTAACCTTTAACACTCTGCACTCGAAAGTACTTTTTTGACTGGTAGAAAATTAGGATATGTTTAGTTGAAGAAATTAATGTTTTGAAGGTATTCTGTTAATTGTTTCATATATATAATGTATATACAGTTATCTGCATACTCTATTTTTTTTCAAAACTGCACCTTCCTTTCATATGTGTTTTCAATTTAGTAATACTTTACACTCGAAAGTACATTTTTGATTGGTAGAAGACTGGGAAGTGTTTGGTTGGAGAAGTTGATGTGGTTTTTTGGAAGCATTCTGTTGTTAATTGTCACTGTTTCACGTGTATACATGAGAAATGCACTTTGTCTTCTTTTACAACTGCATGGTTGTTCCTCACATACGTGCTTTTAATTTATTAATAATCTTTTATTACCCTACACTCAAAAGTACATTTTGGCAAGCAACAAATCTGGAAGTGTTTGGTTGATCAAGGTGATGTGGTACTTTGAAGGTTTTCTTTCTGATGTGTTATTATGTATGTCATTATTATTTGTCATATATTATTTTTATATATTATTTGTTATCGTTATATGTCATTATTCTACAAGTACTATGTTACAAATTTAGTTAATATCTATCTCAAATTATATTAATCTTGGTGCACCTTCTAGTACAAGTTAACGTCCATGGCTGTCATATGTGGACGTTACTCCAAACTCGGTTAAATTAATTATTAATTAATTACATAAAAAAAACAAAGGAAAGAAATTTTTTAAGGTATTCAAAATTGAGACAGTAATATACGCTAGCAGATTTAAAAATGAAAATGAAAGATTAAATATTTCTGTTCTTATGTCATGTGTGACATATGTGACTGGCGTTGCAAATTCAGTTGACTTAATTATTTATAGAAGAAGCAAATAAAAGAAATTTTTGAAGATTCTTAATAATGAGATAGTGACGTATATAAGTATATTAAAAGATGAGATTGAAAAATTAAGTATTTTTGTTCTTATGTCATATGTGACATATGTGAGTGGCGTTGCAAATTCGATTGAATTAATTATTTATAGCAGAAGCAAATAAAAGAAATTTTTGAAGATTCTTAATAATGAGATAGTGACGTATATAAGTATATTAAAAGATGAAATTGAAAAATTAAGTATTTTTGTTCTTATGTCATATGTGACATATGTGAGTGGCGTTGCAAATTCGGTTGACTTAATTATTTATAGAAGAAGCAAATAAAAGAAATTTTTGAAGATTCTTAATAATGAGATAGTGACGTATATAAGTATATTAAAAGATGAGATTGAAAAATTAAGTATTTTTGTTCTTATGTCATATGTAACATATGTGAGTGGCGTTGCAAATTCGATTGAATTAATTATTTATAGCAAAAGCTAATGAAAGAAGCTTTTGACGGTTCTCAGTGTTCAGACAATGATATGTACAAATAAATTGAAAAATGAAATTGATAGATTAAATTTTATTGTTCTTGATAATATGTGCTATAATGTGTTTGGCTAACGTCAATTTTATTATAGCGATAAACGTGTTAATTTATTTAAATAATTAATGATAAAAGAAGGCAAACACAAAAGTAACATTTCTATATTGAGTCTATTTGTCAAAGCCCCATATAAATAAAAATTATAACAAATTAGTAGATTATAAATCAATAGTTTTATAATTAGAACGTATTGGGTATTGAACACCTAAAAGTTACTTATACTGAAAATGTTTATATGAAATACCCTGTCAATTTGTATCTGACTAATAAATTAAAATCGAACCATTAATATAGTCCTAATTACAAAACACTTTTTCATAATTCTGTCATGGAACAAAATTGCAAAACGCAAGAGTAACACACAAAATCGTTCCGAATTTTATTTAGAGATATCTGAAGAGCGATCACGCATGTTCCTTGGACTTCAACTCTCTTCAGCTTCATTTATCGTGCGCGTATACGAAAGGGAACGGCAGAACGAAAAAGTTCTCTGACCACACCGCGTAATCAGGCGCCTTTGAAAAAATATTTCGAGCTTGGACTTTCGCAGAATTACGCTAAACAGATTCCCCGTTCGTATCCCGGATTAATTATGCGGAGACGGTAACAGTTTCCTGTTTTTTTTTCTTCTTTTTATCCCCCGTCTATTTCAAAGGTTGATTCACGGAGCCCCGTATTTCGAAAGGAACGTAACCTGATAGACGACGAAATTTTCACCGAATTTCCGCTACCACCCACTTAAAAACCACCAGCTGGGCTACTTGATATTTCCTCGAATGTTTTTGGAGTGGATGTTGCGAGTTGCTAGCAAAAAAGGACGAGTCCAGGGAAACTCTTAATGTGGCTGCTGCAGGGAAAGCAAGCTTCAAACGCAGTGATACACGTGTTTTTTTTTCAATTTCATCTTGAAATAATTTTTCGAGATTTGGTAGAAAATTATTTTCTTTGTACCCAATTTTATTGAACTGAAATCGATAGTTTATAATGGAGGCATTTATACAATAGTATATTTGTTAATAAGGGGCGGAATACCAAATTATTTATTAAATAGTCGATTTACTAACTATTAATCAGTCTGATGTATTTGTATAATTGATATAAGTTCGTTTGACGTATGACATAAATCTAACCTATAAACTCTTCATGTATTATAATAATAAATAGCGAAGTATAAGAACAAACTTTCAAACAAGAACCTCACAAGCAGACTACAATGAATTTGAAATAAAGAATACTAGCATAAATTATTTATTGACTAGTCGATTTTTTGTCTATTAGTCTATCTGGTGTATTTGTATAATTGATATAAGTTCGTTTGACGTATGACATAAATCTAACCTATAAACTCTTCATGTATTATAATAGTAAATAGCGAAGTATAAGAACAAACTTTCAAACAAGAACCTCACAAGCAGACTACAATGAATTTGAAATAAAGAATACTAGCATAAATTATTTATTGACTAGTCGATTTTTTGTCTATTAGTCTATCTGATGTATATGTATAATTGATATAAGTTCGTTTGACGTATGACATAAATCTAACCTATAAACTCTTCATGTATTATAATAATAAATAGCGAAGTATAAGAACAAACTTTCAAACAAGAACCTCACAAGCAGACTACAATGAATTTGAAATAAAGAATACTAGCATAAATTATTTATTGACTAGTCGATTTTTTGTCTATTAGTCTATCTGGTGTATTTGTATAATTGATATAAGTTCGTTTGACGTATCGACTTAAACCTAACCTATAAACTCTTCATGTATTATAACTGAAATATAGCGAAGTATAAGGACAAACTTTAAAACAAGCAGACTACAATGAATTTGAAATAAAGAATACTAGTATAAATACTTGTTACACCCACTGTACTGCACATTTGATGTGAAGTTAAAATTAGAAACTTCTTAAATAATCCTTAATCAAAAGGTAGTATTTGTACAATATTTCATTGCTTACAATTTCATTGTTACGTTCTAACCTTCATGAAACGTCTATATTGCTATTACAATCATCGTTTAAGCATAAAAAAATACAAGAAAACTATTTGGATGAAATTCTTAAGTAAATAATTTGTGATCAAACATTTATTTTACAAGGTTAGAAATTGCAATAGACTGCATGAAAAAAGAATCTCTCTCCACATATTGTATATTGCCAATTGCTATAATCACATTGGTGCTCATCATTGATTCAACACTATATTTAACAGTGTTACATTACTATAATAATGATTGAAATCAACCCCTTGCACTACGACGTTTTTGTCAAGTGCGTCAGTCAGAACTGACTAATTTTAGCCATAACAAGAAAACAGACACAGAAACTTGAATTATTATGTGAATCGTGAAATCGTGAAATTATAGTTGGACTTGAACTCCAAATTGAAATGTATCCAAAATTCGAGTGAAATTGGTCATAGCCAAAGTATGAGTGCGTCAGACTCGTGAAAATAATATAGTGATTGTAAATACTAGTTATTAATTAAATAATAATTATAAATAGCAACTTATATAAATGATACATAAATATAAGCGAACGTAGACTTTATAAAACATTGTTTACGTGTTAATTAGAATTGTAGGAAATTCCTCATTACTTTGAATGTAACTTAAAACTTATTACGTCTAATAAATTATGTATCACTGTTACATTTCTGCGAAACGTTCGCAGAGGCAAGAAAAATTGCATTACACGAAACGAGAGACGGAACATAATTTTCATCTTTGAAAATATCCGTGCAAGCGGTTTCGGTTTTCAGTCACCCGGTAGACGAGGGAAGCCGGAGCTTAATTAAGATATGTATTTATTTTAATTTCTTTCAGAGTGTGGAGATAGCCTGGACGCTGGATAACGCGATTTGCTTACAGCGGCATACATCTCTCGTCTGGGCTGCGGAAGATTTTCAATTCAGGCATAAGGAAGACCGGACCGCGGCAAGTATAACATAATAAATATAGGGGTTGAGGGTGGTGCAGACGCGGCACGCAGCACAGATTGAGGGGGTTGAATCTTGCCGTTTTGTTTCCAGTACCACTCGCGTGGATAGGTACTTTTTTCAAAGACTAGCCGGAGAAAAAGTGCTCTTCTCGAAATAAAATTAGGAAACTGTATCCTTCACCCCTTTGAGAAGACACGTTTATTCTCCTTTTCGTTGTTTTTCCGTTCCATCTCGTTAACCCCTTTATTCCGTCGGAGTTGAGCGAACAGTCTGAAGGATTTCCCTTTTCTTTCTCCGTCCTTTGTGCTTTTCGCAGAGCCGACTGCACTTCTGCGCCCTCTGTCAACGAGCCCGCTGCGTTACCCCGGTTCTTGCCCGCCTCTACCTGTTTACGATTCTAACGGGTAGTTCCTCGCGATTAATTTACATTAGATCAATTCGCGACGCTAATTAATTCCTCTCACCTTCCCGTAAATAAATCACCTAGCGGCTGCATAATTTTTTAATTAAAAACGGAGGAATGCGATGTCGATGGTAGCTTTCGAAGGAGCTCGGAACTCCTTAAGCCACGTGAACGGACGATAATTGATACGAATGGCCGCGAGACGCAGCACAGAAACCACCCTTTAAACGTGTTCCCCCGGCCTATAAATTAATAAAGTATTCTAAACTTTATTACGACTTTAATGAAAATAATTATTAAATATTATGCGGGGTAATGTCAACGGCGTCGCGACGACTCGGTTAGGAACAACCAACAGCGAGGGCTCATAGGAGACGCGAAGAAGAAAGGGGTGACCCCGCGGGCAAGCCCTGGACAGGGGGGAGGGACTGGCTCTGTCCGCGGAATTAAAATACGAGCTGGCCGTACGTTCTCATTCCGCGACAACCGTGACAACGAGACTGACGAAACGGCCTTATATACCTCTACCTCGACGTTTCTGCCTCTTCTGTTGCTTCTCTGCCCCTTTTTTTGCCCGCGAAATCGTCTCGCTAGTTTCAGGATCGTCAACGTAACGCTCGTTCTACACGAGCCGCACCAACGTCCTGCAACTAAAAAAAGTCGGTGATTCTTTTGTGTTAACAGGCCGTGTTGTTTGTCCAGGCAAAGTAGCCGGTGTAACGTGTCTCTACCGTGGATGTATATCGATACACATGTTTCCTGATTTTTTACCGCCTCGACGCGATGCTGCTTTGAAAAATGGCGGCTGGAAAGCGACAGCGTACTCACATAATTAGGGGAGATTGCCGATACTGCTGAATTTTTATATTTTAGGTCAAATACTTTATGTATTAAACCTTATTTATTTCTGGAAAGCATACTCACATAATTAGGCAAGATTGGCTATGCTGCTAGACTTTTATATTTTAGGTCGATTGCTTTCTTTATTTCTGGAACGATACTATAATTCTTCATTTATATAAAATATCTTCTATATTGGCTAAACTCTTTGATTATAACAAGATATTTACAAGTAATAAATCTTGCCGACTTTAGATACATCAACCATTTATTTAGTGTGTCATATGACCGAAGGTTAATTCTGAATCTCCTACTAACCATTTTAATTTAAAATTGTCATTTAATTTGAAGTTTTTGTTGCTATTTAATTTGAAGATCTCGTTATTTCATTTTAAGCTTCCATTGTCACATAACCTCTTTACACGTGACGCACACAATGACGCACACGTTGAAATACGACAAATTGACTCATATTTTCTGAATTTTCAGTAATTCAGAGTACGAATTTCGAGTTTAATTTTAATTTAACCCATCCATGATCCTAACATTTGAACATGTTGGCCTTCTTAATATTATAACAATGTTCTGTTTGACCTGTCGAAAAAATGAGAGATTAGGAAAAATTATAAGTTAATTTAAAATTTTCCTTATCACTTAATCTTAAGCTTCCGTTGTCACTTAATTTTAAATTTTCGTTGTCGTTATTAAATGAATCCCTTTGAATTTTAAAAACGCCATTGAACACCGATTTTAGAACCTTCTGAACCTTGTGTCTTTTTCTCCGATCAGTTGCAGTGTTTTTCATGGACCACAAACTGTACGGTTTCTTAAGAAAAGTACTACATTTCTTAAGACACTGTTAATTCTGAGGCAGCAGTATATGAATCGGGACTTAAGCAGGTTAATCTTAGTTGCTCGTGTTGGAAGCAGCAGGTTCCGATGTAAACACATCGCTTCCAGCGTTTCTTTCTCTCTGAAAGTACTACCGGAACACTTGTTTCAGTATCATCTTCAAGTTTCTCAGTGAATTTCTTTTGTCTGCTTTGTGGCAGCAAATCTTCCTTCTTTCAAAGTAGATTTCAACTGGAGGAGTAAAAAAAGTTTGCCGGTGATAAATTTGATGAATAAAGTTATGGAGCTTGCGGAGGTGAGATGAAGAAAAGGAAGAAACGAAAAGTGTTTCCTTCGGGACTTGTTAGTAGACTTGTCAATAAGGCTACTGGGTAGATATATATCACAATGCGAGGCAGTTAGCATTTTTTTGTGGTATGTATGTAAAGTACCGGTGAAGCGGTTTAAATGTTCCGCGCTACGGGCGGCCATATTGTTTTTCTGTTCGCAACGCGCCTGCGTAGATATTTTTTTATTTATCATAGGTTGTTTGTTATATTTTTCTTAAATGTAATAGTTAACTTAGGTAGTATTTATTTATATAAAATTTTCGATATTATTGATTATAATGAAGGATTGAAATTGTGATGAAAAATTTATGGACGTACAACGTGAAATAGTTAGATGTATTTGAGAATTTATAAATTACAAATTTTCAGCCACTTACGTCTCCAAATTTTCAAATTTCCAAACCACAAAATTATCAAATAAGTTCTCAAATTCACTTTATAAATTTATAAATTTTTGAAATGTGTATGCCTCATTTTTCACTTAAAAATATTTGATCTACGTATCTTCTACTTTCTCAATTAAAAGGAAGTGTTGAAACTAGCAAAAAAGTTTGATTACCAGTATATTTAATAGTCTGAAAAGTAAGTCCGCGGGCGGAAGAGTAGGAAAGATATTCGTCAAATCCGAGAACAGCGGGAAGAAACTTTCCTTTTACCGAAAGCCTACGTTGGAAAGACTAATACGAGCGCATTTACGGTATGACATTAGCCGAGAGTAAGCGGAACGATCGTCATAACCCGACACGGAACGGGTCGTGGCATACCTTTCGCGGGTCTAAGTTCCCAATTGGTCGACGAGTCTCATCGAGCCGTGGCTCGGGCTAACCTCCGGTGATATCGCGGGGATAATTAAAAAATTAACTTTCTACTTAGGTGGTTCGCGAGGGCACAGTTAACGGGAAGTTGAAGTGAAAATTCATGTTTTTGAGGCGGGCAAAAGCTGCGGTTATTACTCGTTGGCACATGCCGTCGCCGGCGCTGCGGCAAAAGCACAAAGCTGATGAGTCGGGGAAAAGGTCTCTAAATGCCTTGGTGCGCTCCTGCGGAGAATAAGGGGGTGTGGATGGGCGAGTGGATCAAGGGGATGAGGAACGGGGTCGACCGAGAGGGTGGTTGCAGAAGAACGCGTGTACGAGAGGTGGAAGCACGTATGCCGGTACCCGGGGTACCGGTAACTCGCATTCGTACTCGTTTCACGGCACACTCGTGCATTATTTCCACGCGTACATGCACGCTGCCGGTGCACTCGTTCACGGGACGAAACCAACCGCGGGAATGAAATTTTCTACGCCCCCGAGTACACCGGTTATATATACATACGTTGTCGTACCCGGCGGAGCTACGATAGCGGCCTAGTAGCAGGTACTCCTCTTCAGCCGACGGTGTTGGTTGGGGGCCTGGGTGTAAATTATACCTCAACGGACGATGACGCCTTTCCGCATCCTCCGTGTAGCTACTCGAAACCCGCCAGGGGCAGTCCGCGTTCTCTGTGGAAACCCCGGGACCTGCTGATTCGCTAGTGCCACGCTAATTCTCATCGTACGATCGAGTTAACTTCCCTTGCTTTTGTGGCCTCGCTCTGCCGACTGATTTTTACTTATCCGTTGTTACCTTTATGCTCTATTCTGACGAGATGAAGAATAGAACGTATAATCACTGGATAAATGCACTAACACATACCTAACGAAAGGTAATTTTCATCACCTTTCAATGTATTCAACATATCACTTTTCACAGAAATTTTAACAATTTTCTGCTTAAAGTTTTCTTGGATTTGTTTCTACATAAAAAAGCAATGGAGTGCATAATTGAAATAATTATTATCGAGATTTTTTGTGAAAATATCTACATTGGTGCTTAAAGTATAGTCTGAATTATAGTATTAATTGCATACACTTGAATCACCCTTGTCTTTTACTTTCTTAGATATTCAGAAACAGTTTATTTATTTTTTAACGAATTTGAGATTAGGATAGAATAGTAAAAGAATTATTAGTTATCGAGGTATTTTAAGAAAATGTCTTCATCAAAGGTGCTCACATAAAATCTTTCAGTTATAGCTTCAACTTCAATCACCCTGTGCAGTAGTTGTCTTTTAATATTTTCCATATTAAAAATCATTTATTATTAACGAAATTGAAATTGGAATAGTAAAACTGTTATTGCAGATATCTTAAGAAAATATCATCATCAAATGTGCACAAAATATATACTTTGCATTATAATTTTGTTCTGACACAGTTAACCCTGTGCAATAGTTGTCTTTTACTATCTTCCATATTAAAAATCATTTATTATTAACGAAATTGAAATTGGCATAGTAAAACTGTTATTGGAGATATTTTAAGAAAATATCATCATCAAATGTGCACGAAATATATACTTTGCATTATAATTTTATTCTGATACAGTTAACCCTGTGCAATAGTTGTCTTTTACTATTTTCCATATTAAAAATCATTTATTATTAACGAAATTGAAATTGGAATAGTAAAACTGTTATTGGAGATATTTTAAGAAAATATCATCAAATGTGCACAAAATATATACTTTGCATTATAATTTTATTCTGATACAGTTAACCCTGTGCAATAATTGTCTTTCAGTTTCTAAGATCTTCAGAAATGGTCCATAATTTATTATTAACAAAATTATCTCCTAGTTATCTCCTTCTCAATATGTGATATCACCTTCATTAACCCAAACTGAAATTACTCAAAAAGACAGCGAATTAATTCCACAAAGGACAAATATTTTCTCAGTAACGTCCTTCGAATCTCGCGGGAAAAGCAAGGGAAAGATCAGGTGGATGTTCAAGTAAAGTTCGACCAGGTTCAACTGAACCTAACAGTTGAAGGTAGAAAGAGGGTAAGAAAAATTCTCGAGTAAAAATAATGAAAATTGCAAGGCGGGCCCTTCTTCTTGTGCTACTTCGATGCGCGTCTTGGTCGAGGCACCCCTCAATTTTAACTTTAGAAACGAGTCTTCGCAGCGGCATCGCGACTCCATCTTTGTTAGTTTTATCGTTCTTCTCGTAATGGGATCATTTGGATTCTAATACGCCTCCGTACGGATCCCAACGTCATCCCGACTCCATTTTCAGAGCTTGTTTGTATCGTACGTTCAATGATTTGTGACGATTGTGCTTAAAATTTTATGACTGGATTTTTACTTGAATACAAAATTTATGACTGGGGCGGTCAACATCAAATATAACAATTATTTTAATGTTCAATGTAATATGTAATATATACACAATGCTGTACATAATATAGTACATGTATAACACAATACAACAATATATAATATAGAATATAGAATATAGTATGTAATATAATACAAAATGCTCTATATGATGTACCACATACAATATAACATCTAATATCATATATAAAATATTATGTACTATATAAAAATGTAGCATACAATACAATATAATAACATATGTGTAACAATATAATATACTGTGTATTTCATTGCATGTATTATTTTTTAACATTAGTGTACTTGAAAATGTACATTATACCATCATTTTATACTAGCTGGTTAAAGAATTTTGAGTACTAACAGATGAAACATTTTAAGTACCAGCAGTAGACAGAAAATTTAAAATATTAACAGGTTAGACAGAACATATGAAAAGTGAACATGTTAGACAGAGCGGATTCGAAGAAAAAGAAAAGGCGGGAAAGCAGAGTCGAAGAAACAAAATGGATCATGAAGGTAAATAGAAAATGGACGTCAAAGAGGATGTCTCTTTTCACGCGGTGTCGAACAATGGTGTCTCACAGCATTCGTGAAGGAGTCATCACCCTTTCTTAATGTCCCTTGCTACTCGGTTGGAAAACCACGAAGGACGTTTCTGCACGGGGACCGCATGCACCGTTGATGGTCCAAAGTCGTCGCGCAAGCCGTACGCGTTTTCACAAGTCGAGGGTCGGACTGCGTCAAAAAACAAAAAACCAGCGAACAAGAACGAAGAAAAAAAGAAAGGGATAATAGTGAATGGCTGGCATTTAACATTTAACGTTCAGGGTTCAGACGGGGTCCAGCTCGTGGTTACACGAGCCGCCTCGTTTCGCGTTTTTCCAGGCGGCCATTGAAAGCGGCCTGCGCGCGATACACGTCGCATTAACCCTAAATGCATTTTATGCTCCAGCTCTCGCGACTCCGGGCTTCCTCGTTCGAGAAAGAATGAAACCCGCTTGAAGAGGAGACCGAGGGCCAAAGGGGAACTCGCGGTGTTCCTCGGGACCTATCTTTCAGGTGATTATGACATAAATCGTGAAAGAAGCGGCTAGAGGCTCCACACGCTCGAGAAGGTCATACAAGAACGGGGGGGTTCCCAAGGTCTGTTTGCTCTCATAATTAAGCGCTAAACGCTGCTATGCCGCCGTTGATTTCACTCTAAATGATACGAAATTTTAACCGAGGGTCCGTTAAGCGAAAGTTCAAGAACGCCTTTTCTCCTATTAAATTTCACTTCTTAGGAATACCGTGCTCGAGGTCTAACTTTTTATCGATAAAATGATATACATAAATATTAGAAGGTCGCATTGTAACTTTGTAGACTTAGGTCAGCCTTTTACTCGCCAGAAGTAACGTTACCTACACAAATACGTACATGTACAACATACAGAGAAATATCATTCAGATCATCAACGACAGCATTCAATTTTTCTTAAGATAATCTAAATTTTAAAGTAACCATAACGATTTACAGATTAACTATGTAGATTTCCTAAAATCTGATTTAATTATCCAGTTTTTTTAACGAGGCTTCATTTTCGTTCGATGAAAACGAGGAAAAGGGGACTCCTTATCCCATGCCGAGACACTACGCTTCGAAGTTTTGTGGTTGCACGATACAGCGACGTTAGTTCGCGTATAATAAGGTGTCGTCTTATCTAATGGGGTCGCCAACGTGGGCTTGGAAGAGTGTATCGCCGTGTATAATGGTAATTACGCGTTATTAACAAGCCTCGGTGGTGTCGAGGGGTGGCGATGGTTGCCTCTTGTCTAATTAACTGAGTTTACCGCGACACATGCCCCCGTATCACAGCATCTTCCACCGTTCAACCGGTGACTCAAGATTTACGCTAGTTGGCAAACACTCAACCCTATCACCACTTTTCTAATCAGACGATCGATACGGGCTTTAATCAGCGTTTACTGACAAACTTTCAGATTTTTGGTACCTTTGACGGTAACTTGAGTTCATTCATTTTGTGTTTAGGAGAGACATATTTGATTTCCAATGCAGTTTCAAGGTCTTTAAGGCACAAATATTTTCTCATACTTTCGTGTAGAGATTTTATTATTTTGATGTTAAAACTGCATAAAGAATGAAAAGATATAAAAATATAAAATATTGTACATTTACAAATATTATGTAGTGTATAAGTATTATATAAATGTACAATATTGCACTAATATTGTACAATTATTGTAGTGTTAGAATACAATGTTGCAAAATATAATATTAAAATAGAACAGCTTCAATATTATAAAATATTGTAATATCGTAATATTAAAAAATATTTTAAAATACTATAAAATATAATAAAGTGCTATAATATTCTAATACTGTAATATTATAAAATATTTTAAAATACTATAAAATATATTAAAACGTTATATTATTGTAACATTGTAATATAAAATATTTTAAAATACTATAAAATATATTAAAATGTTATATTATTGTAACATTGTGATATTATAAAATATTCTAAAATACTATAAAAGATAATAAAGTGTTATGTTATTGCAACATTGTAATATTATAAAATATTTTACAATACTATAAAATATAATAAAGTGTTATATTACTGTAACATTGTAATATTATAAAATTATCAGTTGTTGAAAAATTTGTCTCAATCAGTCAATCGAGGGATATAATAAAAAGGCATATTTCGCGGCTGACAAAAATGTGGCTTCGTTACCGGGTCGTTTCGAAGAATGCTGATAAATCAGGCAACGCGTACAACGGCTGAGAAAAACCGAGGAACAAAGACAGAGACGTCAAAGTAAGGTTAGGATCGTCCCCTGGGTGCCAAGCCCCTCCACCAAACGGGGTGCAACAGGGGTTGATCCTCAACCAGGATTGCGGACCAACTCTCCCCGACTCATTAAGTACGATGCCCTTATCCTTCGAAAAAAAGCCGAAAGGGGGTGGACAGAAAAAAGGGGCCGATACCTACGTATATGCAGATATGTATGATATTTTAAAGCATCGATATCACCTACACTCCGACGCTTCGTTATGCGTGGGGTGTATATTGCGTTACTTTCGATTCACAATGGCTTCTACCACCCTAGTTGATACTCGGGAGAGGGGAAGCAATGAATCACCGAAACATTGCATGGAATCGATAACAACGCCGACATCTTCGATTATTACGCAACCCTTGGCTACCACTTTTTACTTTCTTTCAAATTTTTAATTTTCCCCTTTTCATGGAAAACTGAAATTCACTGAATTTCTGACAATTGATCCAGAAAACAATTCTTAATTGTGTTAACAAGTTTAAAATTTTGTAACTCTTGTAACAAATCATACATCTCTTGTAAATAGCCGATTGATAAATACCCCATTTAGGGGCTCTAGAAGAAACTTTCCTAAGTAACGGCTATTTATCGAGCAGCCACACAAGCTCTCCCGGTGCACTCTCATGATACACGCATGGGTTGTGAATTTTGATCATTTCAATTATCTCAACTACTTGAAAGATGAAAAAAATTGTTACAAAAATAATGTAACTCAAGTACCGTTTTTAATAAGCAACGTTCTTGCGACACAAAGGCAATTCGGTTTGATGCTCGCAAGAGGCAAGCAGCATGTTCCGAAGTCCCCAAAGTCTCGCATCAAACATATTCAAATACGCAATAACACATTATGATTTATTTACCGATACTTTATACGAGCTCGCGAGTGTGCGACGCCGTGCTTCATGGCTTGTATGAATATTAACGAGCACACACCTACCAGTCTCTCCCTCAGCTGGAGCCAACCCTCCTTGGACAAAGTGCGTGCGTGCGTGCGTGCATGCAAATATACATCCAGTTAAGTGTATTGCAGCCGTTGGAAATCCAGCACCGTGTATCTTCTCTCCGTTTGTCGGGAATCTGTGGGCAGACCGCAGCCTCCTGAGCCGCAGCCAATATTGGAAGTATCTAATATGCTTTTGTAGTTTCTCCGCTCTCCCATGACTTCTGGGGGACGGGATCTCTACCCCGGGAAACACGTTCCATCTAAATACCAACGGCGCTACGGCAAATCCTATACTGCTAGATTTTCTAATCGGGATTCCATAGCTATCACCCGAAATGATACCGGATTATACGGACCCGGCTAAAAGTCATAACTCCGATTGGTAAATTTGATAAACTCGTGAAACTCTGACTAAATGCTTATGTCTCAACCTGTCATACAAATGGGGGGCAAAGAAACATAAATTCAAAGTAAATAAAAATGTGTACTTAACTTCTTTTCATGCTTTGATGTGACACACTAGTGACGCACTTACAGCTCAAATGTAACAAACCTTACTCAAATTAACTTTGAGATTTAGGTCCAACTATAAGAAGCATTATCAAGGATCCCTGAATATAAAATACTCAGAACATTTTAATTTTCTTTGTTCGTTTGAATAGTTAGTCTTGAAGCATCTGATAAATAAATGGGAAGGGGTTAAATAAAATTTGCAGTATCGTTAAGACGTTTTGTACGGCAGGTTTTGATTTAGTAAATGCATAGTTTTAAATAAAAAGTAGCGAAGCAGAAGAATGGAGTTTAAAACGAAATATTCTGGAAAGTTAGTGGTTCGGCATTAGCAAGTAAATCGGTGGATCAGCAATTCAGTGGAGAACTCTTCTCTTAGAGGAAGGGTTGATCAGGCAGATCATCGGAATTCTCCTCGACGCAACGGCACGTCGCTTTTCCGTGCAATTGCCTCCTAATTATCGCCGTCAACTAATAACTCGCATTAATTTCGGGCGATTTAGTGGCTGTGGCGCGTGCGCATTACGAATCCACCCCGATCCGGCCTCCTCCGTCGAAGTTTAAATTGAATTGGGTTGGCATGGCACGGCGCTAGTTCGCGAAACTATACCCTATATCCATAGATATATACGTAGCACGTGTAGCTTGTTCGGGGCACAAGCGGCATCGTATCCGAAGACCATCGACTGGAGAATAGTGCTCTCTGTTTATGGGACAAGTAACGCTATGGAGATACAGTTTGGCTGGCAACGAAGCACAGGAACGTGCACCTAATGCTAGCCACCCTTCCGAACGCGTTTCTGACGCCCTCTTCTTCGACACCCACTTCTCAACCTGCTTCGCTTGTCTAGACCTACCCTTACCCCTACGGTTAGGTGTGTAGGTGGACCAACGAGCATCCAAGTGGACCAAAGAGGGTTTGCTCGTTCTGCGAAAGTGAAATCGAGGGATAAATACGAGAAAGGGACAAACAGAGACAGAGGGTATCGATGCCGTCGGAGAAGGTATCGGGGAATGCTTCTTGCCACGTAGGGTTGTTGCTTATCGGGAATGTATAGTGTGTTGGTCAGGTCGTTAGCAAGTTGTCGAGATTAAATGCCTTCCAGCGTATTAGAAGCTGCACTAGCTTGATTAGACCCCGACTCACCACGGTGATTCCCGTGAGGGGGTGGCATCGATCTCCACCGAGGATCCCGTTCACGGGGGACATCGTTGGACCCCCAACACCTACCTCCGGAGACACTCGATATCTGCACGGAAGTGTATTATCTGTTTGCCGTTTAAGCGATAACTGATACTTCGGATGGTTATGGGAATTTAGTTAGCAGGTTAGTGCTGCCGCTTAAGGAAGGTTTAATGCGCACATGTGGGGAGCCTTGGAGGGAGAGGTGCCCCACGCCTGAGGATATCAATTGCACGTTTTACCTGTTACTCTGCCGTTATGAGACACATTTCAAAATTGACAGTTTGTTTAATTTAAAATGTTACAAAGTCATATATCAAATTTGGATGTTCAGAATTTATTAAGGGAGGAGTGTTATAGCACAATGTGTCAGATTTAAATACTGCTTATTTGTCCTAAGGGGATGCATATTTAGCTTAAGGTGATAACAAATTACATTTGGTCATTATTTATTTAAATAAGAATGTTACAAAGTAACATATCAGATTTGAACACTGGCAATTTATTTAGCTAAAATTTTTATAGCGTAACATATCAGATTTGTATATTATTAACTTATTTAGTTATAGCACTTAGGTTTGGACATTCACAATTAATTTCACTTAAAATGTTGTAGTAATATATTGAATGTGAATATTTGCAATTTAGATAGCTATGAATGTTACAGCGTAACATGTCAGATCTCAACATTTACAATTTAGATAGCTAAGAATGTTACAGCGTAACATGTCAGATCTCAACATTTACAATTTAGATAGCTAAGAATGTTACAGCGTAACATGTCAGATCTCAACATTTACAATTTATTTAGATAAAAATATTATGACATAGCATATCACATTGGGACTTTTTCAATTTATTCAACTTAAAATGTTTTAGTATAACATACCATATTTAAACATTGACTGACATTAATTTTAACTAAAAATATTACAGCGTAACATCTCAGATTTAAACATTCAGTTTATGTGTATACTTAAAAATGTTACAGCATAACATCGAACTGGAACATTGACAGTTTATTTAATTTAAAATGTAACAATTAATTTGATCATTGTAGTATTTTCATAAACTAAACTTTAATGCTACCTAGATTTTAACATAGTTTCAAGTTTTTATTATAATGTATATAACAAATCTATAATCTTGTAAAATTTATAACAGATATTTTTAACATCTGCAAAGAAGTTAGTAGCACTTTTATTACAAAAAGATGAACAAAGTGGAACCTATTACATAGTTGTGAAGCTTTCAAAATGAAAATTCATAAACCAGAATGGTGAATTTTGAAATTTCAGTTTTAGTTCTTCAATTTGTTATATTCATATTTATAAATAAAGAACGTCTAAAAATCTATATGATTTACAAGAAAATGGTCTTGTAACCATAAATTATAGTTCACAGTACATCATAAAACATATATTAATATATTATTAATATACTATACATATCTATAAGTAATAACACAATATGCATATCTGAAGTGGAAACACAACCGAAAGTATATAAGTGTCCACAAAGATGATAGTCCAAAAACAAAATGCTCAGGTCACAAACATAACGTCACTTAACTCCTTTCGTACGAGATTTCTTCCGTATCTTTCATGTAGCTTGTTACTGCCTAAATGAGTAAACCAGCTAAAACCATCTCGATGTGGGCAAGAAGGCACCCTCCGATGGTTGCTTAGCAACGTATACGAGCCTTCGCACATGATATCAGTAGGAAAAGCTTCTCGAATGGTTTGATTTCGCCAAATGGTCTGATCTCGACGCATTGATCCAATAATATGCAGATTTCTTCGTTTCCTATGATTCTCGCGTTATCTAACCCCTCACGTTTGTTCGTTCACAGGCGACATAAGGAACAATTTTTATACCGTTTGAGGTTAGGATGTATAAAAAAACGATATGGTGCAGAAAGTATTAAAAATGCTACAGACAAAATAAAAATGACAAAGTATCTTTATATCCTCAAAATCCTAGATATTATTCTTAAAATTTTAAGAAAACAAAGTGCAAAATGTTCAATAAATAATTTTTAAAATAAACACTTTTTTATTCGAATGTCCTGTCCTAAAAGATTTATCCTGTCTTAAAGGATTTAAAAATGGCTGTTGTTTTTAAAAATTCTTTGTTACATGACAACAATCTTACTTTACCTTCGAATACATTTTGAATCCCAATGTTATTTAAAAAGTTTACATATTTTATATTTGACCGATGACAGAAAAAGCGTTTCAATGACGTGAAAATTTTAATAACTAAAGTGACTGTACGTACATTTGCACCCAATAAAAATGTAACAATGTAAACATTTGAATAGGGAATAAAAAAGCATTTAAAATCAGTGGACACGGTAAGTTTCGTTCAGAGCCGCATTCGATAATAATTTTAAAGAGTTAACGAATTCAAAGGATATTTGAAAATTAAGTTCCTATTCAACTTTCCCTCGATGGAAATTCGGTTAAACTTTCCGGCGGAGTAAAAATGCAAAGCCAGTATCGCGAATATATTCTCGGAGCTCGGTGTTTACGGAATTCAATAGGAAACTTGCTCGTTTCACGGAAACTTTTTTTCCCCCCTACGTCGGGTTGCACCATTTTCTGATGCTTTGTATTGAAAATTCGAGAGGAAAAGAAAGAATGGAATGGCTCGATCCTGATTCGAGAAGGGAAGACACGTGCGTTTTGGTCGAAGGGCCGTAGTAAACAAGCGATATAACCCGACTACGCTATCCAATATTGAGATTGCTGTCTTTTGGAATATGCTAATACGATAATACATACAAATGTCCCTATAAACTATAGAATTTTCATAAAGGACATGCAAATGTTCTGGTATCGAGTCCGTTGCACGGTTCAGTTGGGGTTGCTGGCCCTTGAAAAAGATTGATACCTTGTACCATCGGCAATCAAATGTTCCACGCCATGATTCGCAGACTGTATCGAAGAAAAAAACTGGGACTGGGGTTCCTATAATATTATCGAACAAATTAGCTGAAAGTACTGTAGCTCTAAAAATATTCATGCAAATGTAACGTTGCTATAACCGTAACTTTACTTTATATTGACGGCAACGTAAAAGTGTTTACTTGGATAAACTGAATTCATGGTTCGATTGAATATTACTAAACATTTTTTCTTATAGATAAGTGGACATTATAGTTCTATTTTTTAGTGTGGATAAAAAGACATTATAAGAGAAGAAATTTGAGATTTTTGAGTTTTGGAAATTTTTAGGGCTGACATATTGGATATTTGAAAATTCGATGATTTTGGAGTTTTGAGAGATGATATGTTGGAGAACTGGGATTTTTTAAATTTAGGATTTTCGAGACTTGGAATTTTGGAAATTTAGGATCTTCGAGATTTAAGATTTTAGAGATTTGTAACTTTGAAGATTTGGAATTTTTGAGATTTGGGATTTTAAAGATTTGGAACTTACGAGATTTGAAATTTTGCAGATTTGGAATTTTGGAGATTTGAATTTTTACAAATTTGGAACTTTGGAAATTGGAAATTTTTGAAGCATGGGATTTTGGAGATTTGAAATTTCGAAGGTTTAGAATTTGTGAGATGTGGAATTTCAGAAATTTGGGACTTTGGAGATTTGAAATTTTGCAGATTTGGAATTTTGGAAATTTGGAACTTACGAGATTTGAAATTTTGGAGATTTGAATTTTTGCAAATTTGGAAATTTGAAAATTGGAAATTTTTGAAACACAGGATTTTGGAGATTTGAAATTTTGAAGGTTTAGAATTTATGAGATGTGGAATTTCAGAAATTTGGGACTTTGGAGATTTGAAATTTTGCAGATTTGGAATTTTGGAAATTTGGAACTTTGGAGATTTGGAAATTTGGAAATTTGGAATTTTTGAAACATGGGATTTTGGATATTTGAAATTTTGAAGGTTTGGAATTTATGAGGTTTGGAATTTTGGAGATTTAGAATTGGGGAGATTTGTAACTTTGGAGAATTGGAATTTTTGAAACATGGGATTTGGGAGATTTGGAATTTTAGAGATTTGAAATTTTAGATATTTTAAATTTTGGAAATTTGGATCTTTGGAGATTTGGCACTTTGGAGAATTGGAATTTTTAAAAAATGGAATTTTGGAGATTTGGTATATTTAAGATTTGGAATTTTGAAGAGTTGAAATTTTAGAGATTTGGAATTTTGGAAGTTTGGATCTTTGGAGATTTGAGATGTTGGAGGTTTGGAATTTAGAAGTTTTGGAATTTGGGAGATTTTGAATTATAGTGATTTACGGTTATGGTAATTTGGAATTACAATAATTTGGAATTACTGACGGTTGATATACATTGGAGATTAGGGATTTTTGGTAGCTGATATATTGGACATTTGAGATTTTGGAGTTCTGGGATTTTTAAGAGCTGATATATTGAGAACTTGAAATTTTGATGATTTGTGATTTATATTGTCAACAGCGCAGAAGTGTTTATTTGGATAAAATGAATTGATAGTTCAATTAAACATTACTACCCCTTTTTTGTTATTATACAAAACTGTCCTATTTTTTAATGCAGCTAACTGGATATTATAATACTAGTTTTTAATATGGATAACTGGACATTATAGTTCATTATGAATGGCTGAACATTAATTTCTATAACACAAGAATTGAGTTTATTTTACTTAAACGAAAGTTCTAAATTAGTTCATGAAAGATAGGAAAAAAGACTAACATACAATTTTGAAAATTCCTTAAATTAAGGATTAATCCTTAGATTTCTCCCAAATTCTTCTAACAAGAAAGAATCAACTATCATTCACACACATTTTGCACAAAATTTGAACTATCACTACTCGCCATCTATCAAAATACATAACTACATTAAATTTTACCGTTACTTTACAAAAAGAAGCAATGCAGATAACAGATGTTACGATATTAAATCCCCTAAAAAATCGTTATGAAACACCATGTCAGTTCGAAGTCTAAATATATCGATGGTCCCCGGAGGCGTTTGGGTCTCATTAGTGGAACGAATGGTCTGTGCGAGGATTGTGAAAAAAAGACCACCGATTCCGATAGAGTATAAAGCGAAAAAAAATCCTTCAGTAATAGAATTACTCGACCCGGGGCGGTCGTAAACGTATTCCCAGGGCCGATAGCCATTTTTCTCGGTCAAGGGGTGAATTGGCTAAACCGCACGCGTTTATCCGAAGACAGATAGTGGAAAACAGCACCCTCTGTTGTCGCGATTTGCACCATGCTTTCTACTTCATCTTTACCTACCTCATTCTGATTGTATAATTAACTAAGGGTGATCACCGGTACTCTAGTGATTAATACTAAAACTATCAAACCGGTCAAATGACCGCAGCAGAAGATTTTTATTATATGGTTAAAGTACATTCCTTATTTTGTTAGAATACATTCCTTAAAATCAGCGTTGATTTTCATCAAGATAAACGATAAATATGTGTAACAATTTAAATTTCGTCGTTTGTTTATTTACTTTTTAACTTGATTTTTAATTTCAAATTAAGTACACATTTCGGTAAGTTTAATGTTAAGGTTAGTTTCGAACTTGATCATTGTGTTTATGATCACGATTTGTTATTAGGTGAACATATGATGGTTGATGTACTCATCAAGATTAAGTTTACATATTCAGTTACACATTTAGTTGGGTTTATATATTGAGTTATACAGGGTGTTTCACAACTAGTGTAGGCCTTTGAAATGGAGGATAGCTAACGTGATTCTGAATAAGTTTTCCCTTTACATAAATGCGATTTGAAGCTTCGTTTTTGAATTATTAAGGAAAAACGCGGACCAATCAGAGCACGAGGATTATGTACGCTCCGCCTCCATGCTCGAAGCTGCGTTCTCGCGTCTGCGCACGCGTAACTCGCGCTCTGATTGGTCCGCGTTTTTCCTTAATAATTCAAAAACGAAGCTTCAAATCCCATTTCTGCAAAGGGAAATCTTATTCAAAATCATATCAGCTACCCATTTCAGAGACCATCACTAATTGTAAGACACCCTGTATACAGTGTCGAACTGTGAAATGAGTGGGATGTTAACTATAACATATCGGATGCTATTCTACAATTCTCAAAGTATTGTTTTATTTGTCATGGTCATTTAACATGTTCATCGATAAACCATTTCATTTGGATGATATATACTTAATTTAATGTCTCAAGGAACAATTCTAATAAATATACCTATTATACCTAGTAAAAATAAATATTATCAAAGCAGTTGTTATTATGTACCTAATAAAAATAAATATTATTAAAGCAGTTGTTATTATGTACCTAATAAAAATAAATATTATCAAAGCAGTTGTTATTATATACCTAGTAAAAATAAATATTATCAAAGCAGTTGTTATTATGTATCTAGTAAAAATAAATATTATCAAAGCAGTTGTTATTATGTACCTAGTAAAAATAAATATTATCAAAGCAGTTGTTATTGTGTACCTAGTAAAAATAAATATTATCAAAGCAGTTGTTATTATGTACCTAGTAAAAATAAATATTATCAAAGCAGTTGTTATTGTGTACCTAGTAAAAATAAATATTATCAAAGCAGTTGTTATTATGTACCTAGTAAAAATAAATATTATCAAAGCAATCGACCAGACTCTCTACCCTCTTCACTGTGCACTCCCTGGCCATTAAATGATAACTATTATATGTAAAAGTTAAACTTGATTGAATTATTCCATTTTTCTAGAAGTAGAAGTTTCTTCGTATCGCCTCTTATATCCACAGTTTGAATCATAAATTCCATGTTCTTCTAGCGATATCCATCAAGGTTCACACGATGGCAGCCTGTTGTCCTGCATCGGTGGGCAGGTAAGAGCGATATATTTTCGAAGATTGTTTTCTCTCGTCAGGTAGCCACATACGTCACAGGAAATCCCAGGAGGATGGCTGGACGGGAAGCAGGAATATACAGGGTATAGATCACAACTCGTGAGCGTCGGCCAAGTCCCACGACGGAACGTGGCGAATCAACTTCCGTCATTGCCCGCCATCCCAATCCTAATGCCTAGCATTTCTCTTCGGTCTCTGAACAAACCATGGATGTACAAACGGGTGTGAGTAAAATGCGAACGGATATGCGTCTATACGGAGTCCGAATGCTGCGTAGGAAGAGATCCTATGTGATTGCTTATGGAAAAATGGAACAATAAGGAACAAATGTAGAATAGGATTTTTTGATTTAAGGGTTGATCTTGAGGGAAAGTTTCAGGTAAAACTTTACGATTACTACGTCAACTCAAAAAAAATATTCGGGACATGTTTTCGATGTATTTTTGCCTCCTGAATATGATCATAAAAATCGGCGGTAAGGTATTAGTAAAAAATTAAAAAAATTGTTAAAAGTTGATATTTTTTGCAAATATTTTATAAAATATTAGAAATGTCAAAAAAAAATAACTTCCTTGGGTAGTGCTCGGGTAATGTTAATGCCGGCGGTATTGTTCCCTAGATTCACGCCTTGCCTTAAGATTTCACAATATATTATTTTTTCCATTCGAAAGGTAATTTTTGACACTTTCGTCGTTCATTTGCAGCCTTACCGTTAGAACTACAAAAAAAATGTATCAGAACTTTCTTGTAGAGAATTTTCCATTCTACATTTTTTGTTGGAAACATTTTTTCATCAGATGAGAATTTTTCAAAATAAATGCAAAAAACTCTAAGAAATCACGATTTTCGGCTGTTTTTCCAAAATAGCAGCTCAGATATGTCCGACCGCCGATTTTTATGATCATATTCGTATTCAGGAGGCAAAAATACATCAAAAACATGTCCCGAATATTTTTTTTGAGGTGACGTAGTAATTGTACAGTTTTACCAAGTTTCAATGTATCAAGTTTGGAAGGTTCTTGTGTTGTGAAGGTAAGGTTGTTTTCGGGGGAGCAAATAAATGTTGTAAGCATATTAGGGATGATAAGAAGATTATATTTACTTCAAAAATTTCTTGAGATTTCAAATTTTTGTTGGTTGTAAAGTTTCAGTTTATTTAAGTGGAAACTCTGGGAGGGTGATTTGAAGAATGAGAGGCGCTTGAAAGGTTCGTTTAAAAATTTGGGGCATCGAATTTTGGGATTTTAGAGTTAGGATTTTGGAGATTTGGGGTTTTGCAGACTTGGGATTTTGGAGATTTGGGATTTTGAAGATTTGGGATTTTGAAGATTTAGGATTTTAACGATTTGGGTTTATAGAAGCCTGGAATTTTGGGATTTTGGCGTATTGGAATTTTGGAATTTGGAAATTTGGAAATTTGGAAATTTGGAAATTTGGAAATTTGAGAATTTCGGAATTTTGGAACTTGAATATTTGGGAATCTGGAAATTTAGTATTTGGAAATTTGGGAATTTTGCAGTTTTGAAAGTTGGAAATTTTGATATTTTGAAATTTGGTAATTTGGAAGTTTGGAAACTTGGGAATCTGAAAGTTTGGGCATTTGAGAATTTTTGAGATTTAAAATCTAGGAATATGGAAATTAAGGAATTTTGAAATTTGGAAATTTGAGAATTTCGGAATTTTGGAATTCGAATATTTGGGAATCTGGAAATTTAGTATTTAGAAATTTGGAAATTTTTCAATTTTGAAATTTGGAAATTTCGATATTTTGCAATTTGGTAATTTCGAAGTTTGGAAATTTGGGAATCTGAAAGTTTGGGCATTTGAGAATTTTTGAGATTTAAAATGTAGGAATATGGAAATTAAGGAATTTTGAAATTTAGGGATTTGGAAATTTGAGAATCTGGAAGTTTGGTAATTTGGGAATTTGAGAATTTCGGAACTTGAAAATTTGGGAATCTGGAAATTTAGAAATTTGAAAATTTACTAATTTGGTAATTTGGGAATTTTGCAATTTTGTCATTTTGTAATTTTGATATTTTGATATTTTGAAATTTGGTAATTTGGAAGTTTAGAAATTTGGGAATTCGGGAATTGGAAAATTGGAAAATTTTGGTAATTATGCACTCATGAAATTTTTGTGTTTCAGGTCTAGCTACACTGAAAAATTGTGAATTTGGAAAATTGTAAAACTGCGAATATAAGAATTTCGTAAACTGAATACTTAAAAATTTGAAAACTTGAAGAATAATGAATTTAGTTATTTAAAGCTCCTAAAATTTAGAAATTTGAGAATTGAAAAATTTGGAAAATTGAATATTCGAAAACTTGAATAAAAATTCTGAAAATTGTGAATTTTAGAATCTAAACATCTGACAATTAAAACTTCAGAAAACTAAAAATTTTCAAACTTGTAAAGAAAACTTACAAATTTCCAAACGTAGCAATTAATTACATGTCTCTTTTAATCCAAAAATTGCCAAATTCCCAAATGAAAACAATTTACAACCCGCAATCAAAATCCCAGCTGCATTTCCCAAATCCATAAATTCCCTGTACCTAACCTGTCTAAATCCCTCCAATTACAAAAAAAATCAAATTTCGATCGCCATATCTCACCCTCCTCGGTGCACATAGCACCTTTACAATTCAATACCGTTCGCTTTAATTGAACGCGGCACAAATCGAATCACGGCAAATTGACCTTAATCGCGTCGCTTTAAAACCTACATTCGCACTTCATCATGTTCATTCGCTTCGAATGGCGCGCATCATCTCTTTCAGCTAGGTGTTACGCTTCGAACGTAGCAACGAATTGAAGTGGCGCTTTCCGGGGCAAATGGTACGTAGGATAATTTATCGGAGTATCGGGAAACGACAGAGAGCGGATCCATATTCCAATTAAAGCTCATCCTGCCGGAACGTTGCGCTGGATATTACTTCTCTGACTGCTGCTAGTACTCCACCCTCTCTCTCTACATCCCTCTTCATCCTTCTTTCCCACCCTGCTTTCCACCCACTTTCATCCCTCCAATTTCTCCGTCCCTCACCCCCGGAACGCTCTCTTTTCCTCTGTCACTCTTAATTCCTCTTCCTCTCTCTTACACATCCTCTTTTTCCATCCTTCGAAGCTCATCCTTTCGCCACCGCTTCCATGCTGCCTCCTCGTTATTCTCCTCTCTTTTTTTTTGCCAGCGCGTTTTGCTTTCCAGTCCATTTCGCGTTGTAAACTCGAACTTTATGGCCGCGAGTTCATATACGTGCATCGCGCGTTCGGGAGCTTCACGCGACCTGCGAACTTTCTGCTATCGGAACCGTTTACTGGACTCTTGTTATGGAATCAAGAGATTTCAAAAAATTTCGGGGTTTAGATATTGACACTGGGGGTGCTTTGGAGAGAGAAATTTGGGTTCTTGTAGAAATTGATGTTTATAAGGATATTGTAAATATTTAAGGTCATTTTAATAAGTATTCTTTAGTGAATTTTCCGTATTTTAAGTTGTGGAATTTTGAAATTTATGGGTCTGAATTTTGAAAATTATATGTTGGTTTGGGAAATTGGAAGATTGGAGATTTGGATTTTGGAGATTTGGGATTTTGGTAATTTGGGAATTTGGGAATTTGCGAATTTTTAAAATTGAGAATTTGGAAATTTGGGAATTTGGAAATTTGGAATGTTGGAGATTTGGGAGATTTGGAAGATTTGGAATTTTAGAGTTAATATTTTGTTAATTTGAAATTCTTGAGATTTTGAATTTTTGAGTGTTGGGATGTTGGAGATTTTGGATTTTTGAAAGCTTATGTATCGAAAATTTGATATTTCGTTGATTTCGGATTTTGGAGATTTGACATTTTAAAGATGTTGAATTTTTGGAGATTTGTCATTCTTGAGGTTGGGATATTTAAAATTTGGAATAATAATGATTTAATATTCTGGCAATTTCAGATTTTGGAAATTTGAAAATTTCTGAATTTTGAGTTTTCCAGAAACGAAAGTTTGAGGACTATAAAATTAATGCATTTGGAAATTTAGGAATTTGTATATTTGTAAATATAGAGTTTGGAAATTCAAAAGTTTGAAAAAGTGATGTTAGGAGTTGTAAATATTGCAAATTTATGAATTTGCAAATTGAGCATTTTGGTAATTTGCAAACAAGAAAGTTTACAAAAATCTTGAAAATTATGAAACGTGAAAACTGAAAGAGGAAGTACAGAAATTAAAAAATTTAAAAACCTAAAAATCGGAGGTTTGCAAATTCGAAAATCTGAGTGGTCAGAAATTTAGAAATTAAAAGTTTAGAAATTCGAAGTTTTGAAAACTGAAAAATGTAGAAATTGGTTGTTTGGAAATATAAAAATTGAGAAATTGTAAATTAATAATTCAGTAATTTAGCAGTTGAAAGTTTGCAAATTTGGAATTTTCAAATTTTCAAATTTATAAATATAGGAATTTGAAAATTTGGCAGATTTTTCAATTAGATAATTTCAAAATTAAAAAATCCGAAAATTTGAAGATTTGAATACTTACAATTTTTTTACCTCTAATTTTCAATTCTTGTTTAATTTTCTATATCCCCCAAAATGAAATGAAAATATTAGAAAATGGCTCCCCATACAATTATCCTTGATCGAAGAATACCTAGTTTGCATCACACTACAAATTCCTTTCTTATAACACATCAAACATTAATATATTACACATGAATATATCAAACATCAATGTATCAAGCATCAATATATCAAATACCAATACATATATCAAACATTAATACACCAAGCATCAATACATGAATGCATCAATGAATCAATGAATCAATGAATCAATGAATCAAGGAATCAATGAATCAATGAATCAATGAATCAATGAATCAATGAATCAATGAATCAATGAATCAATGAATCAATGAATCAATGAATCAATACATCAATGCATCAATACATCAATACATCAATACGTTCAACATCAATATATCAAACATTAATACACCAAGCATCAATACACGAATACATCAATGAATCAATGAATCAATGAATCAATGAATCAATGAATCAATGAATCAATGAATCAATGAATCAATGAATCAATGAATCAATGAATCAACGAATCAACGAATCAATGAATCAATGAATCAATGCATCATTGCATCAATACATCAATACATCAATGCATCAATACGTCCAACATCAATATATCAAACATTATTACATTAAACATCAATACGTCCAACATCAATACGTGCAACATGATTACGTCAAGCATCAATACCTCAAACATCAGTATGTCAGACATCAAATTCCCAAACTTCTTATCCCCACAATCCTCACAATCTCATTTTCTCCCAAAAAAATTCCAAATAATCAATCCCCAAAATAAACTTCCCTCCAAACAGACTACACCAGCAACAACGTTATCGCAACATAGACAAACCCTTACTCTTGATGTGTAAGATAAGGGAATTTCGAAATCGAAATAGCACGATGCTGAATCTCCGCAGCAACGGTGTCCTTAGTAAAAGGCAAAGACACAAACGTGGTTGATTTAGGATTCGTGTATAACCGCGATCGAGCAAGACCGAGCGCCGCGCCGAATGGAATACTAATCAAAGATACACAAATTCCGTTGGCTAATACTTCAAATCCCCGTTAGCCGGGATGCTGAAATTAAATTATTGGATTAGATGCCGGCGACGCCAACCCTCCTGCTCTCTGTTCGCGGTGCTATATCCAGTCCCTAACTGCAAAAGCCGTTCTGCTTTACTTACCGAACATCCTTTGATCTTAACTTCTTGCTCTTAATCGTCCTGATTTGGACACTGGGCCCACTTTGCATATTTCTTAAACTTTTTTAGAAAATTTACTTTTGGGTAATTTACCTGTTTGCTATAACAGTTTTGATTCTTAATTAAAGCTAATGTGATCCGAACATGGTTAAGTAAATTGTGCACCAGGTTAGGTTATGATTCCTATATGTATTTGGGATTTTCAAGATTTGGAATTTTTGAGGGTTGATACATTGAAATTTGAAACTTTGTTGATTTGGAATTTCGGAGATTTGGGATTTTTGAGAGTTGAGATTTTGGAGATTTGGAATTTTTGAGAGTTGATATAGTGGAAGTCTGAAATTTTGGAGATTTGTGATTTTTGAGATTTGATACGTTGAAAATTTGATATTTTGTTGATTTGGGATTTTTGAGAGTTGGGATGTTGAAGATTTGAAATAATGGAGATTTTTGGATTTTGGAGACTTGGAATTTTGAAAATTTGGGATTTTGGATATTTGGAATTGTTGAGAATTGGTACATTGAAAATTTGATATTTTGTTAATTTGGAATTTTGTTAACTTGGAATTTTGGAGATTTGGAATTTTGGCGATTTGGGATTTTTAAGAGTTAATACATTGGAGGTTTGATATTTTGTCATTTTGGAATTTTGAAATTTTGGAGATTTGGGATTTTGGAGATTTATAGATTTTGGAGACTTGGGATTTTACAGACTTGGAATTTTGGAAATTTGGGATTTTGGAGATTTAGAATTTTGTAGATTTGGGATCTTGGATATTTAGAATTTTTGAGAGTTGATACATTTTGAAATTTGATATTTTGTTGATTTGGGATTTTTAAGAGTTGATATATTGGAGATTTGATATTTTATTGTTTTGGAATTTTGGAGATTTAGGATTTTCAAGAGTTCAGATGTTGAAGATTTGGGATTTTGGAGATTTTTGTATTTTGGAGACTTGGAATTCTGCAGACTTGGAATTTTGGAAATTTGAGATTTCGGAGATTTAGAATTTTGTAAATTTGGGATCTTGGATATTTAGAATTTTTGAGAGTTGATACATTTTGAAATTTGATATTTTGTTGATTTGGGATTTTTGAGAGTTGATATATTGGAGATTTGATATTTTGTTAATTTGGAATTTTGGAGATTTAGGATTTTCAAGAGTTCAGATGTTGAAGATTTGGGATTTTGGAGATTTTTGTATTTTGAAGACTTGGGATTCTGTAGACTTGGAATTTTGGAAATTTGGGATTTTGGAGATTTAGAATTTTGTAGATTTGGGATCTTGGATACTTGGAATTTTTGAGAGTTGATACATTTTAAAATTTGATATTTTGTTAATTTGGGATCTTTAAGAGTTGATATATTGGAGATTTGATATTTTGTTGTTTTGGAATTTTGATAATTTGATATTTTGGAAATGTGGGATTTTTAAGAATTGTAAAGTTGGAGATTTGAGGTTTTTGAAAGCTGATGTATTAGAAATTTGATATTGTGTTGACTTAGAATTTTGGAGATTTATATTGTAGTAAACACTGAATAAATTCTGAGTCTTATTTTTTCTGGATGTATTAATGAGTTTAACATATCATTAACTGACTGAGTGGCTCCACTACAAAGAACATAAGTAACTGCCCTAATACCGTACCCAAGTTCACGGAAATTTTTAACCGGGTTAGTTCCTAGTTTGAATCACTCAAAGAATAATAATTTCGCAAGATCATCCACGTAAAAGTTAAATAAACACTAATTATAGTTCGTGGAAATACATAGAGTCCAGTCATTTAATCAACCCACTGACATGAGTTACCCTAATCCCCGATAACGAAGTTTAAAGTTTGAACTGGGTTAGATCTATTGTACTGAATACTAAATTAACTTTACTTATTTCTAATTACTTCATTAATTTATTGAATTTAGATCAACTGGGGACGTGAGTGACTACTTTGAATCTTACGCATTGTCGAATTTATAATTCGTACTTCCAATGATTCAAATAATAATGTTTTCGAAAGATCATCCATACAAAATGGCATATAAATACTATACTTCTATATAAAAACTAGTTATAGTTTGTGAAAATACATAGGATGCACTTATTTGATCACTGTGGACATGAATTATTGTGATCTTCAATAAAGCTGTATAGAACATTAAGCTAGTTGTGAACCAAGTTAGGTTATAATTGCTACATTGAAGTGATCACTGAGTTAATTTTACTTTTTCTTAGACGTATTTCCTTGATGTATCATTAATTGATGGATCCTTAATGTACCATTGCCTGAATTAACTGAGAACATGAGTAGATTAACTAGGAACATGAGTGAATTAACAGAGAGCATAAACTAAAGTGAGGTTAAGATCAGGGAACATAAGAGTATACCTAAGTCTCACGAGGTACCGAACTGTAAGTCGATTTTGAACAAAGTTATACTTTCGATCGAGGGAATAATAACAGTACTTCGGATCGGAAACGGCACGCTGTAGTGAAGCGCGGAAAAAGGCAAGTTTCCCCCGGAAGAGTGCCTAGGGGCAACGAGACGAGGACTGTCGCTCGGTTGCGTCTTCCCGGGCCGCCGCTAATGGCGTCGTTATTTTAAAATACCACGATCATATTTCCCCGTGGCCCACCAAGAATATGCCACAGCGAATCGAACTTAATCTACGCGGAGCGTTTTGTCTCTCCTCCTCGACCGTTCGTCCTCGAAACCGTCCCCGGTACTCTAAATCATGTAAGGATTACGGTGGCAGGGCTTCGGAACCGGGGGAGGAGGAGCGGAAGACGATCCACGCCCGGCCAACTCGCATTTTGGAAACATTTAAATTCTTATACGCGAATAAATAGCAAGAATTTTACGCGCGATAAAATATAGATTTCCTACGGGGTTGCCGGCGACACCGAATCTGCAAGGGTGGAAGGACGCGGTCATAAAATCATTGATATGAAAATATAGCCTTTTCATCCGACGTACCCCTTCTTACTCGCTGACGAAATCGTTCAGGAGCATGAGAAAAAGTGTACAGATCGAGAAAAAAAACGTAGGCTTTTTGTTCAGATTATAGCGACTTGGATTAAAATTATGACCTTAAGATGGTGGATATTCCGGTTTTCGGGGACCAGAAATTGATATTTTGTTGTGTGTATATTGTTCGAAACATAAGCGACTATTTTTCCTTAAAAGAAGTGCTTTTTTTAATTACACTTACAGTTTAATTAAAGCGACGAAATGTTTCAAACTAAAATTAAGTTAGGTATCTTGCAGTTTTAGGTTGTGTTAAGGTTATGAAGAGTTTGAGAATTATATTTATGTACATGTATAGAATATAAAATACACTTCAATAAATATTAACAAAAATATTTTTGTAATATAAAATTAGAAAATTACAATTAGCAAGAAATGTTGTTATTAAAATTTGCACTGTTATCATATACATTTCAACTACTGACATGCCTGTGTCAATCGTTCTCACTCTGCGACTATTAAATAAATATGGAAGAAATGTTCACAACAAAGATTCCCTATAAGCTACGAAACAGTTAACGTCGAACAAAGATTGAACGGTGCGAGAGTAGCTACACGCGATTCACTGACGCCTGCGGCAGGAATTATATCGGTGAGTCGGGTTCCTTGTATAAATCATACATATTCAGGCGCCGACAACATTTCCTCGAATAGCTACCAGTGATCCGTCTAATTTATAGTTTAACTTATCTAAATGCGCGCAGCGCCTGGTTGAGAAGAGAGGTTGGGCGACCGCCTGTCTAGTCGGTTCGGCTGCTGTCGGTATACCTCAACGAACGACACCGGCGTTCAACCCTTCGACTGTTTAGCATTCCGTGTTCGATTTGCCGGCGGTTCCCACAGGGAAAGCCAGTGAATTTTTACGTGCGAAAACCGGACCGGGAGGAACTCCGTCAACGGGATTAACGGCGATCCCGTAGTCGATAAATCATTGCCGCCTCGCAGACACCCGCGACCAGGAGAGACGGAAGAATTCCGATAATCGGATGAACGTGACCGGAACACTTGTTGAGTCGAGAGATATAAATTCAACGTTCGCATTGGCAAACAATTATTTCAACGATCTGCGCCGTGTTTGCTCTTTCATTTTGCTGTGCTGAGCAAATTCGGGAAAAATACCGGCCTTGTCCATTAACGTCCCTGTTTTACCGACGTATACAGTTTTATGATTTTTCTTATTGGATCTGAACTTCTGACTTTGGTAGACTGATACATCTCGTTCGTTTCGATTTTACATTTTGCTGGTTTGCTGTGGATTTTTATTCGCTCACTGGTTTGTTCTTTTGAGCTTTAGTTGCACTTAGGGCTGATATGACACATTAGGCATTTCATATATGACTAGTTTGGTATGTTCAAGTTTCTGGTCAACCAGTTCTGATTATATACTTTGTCATTTTGAGTTTTAGTTTTAGGTTCTGATACTATAGATAGCCATTTTGTAGTTGACTAGTTTGGTACATCTTTGTACCATTCATACTTGGATTTGATCTCAAACTCTATTAGTATGCATTTGATCTACTTGTGGAGCATTTTGTCCTTCCAAGTTCGGCTTGCTCTTAAGTCCTAATACTGTACTTAGCCATTTTATAGTTGACTAGTTTGGTACATCTCTGTATAATTCATATCCAGGATTTGATCTCAGACTTTGTTATTTTGAAGTTGATCTACTTGTGATTAAGTTCTGGACGATTTTGTCCTTCCAAGTTCGACTTACTCTTAAGTCCTAATACTGTACTTAGCCATTTTATAGTTGACTAGTTTGGTACATCTCTGTATCATTCATATCCAGAATTTGATCTCAGACTTTGTTATTTTGAAGTTGATCTACTTGTGACCAGGTGATGGATCATATTATTCTTTCAAGTGCAACTTGTACTTGGGTGCTGATACTATAGTTAGCCGTTTCCTGTTTGATTAATTTGGTACATCTTTATCCTATTCATGTTCATCTTATGATCTCATGCTTTGTCATTTTCAGTTTGTCTACTGATCAGGTTCTGCACCATTTTGTGCATCAAAGTTCTACTCCATAATTACCATTGAAACCACAAAAGTAGAATTACCAATTGCCCCAAAAGAGAATACAAAATACACTCGCGACGTCACATCTTATTCTCTTCCGTCCATATCGATAATGGTTAGGCAGACGGTGGATACAGCGCGTAAAACCAGTGGCCTGTTTTACAAGAAACGGGGATGACGAATCGTTTCATGGGGGATCGGAGAGGGCTTCATCCTTTGATATATCGACGCAAAGCGGTGAGCGATTCCCACGAAGGATACCGCGAGCCAATCTTTCGGAAACCAGCCCCGAGACCAAAGAAGCGTGATATTTATAGGGCGGATTTAAAGTATAAAGTTCCAGCCGCGGGGGTAGAAAAGACTCGTGCTGGTCTGCTGTTCCTATTTTCTGGAAGATCCGGTTACAATTCTGAATTCCAATCATGCTACAGCTTCGTGTCTCGAAATCCAACTTCCATGAGAAACAATGGCATTCTCTCAAAGGACGACCATGGCAACTGGCGATGGATTATAAAATGTTACTCTTCCACATTTCATATTCTCAATGAAGAGTGTAATCAAGTTTAATAACTATTGTTAGAAAATAATTATTGTTATTGTTTTTTTTTACCAATCTTTGTGTGGGCGCAGTTCTGAAGTATATTGTATGGATCCTCACTTACCATCGGTTTTATGGGACAACTTGGAACAAGTATTTTTTAACTAATTTTATAAGATTATAAATGTAACGTACACACAGACTAAATAATAATGACACATAAGAAAGAGAGAAATAATAACAGTAAGGACTGATATATCTAGAGTTGGGGTATACTTATGTATGTGGTCCAAGAACCCTACTTGAGCAATATTCTTCCGTGGACCTGATACTATAACGAAATTTTTACTAATTCTTGTTTACGTTAATAACTGAGTAACAATAAAAAATGTAACTTTTATTAAAGATGTAAGATTTTCATTATATGATTAATTTATTAAAAACGAAAAGTTGGGGGATGTTAATATCCAGATTACACCAGAGTTCATCAGTGATCTGAAGTATTTCACAAACTTTAATTAATGTGCTACAAAAAAGGTATATAAAGGTATTCCTCCAATATCTTTATGACGTGTTTTTCCACGAAGCAATGCTTCACCAGTAATGTTCTCCTAGAATTTTCACGATCGGAATAGATTCATCTTTTCAACGAACCCTCCATCGAGCGTTTTTATCGCGTCCTATCGAGAATATTTTGTAAACAACTTTCTCCGCTGCGGGGCTTCAGATTTAGTTGGAGAGAATCGTGTCGCCCTTTATCGCCGCGAAACAAATGTGACAACTTTTCATTCGTTCCTCCCCTTCGTGTCTTCCACCCCTCCGCAATAAACGCTCATTTTATCACACACGCGCTGTCTCGTTTCTTCCCGTTCTATTCGTCGTTCCTTTTACAGCCCCGTTGTTAAGCGCGAAAAGGGACGGTGTTCCAAGGACAGGTAAGTGGAAGCCAGATCGCGGAAATGGAACTATAAGTAAAAGCAAAGTTCAAACAAATCGCACGTGACCAGCCTACGAAATTCAGACGTGTACCAAGGGTAAGTTCGGTGGCTTTGAAACGAAGTACAAAAGGAGACAATCTGATTTACCTTCAGGATGGTGAAACCTTTTACGAGGAAAGTTTCGCGATTGCTTTTGTTGTCGGGGACGACGGGTGTGGATGTCGAACAGCTTTCTTGCATCGCATTTCGTGGTAATTGAACTTTAAATGGTATTGGTATTAAAGGTTTGCATTATTCCGGCGGATTGGAAATTATGGGCAAAGTTTTGCGAGCCTTCATACTGCAGGTTTAGGTGGTTTTAGGGAAACACTGCACTGTTTGATAATTGTTAAATTCATTTTGACTGAAGGTGGCGATTTGGGGATTTGGGGAGTTGCGGATTTGGAGAGTTGGAGATTTGGGGATTTGGTAGAGTTGGGAGATTTGGGATTTGGAGATTCGGGGATATGGAGATTTAGGGATTTGGAGATTTACAGATTTGGAGATTTGGGGATTTAGGCATTTAAGAATTTGAGAATTTGAGGATTTGGTGATTTGGGGATTTGGGGATTTGGGGATTTAGGGATTTAAGAATTTGAGAATTTGAGGATTTGGGGATTTAGGGATTTAGGGATTTAAGAATTTGAGAATTTGAAGATTTGGGGATTTGGGGATTTGGGGATTTGGGGATTTGGGAGATTTGGTGTTTGGAAATTTGGAGATTTGGAAGTTTTGGTATTTGGAAATTTGGAGATTTAAGAGATTTGGTGTTTGGAAATTTGGAGATTTGGAAGTTTTGGTATTTGGAAATTTGGAGATTTGGGAGATTTGGTATTTGGAAATTTGGAGATTTGGAAGTTTTGGTATTTGGAAATTTGGAGATTTGGGAGATTTGGTATTTGGAAATTTGGAGATTTGGAAGTTTTGGTATTTGGAAATTTGGAGATTTGGGGATTTTGGAATTCGGAGATTTCGAAAATTGGAAATTCAGAGATTTGGGGTATTAGAGATTTAATAATTAGGAAATTTGAAGATTTGAATATTTAGGAGACTTGAAAATTTTCAGATTTAGGAGTTTGAAGATTTGAAGAGTTGGAGGTTTAGCGTTTCGGACATTTGGAAGTTTGGAGATTTAGAGATTTAGAGACTTGGGATTTGCAGATTTAAGAGTCTGAAAACTTGCAAATTTAGAGATTTAAACACCTGGAGATTTGGAGAGTTTGACACTGAGGGACTTCAAGATAGAAAATCAGAGAATCTAGAGATTTGGAGATTAGAAAGTTTGGAGAATTAGGGATTTGGAGATTTAGAGACTGATTCAGTTGGAGATTTGAGGATTTGGGAATTTAGAGATTTGGAGTTTTGGAAACTTAACAGTAAGACTACCAAACCAGTCAAATGATCGCCCCACAAGTTTCTTATTATAACGAATACATGTTGTTACAGTACATTTTTTTAAATCAGAATTGATTTGCATCAAGATAAAGAATAAACGCGTGTACTCATTTATGTTTCGTCGTTTGTTTATTTATTTTTTAACTTTACTTTTAATTTCAAATTAAAATGACTTATATGCCGGTAGATTTAGTGTAAAATATTATACTTATGGAGCTTTGTTGATTTGTCAATTTGGAAGTTTGAAAATGTATAAATTAAAGAATTTGCAAATTTGACAATTAAGAAATTTCAAAATTTGGAGACTTACAAACAAATCAGAACTAACACTAGAACTATGAACCAGTCAGAGCTGACTGGTTTCAGATTTCTCATCTTATACTACAAAATTTTATTGTCATGATTTTATGGACATGTTTGTCATATTTTGTTGAGGTAAAAATTAGTTCTACATGTTACTTGATGCTTTAGTATTTATTTATTTATTTATTTCTAATTTATTTATTTTTCATTTTTCGATAAAAGATAATTTAATGTCTGTAGTTCTAGTGTTAACCCCTTGCACTATTTTGAAGAGTCTGATTCGTGACCCACTCATACCTCGGCCGTGATCAATTTTACTCAAATTTTTAATATATTTCAACTTAAAGTTCAAGTCCAATTATAATTTGCATAGACAACAGTTGAGTAATAACATATTGAAATAATATTTCAATTTTTTTGTCTGTTTTAATATTGTAACTGTAATTAGGCAGTTCTGACTGATGCACCTGACAAATAAGTCATAGTGTAAGGTGTTAATACTCAGCATATCATACATTGTTACGCGTCGGGTCAAATATTAACTTTTTATAATTGTTGTCGAAGGTTGTAAATCTTCGAAGACCCATGTCGTTTCCACAACTTGTTACGGTAGTGGAATTATATGTAAAATGATTATTATAAAGTAGAATTTATAGAGTGGTTCAGAGTCCTCCATACTGGTGTGCCCAAGTCAACGAAGGATGTAGATCATCATCCCGCTAGTTGTAATAATTGTTGAATGTCGTTATCGTTGTTAGAGACTATCGTTTGTAAAAGTGAGTATCTTTCACCGAAGTTAGTTTTAGACTGACCGTCGCTTCTAAGCAGCCAGAAAAGAAAGCAAGGGAGGAAGTTCAAAATATGAAGGCGTCACCAAAAGGGACCAATCAGGACAGATTGTTATTTGTAAAATATAGTGATTGGTGAGATGGGTCAGCGAATGAAATTGTAGGACCTTTAGCATTCACTCCAAAGTTGTAAAACGCTTCGTTAATAAAGTGACCCAAACAGTTAAGTGATTTGGGTCCTTCAAAAGAACTAAGTAACGGGACCCGCTACAGGGATGCACAGTTTAGGACCATGGAAATAAACTTCTTTAAAGAAAGTTATATTGGCGTTATAAAAAATGTGCTTTTATGGCCTGCTAGAAAGCTATTGTCAATAGTTAGGAACGTTAAGCTGTGGAGACGCTCATATGGTCCAAAATATCCGTTTAAAATTACAACAAAGGAACATTCTTGGGTTCGGCAGAACATTTATAAATATTACATTAATTGTACTCCGCGCAACTCGTAACATACATTACACAATAAACATGCAAACTCTTAAAATGCCAATCTCCAACAAGTTATGTTAGTGATCTAACATTGAATTCTTATTCCAAACTGAAATCCACTTTCCTATCACCAGCAGGTGTAAATTGAAAGATGAAGAAGAAAGCCAAGAAGACGTAATCCGAAGAAAAACTTTGAAATCCAATATGAGAATGAGGGAGTATCTCGTCGATACGTGAGGACAATTCCCACCGCAAAATCGCGAAACGAAAGAGTGGGACAAAGTGACGTCGAAAAGGGATGGGGCTTGAAACGGGGTGAAAATCCCATTACAAACTATTCTCGGTTCGGTCGACGTCGTCTCCTTTCGTTGGATCCTCGAACGCGAGATCTTTGCATGAATATGTAAATCCTTATTTTCGGATCGAGTGCACTCGAAACCGAAAACCGACCTGAAGAGGAAACCGTTCCACGTCGACGTCCGCTTTTGCCGTGGAATTGATTTATTAGCTCACTCGACTTATCCTCGCCGAGGGTTGACGCTTTCTACCCCCTTGGAAAAAAAATGAAGCAAAGGTGCATTGAGTGCTCTCGATCAAATATGAACGGGAGATTAATGGCTAGGTGGACATTCATTGGGTAATTTTGTTCATTAATTGAGTGGTGTGATGCTCTTTGAAATTATTCATAACTGGAGCCCCAGGTTTTACGATATTTGCGATTTTATGGTCAAACGTGATATGGTTATGCTTGTAAAATTATTGCTGTTTGAAATTATATACGTACATGATGTATTTGATATTATGAACCGTTTTTTATTATACTAATAATAAACTTATAATACTTATTTATTATACCATTTGTTTATGTATAATATTGTGCTGTATATTATTTAATATTGTATACGTTTGTGGAACAATAGGTAGGTATACATTAAATTAAATACAAATTAAATTTATTTAAGAAAACATTAATAAAATTGAATAAAGTTTAATTTATAATTTTATTTTCACGTAAAAAAGTATTATATAAATTTAGCTCTTAAATTATTAAAATTTTTGTTAACCCTCGCAAAAAAAATTATAAATAATTATACTTACAATAATTTTTAACATTTTCGTTTACATTACTAACTGTAAAAATTACTTAATTCAAGATAATTACTAGAACATCAAGAAATAAAATAATTTTTATTGAATTAATATTGTTATGAAATAAGAATAAAATTTTAATATAAATCATTTCATTGTAATTATATACTTGATGATACATATATCATTTGATTAATGTATGTAATAAATTAATACTTGTAAATTTGATTAATGCATGTATTACAATATATTCTTTCCAAGATCCAAAATAAAAATTTCCATAATAACTACGTTATTATAATATTTTAACTATATTATTTAACAATTTTATTTCAAATATCATAAATAAAGAACATCAAGATCAAACATAGAACTTCATAAATGATATTCCAAAGTTAAAAAATAACAAAAATGGAATTGTCAGTTAAATATGTAATTTTTTAAATCATATGAAATTCACATCCAAAGAGCACTGTTTCATAATCGATTGCAATATAGTCAAGGAGGATTATCGAATCAGAGTCTACCTTTAAAGGCCACGATGTCAACTTTATTGAATTGCTGCCTTCGATAATGTATTTTGCCCAGCCTCGTGAAGACAGTATTTAGTAAAAGGGTCGACTGATGGGCAATCGAGAACAGATAGAAACATAAATTATTATGCACATTAATTCTTCACTTCGAAAATCAATACAGATTTCAAGAATAAGAAACTTGTAAAATATTCGACTACTTTCTTCTTCCATGTCTTTGTCAACTTTAGTATCAAATTTTGTATTAAATTATTGTTAAACCAATTTTATAACAATTTAGTATTAAGTTCTGATTATTATAAAAGTGTGGTTACAAAAAGTATAATTATTTTAAAATAGATAAAACATTTTTTTATTTAGTTATACTCTGACAATAAAAATAACCTACAAAATTTGTAATTGCTTCAATATTACAGTCAAACTTGAAACAAAATAATTAGAATCAAATAAGTGAAATTTCATCAAAGTGAGATAATATTTAAGGTATTGTCATGAAGTTTCAAAATCTATTCAGCAAAATTCTGTCGACCTGGACGTAAATTTTATTTATTTCGAACGTCACAAAACATCTTAAAAATATTTTATAAAATTAGAGAAAAATGCTACCTAACACCTGTTAACCAGTAAAACCTTGTAGTGCTTAAAACAACCCAAGTAAAATAATACTTAAGGTACTATCATGAAGTTTCAAAATCAATTCATCAGAATTCTGTCCATCTGGACATCAATGTTATTTATTTCTAACGTTACAAAATGCCTAAAAATATTTTTTAAAATTAGACGAAAATGTTATCTAACACCTGTTAAACAGTAAAACCTTTTACTCCTTAAAATAACCCAAGATAATAATACTTAAGGTATTGTCATGAAGATTTTAAATCTGTTCAACAGAATTCTGTCAACCTCGATATAAATGTTATTTATATCCAACGTTACGAAATACCTCAAAAATATTTTCTAAAATTAAAGAAAAATGCTACCTAACACATTTTCCTGTTTAAAATAACCCGAGTAAAATACTTAAGGTATTGTCATGAAGTACCTAAGTCCGTTCAGCCGAGTCATTTGAATGTCGCGAACAAAAACGCAGTGGCATTAAGCGAAACGTCATTTATTCGTGGCGTGAGGTTTTTTTATGATGACGAGCGTTATAGCACGTTAGACGGCAGTAGACAAAAGGAAACGTGCAGTGTCCCTACAGAGGGCATAATAGTCTCGCATCGGCTACGAAGAATCACAGCCCTCGGTAACTCATTGTCGTTCTCCCAATCCCCGCGAGTACCGCGCGATTCTCGCCTGGCTCGTGATCCCGTTCCGACCCCCTTTTGTCGCCCATTTCCTTCTTTTTTCCGAAAAAACTGGAAAAAGTAACGACGCTGTTTCTCACTAATCGTCCCGCGTCCTGATCCGACGGAAACGCGTCGTTGCACGCGTGTTCTACACTTCGCGAATGATAGTGACGCTGCTGGAGGATAAAGCATGAACGTCGACCATCTATCTGCATTCTGGTGTTTCTCTCGGCCCCATTCAACCCCGACGGTAAAAGAAGGGGGTGGAAGCTTAGTTTGCGCCTCATATCATTAAAATTGAGATATTGACAAAAGGCTTCGTTATATATATAGATATATATTTGACGGCAGATGAAGAGACTCTGGGGAGTCAGATCAATGGGAATATTGAACAATTGTCTCTCTAGCTACGGCTAAAACGAGCGGCCAAGACAATCAGCCCTCTGCGAACAATGCGTAGCTTAATGACGTAGCAGCACATCACGGCTCCCCTCCGAGTGCCCTGAATGCACCCCCGTCTCGACTCAGAAAATATCATAATTAAAGTATTAGGCGACGTTGAAAATTTCTTCGAGATACAAATTGGGTCAAGAAAAACTTCGTATTTTTCTTCTACTGTAGTAGAAAAATAGGAAGTTCTTTGTGTTGAGTACTGCAAAAATAGTTCTGTGAAGTGTCATAAAAGTAATTTTGTGAATAGAGAACCACAAAAATAATAAATTCCATGTATAGTGTACCACAAGAATAAAGAGATCTGGGAATAGAGAATAACAAAACTAGTAGATTTTATTTTAATAGTATTGTAGTTTATTGTAGTTTTTTCATTTTGACAGAAATTTTGTTTTACATTTTTGAATTCATGAAGACCAAATTGGGGGAATGTGAACAACTGGATATGAACACCTTAATCAGATTTAAGTTTCTTTAATTGTATTACAATTTTTTTGTTGGAATGAGGAATTTTTTAAAGAGATATTTTTGAGGGCGTATAGGTTAGGTTATATTTGTTTGTTAGGTTAGGTTGCTAGTTTGTTAGGTTATACTTGTTTTGAAATATTTTTAAGAAATCTTGTAAATACGTTTACTGAAGATACGTAAATACGTGTACTGAACAATTTCATTTTCAGTTGAATGGTTTTTGATTTTTAAATACATTTTTATTTACATTAAACTGGTATCTTTTATTCGGTGGTTTGTATAGTTTAATGAATTTTTTGTAATAAATTGAAATTTTATAAATAATAACGGAAGACTGTTTTCAAGGGTTGGAGTATGTGACGTAAATGTTAAATGTGTTAGAATTAAAAAACTAATTTTGCGATTATATTTTTTTCAGTGAAACTTTTGTGGCCGCGAGTTAATTCGGAAATGCTGTAGCGGAGAAGTAAATTCTTGTTTCTGAATTACTAAATTTTTCAATCTTAAATTCTAGAATTTTGTTTGTAGAAATTTGCAGATTAAAAAGGTTCAAAACTTGAAAATTATTCAATTTTAATTGTCTATGTGTCAGTGGTTTGAAATTACCAAATTTTCATATTTTCGGAAACATAAATTCTCAAATTTACAAATCACCAAATCTTTAAATTTTCGAATTGCATAATTTTCAAATTTTTTAATTTCACAAATTCCTAGATTAAAAAATTTTCAAGTTTACTAGTTAAATAACTATTAGGTTTGTGAAAACTCAAATTCCATAATTTTCTAATTTACAGATCGCGCAATCCTTACATTCGAAAATTTCCAGATAGTCAAACAAATTTCCAAATGCAAAAATTCTCAAATTCCCGAATTATCAAGATTTCAAATCTTCATATTTGCAGGTTCCTAAATTTCCAAATCTTCAAATTCTTAAATTTCAACGAACTCATCTTCACATCACCAAATTCCCAAACCTCCAAATTTATAAAATTTCAAAACCCTTACATCCCCAAATTTTCACACATCTAAATTCTCAAATTCTGCGATTTTTCAATCCATAAAAACTCCACAAAATAGGAAAACTTATATAACTTAGAGTAAATTAAATCGTACCATAGTCATTCTCATATAATTAATGCAATCCCTTATTCATTAAACAAACTTCCAACAGTTATTTCAAAATGCCTATTTATTCATCACAAAATGTTTCCCAAAATCACTTCTAATTTTCCCCTAAAATACAAGTACACTTCTAAATAAAAATCCTCCCTCAAAATAACAAGAAGTAAGCATAATCTAACATGTACCAATAGTCCAAAATTGAGAAATAAGTTTCCTAAATTCTATCAAAAAAAGCCTTATAAAAATACTTTCCTGTAACGGGCCACATAGAATTCCAGTCTCTTTCATTAAATTTACACATCAATTACAGTTCCACAACTATCCTCAAACTTTCCTAGTCTAAACTATCAACACCTTTCCATTTACGGAGATATTTTCTTAACCCTGTCGTTAGACGAATAGCGACTCACACTTCGAACTTCAAATCTTACTCAAATTTTAAACACTCCAATTATAACTTAGTTAGACAAGAATCTGAGAATGTAAACCTAACCTAACATTTTAACCTTCTTTGATTGGAAATTAATTGACTAGACATCGCAGCTTAACAGGTAGTTCTGACGCACCTGACAAATTCTTTCAGTAAGGATTCCTTCAACATAACCCTTCATACAAACCTTAACTCTAACAAACTTCATTAATTTTGATCACATTGTCAATTTAAACTTGAGAAAAATGTATTACCAAAAAACCAGTATAAAGTTATATCTTCTAACTTCATTAACCCTTACCCTATAACATTGAGTCTGACTCGCGACGCTATAATTCAAATATAACAAAACTAAATTGGATTTGCATAAATATCCAGTGTGATACGATTGAGTATACTAATCGTTAAAACCAAAATATACCTGAAGCATTTTAGGACTGTAAACACTCAAACCGTTTATGGAACATATGAAAAACCTGAAACTGTTTTAGGACACCCTATTTACCATAGTAATATTTTAGCGTCACTTTGTAAACTTGTTCCTAAAAATCGAAACTTCGTATGTACAAAAATATAAAAATATCAAAAACACTTTAGCAAACCAAGTAACTTTCAACCTATTACAAACCTAACACTGAATAAAGATAACCTATCTACCTCGTGTAGACACTTAACCCATCTTACATATAATTGATTCCAGCCGTGCATATTGGGTGAAACTGTCGTGTCCCGAGAAAAAGGAGCACGATACTAACATTTTCTTTATTTACCTTAACGTTGCAGTAATAATTCGACAGCTCTGACACACCTGTCAAAAAACTTGCAAACTAAGGGGTTGAATCTGTGTGATGACAATTGAATTGTATTGTCATAGTGATGACAATTTCGTAAACAGCATTGATTCTTAAAAAATTGGCTTATAAGGAATTGAGAAGGATGACCATCGGAGGATTGTGAGTTAGGATAACGATCGGCGATAGGAGACAGTGGCACCGATGGTTTTCCTTAAGGTTTGGTCTCCGCAGTGGCAATGGCATTGGCGGCGGTGTGTTTTAGGGATCAATAATTTATGTAAATGTGTACGCGGCAAGGGCGCTACCGTGTGGCGGTGAGTTACAGCTATGAGGATAAGGATGGGTGGGTGGGTGGGTTTCGGATGGTGGTGGAAGGTGGTTATACGGGGTGGTGGAAGGGACCGAGGCTTTAGGGGGGTGAGTCGCGGTACGGTGGCGGTGGCAGACCGACTGAGGGTGGAGAAGATCGCGACACGAAGGGGTTTGACGTCCAACCCTTTCATCGATTGTACTTCTCTGCTCCCTTTTATCCCTTCGCCGTATATACCACCCTATCCTCTAACCCCCTTCCAACGGTGCTCGAGCGCGGCAAAAGCAGCCATCGACTAATGCTCGATAATTCCCGGCGCGTTTGTTCGCGCGAATATTTTCTCGACTTTCCAGTGTCGTGCCCGAATCGCCTCCTACTCGAACGCTCTTTTCGCGTATCTTTGAAATGCACGCCATCCTCACCCCGTAACCACCCCCCCTTTTTGCCGCGGCGCGTTTTCCTTTCATGCCTTTGTTCTTGGGGAAACCGACGCGTATCCGTGGATAATATTTTCCAGCGGTTCTCCGCCTGTTTACGACGTCGCCTCGCGACGATCCTGCTGCATAAGTAACGCGCCTCCGCTCTTGTGTGTCCATTTGTTACGTTGAACTAATTAGACCGGGCGAAATTATTTGCTCGTTTACTATATTTCTGTCTTTGTAATTTCCAACCCCTTGTTACAGCGGGGAGAGCGTGCGCCGTACGTGGCTCTGACATTTATGACACGAGCGATCGTACCAGGAAATGAAATCCTTGCGCTCTGCGTCCCATCGGTTCGGGACCGATCATTGGAAATTCACGATCTTTTATTCCTCCGTGTACAATTGCATTTTGATTTTATAATCTGAACCTTTTTTAATTCCTTCATTCTTATTTTATGATCTGACATGATATGTCAGATATTATGATTTATGATTTATTTTTTCATTCAGAAAAATAATTAACATTCTGCACTATTTTTACGAGTTTGACTAGTGATGTACTCGTACCTCGGCCGTGATCAATTTTTCTCAAATTTTTATTACGCTTCAATTTAGAGTTCAAGTCCAATTATAATTTGCATAGTTAGCAATGAATTAATAACATTTCAATTTTTTTGCTATTTTAATATTATAATTACGCAGTTCACTCTGACGCACTTGTCAAATAAGTCATAGTGCAAGGGGTTAACTCCTTATACTTTAAGAAGTTCGTGACTTACAAATTAAATCTTACTCGAATTTTTAAGGTGTATTAATTTACAGTTATAGTTTGTGTAGTCAAGGATTATTTAATATAAAATTTTACTATTGTAGCTGTCAGTAGTTAATTTTGATTGACGCACCTGACAAATAAATTGTACGACAAGGGGTTAGTTCTTCACCCCCGTTGTACATTGTCAACTTTAGCATAAATTTTAAGATATTCATAAAAATTATGCAAGATATTTACGAACGATTAGACAGTTTTAAAAATATTACGACAATGACCAGAAATAGCCAACTTTATTATATCGTAACTTTTAATTCTGAAGTAATTAACCCTTTTGCGCTCAATTAACGTGGTAGGTACACTGTAAGTAACATGGTTAGTCACATACTTTGATCTACATAACTGAATGCTAATGTCATAATCAACTAAACCAGAAAAGTGTTTGTTTCCATTTTAACCAGAAAAATATCAAAAATATATTGGTAATTATTTCAGAACAAACAATCGAAAATAAAATACTTACATTGTTATTTCATGAATATACCCTAATCTATCAAATTACATTTCTTCCCAAACAAGAATTTTCTTGAAGGGTCTCCAGTGATGTGGATAATTTTTGCACTTATACACATCGTTTCACTGATATCGATGCTCCACCGTAAATAAGAATGCAACCTAAGAAATAAATAAGTCGTGTCGTAACAGAATGTATCGTTTCGCAAGACGACAGGTGAAAAGTCAGTCAAAATCGCTGGACAGAGCCACGAGAGTAGAGGCGGAAGGAAAGAGAAAGGGTGTTGCAAAAGGGGGTAAAAGGAAGGGACAGAGAAGAGAATCAGTTGTTTCGACCCTTCGTCTTTCTCTGTGCTGCTCGACAGTGGCGTCATCCCGTCGTCCCCTACCCTTTGATCCCCCCAATAATCAATATATTCTAACATAACTCTAATGGCTACCCCATTTGAATACAGCCGAATCCACCCCACGGCTCTTTGCATCTCGCGTAGCTCCGACAATACCAATCATCCGAAATATTCCCTTTCTCTCTCTGTCATTCTTCTCGCCATGTTGTCTGCCAGGGCCCTCACTCTGCGTCCTGGGTATTAAAACTTTCGAGAACGAGACGCCCGCGGGCGTCCTTCGTCGACCAACCGCCCCCTCCTATCAAATTTTCTGCTATCGATGTCCGGCTACACGTGTCTTTTGTTCCATGTTTCTTGATACATCTTTAAACACTGTTCTTTCAATAGAAACTGTGTCACAATCTGGCCATGATTACTTTAAACGCATTATCAAAATTGTTCTACAACCTGGTCAAAGTTATTAGAATTGATCAAGATTCTAATATCTAATTAAGATCGCAGCAAAGATGTTTCAAAACCTGATCAGGGTTGTTCAAGATCTGATCAAAGATATTACAAATACCTTATCAAAGTTATTTCAAAAGTTAAAAGCTATTTCTAATCAAGGTTATTCTAACATCTGATGAAGATATCAAGGTCTCATCAAATATATTTCAATATCTGAGGACTATTACAAGATCTGATCAAAGATATTCCAAATGCCTTATCAAGATTATGATCAGAGTTCATCCGAAAGCTAATAAAAGTTATTACAGAATGTAATCAAGGTTAATTCAGGACCCGATCAAAATTTGATACAAAGTACTCGTTATTATTATCAAATTAATTTGATACAAATTACAAGTTAATCATACTAACAAACCCATGAGCAAGATTTTAAAATAACTTTATGTTCACATAGGCAGATTCTTAACAGGTCCTAACATTTTGGACCATTAGAAATCAGCTGACGTCTTCGTGGTCCAAGTGCAGTCTGCATGTTGGAAATCGCGATTACGCGCGCGGTCAAATACCGACAGGAGACCGCACGGTCATAATTAACAGTCATAAATTATCAATCTGAACATCGGTTAGCAGCGCGCGGCCTGGCGCCTGCAGTACACCGCGGGACAAAGACAGTTTCGGAGATGTAGAAAGAGCGAGCAAGAGGGACCTGTCCCCAACCCTCGTGGTGGATTAGAACGGATGTTGGGGGAGGTGGTGGTGGTGTGCAGAAATGGTAGGGCGAACGAAGGGTGATGGGCGTCGAAGGGCGGCTAGTATAGCCACCGACTAGGTGATTGATATAGAGGTGCGGTCTGTACAGAGGCCAACTGTGCTGACTCTGTGACGTACGAATCTGCGAGCATTGCTGACCATCAGTGACCCTCTCTGGTTGTCCCAGCAGAAAGAAACAAATGTCTCCTCGGTTCGCAAAGCTCGCTAAACCTTGGATTCAGCGACTAATTTCAGGCGGACGTCTGTCCTCGTCTAGGCAAAAGACGAAAATAAAAGAGCAATTATCTAATTGCTTATCCGGCCGTTAAGAACGTTTTAATTTCTTCCATCATCCACTCGAACAGAGAGGGATGTAATTTCCCCCGTCGAATAATTTTTGCAAGAATCCCGTGCGCAAAGAAGAGCGCGGAGGTGGCTGAGCCGATAGCCGGTGTCTGCGGACCAGCTCAGAGATCCTCTGACAGGAATACAGACGAATAAACGGAAATTCAGGAAGGTAGACCGACGGATGGACGGACAGGCTCCGAGATCCACGCCACGGTTATACGCTTTAATTCCTTCGACGGCTTTAATTCTCATATTCGTATTCCACCTCCCCCAGGTTCCCCCTGACCGCTGCCTCAGTCCATCCACCCTCCTACACTTTCTCCCCTTGGCCGTCTCTCCTCAACCCTATCCGTCTCTCCTCAACCCTATCGCAGTCTCTCCTCAACCCTATCGCCGCCTCGACGACACACGCATTTCCAGAATCGCAACTTCTGGACCATCGTTCATGTTTCGAGTGACCATAGGATCGTTAGTTCGAATAAAGGTCTTAATGGGTCCGAGTGAATGTCCTGTTCAAATGAATTGTTTCTAACGACCTGAAAGCTATTGGAATTGTTTAAGTTCGAAATTGAAGGATCGGAATTAAAGGTCGGTTGAATCGGTGCAATTAAAGGAATGACGAATTGAATATGCATCGAACGAACGAGGAAAATTGATCGGTCGTAAAGGATATAAAAGGTAGACGAGAGAGATCTCGCACGACCGATGGAATTTATTCCGGAAATACGTCCTCAGCATGCGGAGGGATAAAGATATTCTGGTTTTTGCATGGATTAGTAATGGAAGCTCTCTCCCGGGATGGAAGCTCTTTCAGAAGGGAGTCGTTCGGCGTCGTGGTAAGGGATGGCCAGTGTTCCGTTTGCAAAGCCTTCTTCTCTCTTTTCGCTTCTATCTCGGGAATTATTGTAGCGACTTCGATCCTTGGCCATTCCACCGATTTGTTCATTTTTCACTCTTTTAGCCGAGTGACTAAATGTACTGTTCACTTTTTGTTGATATTCGCTTTTTAACGCTGTACTGTCTTATTAGAAAATTCTTTTGATGAAATATTACTATTCTCATTTATCTTTTAATGGATGCGATATACTGTTCAATTTGTTTAGCCTGTTTATATTAAACAATGATTGAAATGTATGTAGTTTAAGGTACTTAACAAAGTAACTTTATTATACTGGTAAAAGTATTGAAAAATTAAAATTAAATGAAATGAAGACACAATTAATATGAATGAGGATTTTGTACTATTAAGTTCAAAGTTTCTTTTTATATAGGGCAAATGTGGTAGTATTAGAGCCATATTACACTGAGTAGAGTCATATAACAGTAAGTGGAGTCATATGATAGTAAGTAGAATCATATGATACCGAATAAGTGTCATATGATATCGAGTAGAGTCATACGATACAAGGTAGAGTCATATGACACCGCGTAGAGTAATATGATACCGAGTAGAGTCATATGACACCGAGTAGAGTAATATGACACCGAGTAGAGTCACATGACACCGAGTAGAGTAATATGACGCCAAGTAGAGTTATATGATACCGAATAGAGTCATATGATACTGAGTAGAGTCATATGGTATTGAATGGAGTTATATCGTACCGAATAGAGTCTTATAGCACAAAATAGGGTCATACAATACAAAGTAGAGTCATATGGTACTAAGTAAAGTCATATAGTACTGATTAGAGTTATACGTATCGATATCATTATACTAATTTCCCAAATCGCATCTCAACTTTTCAATCCTAATATAAATGAAATGCAAAGACAAAAATACGAAGTAAACTAATTATATTTACACAATATATATATATGAATTATGAAATTTGGTATATTTTCACTATACATAGTTCATCACATTTAATATCCAGATATTAGAGTTTAACATTCGTATTCTCCAAAGATTTTGATAATTATTTAATGTGTGAAGTCATAAGTCCTATTATAATAGGAACTAGTTAATATGCTAACATTTACCTTTGACATAAGGAACCGTAGACGGAAGACAAAAGATGTTTGATAGTATGTAGGTGATGGTATTGAATTAATTCGTAGATCCAACGTCTGATGTAGGAACGTAACGATTTTCAAACGAAATGGAGCACCAAGAAAAAAAGAAGAACAGCAGCAAAGGAGCACTTTTTTATTTGCAGCCAAGCAAATCCTGGCTCGGAGGTACTCTGCCTGTGGAACTGGGTGTGGCCGTGTGGAGAAGGGTTGATGTAAGCTTATACGCATGCAGAAAGAGATGCCCACAGGCAGAGGCACGGGAGACGCGAGGATGGCATGGAAGAAGGGTCGAAAGGATAACGAATATGACGTCAATTTTAAGGCAGGCTAGGGGGAGAAGCAATCACCGTCGGCTGGGATCGACCATCCCCGGATCACCCTCCCCCGCGATTCTCACACCACATACACCCCCGCGGACTTTGAACTTTGACTTTATCAAACTACAGGAGCACCTTCAGCCAGGTGGAAACGCGTGTATTATGTTACACGGCGAGGCAGGCATCCTTTGACGCCGGGCTCGGATCTTGCCCCGCATGGAATTCAACGGGTAAACGGGTGAGAGGGGCGGTGGAGAAAGAAAGAAAAAAAGAAAATCAGAGACCAACCAGCGAGTACATCGCGTTAAACAGACAACGCTAATTAGCGGATACTAATTATCGGCACAAAAGTCACCGTCGCGTTAAGTATTCCCAATAGCCCGTTGGGGGCACCACACACGTGGTTGTTGTGAGCGCACAATCAGCCCTCACTCGGGACCGTCAAATTGTACAATTGGTTTTCAATGACAGGGACTTCGATGTTCAGGCGTTAAAAGGCTCGCGTTATATCCCCAAACAACTGAATATCGACGCGATGTTGCTGCTTACGATTTAAAAAACCCCCGCCGGCCGAGAAGAGGGGAAAACAGATGGCTCGGCAACTTAGAGTGCCCTATTATGGCCGCGATGCGATAACGAGGCAACGGGAGAGACGCGTAACGACGCGTAATGACGCGGGACGATGGAAAAGTTGACTTCCTTATAACAATTACGTCATTAATAATGATCGTAATGCTAACGACTCATCTCGTCAACAGCGGCAGAGGAGAGAGAAGCGGAGCCGCGATAAAAGCTCGGAAGTACGTATAGGCGCCCGAAGCCACGGATATAGAAACGCTTTAAGTGGTGCATTGGAATCCCTGCCCTCCTCCCCAAAACCCGTTGACTGCCACCATCGCATCCCCCATCCCATCTCAACCATCAGTCCCATCGGGCGGCCGACGACAGCCTATTGTTTCAACGTATTAGTCATTCGACGTATCGTAAAGTGTGCTGGCGAGGTACTCGCGGGTTCTCCACCTCCTCCGAAACCAACCCACCTCCGCCACAACCATCAGTACCAACACTTGCGCATCACGGACGCGAGCTTTCAACACACGATGAGGACTCCTATGCTGACACAGCTTGCGAAGCTCGCCGCGGTGTGACGCTATCGTACGGACACTACTCTGTGATGGACAAAATGATAAGATACAGTAAAACGTCTTTTTGTGCGGTGGATAGGGACCGTATAAAAGAAATCGTACAAAAAAATATTCGGAAATTTTATAAATACTTACATATAATAAACAACTTTGTACGATATACCACCCAAAATTTTTTTTATGCGGCGGACAGGGACCTCATAAAAAAAGTCGCGCTTAGAAAATACATTAATTATTTACGAAAAAGATGAGAAAATGCTTTCAAACAAATTAAATAATTAAATTAAACCTGAAAATATTTTTAAAACATTTAATTGTTTATTGTATACATGGAGAAGCTTTCAAAATGCATATTAAATAATTCACTGCTACTCGTCGTAATCCAAAACGCGCATCTCCTTGTGATGAATTGGTTGAAAATCGCTTTCGTCGCTTGAAAATACGATTTCAATTGATTTATTTTTTGGCACCATGAAGTCAGTGATCAGTTTTTGTGACGACGGTCGATTGGTCAGTTGCTTGTAAATGTCACGATAGCGAGACATGCATGATCTTAGCTCTTTTTGGAATTTCAAGCTTCTTTCGGCATTAGTGTCTATTTTTAAAAAATGCGTTTCCAATTTTTTAGAAATTTGGATCCCTGCATATATTTTATCTGCTGTCATGTATTTCGGTTGTTCTTGTTCGTCTTCATAATCTATCAAATTATTGATAATGCCACTATCATTGACAGTTTCGTCCTCAATCATTTCGTCTAGATTGTTTTCGCCGAAAGTATCAAATCTTCTCCGCTGATGTTGTGTGAATTTCTGATAATAATATACCGATTCATATACCGCATAAAAAAAAACGTACAAAAATAAAATCGCACAAAACAAATCGCATAAAAAAGTACCGCACAAAAAGAGGTTTTACTGTACTTATACCAATGTCCTATATACTAACATATAGAATGTACAAAATCACAAGATACTTATATTAATATGCTACATACTGGTATACGCTGGTATATGCTATGTGCTGTATATAGTATATGTATGTATTAAGGGTAATTCTAGATTCTCTAGGGAATATGTAATAATTAAGAGAAGGAAGGGTGCAAGTAGTTAGTTTTTGGGGATTTTAAGGGGTTGGAAGGTTTCGACGAATTTAGAATTTGGGATTATAGGAATTCGGAATTTTGGGATTAGGAGATGTATGAGTAGGGAAATTTTAGGGTTGACAATATAGGAATTTAAGATTTTGGGATTTGAAGATTATTAGTAGGGGATTTTTGAATTTGACATTATAAGAATTTGGAGATGTATAAATAGAGGATTCGTAGGTTTGACAATATAAAAATTTGAGATTTTAGAATTTGGAAATCCTGGGTTTGACATTATAGAAATTTGAGATTTTGGGATGTAGAGATTTATCTGTAAAATCAGATTTGACAGTATGGATATTTGAAAATCTAGAAATTGAAGGTCTCGGAATACGAAATCTCAAAAATACTTGATGGTCCAAAAATTTGCAAACTTAGAAATTCTGAGACCTGAATATTTAACAACTTCGAAACCTAAAATTTTGTAAAAATATAAATTTTGGAATTTGGGGATCCATATCCGAATCTAAGTCTTCTACAAAAATTTCAAAACTTGAAAGTCGAAAAAGTCGAAAACTCGAAAGCTTAAAATTAAAAAATTTTGATAAACCATAAAAGTATGTAATGTTGCAAACTTCTAAAAATATTTAATTTTCTTGAAAATTAAGGTTTCTCAGTAAGTTTATTTTTATATTTAACATCCACATAATCTTATACGTATACACGTGTATCCTTACCCTTTTATGAAATAAGTAAATAAAATAATTTGCATAACACACATCGCATATTTTGCACATGTTGCATGCTTCGACGTAGCTCAAAATTATCAGACACCGTTTGAACGTTAGTGATAATAAAAATTTCCTTTACCACATCGTCAGAAAAAATGTTTGCACAATATTCTGGCCTATAATTATTTTCCTAACCGATTGGAAGAGAAAAGAAGGAAGTGTATTACGATGGTATAACACGATACAGCGGTTATCGACATAAACTTCGAAACAAGCTACCTTGTAAAGCGCATTCATATTTCTAGCAAACAGGTACACGAGAATCGCTGACCGATATGGATAAAAACTTGCATTGAAAATAACAGGCTACAGAGTGACGTACAACAAAAGATTGCTTCCTATACGGTAGAGCTGGTTTCCTTTAATAAATCGTGGTATCGCGTTCAGATAAAAACACATTGTACAACAAGCTGATACAAAGTGCAGTTTAGCATAAATCTATTCACTTTTCGTGTATTCTTTCTGCGAATAAATTCCATTGTATTCAGCATAACGATCTTCCTGACTTTTTCAGTATTCGTGATATCCCCATAAGAAATATTTCCTGCGAATCTTCGAATATTTGATCAATGGTATTTTCAATTTTTTTTAAAAGTAGTTTTTGACAACTTTGCACGAGACACTTTACAAGGTATTATTAGAAACCTACGAGAAATTGCAGATACAAAAATTTCTCCCACATCGATATTCCAGAATCAATGAACCCAAATCGCAAAGTAATTCACGAAGAATAACAGACGGAGGAAACAATAAATCAAGCTAGCAGCGCTTGTGACGGTTTACACGTAGCTTTCGCGTTCGGGCACACGTGTAAGGACACGTTGAAAAATGTTGAGAATGCGCGATAGGACAGAAAACAGACATCCAGGAGAAATCGTGCGCATAACCTACAAGTTTCCCTGCTTTTGCTTTCTTAGGTCATCGCGTTCCGGCCTTCATCGATCAGTTGATCGCGGTATATCGTGACCCGCCGATCGTACTTTAATCCAACGATGCAATCGAGCACCGCATTGCGCCCCTTGTCGTGCAACTGCGACACCAGGAACGGTCGCACACGATTGCTCGCGGATTTCATACTGATATTGATTGGACAAGGCTTGGCTTGCTTTGCTGCATGCACGCCAAAGTAATCGTGTGATCTTCCTAACGACATAAGTATGCTCAGACCATAAACGGACAACTTTTACTTTGAATCGCGGGTTGGAGAAGTCTTCGGCCGTGCATAAAATGGCAGACGCGGGAGAAAGTGGCATGAGTAGTTGTGCTTTTTTACCGATTTAGTCATTTTTAGTACTGTATTTTGTTGATATTGTAGTATTGGTTATTATATTTCATTTTTGGAGTAATTTTGGTCATTTTTTATTAATAAGCAACTTCGGTTATTTTATTTTACTGACATAGTAATCTTGGTTATTGTATTTCACTGATATCATAATTTTTGGTAATTGTGTTTTACTGTTATAGTAATTTTGGTTATTGTATTTTACTGATATAGTAATTTTGGTTATTGCATATCATTGACATAGTAATTTTAGTAATTGTGTTTCATTGTTGTAGTAATTTCGATAATTGCATTTTACTGATTTAGTAATTTCGATAATTGCATTTTACTGATTTAGTAATTTCGATAATTGCATTTTACTGATTTAGTAATTTTGGTTATTGTATTTTATTGATGTAGTGTTTTTGGTTATTACATATAATTAATATAGTAATTTTAGTAATTGTGTTTCATTGTTATAGTAATTTTGATTATTGTATTTTACTGCTCTAGTAATTTTTGTTATTGTATTTCATTGATGTAGTGCTTTTGGTTATTACATATCATTGATATAGTAATGTTGGTTATTGTGTTTCAGTTATAAAATAATTTTAATAAATGCATGCTGCATGTATGAAGGTCAATTCTTTTCTGAAAAGTATGAAACAATTCACTGTTTCGTTGTGGAATATTTTCTATAAGTTTAACTCTAGCCTAGCAGACATTTAATGACCACTTTAACCCGAGATTTGCGGAAAATTAATAATTTGATTCAAATTGAAAGTGAACCATAAAAATAAATAAATAATGCTAGGATATACCATGATTCTTTATCCCAATAAAAGTTATCTTGACAAAAGCTTCTTAATTTCCATAATTTGAAATGAGAAGTCTAAGATCCACCATTTTTAAGCGTCCCGTAAATCGAAGTGAATCTAAATAAATAGTAAATAATACATAATCTTATCCAAGCTCATCTTGAAAGTTAACATTTTGACAAGAACTTCTTAGTAATTTTTATAATTTAGTATGAAAAATCTAAGGTAGATTTGACGGATTCAAATCTAGTTTTAATGTAAAATTACTGTTAAAGATTCTTTACTGTTATTGTTTATTATAAATTACTTTTTACTAATTATTTTATTAGTCATAATGGTGAAACGTCATGACACCATATTTATATTTCTACGTGAGGCCTCTTATATCTTACATTATCTTAAGGCCCACTTCCAGATGTCCCCATTCAACGGCGCGAATTACAAACACAGTTCTCAACAACCTCTTTCTATAATATTATAAAATCAACTGTTTTCTTTAACACTAAAACTAGTTTCTCATTATAAGGTATCCATGTTTTTAAAATATATTCCTTAAAATCAGCATTAATTTTCATCAAAATAAAGAATAAATGTGTGTACCAATTTGTTTATTTATTTTTTAACTTCATTTTTAATTTCAAATGAAGTAGACATATGTCGATAGGTTTAAAGTAGACTTTTCTACAAATTAAAACGTAAATTTACGCGAAGCATTACCTGTCGTCTACTAGCTCACCCTCTCCACAACAAATACCTTATTTCTAACCTTAAAACGACGATTTTTTTCCCTATTGATCATGAAACGAAATGAAAATTCAGATTTTTGACGCAGCGATATGGTGCCAATGAGAAATTAAAGTAGACGATCAGCCAGGGGGTGAAATACCCTCTCTACTGACTCAAAGTTGGACTACGTACGCCGAAAGGAATATGGCTTATTCGCGTGCTGCCGAAAGTTTCTGGCGTTGCATGCCCCGGCATTAATAATTACTTTACAACTGATTCTTCCTTTTTGCATTTTATTCCATTTTGCAGCCGCCTGAGTCCCCGTGTGCATACGCGATCACCTTTCGTTTCGCGTTAATACCGTGTTGTTTGAGCGGCTCGATAAATATTTGAATTCCTTCTTTTTGGTCAGCCAAGTTTGTAACTAAATGACTTTGAACTTTCTCATTTGTTCATATATGTAATATGTGATGTAAACTTACATAAATATACTTATAATAGGCAAAATCACATTTTTGGGTAAAATGTAATCATGCAGATTTTGTTGTCATATTATTAACAATTATTATTCGTATACATATTTCGTATTAATATGTCATTCAAAAATTATAAAAATAATCAAAACTCATTTTCTTCATCTCACCATTTTCATTTGGATAATAAATGCAAACAATTTATAACAAACAGAAAATTGATTTTCATAAGCCATCAAAGACAATGACCGGAAAAACGTGCCTAAAAAAATTCCTGTATTAGGTTTCTGGTTTCTGTTTCAAATCAGCTATCGACAAGAGGGGCTCTGCCCCTAAGAACAAGAAGTAAAGGGTGGAGATACGGTGCGAAAACCAAAAGACCCAGGGCACCGTTAAAAGTGGGCGGCGGATTTATCCTTGGCGGTGATTTCCTCAGATTTTTCGCTCGTATTATTTGTTCGACATCAGGTCGGCGTACCGGAGAGGGGATAGAGCTCCGTCCGTTTCTTTACACTGCGAAGAATATCAATTGTTAGAAATACAAAGGGTAAGAGAGCCGAGGGAGAATCGCGACGAGATAGAGCGACGAAGACGAGCAGAAAAAGGAGAGAGGAGTAGTTTGGGGTAAGGAAGAACCACCAACGTTTCTATATAGAGAGAGAGTAACGTGGGGTAGCGAAAGGAGGGTGCCGCCTGTGGCACACCACCCCTGTACAAACTAAATTCTTAAGAGAATTTAACCGTTTGAATAGCTCGCAAATCCATTGTAAATGTTTACACGGGATTTGCACGGGCCGCCCCTCCTACGTCTTTCGCTCTTTCCGCTCGCACCCGCGAGCTACCTGACTCTTCGGCTTCGCTGCTCCAAGAAATTTCGATGCCTTGATCGACCCTTCGAACACCCTTTATATCGATTATCTAATCTGCTCGTCAGATTCTTCCAAATTATGAAATACGGTGAACTATCTACATATAACACGTGTGGTATGCAACACGCTTAATACGTCGCACTGCATGACTTTACAGTAGTGAGTCAATACACATCGATTTTCATTGATACTGAAAATTAATATTTCATTTCATTTGATAGTCAAGTTCTTAGTAGAAAGTATCAATGTGTGTTGAAATGCTACATGGTATGAATTGATACAAGATTAATGTATTGAATATCTGATAGTCACAAAGGTATCTAAGAATCACAAAAATATGACATCAGTTTGATATCTACCTAAAATATTAATACTTGTTCAACGTTCGTAAGAAAATATTAATATCTGTTTAATGCTCACACGTAAATATCGATACATGTTCAATATTACCAGATAGTTACAATTACAAACTACAGATATTAGTGATCATGTTGGAATAGAGAATAAAATTATACACTTGCTAAACTGAAATCTGAGACCTATTACGATAAAATTTCTGACCAACCCAATAAAATCTTGAACCTACTGAGATGTAAAATAAAATCTCTGATATTAAAATAAAATCTTAAACTTATTAGGGTAAGATGGTTGCCTAGTTACACTGGACATAGAACCGCAAATTGTTAAGGCTTATAATTGTGGACCTGAGCAACTGGTGCTCTGCGCCCACAAGTAGACTGAATGGAACCCAGAGGCAATAATTTCAGAAACCATTAAGATCTCCCTCAACCTTACCCTTCTTTCTAACACCAAACGTCTAATATTTGTTATATTTTATCACCTTTCAGATCACATAAATTCTCTACTTTGTCTTTTTCTCATCCACATGTGTATTTTCGAACTGAACCGTTTATGAACATAAATATCGAAAAGAACTATTCAATAGTTTTACATAAATTCAAGTTTTTCTTTCGAATCAAGATCTATGTATTATTTTAGTAAAAGGAATTAGGGATTTTATGTGTAAAGTTTATTGTATACATATGATTCATAAATTCCATATGGACCAAATGTATCATCCAAATTGGTATATTCTTGCTCGCGATGTAACCTTTTAAGTACGGATTTAAATCTTACTATAAAAAAGGACAGAAGTCTACCGAGTGCTAGAGTGCTACTTTGTGTTGCCCGGAACGTTTTTACTAGACTACTCAATCTTCATAACTTTGCATCGTCTCATGAGTACACGACTATGTGACGTATTCAAAAGGTCTGAGAAAACTGTCGAAGTGTAACGCAAGAAATCCAGTGTACTACAGGCGGATTCCTTCGGGAACGAAATCGATTTAACGTAGAGACGGCGCATCAAGCCGGCACAAGGAGGCTCCCCAAGGCAGTCGCGATGCAGGCAAGGAACTTTGCTCGGAAACTTCTATCAAGAACACAGCCGAGACCGCAACGATCAGTAGTCCTTCCCGGTAGCAGTTCGTCTCCGGTTTACGGACGTATGTAAAGCACCGACCGAAACAGACCCCAGACCTCCACGACCGCTTCCCTTACCTGCTCCTCAAGACAAACAGTGGCGGTGTCTTAACAAGTGGACCAAGCTGCGCCCAAGACAAAGGGTAATTGAGGGCAGGGATTAATACCCCTATACAGCGGAAATCCAGCTAGCCCGCTCTTCTCAGACTTCCTCGGAGTGTATCTCTCGTTGGAAGGAGGACACATTTGCTCTCTCCCCTGCTAGCTTTCTGTTTGTCTCTGTCACCGACTCGATACCCACCTTGTATCTCCTTCTGTTTCTTCGACTGTACGCGTGTTTGTATCCCCTTACCGTCTCCTTCGAGACCCTGAAAGGACCCGGTCATCTCTTGCTAATTAAACAATCAAATACGGGTGACCAACGGTTCTCGAAGTTGATCAACTTTGTTCGATCGAAGAAATCTGAGACGTTTCGCTTTCGCAGAGAACTTACATCTTAACGAGTCTTCTGGGAGGACGAGGAAGTGGGAAGAGGGAAAGAAACGAAAGGGGAGAAAGGTGAGAGAAAGTGAAGACGGGACTTTACCCTCGCGGAATTATAATACAAAATGTCATAACTATCTTCCTAATCACACTTTATTCTAACTGTTCCCTCCGTAACGAGGTGGCGTAGTCCTTTGTGCCGACTGCAAAGTACGCGGACAAGCGGATCGTAAAGTAGAACCACCCCACGGGACCCCAAGGATGTTTCAACGTTCTTAAGAGCATGAAACTCGAAAGGACGCGTTTCGAGAAGGCGTACGAATATTACGATTACCCTCCTAAGCGCAGTTCATTATCATCGTTTGCACAGTACAGATAGAACGGAGAAGTTTGTATCGCGAGATACCACTGTTCGTTCGGCGCGATAATGATAACGACGTTTCGAGGAGTATCGTAAGTATATTTAGTAATTATCTTTCAGCCTCTACAAGGACGTGGTTGGAACTTGCTGATATATCGGGATCTAACTTTACGTTGTACACCCCAATCCTTGGATTATACAGTTCCAAAATTTTTTAACCTGGGATGATTATTTTTGAGCAATGAGTAAATTATTCTTCAACGACGAGTAACCTTAAAATTACTTCAGTTCTATATTGAAAAATATTAATACATATTTTTCGAGCAAATTTTTATATTTGTTGAAGTAAGCGAATTTTTGTACTTTTGTATTTGGGCACAAAGAGTTTCTGTGTACTACTAGTACCTGAATAGGTATTTTTTGTTGAACTGCTAATAATTATACTGAATGGTAGGTGATTTCTATGCACTACTAGTAACTTTACTGTATAGATATTGAACAATTATACTGAATGGTAGGTGATTTCTATGTGCTACTACTAACTTTACTGAATAGGTACTTTGTGCATTGCTAGTAATTATACTGAACAGTAGGTGATTTCTGTGCACTAGTAACTTCATTAAATAGTAAGTAATCTCTACTTACTGTACTAAATAACAAAATGCTAGGTTATTTTCTTGTAGTGGCTCCATTTTGCAAGCTTAATACGAAACATTTTCCCTACACCCTTCCCGCCATCTCAAAGCACTATAAAACTATAATCTGTGTCATACCATAATAGTTTCATATTATATTACAACGTAAAATCTCTGTTACATAGTTTTAATAAAGATCGAGAATTTTTAAATAAACGAACGTCATTAAACCGTTGATGATATCTTCACTATGTGCTAATCGGTGCTAATAAACGCTCAGAGCAAATGCTGCAATATATAAATAATGAAAGTAGAAATGTAAGTCGTATTTTGGAATCAAGAATCATTATGTAAATTATAATCGATATTAAATTCCACACAATCATGCTGTAAATATGATTTTGTTATATCTGAATTGCAATGCGTCACGCGTGTCACATATGTGACACGATATTACAAGGTGAAAATATAACTACATGAACCGTTACATAAAACGATTTGTTTACAATGAGACAGCATTTACCTGATTACCTGGCAACAGACCGATGTATTAATTATTGAGCGGTTGGCTGATGACTGGGGGCAGTTACCCCATAAAACAACAGAAGGATGGAGGAAAGAAAGCAGATCTCGCAAACACCGTCACCTAGATACACGACACGAGATAATTGCCGTTATAAATTTTACATTTTATTGCCGATCGACCAACGGCGATAGGCCATTATTGCGTGCGTTCGATTACAATGCATTATCTTTCACTGCCTAATGGCATCGCCAGCCAGTTCCACGATCTCTGAATCGTGTGCTTCACGTTTTCGTTCTATCGTTCGATCACCCCGTGCAACAAGCGACAGCTGCTTCCTAGAGACGTGTGCACGATACGATTATGTCAGAAGAAGCCTACTCGATTCGAATGATAAATTACCGTAATACTCGTTTCGAATCAATTGTTTTGCAACGTGTAACGCATCAACATTCTGCGGTATTGTGTACAGAAATATATTACTTGTAATTATAGTATCACTCTGAGTAGGACCTAAAGTTAACTCAACTACACTAACATAAAGTTACATTCACTCAAATTCAAAATTTAACACTATAAATAAAGTGAAACTGAAAGTTCTTCAACCACCTAAATCCTGTCACCTAGTGTTTTGAACTTTGCCTAATTTTGGATTGTGCTGAGTTTTATATTAATTTAGGTATTCGACGCGAAGATAAGATGAGCTCTTTTTATCCAACATGTAATCCCGTCGCAAACGATATCGTCAATTTTCCCGAGTGGAGGAATACGCAGTGTCTGACTTATTCATTCGTAACTGCGCCAGCGGAGTTACCGTTAACCTTACTATAATTTACGAAGTAGTTAACCGCGCAACCTTTGACCTACGAGCGTCTTGCATGCAGCCATTGGGCGGTTGTGGGTGGCTAAAAGGCAAGACTACCCACCGATGCAACTTGCACGGGGAAGGAGTGTAAGGTCTTTTCGAGACCGCACTTATGTACATGTACCTGGCTGCGTACCTGGCAATGCCACTATCGATTATTAGTTGTTATCTTGGTGAAGTATTGCAACCCCCAGCGACCAAGTAGCAACCAGCAACGCGACCAGGAACACCACACGACCCCCCGGTCAACGGGTGTGCACCACCTCCCTCTTCTGCCGTGGCACCAGGGCCTCGGCCACTTGCATACATCACTCGACAGCGAGATAAGAGTCGGATGGATCGTTATACGGCCCGGTCTATGATTAATAATTACTCGCGAGCCTTTATCAGATGCCAGACGACGGTAGAGTTACCTCGATAACGAGTAATCAAACCCCAACAGCCTTTACGTTCAACCGGCTCGGTCTATGGTCAACGTCAGCCTCGCCTTCAAAGACATCTACCACAATTGTGAGTTCATTCGTCGAACTTAAACCATAAACGATGTTTATGATTTGGTCTCGTTCAAGTTTTAACGAGATTTCTTTAAATTACATGGAGCTTGAGAAATACTCTGAACATAATTTGGATAATTTGGAAGCTTTATAAATATAAAAAGTTTGGCGGATTTGGATTATATATGAACATAGGGATGTTACTAAATTTAGAGACTCTAAACATGGAGAGTTTGTTAAATATAGAGACTCTGTGAACATGGGAAATTTAGAGACTCCTTTTAAACATAAAGAATTTGGTAAATATAAAAATTTCAATGAACATAGAAAGCTTGGTGAATATAGAGACTATCTATGAATATAAAATTTCTGAAATGTAGAGACTCTATAAAAATAGAGTTTGATAAAAATTAAAAAATTTGTTAGGCATAATGTAAATAAGTTTATTTGAAGAAAAAGTAATAGTGAAGGTAAACCGCAATTATGAACATTCATCACGCAACAATTTGAATAAACTAGTGGTTAAATTAGTTTTTCAAATTATGTAACTTTTAATCTTACTTGTACTTGATAATTATCTATTAGTTTAACAGGTTGATATATATAATCGAATAATTAGAAAAACAAACTAACGTTCTAGTGAATTAGTAATGTATAATGGAACTGCATTTTTTATTGGTGTTTTAAAATATGTCTTCCACTATTATAGTTAAGTCAAATTTTGCTAAGATACGTCGAATTAACTATGATGTTTCTACTATACGTGAAATCAAATTTGATTAAAATTATAATCGAATTTGAAATCAAGTTCGGGATTAAAATTATTTTAGGTTAGAATCAAAATCATTTTAGGTTAGGTCTTGTTAGTTTTTAAATTTAAATTAGTTTTAGGTGCGATGATAGTCTTTAATTAATCTGAAATTCGCCCAAATATAACTTGCAAAGTAATTTAAGACTATTCAAACTGAAAATCAATTTAGAAGTCACTCGAACTTAACGTACAACTAATTTAACACGATGCAAACTCAGATTTCATCTAAAATTCACTCAGACATGATTCTCAACTAATTTGACATTATTCAAATTGAAAACTAACATAAAATTCACTCAAATATAACTCAAATATAAATTTAATATTGGTCAGTCTAAAAAGTAATCTAAAGTTCACTCAAACATAACCTAAACTAATTTAACACAATTTAAACCGAAAATTTATGTAAAATTCACTCAAACCTAATTCGAAACTAATTTAACACAATTCAAACTGAAAATCGATCTAAAATTCACTCAAACGTAACTTAAGACTAATTTAACACAACTTAAACTGAAAATTAATTTAAAATTCACTCAAACCTAACTCAAAACTAATTTAAACTGAAAATTGATCCAAAATTCACTCAAAACTAATTTAGCACAATTTAAACTGAAAATTGATCGAAATTCCACTCCAACCTAACTCAAAAATAATTTAACGAAATTTAAACTGAAAATAGATCTAAAATTCACTCAAACGTAACTTAAGACTAATTTAACACAACTTAAACTGAAAATTAATTTAAAATTCACTCAAACCTAACTCAAAACTAATTTAACACGATTTAAACTGAAAATTGATCCAAAATTCACTCAAAACTAATTTAGCACAATTTAAACTGAAAATTGATCGAAATTCCACTCCAACCTAACTCAAAAATAATTTAACACAATTTAAACTGAAAATTGATCTAAAATTCACTCGAACCTAACTCAAAAGTAATTTAACACTATCCGGACACTATACTTATCCAAAATTCGCTGAGATATCGCTCAAAAGTAATTGTAAGTTACATTTGAGTTAGAATGTAATACAACGTTATGTAATACAAAGAATGTAATACAAAAGTGTACTAATCGAATTGAGTAACCTCCTCCTTTTTCGAAGTCGGTCAAAAACATCTCAATATTCATGAAAATCATTGTACCGATACATAATACATACATTTCGAATCCAAGATGTACACCTGCCATAAAAAAAAACAAGTAAAGAAATTTGTTAAACAGTTGTATCTTTTGAGGTCGTTAGTTACGGATCGCGAGCGTAATCACGGGAAACCTACTTAAGCCTATCGGGGCGGTCCGCGTGTCGTCCCGTGACACTTTCTCGCCCTTGTAAATGCAAATTTTATTAATAACGAGGGGGTTATATTTCAAATTGGTCCGAGTTTCGCGCCAGCCTGGTAATCGCACACCTTGGGTCACGCACCTGCCGTCGCCGAAAGAAGAAAAATCGTTTTGCACGTGCGGCCACCAGGTAACAACCAAGGTATACGTTTAAACAGCGATATCACGGTACAGCGAGACATTAAATTCTTTGTATTTGAATAACAACCGCACTTAAAGGGGATTTATTGAATCGGCACGGCACATTTGAGTAACCCGTACCGACAGAGAGTTGAAATGGTTCAGGAATTGCCAGCCATTCGTTTTCGCCGCGTATCGTTCGATAAATTCAGCGGTACGTATAATTTCTAAAACACATACGCTTGATAAAAGGCTGCCGTGTAGTTAATCGCGATCTCGCCCGGCCAATCGGGGCGACCATTCGACCGGCAACGTCCAATAGCGTTGAAGATAGCGATACCACGTGATAGCGACACTATCACGTGGTACTGTCTCGTGGTGCACCCGATTTTCTACCGGCCACAGCGGACGTGTAGGTTCCGTGCGCTATCGTCAGCTACGATCGGATATCAATAGAATTTGCATAAAAATCTATATACGTGTCCTCGGTAAGTCATATTGCGCGCTCCGAGCGATGAGGCACCGTGTGTTTTATGGAACGAACATGCCGTCGCGTAAAGATTATACCGAACGCAGCCAGATAAGGACAAAGACGTTTTGTCCGAGAGTATGAGGATTAATTGCGGAGAGTACATGGACTCCTGACAACAATCGCTGATAAACGATACAGACTTTCTTGACATTTTGTACCACATTTTTTTCAAAACACTTTGCATCTACATTACTAGAAATTTAACCTAATTAGAAATAACTACAAAATATATCTAACTACAACATATAAATTTGTTGAAAATTTTCAACCATTTCAATTGACTATTTTTACTTAAAAAAAAAAAACAAATTTTTCTTAGGTAAATACAGTATTATAATTCTGTCATGTTTATTCATTCTCTCGTGCAGTATTATATCTTAGTTTCTGTAAATAAAGATAAAGAACGATGTGTTATGACACAGTCCGCGTTAATTGCACCGCACTCAATTTCCCCAAATAGAAATATTCAGTACATTAGAAACGACATGGGTGTTGAAGATAGCAACTGACAAGAGAAGACACAATGCGTGTAGAAGCATCAGAAAGTTTCCGATTCCCCTAGCGCACGATGCATGTGTTTTATTCGAGAGCCCCACCTAAGCGTCTTCCATTCCCTGTCTGCGTCGACACGCGTGTCGACACACCCGGAATCGAGGCTCATATTCAATTTTAAAGGGTACCTTCGATGCGGAAGTATAGGGTGAAAGGTGTTTCATGTAAACGACAGCTTAAACGCAAATTGTATATCGCATTCCCAAGGTTTCTTGATAAATTAGGTTCCCAATATGGACGCGTAATTTCTTACGAAAAATGTACGTGAAATAGAATTTCGTCATTTTTAATTAAACTAACCCTGAAAGGTACAAGAGGTATTTTTTAAATCTACATATGAAGTGTAAACTCGATATTGACCTTGACATATGAACCTTGACATATAGGTCCCTAGTAATTTTCTCTTATAACCTAATCGTCGCTCGATTATTACAAACTACTCCATATGTTTAAGAAAAGTCTCAGTGTATAAATTTTTGTTGACAGATGACCTCAAGTAGGGAGGTTGTTTACAAGTTTAATTGTTTTTCAGAAGGTAAGGAGGTGAAATATGAACCCAGATTGAATAATATACATTGTCAAATGTAGTGAAATGAAAAAAACTGGAACCGGTAACTTTTGCATTCATCCAGTCGCCTGTCACTCAGTTGCATGATAAACGCGTAGCTCGCCGTGAAAAAAAGCTTGGCTCATCTAACCGTAATTAAGCCTGGCCCTCGAATTAAAAACCGAACTCGCGTCTGCGTGGTGTATTCGCGAGGCAACGAGGAAAGCGGAAGCTCAATCAAACCGGTTCGTAATAAAAAAAAGAGAGAGAAGAAAGAGAAAAAGTAAAAAAAAGCGCACTCTTTCGATTCGTTACGCGGCAGTGGGAAACGAGCGCAAACACGAGAGACGGCACGTGGCCCATGAAAACGTAAAATCGTTCAGAACGAGTAGTCTGCAGCGATGCAGAAAAGAAAAAGATCCGAGAGAGAGGAGGCCGGCTGTTGCCTCGGCCCCCTTTTTCTCTTCTGGCCAGAAGCTTGTAGGGGTTCGGTTTAAAGGCCGTTTTCGGCGGAAAAAACACTGGGCCGCCTGGTAGCCACTGCACGCGGCTGATTTCGATTGAATAATTTATGTTTCATTACGGCAGCCCGTGGCTTATAGACGCCTTGCAAACGCCGACCGTTCCGTACAGGCACAGAAAGGCCTGAGCCAACACTGGACCGTCTGAATCAGACGGCCTTTCACATATTTCCTATAGGCATTCAGGCCAACGGTGAAAAGAATTTTGTATCGAGGTTATTGAAGGGACCCGACTGGCCGATACCGCAACGATGCCGTCGTTGGTCCTCACTCGATATAAGAAGCCATTTTTCTTTGAGACATCTTATACCACGGCTAAATTGCCTCCCCGAGAATTGGCTTAACGAGCTGCCTCTATGACCTACTCGCGAATATCGCCGAAATGTCCTACGCTTTTTATTGCATACGCTCTAAAAAATTTCTTAACACCAACAGTTAAGATGTAGGGTAGATCTATTTCTACCCTACATACGGTATGACGAAGTGAAGTATTTAAAAAATATGTAATAGCAGGGTTTTGTTATATTTTATCTTATACAAAAAACTCTGTTATGTGGATGTATGAGAACTTGGAAATTTTCGAATTTATCAGACAGTAAATCTGCAAAACCCTCAGTAAGTTTGCCAAGGTCTGAAAATTTTTGAATTTATGGATTAAACAGTTTAAGGATGCTGTTATTTGAAAGCATCAATTTGAAAGTTTCGAAATTAAGTTTGAAGTGAAAGAATTGAAAATTTGCAAATTTAATGCAATATTGATAGAATAATTTAATATAATTTTAGAAGTAAATATTAGAGTAATTTATTAATACAATAATTTAAAATTGGAAATCTAACAATTTGTCAATGCAATAATTAAAAACAGAAATCTAGTGATTTATTAACACAATAACTTAAAATTGAAAAATTAAATAATTTGTCAATATATTAATTTAAAATTAAAAAATCTCATAATTTGTCAATGCAACAATCAAGAACTAAAAAATCTAGTGATTTATTGACACAACACCTTAAAATTGAAAAATCAAATAATTTATTAAAATAATTAAAAATTGGAAAATATAATAATTTGTCAACACAACAATCAAAAACCAAAACTCCAGTAATTTGACACAAAACCTTAAAATTGAAAAATCAAATAATTTGTTAATATATTCATTTAAATTTGAAGAATGTAATAATTAAAGAATCTAATAGTTTGATGAATAAATTCTTAAAGAAGCTTCGAATATTCGTATATTGAGATAAAGAATAGCGATACATTTCGTGTAAAGGTCGAACAGCGGAAGGAATAGTCGAGGGGTGGCACCCGCGAGCACAAGAGAGCCGGAATGAAAAACATTCAGGGAAAACCTGAAAATCGTCTGCTACATTATTAAAGCTGTCCCCATCCACCTTGGCATAGAAGTTCTGCGTCACCTAAAATATCCACCGTGAACGAAGTATGCATGTCAATATTTTATAATACGACAAGACACATAAGGGATCCACCCCCTCCATGCCACTCGATATCTTCCCGTTTGCTAGATATTGTTCAAGGGTGGAAATTGATAGGGTGGCGCTGATATAATCTACAATACACGTGAACGCAACAACGCTCCCCCTTTCTTTTTTTTTTTTAATTTCATCCTGATCAATAATTCACCGCTGCATACCCTTTGATTTCTTTGATAGATCCTTCTTGAACCCTTGCCTTATGATTTTCGGAACGATTGCGTGTGATAATGTTATTATATTGCCGCAACTTTGTATCAAAGAAAGAAAATTAAAATGTTACGTTTATCGTTTACCTAGATCCGAATCGAGAAACGTGCACAGCTTTTCTGGTGTACCACAAAAGAAGTCATTTAACTATTTTAAAATCATTTTTCTACGCTTGCAATTCTTTTAACATACTCTTAATTCAAATGTATCGCAACGAAAAATCTTAACTCAAACATTCTTATTTCAAATATAATAATTTATCTTGTAAACGTATCTCGGAAATCATTTCTGCTTTCTACGAATTCTGCAATATAAGTGTGCTATAGATGTCAACGTGGAATTATATACAACTTTCGGGACAAAACGATCCGAGATTCAATCGAAAGCATTTCATTTTCACCTTCGAATGAAATCGTCGATTTCTGTCGACCTTCTCGAAGCTACGGCGAACAAGGCACTGGTGATTTACCGAGTGAAATTTGAGTATCGCGAAGCACGCGAAATGCGTATCGCGAATCCAATATACCATCCGTGGCTCTCCCTCTATTGGTTGGCCATAACTCACAGGGGAGACCCAGACAAAAGAAAACGCCTATGCACGTTCCCTCCTCAGGAAAAGCGCAGATTTGTCCGAAAATTTTCCGGTTGGTCAACGCTGATTGAAGATAATTGCGGAAGTCCTTTTGCTTCCCGCACGGTTACATTTTTGCATTGTGTTACGTAAGAGGAGTTAATTTTATTGGATTTTATTAAATTATACAGTAAAATATGCATGACAAAGCGTACCTGATCTAATTTAATTATTTTACTACACAAGACAGTAAAACTTAATAAATGTGTAACAAAAAATACCTAACAATATTTCATAATTATTTTATATCGAATATACAATAATTTCAGTTGTATATTAAAGGAAATTAGACTTCATAATTTTTCAAGCGTTTTCTTATTTTTCCTATCTAAATATATGAGAGTAGAAATAATTTTGTTTTAGGAAATTTTCCATTAATAGTTTCATTTTTGCAATGATATTTGCAAGGGATATTAAAGACGATTAATTTATTTAATGCTAGTTTCGTTCGCATTTTTAAACAGTATAAAATTCGGCAAAATATGATAAAATTTTGTTAAGTCCAATGTTTAACATAAAAAAGAAAAGATATCAGTGAATTTAAATGGAAAATGATTTATGTAAGAAGGTTTAATACGCTTCACCCCTTGAGCTACAATTCTCCAAACAGTTGCATCACAAATAACTAGTTATTGCAATGTGAAGACGAATAAAGAAATCGATCTTTGATTGTGAAAATTCCGATGAAAATACGTGTTTGGTTTATCGCGTAATGAACTGTGAGGGGTAAGAAGAGCACAACGTTAAAAAGAAACCAAGTTAGAAATATCCCGTTTATAAATCGACTACTTAAATTCGAATTTGACAAATGTGAGAAAAGTCAAGAAGGCTGCGTACATCGTGTTCCTCAAAACGAGACCAAAATGATACACGCTCGCTATGCAAATCGCACTTTTTAAGCGACGACGAATATACGAGTGCCGTTGAAGAACCTCGGTCACGCCAAACTGCAATCTTGCACGAAAAACGGCGAAATTCTTGCGATTCTTTTGGTATTATCAAGTAAGGTATATCAGTATTCTTTCAACTATAATATTCATTAATCTCAAACCTTTATATGGATTTCAATTGCAAAATACTGATAACTTTGTATAATACGGTCCCCTATCTTTATGGGGTTGATATATTGCTGTTTTAACAAACTGTCGGTGAAACTTTTACGAGAGTATTTTTAGTAAAAATTTATGGTCGTAGCTGATACAAAGTCTATGAAACAAATTCTTTGCAAATCTCTTAAGATGGATCGCTCGATAAAAAAACTTAATACGATTTTAGGGCACATCTGCGAAACAATTTCAATACAAGCATACGACTATGTTATTTTATTGTCAAACTTTTAGTAATAGATTTTGGAATTTTCTGAGTAAAACGGGAGCAAATATTTTATAGTTTGGATTGTATTTACTTGGTTTTATAAACAAGTTTTGAAGAAGGGTAGCAAAAAAGAGATGTTGCAATAGCCTTCGTTGTTTACAATGCCAATTTCTTACTTTTTTATTTTTAGTCATTTTTTATATAATTTTTCCCAATATATTTATGACATTTTCCTGATTAAAACGAAACCAATCATACCATCATTCGGAATATATTTACTTGCGATAACTTTTTAGAGTAAAATCCTCTATACAAACGAAACGCTTGAAATCACAAATAAATACCTTTAGAATCACATCATGTTTAGTCTCATTTTAATAAAGAAAATACTACAAATATGTCGGAGAAAGTTTCATAACAAATTAAAAAAATTTACTTTTGAATTAAAATTATTTCATCGAAATCTTTCACTGATGTCTTACGTTCGGTGCGTCTTTCTATATTTGATTTCGATTAATTCAGAAACTGCACAATATAAGCGAAAGTTTAGGCCCGAATTCGCTTGTACCGAAGCTTTACTGTGGTAGATAAAATCAACCGTTTAGAATGTGTCTTGGGGACTTTATAATGACGCAACGCCAGTTCGCAGCTACCCCTTTCTATCGGAGAATCACGGAGCCGTTTTGCATCGTGTTTCCAGTCGATAAGAAGGCGGTCGACTAGCGACCCCTTAACCTTCCATCGACGATATCTACCGTACCGACTCAAGCACAAGTCAGCCGATCAAAGACGTTCTAAAATGAAAAGAGAGAAAAACTGTGTTCGAAAGAACATTTTGAGCTCGAGTCCGAAAGAAAATTGATGTCCACAAAAAACTATCGAAATTTTAAATTAAAACGGTTGTCAGGAAATTAATATTAAAAATAAAGCTATCTTTGGTTCCCAAGATCAGTAATTGTTATTCTATTTTTTTAGACAATTCTTCGTGCATGTACAGAATCTGTTATGCTTCGTTGAGATATAACACTAGTCACCGAGAATCTCTTTTGCTAAAGAAACTTTAATCCTAATAATATTAACTTGTATTGCAAAGTAAAATTGTAATGCAAAATAAAAACATCGAATCATGTTATTTATTTCAAAGCATTGAAACACGCAATATTTATTTAAAAATCTGAAATGATGATAGATAATCCCCCATCAAACTTTTAATAACATTCTAAAGCTTTGAAATATAATGAATTTCTATAACGATATTTGATCAGTTTAAGCGTAAGTCTCTTTACGATCCCATCTTCAACAAACATCACAGATAGCTTCATCAGGGTCTGACCGATAATGTTCGAGATGAAGGGAAGATAAAAAAATAGCGATCGTTCAAGGGAAAACGGATATTATTCAAAAGATTTCGAAAGAGTATAAAAAGTCTTCCTAAAATAAATGCAAAGTAAATAATAACCAACAATTGTAGTTAGGGCAAAAAATAATAAAAAAAAAAGTTATCTCTCATTTCATGTAGAAGACTATGATTTCGATTCAGATCATCTGTCAAATCTAGAAATCAATTACCAGAATGTTTCACAAGAAAATGTCTTAAGCGTTTTCTTGCAGGTTCCGGACAATAATGGCGTCGTGTGCGTGTCTTCCGTGAGTCCACGTTGACAGAATCGTTCGACGGGAAATAAATCGACGGACAGCCACGAGCCATTCGTTTCCGTTGGTGAAAATGCATCTGTCCATTAATGTTTCATATTCCCCCATAAGATATGAGAGTTAGGGACCCGATATTCATTTATACGTTGTATTCATTTATATCGTTCAACGTGTACCGTGCCAATACTTGATCGACCCTTCCCCAGATCGTTTGTCATGCGAACTGAAGTCCGAGAGCTCGTATATCGTTTAAACATGCACGCTATTCTTGCATTCGTCATAGAACCACACGACAACGGTTCGGTGTAATTACTGATGGATGTAATTACTCTAAACGTGAAATGTGAAGAAGTCATTTAGGCAAGGCCGACTTCAAGATTGACGATCCAGCTGGGAGCTCGTGAACTTTGTTGTTGCAACCACACTTCTGAATTAACAGTTTTCAACATTTATACTTATAACTGTCCATTCCTGTATTCTTCTCTTCCTTTAGACATTACTAGTAGAAGATTAGAAGTTAAACTGTTTTGGAGAAAATAGTATTAATCTAAAGACAGTAAGGTAGTTCCATATCCAGAAAATAAAATTACAAAAAAATTCAATTTTGACCAATACCAATATTTCAGTTTGTACGAAGTTAATTATATATTTAATAATCCTAATATAAAGAACTTTTTATTCGTGCTCTTGAATATGTTAAATTGTTGGTTCATTTTGCCCCAAAGGGTAAATAAATGGCATGAGGGACCGTATTAATTCCCAGACAATATGGTAGAAGTAAACTTGCGATGATAAAGGAGGAGTAAAGACAAAGTTAATGGTCAAGAGAGCATCATGATAATATATGTAGAATATTTGTAATTGTTGACGTTAAAATGTGCTCACCCTTCAAGCTTCTTTATTCTTTTTTCTCTCTCGTTAACGCAATGTGCCTACGACCGAGGGTCAGAAACGTTCCTGTCACGTTTTCGGTCGAGCCCTCCCCGGTTATTTATTTCACGCTTAAAGAATCACCTACCGTCCATACCCGGCGTTATCCGACATTGCATGTGGTCGACTTTGGGCAAACTGTCTTCTGCAAGCACGGTAAAAATCCGACACACGGTGGCGTTTCGCTGCCATGGACATTATAAATTGTGTAAACACGAATTTCCAAGAGCTTCAGGAATATTCTACCACTGAAATATTCTTATATTTCGAAATTAAATGCTGGCGATTTTGTGAAGATGTAAGAATGACTGTCGTTACAGTTTACTCTTACGTTACTTCATAATTTTTTAATATTTATTTACACTCAATTCATTATTTATCTAATTTGTTAATATGTAATTGTTTATGAGTAATTCTTTGAACGTTTTACTGCTTGTATCTTGTACATAGGGATTTTACTACAGTACAGGGAGAACAGAAATTTTGTTGATTTTCTGTGATTTAATCACAAAATATTGTTGACATTTAATCAACGTTTAAATGATAAAGTCAATACATACAATTAATAATTTATACATACATAACAATAATATATAACGTTAATATATGTATAATGAGAGTTCATAATGTTCATATATGTATATCAATAAATAACAATAATATAAAGCAATAAATGTGTCCTCAAATAATCGTTTAAAAATATAAAACCTAATTTAATTTAAAAATAAATTTTTATGAATATATTTCTTTGAATTGTAACAATCAAACAGGAGATTAAAGACGATTTTCTCGAATAAATTTCAGCTTTTACGCTTTCATTCGAGGGACACAGAATTTCCGGTGTTCCAGGATTAAAATCGCGGGATAAAAGTTATACGGCGACTGTTCTTCCGCGATTACACGGAAGCCGATCGAAAGAAACGAAAATCCACGGAAACTACGTGTCAGAGCGAGTTCGCATTTGATTTCTGCACACTTTACATGCGACTCGTACACAATGCAGTCCATCGGAAGTTGTCGTCTACTACTTCCGCTATCTGGCTGCAGCACGTCTGTCTGACGGCCTTCCCCTACGTTTCGTTTCGTTTCATCCTGACGAAATTCCAACGGATTCGCGTGTACATATATTCAATCCTATATGGAAATCCACAACGCCGTCCTTTCTTCTGCAAAGAAATGCCGTACGGGAAAGATGAGTTCCATTTGCGACGAATGGGGAGAACCAACAATCTGTCATACGTTTGAATCGAATTAAAAACGTGCGCCCGTTTAGATCCTGTTATATTCCCAACTTTTCAAATGTCACGCGACAAATCAAACTTTAATATGCAATCCAATTGATGGTGGCCTGTAAAGTGCCTCCTGATGTATTCGTGATAGTATGTTTCGAAACAATCACCTAATTGCAGAACGATGTTTAATTATACAAGACATCGCTTCAAGGGTAGTTGATATTTTGTGATAAATCTGCAATTAGCTTTTATTAAGGTGTCGCTTAATTTATTGGACTTAAAGTAGAATTTTAAGCTCCGAGTCACGAAAACAAAGATTGCCGCCATTTTTCAGCGAAGACTACTTTGTGGATGATGTACTGAAATATAAGCAACACAATATATTTTAATATCAATTATTTTATGTCAACGAATATTTTTAGAAACCCTCCGTTCAAATCGAATAGCGTTCGAAATATACTTTTAGGGCCGCGTTTTTCTCCAAACAACCGGTATAAATTAAATTACCGGAAGATTGATCAAGAAAGATTTAAGTGGCAGGGAACGTGTTAATCCAACCTTAGAGGCGAAACATTTTCGGAAGCCGGGAAGATGAGTTGGCGTGGATTTGACGTATGGAAGACGTCGAGTGGGTTTGTACGGTGGTGTCGTCGATTCGTCTTCCCTTGCCTTTCACCATCGTCGAATCCTTTTCGTTCTACAATTCTACGTCGCCTTGTATAAATGGTACAAGCATCTGGGAACCATCCATTGACCAGGCTACATCCTTCTTATAGTAGATTACTCTGCCTCTTTTCGATTTATCAATTGGTTCCTTTCATTTGGACATTGAGGAAATTCGATTTTCTCTATCTTCTTTTAATGCTTGCTCGTTTATAAATCTGAACAAGACTTTCAATTGACCGATTTCAGGAAAACAAATTCAAACTGTTATTAATACTCGAAAGTAGACCCGTTTCAATGTTTCATATTTTAGGGGTAAACTACTGCAATTTCTTGAAATCTGTGTCAATTTACGTTTTGTACCTTATTTATTCTGCTTTAAAATTCAGGGTGTTATATGAGGGTAAGTCAAACGAAGAAAAGATACTAGTACTATTTTCATTTCACTAAAATTGTGAACTCGAACCGACTCTTTAAACGCTCTGAAGATCACCAGTTATTGCCACCATAAACATAACCTCAAAATATCAAACATTCTAAATGATTCACATCACAATAATTTTGCGAGATTTTTCCTCGGCTAAAAGAGTTGAAAACCTAACTGAATGAACATAAACGCTGCAGAGTTCACTAATGATTTTCATTTCACTTATCAGTGTATAGACTGCAGCACACGTGAAAAGCGGCTCGAAAATTCCAGTTATTCTGAAAATCTCTTGGCGTACGTTTCTCAATAAGTAATTTAGAAACGCGGAACACGCTTGCACTGTTAAGGACAATTTTTCCCTTAAGTGGCCTTATCTTTAGCTGCTCTGATTTTTCAATTGCAAACGTTGAACCCGTTGCTCAGACGGTGTTATTAATACAGATTACATCTTTCCGTGGGCGACGAGCGAAATCATTTCAGGGAATCCTGATTGCCACCACATGCGGGCGCGTTTAAAGTCGTACTAATTAACACGGCAACGATTCAAGATGTCGGCACTGCACGACGGAATGGGTTGAGAAGGTGGAAGTCTTAAGACGGCGGCGTGTTCTCTCCGGGGAGCCAAGTGTTAGGAGAATTAACAGCAACCCCTGATCTTGGCCCTCTATGCTATCTCCCTAATAATAAACTGGTAATTCCCAATGCCCCTATAAGTTACTCCCTTTCAACGCCACAATAACCTACGAGTGTTAAGACGTATTGTCTAACGGGTGTTCGTTGTTCGCTCTGTCATACGCACGGGCTCTGACAAGCATTAGGTGATCGATGAGTCGAGAAAGACAATGTGAAAGATCCGAGGAACCAATTAGATCCTTAGTACTGTAGTCGACTAACAGAAGTCACCATTACTTTTGTTTAGATAACAAGTTCCCGATAAAACTAGGTTCTAGGTTCTTAAACTGTGGTCCCTGAGGGTAAACATATTTGACAAGTTTTTGTTAGAAATTTTAGTAAAATAAATGTTGAATGAAAGTATAGGGTTGTAGTAGTCATTAGAAGCCTACTAATGTAATCATATTTGACAAGTATTTGTTAGAAATTTTAGTAAAATAAATGTTTAATGAAAATATACGGTTGTAGTACTCATTCGAAACCCTAAAAGTAAATTATCAAGTAGCAATTAAAGTAGCAAGGTTTGAAATTTTAGAAGGGATCAATCATCAGTCGTCACATATGACATATGGCTGCATCACTGCGTGTGAGGATATCTTATAACGCGCGCTGTTTGAAATGTGTAACTTATCAGTTAATTATTTACAGATTTCTTCGTGTGCTGAATAATGTAATAGTTAATGTTACTCTGCATTATAATATAAAGAAGGAACAATTTATGTTAAAGTTTGAATTATTATATTGAAATATTGTATTCATATTGTAAAAAGTTGGGTTATCATATTGAAGTATTTATATTTTAAAAAATTCTTTAAATACAGCAGTGAAGAAATAGTTTCAATGCATCTTTAGACTTAAAGTTTCAACTTATTTCTAGTTGATTCATGTGACTTTAAAAACGTTGAATTAATTATTATGTGATTCTTTATTCTTAGATAAATTTCCTATATTTATTTCTATATTTTTTCGTATATTAATCCTACACTCATTATCATTTATCTTGCATTTATTCCTATATGATTGCTATATTTATCTCAATATTTACCCTATGTTTACTGCTATATTTACTTTATATTTATCCTATAATCACCCCATATTTATTCTAAAATTCTCGCATTTAATCATACATCGATTCTCAAATATCTCCCTTATCTCATACCCAGAACACCGCACATTATCGACAGTTTGAAAGTATACATCCGATTACCGCATTTTGCAATGTAACCAGTTTAATAAATCGATGAAACAGCGTTATAGTAAAACATACACGCGAAAATATTGTACTAAAGGAGGGATGTAAAATACTTGCAAAATAGACATCGAAGAAGAGAAGCACTGCGTGGTTAACGAACCAGAATTGCTGATTAATCGACGGTTTCTAATTTATCCGGCGAAGTAAGCAAACACTGGGGGCAAGACAGAATTTCCAGATACCTGGGCCAGGTTTACCGCGATGGAATATTGATGATCACGCGTTTTGCATACGTACCCTCTTCCGGACATTTAGCGAAACTCCGTCGACCGGAAGGTAATTCGCAGTTCGAATGAATTCGTCATGATTTCGTGAGCAATGTTCACCCGTTACATCGTTACAGCCTGTGCTCACCTTCATCATAGACATCCGCCGTGGCTTGCAAAGTACCCCTTGCTTTCGGGCCGGGTTTTCGAGGTGTAAACTGATAGAAATACTGAACGAAAGAGAAGGAGAGACAACGGAGACGAGGACGGATGCAGATGCTGCGAACTTTCAGCAGAAACGTCTCAACGGAACCATTTAGATTTATGGACATAAATTCCTATCTAATAAGGAACCTGTACTATAACCATGCATCAATGAACTGATTAAGAAAAGATAGCAAATAAATTGTAAAATGCTCTTACACATCGACTCGGTACTAAAAACGGGAACGCACACCTTATTGTGCGCGAAGTACTTGTTTCTCTCGTGTTTAGCGGCGGGTATCTGGTTCGTAGATTAGGAACGAAGGGGACAGTAACAGTGACCGATAAATTTTCGGCGACTGTCTCTTACTTGTAATTAAACGCACAATTTAAACGAACCGTTAATGTCAGCGTGCCCAAACCAAAGTGTCTCTTGGTAGGTAAGTGTTCTGGCTTAATACTAGGATCAATTGGATCGTCTTACGTAACGAATAATCGGAACTTGCAACGATCTTGTATTTACAAGTTTTAAAGGTGGATAACCTAGATGTCACTGGTACACGACGCCTTGTAATCATCGATCGATCACGTGAATAAAGAAGAGGATTTTATTATGCATGCGTATAAACGAAACACGCTCCTAATTACAGCATTGTGACGACCCATGCCACGTACCAGTCGAACATCTGCGATCCATCGTGACGGATAAATCACCTTGGGACCACCCTCCAATCGCATCTCGGCCATCGCCTTGCATATAGACAGTTACTAATGAGCCAACCCCATTTAATTAACTGTATATAGTTTCGACGCAACTGCCAGACTATTTCTCGGTTACCACACCATGCGTTGTCCTTCTTTCATTTTATGAACTCTCTGAGCGGATTTCAAGAGCATCTGTTCGATTTTCGTTTTAGAATTGATTTTGTGAAATATTTATAGGTTATGTAGATTAACTTGCACTATTTTGACGAGTCGCGCTTCGTGATCAATTTTACTTGAATTAATACGCATTAATTTAGAGTTCAAATCCAATAATTTGCATAGTCAACGATTGAATGACATATTGACATGACATTTCAATTTTTTCTGTCTGTTTTAATATTGTAATTGGTTTGACTGACGCACCTGGCTAAGTCATAGTGCAAGGGGTTAAACGAAAAAAATTATAGAATTCGCAATTATAGAAAGATCATCAAAGTTCTAATTGTAAGAAAATCATGAGTGTATATATATTTCCATAGTTTAATGATGATAAATGAAGTGGCAGTATTATTAACGAGGTTAAGGCATATAGATAAAAACATGTGATAATATTGCATGATTGTGGTGTACTGTATCTTTTCAACAGATCATAACCTTCTGAATGAAACGTTTAAATGTGCAACATTATTTAGAATGTGATAAAATTGAAGATAAGATAACTATAGATACTCATGTTTTGTAAACTTAAGAATAAAATACATTAAAGGAATTAGGAATTGTTATACTCAAGTTCGTTTCTCAAGGTAACGAAATTTTTTTTGCAACTTGCATTCATTGCATAATAATATAATTTCGATATAAAATAATTAGTATAATTATTAAATATTAATATAATTTAGTAGTCACGTTCACAAAACTAACAAATATTTACTGCATTAAATATTGTTCAACTGCATTATAAGTTTTGGATTTGTAATTCTAAATTAAGGTTATATTTTCTTTTGAATGAAATTATCAACGTCACATCGTTTAGAAAATAATGCTATCAAACGAAGAGAATTTAAAAATAAAAGCGATAAAATTTGTCGAAGTTTATTCTACATGACCTGTGCAACAAATATTGCATTTCATGATTATACTATTTGTAGTATGTATTACACTACGACACAAAGTGTGTCAATGAAGCATATACAAAACAGTATAGTGTGTCAAAAACAATAATCCAAAGTCATTTAATATATTTGCTATTTTTATGTTTAATAATAATCCTCATGTATACTAATTAAAAAATAAAATATAATTGAACTACTGAATTATTATACATATGTAAAATACGAGTATCAAGTTTCTTTTTAAATGTCATCATTATATAAATATATAAGAATAATCGTAATATAAAATATATTTAAGGTTGGGTCTTAAATGACCCAGCATTCACCGTTCAAGGGTTAATATAAAACAGCATTAGGTTAAGTTTAAAGCAAACTGGTTGTTCATATTGTAACATCTAATGTTTATTTCACACAAATAAAAATTGGTGTTTATGTAACACTCATGAAGATAGAAGAATAAGGTATATAGTAGAAGAAAAACCAAAATAGCCCTAGTTTGTTAAAAAAAAAGCACGAACCAACAAGCCTCCGTGGCGCAATCGGCTAGCGCGTTCGGCTGTTAACCGAAAGGTTGGTGGTTCGAGCCCACCCGGGGGCGTGTTATTTTTGCTTTTGCTCTTTTTCAGCAAAAACATTTTTACACCAATGTATAAAACTACATACTAATACATATATTTACAATTTGAATAATTATGTAAATATTCATCATGAAAAATCATTTGCTACGTAAATTAATAGCACATACAGTTTTCCGTTTCTTCAATCAATTTTACTATTCTCATAATTTTGTCTAAAAATATTACAAATAAAATAACTAAAAAGCACTAATAACAATTAACTATTATACTTACATTCTATCAGAATTTAATTCTCAAGTATAAATGATATCGTCCTATCATGAAAACAATCACAATTTGGAATTATATCATAATAAAATGCAGCATAAATTGCAAGATATACATATAGGAACACGTAAATCAACATGTACCTGATATTTTCACTGATTTTTGTTTTGCCAATAAATGAAAGGAAAATATAAATTTTGTCGAGTGTTTACTAAAAATAAAAATTATCATATTCTGACTAGTGCAATAAAATACTGCAAATTCAACACGATACTTCACCGGCGCCGTGGCTTAGTTGGTTAAAGCGCCTGTCTAGTAAACAGGAGATCGAGGGTTCGAATCCCTCCGGGGCCTTGAAGCGAATATGTTAAATTGCTTCTTTCATTATTTTTTTCCATACAAACATTGTTTTACACATTTAATTTATGTAATATTGATTCATTCAACACTTCTTGAAAATTGATCTTTTGTTCATACTCAATCTTTTGTGTATTGCTCTTTTGTTTATACTCAATAGCAAAAGTATAAATTGCTATTCAATGCCAAATATTTGACAGGATATCTCTAAGTAGAATTTTACTTACAATGACAGAAAAATTGTGTACAACGTAACAACAAAAATACATGAACGAAAACAAATGGCTGGAAATAATATCCTGTGTATATGGAATGCAATAATAACTGAATAATCAAGGGGATACTACACATGGAGCACTTGAAGCATTCTACAATTCTCATTTATGGTAAATATAATTGTAAATGACAATAAACAATAAATACGCAAAGATTAGATTACTTTGGTATATTGACTCACCAGAGGATAATCAGGTTGAATACACAACACTTTGTTACTGATTTTAAAATTTAATTACGAATAAAGAAGCGCGATTTCCGACAGATTGAAATTGAAATCAGAAACTGCGTTCGCGTGGCAGTGTCGCCATATTGTTTTTGTGTTTCACAGTTGGTAGTCCTGCTCAACAGTTATTTCAATCAAGGAACTTCGTTGTTGTCGTTTAATGCGTCGCGTGCGTTATAACCTCGTTTCCCACAAAAATGAGTTCGTGTACTGATCCGCTGCGATTAAACGAAAAACGGTTGTTCCGGGAGTTGAAAAATAATTTGCCGACAAATTTAAAGGACACGCGGAATATTTTAGAAATTCGTGACAATGTGTTGTACGTGTGGAATGCCAAGGATTTTTGTGTGATGACATTAAACGTTGCGACAACACGCGGAGAAAATGAAGAAGACGTATTTTATCAGGTAAGTGATTATTTTGTAGTTAATTTAAATAATGCATATTTTATAATAAATAAATTGTAAGTCGTGGCACAACGTATTTTGCGCTGTGTTTTGTTGTGAGTACACTTAACCTCTACAACACGTTCCACGAAAAACCGCGCAAACGCATGATTGCGTTACTCGCATTTAAATTTATGAAACGATAAAAAAGAATGTTACTATTCAAGTTTGTTTTATTACTTGAAAGTTTGTAATTTCAATTTCTATTATATATTTATAGTCATATAACAATTTATACATTTTATAATAATATACATTTTACTTTAATAAGTACATTGTATTGATTTGTATTTGATAGTTATTTTTCTTATTTTATATTAAAGCTACTAAGAACCAACGTTGTGTTAATGCTACATTTCACTTGTAGCTTCGCTTTCCAAATTAGTTTACATTATTGAAACGTATTTGTATTATGACTGTGGAAAAAAATTCTAAGTATTTAGAAAATAATGTTTTTCCTCATAACTTTACATTCAGGTTTTAGAATTGAAAGACTTAGTGATCTTTGATAATATATATTACATTTATGTCGACTCTTGATTTTCTGTGTCATCAAACAAATCTTACAATCTATTAAATAAGAAATTACTTTTTAAATAACTTTATAATACTAACATACAAATTCTTCATAACTTACATAATCAATTTCTAATCTTTCTTTTAACATGAATGTATTCGGACAAAGGTAAGTTTGAGTGGATTACATTAGATACTGTTAGATAATTTTTTACTGAAATGTTAACAATTGAAAAAGTATTTTTATTAATTAATATTATTGAATTAACAGTAAAGATGAAAAATAATTATATACTCTATTTTTATTTATTTTTCTACTTTATTTTTAATTGAAATTTAAGTGCAAATATCAGTCGTCTTGATATCAGTTATGTAAAATTATTAATGAAATAAGCAATCATAATTTGACTCTGCAATCAATTCAGTTCTGTTAATTCTTAAAGGATATAGTTTACATGTAATATTTATGAATGTAAAGATAAACATTTTATATATTAACGCATTAATTAAGCTGTATGTAGTCAACATAATTGTAAGGAACAAGTTCACTCATAAATTTAAACGAATATGAACATTGTTCTTATCTGAACAATAGTCACAATAGCACAATAAGACTGAAAAAACATATGAAATATTTCATACAATTCACATGAAATACTTCAATCTACATGTACTTTCGCATTCAAAAATAATGTATACTTTCAATTAATATTGGTATTAAATTATGTAGTACACTTTTATGATATACTATTTGAACTAAATAGTTTTAGTTAAGATTTAAAAGATTTTATACTTACTACTTTGTACTTTAATAATACATTGTATGAATCAACATCGCAATACACAGTTTCATATCCAATTGTACTATCTACTTTTAACCGATACTACCAAATTATCTAGTTTAAACATGTGTTATATTATTTCTATTTATTCAATTTGTATTCAAAATATATAATTAATTTACAATAAGAGTAAATCAGTTTATAATACTTGACTCGATAAATCAACCTAACACTACTTTAATATTACCATCAGTTTTTAAACATAATTTTCAATTACCTAAAATTTAATTTTGAATATAATTCCCAATTCAATTTTCAAATCTAATTTCGAAGTTCAATTATTAAACCCAGTTCCCAGTTACCTAAAATTCCATTGAAATTCCCGAACGGTCGAAAGGAATTAGAAGAATCGAGAAGCGCTTAACGCTGAAGAGATTAATGGTCCCATGAAAACGTCGGTGACGTTCGGACCTTCGTTAAGTAGACGTTCCTCGATAACCGGGGACCATTACCGCGGTTCGGTGTGTCCGCTTACACGACGATTACCGCGAAAGCGTTTTCTCCGGCGAACTTTTGATTCGGAACGATTAAGCTCCGGCTAAATTATGGTCCGCGATACCAATATACAGCCGCAGGAGGCGCGTGTCCGTACACGCGTGTCCCGCGGGTTAATCGGTGTACGTACATACGCGCACTAGCGGAAAATGATTACGTGGTAAATGAAAGGGAAGCGGCATGGCGGACTCGTGCACACCGAGAATGGGCAGAACGTTTCGTTCTCGCCTGTGCTTTTATTTCATTTCAATGGCACCGTGGGATCAGCGGGTACATTAATGCCTGGGCGCTCGCGAGCGCCACCACCGACCACCACAGACCAAAGGACCGGTGAGGGGATAATTTATAGGAAATGGGTTGTTCGACGCTCCGGAGTAATTTAATTAAAATAAATGTCTGTACCGCGGAGGAACGTTAACCCACGAACCCGTGGTCCACAACTGCGAATAAAATGCAAATTCAGACCCTTCACCGGGTTACGTATGGGTATTCGTAGCTAGGTAGATAAAGAGTACGCGGAGAAGGGGTGGAATAGAGAAGTCTCGGGGAGGGTCCTTTCCGGTTATACTCTCACCGTTCAGGGACCGATCATCGCTCGTTCACCCGTTGATTTGATAAGGGAAAATCCTGAGGAGTCATCTCACTTGTTCAAGAGTTTTCCTCCAGGCTGTATCAGCAGTTAAAATTTAAATACTTTCAGAACTGTGTGAATTTTGCTTAAGAAATACCTCTGTTTAGTAGTACTCTGTAATCTTGAAAGACGAGGGAATACAAGATAAAGGAATGAATAATAAAAGAGATTGCATCTCAATCCAACAAATAGAATCCATATTTATGTAAGAATTATGTTGAAAATTAAGAGGTGTATTCCTTTTTAAACACTCTTGAAAGTTTGTTGAATATTGTATTATGCAAACGTGGCTTGTTTCTTTTAAACGCAACTATTCTGTTCAAGATTTGAAAATAAAGTCTTTTCATATAATAAAGCAAGGAAATTACTCATACAAGAATTACAGGAATTACAGACTATTTTAATATTGGACTATTGGTACTTTTGAATTATTCAAGCTTGCATCTTTCACAGAGTTGATATAAGGAGTCGCCGTAACTGATCGCTGTTTGGGTCCATACGCGCTCAGTTACAGTGAGTGAGTTTTTTTCGTGTAGCGTACCATCCATGAAAACGAAGAAACTGTGCAATGTTTATGACTAGGTTAGCCACAATTTAGCATATTTGTACTCTATGTACCATTATACTATAAATATATGGTTCTGAGTTACAGTAATCAAAAACACTGACGTCCCTTCGTTCTCGTCGACAGCTCCTCAAAACCAATTTCACAAACTAACAGTAGCCAGTCTTCATTCACGAAGGTATTTTAACGATCATTTAACGCGATCTTACTATAAAAATGTGGTGCCGTTTAGAAAAACCTGAGAGATCTTAAAATATCATTAGGGTAAGGTTGCTCAAGTCGTACTCCCTAAGAAAAAACAATGAGTATTTAGCAAATATGTAAAAACTATATTTGCTATTCGATTCTAGTGCAAATATTGTTGTTATTTATTAAAATAACAATCTTTGTGTTGTCATTTAAATTAATCCTAATGTGACGTCATTACAGCTGTAGTAGCCATAACGCTTCAAATATAGAACAGGTACGACTTAAGCAACCTTACCCTAACTCTTGCTGTCCTTGGACTAATTTGACTCGTGATGCACTTACAGTTTATATGTGATAAACCTTTTTTTATAAAAATTGTTTATTTCTTATCTTATCTTATTTAAGAATTGTTTCAAAATTATAGCACTAAATAGTTTTGACACACCTGACGAATAAATCTAGCAAGAAATTAAAATTCGTTTGGACATTACATATGTATTTTATTCAAACATTATTGGAGTCGTAGTGAGAGCTTTCTTTGTACAAATACAAATAAGACAAAAGATGTTCCATTCTATAAGTACTGCTTGAGAAACATATTTACTCCCACACAAAAATGTCCATCCCTAGTAGGAGACACCCTTCTGCTCATGAAAGTAAGAGAGCACAAAAGAAAGTACTCATTCCTTTCCTCTTATCGAAAGAACCTCGCACCTCCTACAACCCCAACTTCCTTCTTTTTTCTAAGAGTCAATTGAATTGAACAATCGTCGCGGCTCCCAAGGGCCACTTTATGTCCGCTAGGTGCATGCGCGTTGGCCGACAGAAATATCGGTCGTAAATAATAAAAGTTAGCGAGGTTCCTCCCTGGCGCGCACGGCGGGACTTTAAACCGGAAGATAGGTGTCGCAGGATACGGACGAGGCAGAGTAGAAGGGGGGCGATGAGGTTGGCAAAAGAGGCAGCGGTGCAGCATCAGGGTGTGGGGCGGAGACAAAGACGCGCTATTGTCAACCGCTCCGCCATCGGAACCACCATCCGCCGCGGGAAACTTTGAATCATTTTTATTGCATAGAGTTATCTTTGTTACCAGCGGAACGAACGTCTAAACGCGTCCTCTCTGTCCCTTTCTCTCCCTTCGTCTTCCTTCCCTGTCCGTACTGGTTATGTCCCTCTCCTCGTCCTCGCCTTTCTGCTGCCGCCGACACCCCTCCTCCTGCACACCCTTTTTGTTCTTCTCGCTCGATGCGAGATAATACGAACGAGGAAACGTTCACACCCCTTTGGCTGCCCAAATGGAATAAGTTCTTTAATTCGCGAATTTACCGCTTCTCTAACGAATTGCGCGTCCCATCCTCGTCGGGGAGATAACAAGCCTTCTTCTGGAACGTTTGCCCAACTTTTGATTCTTACCTGTAAGCTCAGATCGATTGAGATAACCTTTGGTACCGATCTGGTATTAATAGATGTTTGTGCCGTTATCATCTGCGAACCCTCACGAAACTGCGATATATTTCCTCCGAAAAAAGATGACAGATCTTCCCGATTTATGGCGCAATAGCAATTCGGCCGTCCTACGTGAGCTTTTCTATATGCCGGCCTGCGTGAAGGGAGCGTTTTATCTAAATTAAAAGCACCGCCTCGCGGAACCGCGTCCTAAGGTTCAAACAAAACAGGAAATCCCGTCTCAGGCGGTCGAAAGAATGGAATATCACGTAATAAGCAAAATCCTCTCGACGATAATTAAAAAGCAATTTTACGGCGACATTTGTACCTACAACGCTGCCTTCCTTGCTGGGGAGGGGGGTAAATACTCGGACACTCGTGTACACCGCGGGTAATAACTACACACGTGGAGACTTGCACGGGATATGAAAAAAACTGAATGTCCAGGTTTTATCAGATTATTTTCCGCTTTTCATTCGCTGGAGGTATTTTCAAATCTCCCTGTTACGACATTCTAGTTATTCTTAAAGCTTAATCCGCGAAAAAAGGACCGAGCAAACTATTCGGATTAAGTCTCATCGATCAGTGCCCTCGGAGGATGATCCTCTGAAAGAGTTCTTTAATTTGAAAAGCATAATCAGAACGTTTCACGGTTATATTACGTTAGTTGCTCTATCCTGTGGTCAAGTTCGCACCCAAGCATATAAGCAAACTGGGGGCCCGTCGGTTTCTGGACACAGGTCCAGCACGAAAGTATACGATGAGGTACCTACAGCAATAAAATTCACGGGAAGTGTTTTACATCGGTAGCCTGTGTGTGCTTTGTGGACAAGGGTGTCAGGGTAAGGGGAGCCTCGACGAATTCAGTAAGTGGCGGACAATGGCTTTTGTGGTAGACATGAACCAACTCATACTTCTTTCCCCTCTGGCATGCGTATTTTGTCCTACCACGACTGCAGATACATTTTCTCTCGTATGATGCTTTTTCTCTTCATCATGCATTGAAAGTAGCGACCTGCGCACGCGAGTAGTAAAAGGGCACCATTTTGAAGCTACGGGCACGAAATCTTTCTCGATTTAGCTGTTCTTTTGATAAAACGCTGGCATGTTAATTGCTTACATTTTTATGTGCTGCAATTATGAGTTCTTTTAAGTTTTTTCGTGTGCTTAAACTTATATTGATCCAAATCTATGTGATCCTAAATTTCTGATGAGAACATAAGATTAATATTTTTTGAAATTCTATTGTAGATTTGTAGATTATTATAATAATAATATTTACGGTTTACAATTGAATTTTATGGGTCGCAATCTGGTAGAAATAGCAAGTAAATTCCAAGGGAAATCATTGAAGATAATAGGGAAAGGGATGTATATACAGATGTCATTTTCGTCCAAGAACCAGTGTCTTTATCTCTTTCTGGAAGTCGTATACTAGAACAATGTGGTTGGTTGTCAAATCTTCCCGTTGAAATACAAAACACCCCACCTCTTGGAAGGTACTAAGCGTGTACACGACATCCCTTACCCCGCACCTTCTCTATTATCGTCGCTTGTATAGCCTATAAGTGGAGAAAGGGATGCAACTCCCACAATGGCAATAATTCCGCGTTAATAACCCCTTAAGGAGGCTTTCTACAGTTACCAGCCTATCCCTCACCGTAAAAATCACTGTTTTCTCGGACTATTTCCATGTCGCATAAAGGAAATTTTTTGCTAAATTGTTGTAATCATTTACTAATTAATTGTAATAACATAAATAGTTATTTTAGTCCAAACGTAAGGTATACATTTGGGTACATAATTTACAGCAAAATTTGCAGAATCTTTATTTTGTTAATTGCAAGAATGTAAACATGCTTCTGGAGGATATTATTTGTAGAAGTATACCAGATTTGTATACCGTTGTATTTATTTGGAGAAATGTGCTATCGTGCCGTGTTTACAGATATACAGTAGATTGAAGTTTATGGTCTTCAGAAAGTTTGTGATGAAAGAGAACTGGCATCTTAACCTACTTCAAATGCATCTTGTCTTTCATAAGTATCTAGCAGATCTATCTTAACTTAACTTCTGTGATTTATCTTTGTTAGTGATACTCCAGGACAGGATCTCCTACCTAGGATCTACCCCTAGTTAGATGTCACCTAGCATCTACTAGGATCTACCAGTAGTTGTCTTGTAGTATCTGTCAGATACCACTAGTTAGATGTTTCGTAGCACCCACTAGGGTTTACCACTAGTTAGATGTTACCTAGAATCTATTAGGATCTACCAGTAGCTGTCTTGTAGTATCTGCCAGGTACCACTAGTTAGATGTTACCTAGCATGATTTACCAGTAGTTGTCTTGTATTACCTGCCAGGTATAACTAGTTAGATGTTTCATAGCACCCACTAGGATCCACCACTAGTTAGATGTTACCTAGCATCTGCTATGATCTACCAGTTGCCTAATATCTGTCAGGTACCACTAGTTAGATGTTTCATAGCACCCACTAGGATCAACCACAAGTTAGATGTTACCTAGCATCTGCTATGATTTACCAGTAGTTGTCTCGTATTACCTGTCAGGTATAACTAGTTAGATGTTTCATAGCACCCACTAGGATCCACCAGTAGTTAGATGTTACCTAGCACCTGCTATCTACCAGTTGCCTAATATCTGTCAGGTACCACTAATTAGATGTTTCTTAGCATCCATCAGGATCTACCACCAGTTAAATGTTTTCTAATATCAACTAGGCTCAACCATTACTTAAATGTTTTCTAGTATCCTCTAGGAGCTATCATATCTAGTACCCTTAGCTCTCCCAAAATCAAATGGGTCTTCAACAGAGAAGGTAGCTGAATCCTACTTGTCCCAGAGTAGAACAAGTGAATCACAAGTAGCTCACTAACTCTCAATTTTTCCAAAATTCGTTAGTTGTCCTCATGAATCATACCAATAACAGAACATTAATCGTCCCCAAGTATCGGATGATCTTTACGGTCGAGGGTGAGTCGAAGTGGCTCGCGTTTCACCGGGGGGTGGCTTTGTCAGCCTAGGAATACCTTGGCAGGCTAATGCATTTCCTTTACAGTTTTAATGGGCATTCATAACTAAGTTTAATAATGCCGGTAGGAGGCCAACCGTCGCGGTTGCATATCTAATAATTCCACGGTTCTACCTCGCGCAGGAAGTGGCACACAGCACGGATTTTAGTGGTGGTTGCTCGAGTTCATCCCCCTACTACTCTTCTCGGCTTGAAGGCGCACGTTCGACCTCTTTCTCGCACCCTCTTTTCGAACCCCTCGAGTCCCCCATCTTCATCTCCAGGATAAGGATTTTCTGAGGATTTTCAGACAGCAACGAACCGCACTCTTTATCGCTCACTTCAAGCCATGCTTTGGTTCAGTTTAATTGCACCTGTGATCAAATTGCTCCACATGTCATATCTAACATTTACTGATAATGGATACTTTCTGTATTTGAGGATTTGGGTTCTTGAGAATTTAGGTATTTAAAAAATTGCTGAGTTTGTGGACATGGGAAGTTCACAAATTTGAGGATTTTGATGATGTGAAAAATTGATGAATTTGGGATTTGAAAAATGGATGAATTTGAGATTTGGAACATTTGCAATTTGGGAGTCTAACGATGTTGAAAGTAGCGAAATAGTCTTAGAAATTTAGAAACCTAAAAATTTGAGAATTCAAGAATTTTAAGGCTCGAGAATTTGAAAGCTTGGAAACTGGAACTTGAAGATCAAAGCAACTCGCAACTCCTTATATTTGCTTCTTTTTAAAAAAGCCCATATAGTGTTGAATATACTTTTTACATCAGCGAATGTAATATCGTATATTCACGAAAACGGAAAACTTGAGCCCCGTTTGACTGACTTAATCACTCGAAAATCACGTACAAGGAAGATTCCCGGGGCGAGAAAGGGTTCCGGCCTTGCGAGAACATAATGGCGTTTTGGTTGTGAACCAAGATATAAATCCCGGCACCGTTATGTGGCATAGAGCACCATCTTAGCTTGGTCTTCGCGAAGGCAGCAGCGCTGTCTCTAATAAATAACCCCAAGACAATGGACACTGTCCAAAACACGGTGGATCTTACGCCTTTAACTTGGGCACCAAGTCTTAACCCTTGCCCGTTTCTACCGGAGCAACCCCTTCCTACCACTTTTCTTCAGTCTTGCCACCTCTACAAACCGACCTTCCTTCAACCACCCAAAGGAGACCACGCGTTCTCCCTCTCCGGCTTTCGTCTCCTCCTCTTGGAATTATAATGTTTGTTTCTAACAAATTACCATGATAATGCCTGGCGTCGCATGGCGAAACTGTGTCTTCGGTGGCACACTTAAATTACGCGGCTACGAACAACGTCGCTACCGTTGAGAACGCGACCGGAACATCAGCAATGCTGCCACCACACCGAGAAATTCCTAGAGGGTAGTTGTAATGTTAATTAGCCATTTACCTAACCGTGCATTCGTAGACAATCAAACCTCCATTTCGAGGTATTTCAAAGTTTCCTATCTTTAAGGCTGTCTGAACTGAAGGATTACTTTGGTCTGGTCACTTCTGTCAACCATATTATTAAGACTATCAACGGGTTTTCTTATCATTAATCATTGATGAGCAAGTACTACAATCTCTTAGTACTCTTACTATCTTAATTAACGTGTAGTATTTCCTTATACTTATTTGGCGGGAAAATGGAACGGCTAGGAAAAATAAAGGAGAGGGGAGAGTTTCACTCGGAACCTGTTTGTGGACTCGTCATCGTAATGCATTCTAAGTCTATGCCTTAAACGTGAAGATGTACATGAACTATTCGTATGAATCGTAGCAACAGCACTAGCGAGAAAGTCTCGATCTTATGCGCCATCTAGTGGCGAAGTAATGAAACCGCCACAGAGACAAGATACTTCGTCCCTTTTTGCCTGTGTTAAAAAAACGAATGCATTTTATTCTCCATAACGGTGCATCGTGAAACACTCAATTTATTAGCGACACGGGGAAAATACTCGTTTAAATCGTGGCAGTGTCGAATACTCTTGTCGAATGCGCGAATTATGTGCCGTCATTACGTCGCAGCGAGCGGGTAGTGAACATTTAGACACGGTTTTTACGAAGAGCGACGAAAGCTCCCCGGTGCATTCCCCTCGCGGCCAAAAAATATGTGCTCGACAATTTTTTTTTTTTTCGGAATCCTCCGCCACATCTCTCGTACGTTTCTACTGACGCGTGTTATCGCGATCGTAACGACGAGGGAGAGCGGTGGCGGCGACGAGGCACGCATCGGAGCCGCACGTTGCCGACGATTTTGGAAAATAAAGTTTATCGCCTTCGTGGCCTCGCAGCACTCCACATAATGGCTTGTCCGCTCGAAAAATGTGAAAAGTATTACGTCGTTGCTCGTAGATTTCGACGTAATTTTTATGACGCCTGCCCGGCTCAACGTGTCGGCGAATACGCGATGATGGGAGCGCATTGCAGGACAAAATCTACGACCTTCTGTACCGATACATCACTCGAACAGTTGGGGAAAAACAAGGAGGATACGCTGTTTCAACGAGATTCCTGTTTTCTAACCGAACTGGCTGATAAAATTTCATGCCGTCCAACGTATGACAGAGATCCTCCGATATCGATGAAACACTAATGGATGGACAACCACGGAAGAATAACGACTTGGAGCGTACACTGAAAACGGTCGCAAGTTTTATTGATTCACTGAATATGAGACGATATTTTTTCGGGAAAATGCACATATACTCCTAACGTGTGTACATGTTGAAATGCAATGGACTGAAAATTAAATAGAGGTTTTTTGTGGAGTGTTCAGAGGCATGCAATGAGCTTGCGAAGAACGATAAGAAAATATTAATACATTATTTAGAAGAATAGTTTATATTTATGAGAATAATAACACTTATGAGTCAAATAAATATATACTTGCATAAAAATAATAGAACTTTTTAATCCACCTACGTAATTATTTTTTATCTTTCATTTAGATCATAGTTTAATAAATAATATTGGAAAAATCGTTTCAAATCTTGTCTATTTTAAAAGAGACATTATGACCATCGATTTTGTTTAAATGGGGATGTTTTTCAGATGATAAGACAATTTTTGCTCTTTTAAGTGCAGCTTTGTTTTCATTTAATGAATTTCTAACCCACCATGAATTAATTTAAATATAATCGTCGTTCAAAATCATTCAAGATTGTTTAAGGTCATTGGTGGTTGTTTAAGGCCATTCAAGCTTGTTTAAGATTGTTGGAGGTCGTTTAAAATCATCCAAGCTTGTTTAAGATCATTGATGATTGTTTAAGGTCACTCAAGCTTGTTTAAGGTTGTTGAAGGCCGCTTGAGGTCATTAAAGATTGTTTAAGGTCATTCAAGCTTGTTTAAGGTCGTTTAAAGTTATTCAAGGTTGTTTAAGGTCATTGATGATTGTTTAAGGTCACTCAAGCTTGTTTAAGGTTGTTAAAGGTCGCTTGAGGTCATTAAAGATTGTTTAAGGTCATTCAAGCTTGTTTAATGTTGTTGAAGGTCGTTTAAAATCATCCAAGCTTGTTTAAGATCATTGATGATTGTTTAAGGTCACTCAAGCTTGTTTAAGGTTGTTGAAGGTCGCTTGAGGTCATTAAAGATTGTTTAAGGTCATTCAAGCTTGTTTAAGGTTGTTGAAGGTCGTTTAAAGTCATTCAAGGTTGTTTAAGGTCATCGATGATGGTTTGAGATCATTCAAGCTTGTTTAAGGTTGTTGAAGGTCGTTTAAAGTTATTCAAGGTTGTTTAAGGTCATTGATGACGGTTTGAGGTCATTTAATTTTGTTTAAGGTTGTTGCAGGACGTTTAAAGTCATTTAAGGTTGTTTAAAGTCATTGATGATGGCTTGAGGTCATTCAATTTTGTTTAAGGTTGTAGAAGGACGTTTAAAGTCATTCAAGGTTGTTTAAGGTCATCGATGATGGCTTGAGGTCATTCAATTTTGTTTAAGGTTGTTGCAGGACGTTTAAAGTTATTCAAGGTTGTTTAAGGTCATCGATGATGGCTTGAGGTCATTCAAGTCTATATAAGGTTGTTGAATATCTTTTAAAGTCATTCAATGTCATTTAAGTTTGTTTAAACCCATTGTCATAGAAAATCATCAACCATACAAGAAACTTTTTTGAAATCGCCATAAATTAGTATACACCAACGATAAAAGTACGATAAAGGCTAAAATTGAAAGATTTACACGGTGTCGCAGATTTCTAATAAAAGCTACCGTGTCGTAACGTTTGACTTTTCAATAAAACGGTCCCGATAAAGAGAACAACTTTGTCGACTTTGTTGCAGTTGAGGCTGTTATACTGTTGTTCAAATTTAAACTGACTTTTACGGTCGTCAGACATGATCTTACGTACGAGAACTTGGTGACCGTACTATTTTTTTTAAATTCAGCTATATTTAAAATAAGTATACAATTTATTTATGCGACCCACTGAATTTATTAGAGTGCGCTGAATTTGTGATTAGTGTGGTTTTTGAAACATGCCAACACTCGTTAAAGTTTCATAAAGGTAAATAGAAAAGTAGTTTTTTCATTTTATATAATTATGTATATGATGACAAGCTTGAATATTTTATTATTATTATTATAGTATATTTGTAATATTTAGTATGTTTGTTTCCTTGTTTTGCTTCACTATATCCCCTTTTATATTTCAGCTAAGAGTACTTGTTTGCAGTATAGAGTACTTGCATAATGCAGTAAAAAGCATTTTATAGCAGATTTCTTAATAATTCTGCTCTTGCCCCATTGCACATGAAATAAAGTTTCAAAGTATTTACCTTCAAGTTACGCTCTTACCCCATTTTCGAGGAAAGTGCAGAGTAGTTGACATTTTAAACAATTTCCTATCGAAATCAAAATGTACAAGGAAAATTAAGGTCTTAGTTAATATTAATTAAATAGTAGTAATTGTGCAAAGCGTTCGATATTGACAGCGTTTAATATTTACATAGCAGACTGAAAATACTTAAGTTTAAATACCAGCTTTACAGAAACCACTCTGCATTTACCCTACTTCACCTTAATAGTGCTCATGTGATGTATAAATATAGTGAAGTAGACAATAGTGAAAATTATTAGTAGAGAAATAATAACCTCAAAAGAACTCTTTTAACATTATAATTAATATTTTATATTGCTGTTTGCAAACAATAAAATTATCTTTGAGAGAAAAGAGTCTAACCCCTTGTCTTCCGCTATCTTCCACATGTGATGCACTTGCGCTTCAGTTGTGAGACATCTTAACCCTTTCTCCTTAATTTCTTTTATTCACCGACTCCTTAGTTTATAAAATAGATCAAGAAAGGGGTTTCTAACGCAATGTCTTGCAAGGGTGGAATATGTGACAAATACACTTTGCTTTACTACAAGTAGTAAATAAATAATAGTATACGTACTCAATTAATCTATTTATCTGAATTGTCTGTAAAATTCAAGAGAAAAGTAGAGCCACACTTGACATAGAAATGCAAAGGGTTAATACTTCATTTTGAAGTTTAAATCCAAATATTATTTGTATAGTCAAGGTTTGAATACAAAATTGACGTAATATTTTAACTCTTTTTCTCTGTTTTATAACTAATGCTCGTAACAAGCGCTTTAAAATCTTTTATTTCTTTTTCGAAAACCTGCGATTAAAATTTTATTCCACATTTTTCTTCAGATCAAAGACACCCTGAACTCTCATAAATTGTCAGACTTAAAACCTGCGTAAAAGAATGTGAATCAGTATCTGCAAAAGTGAATTTGAATCAGAGGTTTGAATTATCTATGGAAAGAATCGGTGACTATTAATTTCTAGATAAACTATCAAAATGGAAGAAGATAAAATTGAAAAGAACGAAGCAAAAACAGGGTGAAGGAACGGAGTAACGGGTGAGCAACGTCTGGCTTGGCCCTCGAGCAGTAAATCCAGAAACGGTGTTACGGGTCGACCCGGAGATAATGCGCAATCATTTCGGAATGGAAATTAAAATCAGATGATGAATCCTAACGATGCCGTTTATTATTTTAATTTTCCGCGAAGGCCATGCCAACACGGGCTACCAACCGTTCCTACAGACGTCTCCGGCTGCGCTGGTAACTCGAGTTCGAGACACTAAATTACCTTCCTATTAGCCGTATAATTACAAGATGGCCCCGGTAATTTCCGTTTATTCCGACTTCGTCTCGCCGAACTGGCCTTTATATTATACGCTATAAGCTCCGCCATTGGCGAACAGGAACCCGCGCCCGTGTTTTCCTTATCGCGCTCGTTAAGGCTGGTTTTCATTGGCTAACGATGCTACGCGTCGATATTATGGCGCGAATATTAAACGACATCGTTATTTCCATCGAATTGTGTTTATGTTTCGCGTTTCTTGGATTAACAGAAACGTTACGATTTTTAGTGCTGTTTGGAATAGTTTTTTTATGGGTTCCATTTTGCATGATTTAATATTTGGTTTAAATTATGTTGGTAACTGATATGATCGTTTTTACTGTGTTATAATTTTTATGGTGCAAAAGTTACTTGCGGTAACTACTTGGTTAACGAATGATTTGAAAATGTGCATATGGTACACTTATGACACTTCTACCATGAAGTGTGCTTTAACACTTCTACCATGAAGTGTCCTTTGATACTTTAAGAATTTCATAGCATTTCATAGAATTTCATTTCACAAAAGAATTTCAACGTAATTTTAAACCATTTTACAGTTAAATATCAGTGCCATTTTGCAGCATCATATCAATTATAATCAAACTAGAGAATTCCGATTTCAATTGTAACGAAAAATACAGGAGACATAACCTTGATATTGCGCCATGTTGCATTTACACCGCCATATTTATATTTTGTAGACTGAAGAATTAAGCTGGAATTTACAACCTGATTAAATAATCTTTTATAAAAACACATCGATGTATCCATAAATAAATTCCTCAAGTTATCTATATTTAATTTGAACTCTCAATTTTGGCAATTATTTGCATACAAACTAGAAGATGCAAAGATACCTTTTGGTCAAAATAAGTATACACAAAATTGTGGTAAAAAGAGTAACTTTATACTAATACTCCACATACATGGCAAGACATGGTAGCTCTGTACCAACACTCTTAAACTAATGAAACTCTACTTCAAACCCCACCGAACGTTATCTGGTATGTTATTACAAAACAAAACGTTCGCGTCAAACAGCTTCGAGGGAGAAGTCATAATTCCGCCATCATTTCTCGGTTACGAGCCTTTAAACCTGTCAATAATCAGGATTTTCTTCTTTACATCGCAATAAATCGTTGACTTCACCCTCCTAAGGAATTCGCATTCGGCCATCTTCGTTTTTCTCATTACAAACACCCACTGTTTTCTCACGGCTTATTATAATGTAACTATAACTTTTTACGAGCCTCGTAACGTCGACACGAAACTCGTTTATGAACCGTACGTTTTGGTTTCGATGCGTCTGGCATTTCGGCAGGGGTCGAAACTGGCCCATTCAGAGGATGTTACCGCGATCATCGGCTCGATTTCGTATAAACGATAAAGCGAAAAGAGAAACGTAACAACGCCGTTGTGTACAGCATTGCAATTCTTTATGGTCCTTCAAACAGGTTTAAATGGAAGGCAGTTACGTGGAAATCAAATTGTTTAAAAAAAATTTTTCATGGAATTCTTCGTCTTCAAATAAATTATGTTAATGAACAAATTTTTAGAATTGTTATAGCGTGAAGTTTAGATGCAAGTTTTATTTATTCCAATGCAAGAAAATAATATTTTATTTTAAATGAAAATTCTTACTGCACTTTCAGAAATTATTTCAATAGAATAACACTGCTACTTTTTGAAAAATAGGAATAATGTAATTTTATTGTAATTACTACAGTCGTATGATTATATTTTATTATATTATGTATATTATTATAACACATATTTTATTAGTTTTTATTATGTTATATAGTATGATAATATTGATCATGTAATATTAAGATTATATTAATTATAATATGAAGTCTGATTTTGTGAGAACCTCAGTCGAAATACACGAATTGTATGAGTCTAAAGAAAAGGGAAACACGAAATTAGAACAGCTGCTACGGAATAGGATAATACCAGCGGAATTGTTATTCCGTATTATTTCTACAGTCGTTATTTCATGCTAACAAAGCAAAAGTGCTTGGCTAAGGCCAATATATACCTACTTTGTTTCTAACGTCCGTTACGTAAATTCTGTGCTCGCTTTTCACATACTTCCAAGATTACTTTTCTGTCCGGCTTGGAGAGCTAGGAAGAGAAGGAGGGGGAGAAGGGTTAGGTAATTAAAAGCTCGAGTAGGTAAATAACCGACTGCCAGACCGCCACCGGAGAAACGTAATAAGTAGACGAAGTCCGTGGCCTTAAAAAGGGGGAGATCCTTAAAAAACGTCGGCCAACCCCCCTCCAGATCTCCCATTTTTTCTGTTAATTTGAATTTCGTAATTAACCGGCTACGTATGAATTCCCGAGAGAATACATAAAGGTCCTTCCTTTAATTTCCGCGAGGATTCGTTATAATACCGCGTTCCCCTCTTGTGCCCGAGCTTGGAACGTGGATTTTCTGACCTCAAAGAGGACGACTAGGATGCGTGGAAGGAGAATGGGCTGCAAAGCTTATTGCCGGAATATTCTATGCTTCCCGGAATGAACGACGATGCCTTGGAAATGAGTTTACTCTTTCTTTTTGTCTATTATTCGCTTTCGGGACTTTTACCTGCCATATGACGTTCACGTTTGATGGATCTAATCCCCTATTGGTGTCATTAGGGATGAATGTTGATATAGAAGTGTTGTGGATTATTAGAAAGAAACCCTCTTTTTTGTGTACTATTTTGGGGAGTTTTCGATGATAACTGCTGGTATGTGAAGCAAAGATAACTATTGGTTAACGATTATACATGTGGATATGTGTTGTGAAGTTTTGTGGATATATTTTAGTAAATAGTGATAGATATAGTTTCTCTAAATTTGTAATTGATTGTGAATAATCTGTTAATGAAATTTGCTTATGGAGGTGTTGCAAATGATTAGAAATAAGTTTACTCTTTTAATTATGTCCTATACGTTTTGAGGAAGGAATGGTAGGATGTGGAGTACAGGTAACTGGTGTCGTTAGCGATAAATGTTGTGATATAGAAGTTTTGTAGATGATTGACAATGACTTTACTCTTTTTCTTGTATGCTATTCATTTTAGAGAATTTTTAGTGGTAAGTGATGATATGTGATGTCGAGGTTTAGCTTTTGGTGTCATTAGCGATGATGATGTGGAACTGTTGTGGATGATTTGATCTGTCGAGGTAAACAAGATAGTTTCTCTGAAATAGTTACGAACTTCGAACAATTTATTAGTACAATTTTCAACCTCACAAATTTGATCAGTTTCGAATTTGTTCATTCCTTGAGATTTGAAAATATGTAGGTTCTTAAAGGGCTGCTAAAACTTGAGACATTAAGTTGTCAAATTTATATTGTATTGTTAAATATTTCTTCTTTTTATCTCAAGCTTCAATCTGAATACACACAGTACAGATAAAATACCTGCACTATTTTAATATGACAGAATTATTATATTATAACATTTTATTAACTTGCAAAAGCACCTACAAGGAAACTTGCAAGACCTCTCCAAAAATGTACTTCACTAACGAATTCCGTCGTATAATTATTTTAGAGTCAGTACCTTATTTTTCTATTTAAAGGACCGTTTAACGAAATAAGACATTACCGGCGCTAATGGGACAGAAACTTTTAAGGGAAATCGAAATCTTCATCCTTGAAGAGTAATCGAGATGACGGTGATTGGGGTCGTCTGATGGCACAGGGAGCTTGTCGTAATTACCGAATATTTTTCTCGCCCGTTTCTTCCCCCTAAAGCTGATTGATATTTTGTATTCAAGAGGAAGCTGCATCCCTACTAACCCTGGTAAATACCGCCAAGAGGCAGCATTTGGGTCGTTTGATTGGAACTAACAGTTTGAATTCATAAATGTGACAATTAACGAGTCCTTTCGCATTTCAATAATTTTATTTATTCTAGAAATTAAGTGTCCCACGTATTGATCATTTTAAAATGAAAAGCTTAGGTCTTTTAACAATATTGAATCACTTATTGAATTTGATAAAAATTTCTATGAAAAATGCAAAAAGTTTTATTATTTTTATTATTAAGGACATAACAATATTGGAACACTTATTGAATTTGACCAAAATTTCTATGAAAAATACAAGAAGTTTTATTATTTTTATTATTGTTAACATACGCATAAAATACCCCTTATGTATTATACCTACAAAAATACAAAAAAAATTAAGAATGGCCAATGATGCATTCACGGTCCATTTGCGAAACTCACACTATTAGACGCTTCAAATAAAGTATTTCAGATGTTCATCCCTTTGTCAAGCGTCAGAATAATTCCTTGGAACTACAAGCTTTATTCAGTTGACCCGAAACATTATCCGAAATTCCGACATAATCCACGCGTGCAGCAATCCAAACGGCCATTTTATTTCCAAGCGGGTACGATTGAGCCGACGCGAGGACGCTTGGGCGCCCGGGCATAAAACGCGGAGGAGAAGGAGCGGTGTCTCGAAAACGGAGGGTTCTTATAAACTCACGCCCCATTTCACTGAAGGTTCATCTTTAATTTCTTCGCGTTTTTTACCCTCCTCCCGACACTCGACACTCCTTTAAATTCCGTCGCAGCCCCCTCCCCCGTCTAACAGAAGAAGGAACCAACCCCGCGTTACTGTTCGCTCATTTCTCCGGTTGTCTTACGGCGATTAACCGGGTACTACCCTCCCCTGAAGTACATCTCTCGACCTATCCACCCCCTGTGAAACCTGCTCTCACCCTCGTCATGTACTTTTCCTTCTCGTCCACTCCCGGAGCCTCTCCACCTTGAGTTCTTCCCTCGGCTTCTTTCCCGTAGTCACATCCTTAATATCGTCTTTCTAACATTTTTTTTAAGCGCCATTAAGGGAAACTATATTGCCACTCTTCAACGGTGCAATCCAGCCGGCTTCAGCATCCGATGCTTGTTTCAAACGGGACACCGAACATACGCTCTCCCGGCACCCACTCAAATTACGCGAATAAATTTCCTTTATTTTTACAAGCTCCCTAACTCGGACGAACGTGATCCCCTTCAGCAGGATAGCAGAGCTGGGAATACCGGTGCTCGTACACTTTTAACGACTACGATTTCGCCGCCGACTTATTGCTGCGAGCAAAGGATTGTCCTACGTGAATTACCCTCGCACGTGTCAACGACTGTTAACCCTTTGCACGATTTACTTTTTTTGGGGAATTTTAGTTACTTTTGTCTGAGAAAAGATCGCAGGGAAGATAGCCTTGGCAGGTCACGTGTAACGAGTCAATTGCTATAATTTCAAGAGTTTGACTGAATTACATACTGAAGTAAAGGTTCAATAGCTTGACTGAATAGTGTTCACCGGAATAAAGACTCATACTGAAAATATGAGAAGTTACGTTCGAATTGCAAGTGCGTCATATGTAGCTCATATGCTTAAATTCTGAGTGCATCACGAGTTAATATATACGAGCTGCTATATACTGAATTATATACTGAAGTAAAGATTCAGTAGTTTGACTGAATAGTCTTTACCGGAGTAAAGACTCATACTGAAGATATGAGAAGTTATATTCGAATCGCAAGTGCGTCATAAGTAGCTCATATGCTTAAATTCCAAGTGCGTCACAAATAACTCGTATGTTTTTATTTCACCAGTTTTTTATTTCCGCTTATGTATATAAAAATTAGCGTGGAAAAACAAGAAATTAAGATGATCTTCCCTAACGTTTGTTGAAAATTGTTCAGTGTAAACTTGAGAATTCCTTAAGAAACTTCCCGAGAAGGTTCAATTTTATTCAGGTAGCAAAAAGAGCTCCGACCGGACGCCTGAAGCGTCTCAATTTAATTATCACTCTCCCAGGCGAAGTTACACAGCCTTATTTATTGCGCGAAATGAGGGGGCCAAAGGTAGAGGACTCGGTACTTAAAATGTACAAATCTGACTGTCAGCCTGCTGTCAGGGTGTTCCACCCTCGCACGGCTTTCCTGCTCGTCACAAACGCTCAAGCCCTGACATCTACAGCCTTGCTGGAAGTTACCAAGTGCAAATGTCGTCAGCCGGTCTTTAAACTCACCACGTGTACTTAAAAAGTAATTTTCCACGTACCTCTAAACTTCGCCGTCGGATAATGTTGAAAAAATATCTGAGAAATTCTATTCAATTACGTGATTTAACCTTTTAAGCACGGATTTTAATCTTGTACGAACACAGGTGGGATTAAAGTTCTAGGACGATTTGCATTAAATTTGCTTAACTTTTTCAAGTTTGACATGAAAAGATATTCTCGGTAACTTTCAAGTGTCTTTTGAAGTATATGTAGCTATTCACGGATTTTAATCTTAGATTTCTTATTTTAAGTTATGGAAATTGTTGAGAAGCTTTCGTCAAACATTAGCTTTAGTCAATAGGTTAGGAAGGCCCGTACAGGGAGTCATTGATACGATTAGTCAATGCAAGTCATTTGACAACCTAGGTTCTCAGATCTTGCCATTTCAAGGTAATCAAATTTTTAAGTTCCCAAGTTTTTAGATAATCAAACTTCTGGATCCTCAAATTGGTAGATCCAAATCTCTAGATCCCCATATCCCTAGATCCTCAAATCTCGTAATTCCCTAATTCCTGCATTCTCAAATACTATGGTTCTTAAATTCTTGTGTGTCCAAATTTCTGGGTTTCCATATTCCCAAGTTATCAAATTCCTAGGTTCCCAAATTCCTGGACTTCTACGTCTCCAGTTCCTCAAATCTCATGGTTCCCACATTCCTAGGTCCTCAAACTCTTGTATATCCATATTTGTAAGTCTCCAAATTCACAGATAGTCTAATCTCTAGATCTACAAATTCCCAAATCTTTTAGGTTCCCAAATTGCTGAATCCCTAAGTCCTGACACTTCCAGGTCCCCAAATCTCTAAATCCCCAAATCTTTAGATCCCCATATTCCCAAATCGTCAAATTTCTACGTCCCCAAATTCCCACATCATCAAATCTCTGTTTACATCATCATCACGTATCCACACCATGCATACCGATTAACTGGTTACACAATTGGACCACATTTGTAATTGAAGCTATTAAACTAAAAATAATTTTCATAAAATCGGGATGTTTCGTCCCTTTAAGTCGATTTAGATACCATTCACTTTTTCATGAGCCGTGTTCCCAAGGGTTGGAAGTAGAAAGTGCAGATCGTGTTGGCACAGAAGGGGTGAACATATTTCATCGTAACACCACCCTAGCGTGCCGTTTGTAGCTACGCGCGAGACGGTTTCGTCGTTTCCGTTTCCGTGTGTGCCAGTCAAGAGAATTCAATATCCGAACGAATCAGATATCGAGAAGATTGCAGTGGGCGATGTCTTTCGAAGGGAAATCGAATTAAGGAAGCTACGAAGTTGTAGGACGATTTAAGTATCGGGGATGAGACGTATACTGATTTAAGGGGTGTTTTATCAATGTTGGTTTCTATTTGAGACAAAAGAGGAGTGAATTTGTTTGAAATACCTTTTCAAATGTGGAGATAATGTTTTATTATTTGTGAGATTGTTTGTTGAAGTATAGAAGTATAGTGATCGGTAGCTACTCTTTTTATGTTCAAGATTATGTATCTTTGTTGTTTATTTTTAAGACACTGACAGTCAGTTGTATTTGACATTTAAATTAAGTTATGTGTAGTCATTTTTGTGTCTAAGATTATTTTTCATTTTTATATTTAAGATTATCTATCATTTTTATGTTTAAGATTATCTGTCGTTTTTATGTTTGTGATAATGGATAACTTTTATATTCAAGATTATGTATCACTCTTATGTTTAAGATTATTCATCTGTGTGAACATTTTAATATTATAGAATATACACCTTGCACATATCAGTTGATTTGAAAAGAAATTATATCTAAGTTTTTTATTTTAGTAACTGTCCATATTCTTTCTTACCTTGATAACTGTTCGTATTTTTCCTTATCTTAGTAACTATTCATATTGTTTCTCAGTAACTGTTGACATTGTCTCCTACCTCATTCATATTGTCTTTTACCTCAGTAAGTGTACACATTATCCTTTATTTTATTTACTGTTCATATTACCTCTTACCTTAGTAACAGTTCATATTGTCTCTTACCTTAGTAACTGTTCATATTGTCTCTTACATCAGTAAGTATTCACAATGTCTCTTACCTCAGTAACTGTTGATATTGCCTCTTACTTTAATAATTAATCCTATAGTACCTTACCTTAATAATTATACAAATTGTCTCTTATTTTAATAACTGTTTAAATTATTTCTTATTTTAGTACTTCCTTGTACTACTCATTATTTTAATAATAATATACCAGTCCTTTTAAAATAACTTATTATTATCCTCCAATTAATGGACCTAGCTCTTTACTGCCTCCATGTGCAATTTAATTTTAATGTCACTTCCATCCCCATTTTGTAATCTCATAGCATGTCTTCAGATAATTTATTTACATTACATAAACATCTTTCCTTTAAAAACTTGTGTCTTTAATTTTCATCAATATACTGTTGTAAATTTTATAAAACTAAATCACAATTAACTCAATCGTTTGTAAGTTAGAACATAAACTTTGGTGCAAGTCTCTCAATAACACAATAATGCTTAATCACTTGCATTTGTTAACAAAATTATTATAGAACGTTGAAAAATGATCAGAATGACAAAGTTATTATTATGGAATGTTCGAAACGATTCGAAGCATATAATTATCGCTAAATTATAATTATGATTGAAAATAATATGCGGAGACAAAGCATGGTGAAGGAAATCGATAGAAGTCTCCTCCTTTTCGCAATTAGACTTTTTAATTTTTATTAGCGACACTCACCGGCTACCTAAGCGTATGCATAATGCCATGAATATTTTCGTCGTAACTCTGCCAACTTGTCTCCTAAGGAATTAACCCTTAAATTAGCAGTTAGCTTCAGTCTCAGACTGCAAAGTCCTTGCGTCCTGGTAAAATTAGAGCCTCTCTTAGGATGCTTCTTCCTTATTCATCTTTTTCGTTATTCCTCGTTCTCTTCTCTCACCGAGATAAAACTTTTACCCACCTTTGCACCACCAAATCACCCCTCTAACTACCCTTACTACGGTCATACTTTCCCGGGAATATATGCTGATGATTAAATCCATGATTACGTAATCTTGGGTCATTATTTTATTCTGTTGAACTGCGATATGATCAATACATTTATGTATTAATTGTTGTAGTAATATGTACAAAAACACCACCATCGGTTTTTTAATCGGTTTAACTTAAATTGTTTAAGTTAAAAGGTAAATCCTTAGAAGTTTACTCATAAAATATGTAATTTATATTTTTATTTTAATCGATTTAACTTAAATTGTTTAAGTGGAGAGATAAATCTTTAGAAATTTAATTCATGAAATGTGTAATTTATATTTTTATTTTCATCGTCATAAAAATTTTTCTTAAATTGTAATATAGTGGACAATTGAATTATAATGTAATCAACAACTGAATGGTTCATATAATCAATAATTAAATACTGTGAAAATTAAAACAGTGAATTAGAAAATAACCAATACACTATTATTAATTGTGTAAATATAGATGTGATTTATGGCAATAAGAATTTTTAACGTTTAAATTAAAAGATAATTCTTTCGTTAATAACTATGTAATTCATGAAACATTAAATTTACGTTCATATCTTCCTTATTCTCTTTTATTTTTCATTATAAAAATCTATGTGTAATTCGATTTTAATTACTTGTGTATTAAAAATGGTTGTCCTGCAGTAAATTTATACATATAAAAGAATGAAGCGAAAAGTTGATCAATTTTGTCAGACTCTATATTTTTGAAATTTGTTACAAGAAAGCAAGAATATCAACTTTAATCATTTTTCTTAGATAAATTCAAACATTTAATATTACTTTGATCAAATGTTAACAATATTCAGCCAAGAAAAATTGGATAGAAAAGATATGGGGTGATCTGAAATATTTATACAATTAACCATCAATTTTTTAGTATTTCAAAAATTAATTAAATTATTGTTATATTAATAGTATACAATTATACTGTTAAAATAATAGTTATGAATATTTAATTGTCACTATAATACTAAGGAATTCAGTTAAAAGTAAAAAGTTAAAAGTCAAATCGCATTTTTTAAGTATTATAAATATTTATTGCTTAACTCCATTTTGTTAATTTCACGGTGAGGTAATATTATTTAATCTATTACAATATTTTTAATGTTGGTGTTATTGATATAAACGAATATAAAATTTATTTGTTGATTGAATCATAAATTATTTTATTAAGTTATGAATAAAAATTTGACACGTTCTTTCTATTAGATTGAAGAATTACACTTATCCTTTTTGACATGGTATTAATATTTTAAATTATTCACCTAAACTCTCTTGAATCACCTAAATTCTTGATATTTATAATAGTATTAAAGTTACGTATAACACTAGTCTAACCTGTCTAACACTAACACTGAAAATTTCAAAATACAATTAAAATATATATTTAACACAAATAAATGTTATCACACCAATACATTAATTTAATATAAGTAAATAATATTTATTTCCTCAAAGACATTCCTCAAAATCTAAACTTGCCTAGCTTTTCAATTAAATAATTTGAATTTCCTCAATCGTTTGTACGTTTAGTAATCTTATTTTCCGCAGTCTTTTTCGACAGTTTCGAGATACACCGCATATTTTACTCCATCCCTTTTATTTTAATCATTACGAATTTTGATCATTCATCCTTGTTTTGCAGAAAGTGTACAAATAACGGAGACAGATAGGAGATTTCAATGCCGGTGAAGTATGAATCGAAAGCCAATGCAAAGGGGTGGCTCCCACCACCGCAGCCCTTTCAAGCGCCCTCTCTCTATCCGATCATTTTCTCGATTAAGACGATAAAATATAACCCTTGACTTTCTTCCTACTATCTTTGTCAATATTTTACAATTTTGTATTAACTATAAATTAAAAATTAATCGTACACTAACTTCACTGTTGCAGTCATTTTCCTTTATTACTCTATCAATTACCTATTAAAAATTAATCAATCACAGTCATCGTTTAAGAGTTCAATTACAGTTACTATTTAAAAATTAACCAGTTACCAAAATTAAACACAACTTTCAAATATAATTTATTTAACCAAACCGGTCAAATGACCGCTCCATAAATTTCTTATTATAAGGTACACATTTTGTTAAAATACATTCTTGGAAATCATTGATTTTCATCAAGATAAAGAATAATTGTGTGTACTAATTTATGTTTCTTGTATATTTATCGTTCAACTTCATTTTTAATTTCAAAGTAAGTATACATGGTATGTCGATATGTTTAGTGTAAAAACAATTATGAGTAACATTGTTAAAATGTTAAATTCGTGATCTTTTGATCCAGATATTTAAATGTGTGAAGCTACGTTGGTAATTCAGATCGGTACCCAGGTATCGAAAACGTTAGACCCAGGAAAAAGACAGGTTAATATCCTCGCAGAAATACGATTTGCAGTCCGCCAGCAGCTCGACCAGTGGAACTTATTAGACTTCGTGCTCTCAACCCGGAGCTTCCGCATTCCGGAGGTCCCAGGGCTTATTTAAGCCGGCTTCCTAAGTGCGCATACTAAATATGATAATATTGCAACGGCAAAAAACGTCAGCGGTATTTAGCCCCACCTAATTAGGGGATCGTGACTCGTTTGCGAACGTTTCATTTCCTTAGTCTTCGTCTTTTTCTCGTCGGCCACTTCTGACTTCCGTTGGCGACTTCGCGGTCTTATTGTGCTTTTGTTTCTTTCCTTCGGTCTGACGATAAGTTGAGTAACAAATGGACGACGTGACACCGGCGAAACTTGCGAAATTACGGACGGCTTGCTTCGTTTCGTAGCCTGGCCACTGCTTGCCTACACCTTTCGCGACAGTAATTAAATAGCCCGGCAATTTCCCGAAAATTCATCCGAAATTTAATTAAGCTCACCCTCTTGATCATCAACTTCGAAAAATATCGCGCAGTTCGAGGACCAAGAAAATTCTGCGCCAAGGTTAAGTTAGGTACCAAGGTTGCTATCTTGGTAGCAACAGTGCTGCATAAATGTATCAAGTTATCTTTTCAATGATCCTTTTGGTAGCAAATTACAGTCAGTATTCTTTAAATATTCATTTGCAATATGTAAAAAATAAATTATGCGAGAGAAAATTGACGTGGGGCTACAACAGTCTACACCTGTAGACCTAAGCAATTAATCGATGTGAATATTAAGCTGTCACATAAAACCTTGTCGAGCATTTCATAAATGTACGAATAGATGTTGCAAAATATACAATGATTGAAAAGATGATTCAGATGATTTCGATGTGGATAGCATTCAGTTAGTATGATTGGTCTGAATTCATTTCTTTACAACCTTCTAATTGTATTATGTGCAATTTACTGTTACATCAGGATTAGCACTAAGTAAAGAAGGTTGAAAGAATATTTTAGTAAACCTTGCTTGTGCAGATTATAATTAAAATTAAATCGAAATATCAGTGAACGTCTTATCACAACTAATGTGTCCTCATACAGAAACATCTCAACATGCACTGACAAGAATATGAAAATGATACAACAATTTAATTACAATCCACATAAACTTGATACCAGCATTTGAACTAGCTGTGACATGCCACCTATCCGTTTAAACAGGAAAATTCATCGTGTCCCATATAATCTGAAATCCCAGATGTTAGTTGATACCAAGAAAACAGGGTCTGAGATTCGTTCCCGGGTAGCTATTGTTATCTCTGCAGCAATGAATAGCAAATACCCGCATAACACATATATTTCATGTCGGGGCAGAAATAATACACAAGGAACGCCAGGTATCCGCAATGCTGACCATAGCTGTAGGAGGCTGTGTACCAAAGTCGCTGCGCATGTATCCTTAATTCCTTAACGAATCCAGGGGAGCCACTCGATGACTGGCCGATGCCGTTGGTGGAGGATGATGCGCCGAAGGGTGGAGGGGGTGGATTTCTGCCGGTTATAGTTGGTATGAGAAAATAGCAAAAGCTCCTCGCGGGGCGGCCGGACCGGCGCGATGGACTTTGTGGGTGGTACCAATTCGAATCCCGGGATGCCTCGGTAGGTTCGCATGCCCAACCTCCCATCCTGTCGTTGTGGAGGTGTGTGAACTAGCTTCCACCCTCTGAGTGTGCCACCGGACCGGGAGAGTGCCTCCACCAACGATGTCCTCCGTTTCTCTTCGATCCTCGCTGTTGCCAAGACGGAACTCGGGTCCGGTGTTTTGTACGACTCGCTGAATCCACTTGCTCTGGTGGGAGAAATTTGCTATGTTGCTGCTTGACCGATTTCCTTTGACTTTGACGCTTTTAGGATTAATCAGGAAATGTCTTTTGTCAGGGTAAATCCGAATGCAGCCCGGAGAGGCTCGTGAATTGCGAGAACGTATATTCCGAATTAGGTCCGTAATCTAAAGGCGTGTACCTCTCGTAAGTACAACGGGCCTCCCCCAACGATGCGCTTGAAAAGGAACGGTTAGGTCGGCGAGATTGCAGGGGAGAAGTGATATATAGGTTGGTCGTTTTGCGAAAGGTGGGCAAAGTAAGCGAGATCCTAGTTACGCGAATGCAATCTTCGTTGTCATGTACGATTGTATAAGCGCGTTTTTACGTGGACGGAAGCTGGAGAGAGGACATCGACGAACCGTCTCCCTTTGCCTCCTACCTTTAAACCACCCCCGGTTCTCGTCTCAGCCATTCTACTCGTTCACCTACAACGGGAAGAGCGTCAAAAGGGTGCGCGGACGAGGACGGGCAGACGAACAAAGGGAAGAAAAGATAGAGACAGGCAATAAGGGGATGAGCGGAAGAGGGAGGGGGTGGAAGCCGCGCCGAGTCGACACAGCCGTAATGATTTTGTTTTAAGGGCGTGTTTAATTATGAATCCGCATCCGGTTGAGGCTCCACCCCCCTTTTGCACGGCACACCACCAGCCTCTGCAAGAGATGCAGGGGTGGGAGAGCAGTGAAACCGGGGGTGGAGGCAGAGCTGCCTTTCGCGGCGGCTAGGTGGCCCTCTTTCGGCCTTAATTGCAGCGTATATTATCCATGCGGTATTTCTAATTACTTATTTTTGCTCGACCAGCCACTCGCTCGGATGACTCTAATATCTTTGGCAGCCACGCTGCGCACATTTAATTGGTGCGTAACGAGCCGGCAGGGACTCTCTTCAATTCGCGCGCCGTATGCTGAGGCCACAATGCCGTGGCAAGATTATACTTTGAGGATTCGACGCGAAAACGAGCGGCGATTTCATGCCAGGATGATCGACTTTATGCTGTCTGCTGGAAGTAAATGGGAAATACAAGTGTCGGATCGTGGAAGTATGTTTTTCTTCAATCGTCAAGTTTTGGTCCTACTCCTTCGTTTATTTTTTTATTATGCAAAATGTTCTAGCTATCGGGGCTCTGAATATCTATTTGGGTCGTGAGAGTTTGCACGATTTATACCATCAAATTTATTCACTATTATAATATTAATTACAAGACAGTCGCAATTTATAGTGCATTTAACTGTGCCATTTAGAATTACTGTATTAGTGTCTGGAGTGTGCTAAAAATTTAAGAAAGGTTTGCGAATTAACTCATTATTGCAAGACATTAATTTGGTTAGCATTTTTCAGATTTTCATTTAAAATTTCAAGGTTCTCTCCAAGTCTATAATAATTAAAATCATTGTCTGTAACATTTTTATGAAGGAGTCAGTGTTAATCTGATTGCGTTTGGATGTTGTGCTGTTCGTACATATTTATGATTTTGATTTTGAGACACTGTTGAGACGTTGTTGATTGAGATGCTATTACTTTTCATTTTTATTTATTCTCACATGCTAATTGTGATTTTATATCGTGCATCACAAATTGACAAATCTAGTTCTATCAGTAATCTCTATTAATTATAGCAAGTAACATGTCAAATTAGGAGAATTAAATTTCACAAAATACATGGGTTCAGAACGATAGGTGACTCACGATATAGCGAGGTTGTAAATTAAAACATTAACATGACAACTTCCTCAATGGAATCGTGCAAGATTAATACAATATACTATATAATTTTTTTTAATCCTGTTCTGAGATATTTAACTTGTGGTATTAACCATTACTGATCATATCGTTCGAGTTGTGATATACCAGTGATTAAGGATTTAACTTTATCATAATTGTTACGTTAGAATTAGTTATTTTCTTCATCTCAGGAAGCTATTCTACCAAACCACATTAACTATATTGATCTAGATAAACTCTCCACTTAACCCCTTGCACTATGACTTATTTGTCAGGTGCGTCAGCCAGTACTGACTAATTACAGCTACAATATTAAATTAGACAAAAAAATGTGAAATGTTAGATCAATATGTTATAATGTAATCATCGACTATGCAAATTATAACTGGACTTGAACTCCAAATTGAAACGTATTAAAAATTCGAGTAAAATTGATCACGAACGAAGTACGAGTGGGTCACGAGTTAGACTCGTCAAAATAGTGCAAAGGGTTAAGCTTTTGAGTTCAAAGAGAGAGTTTAAGCTGGTCTATCTAGAATTCAACCTACATGTCAAAACCATATTTTTCCACGAAAGACATCTCCATAAATATAAAATGAAGACATCTGAATAAAGACAATACCTGCAAAGACACCACCTATCAGCAGCCGAGACATAGGCATACCTAGACAATTTTTTATGTTTTCACTCCTTATTCTAACCTTATATCGTTAGAGTCCATATTTATATTATATTTTCCCATGAACAATAACTATAAAGTGATAGCAATCCACGAAAAACGTCACATATCGACAGCTAGATCAGCATAGCACCATAGGCAACAATCAAAGAAGTCAAAGAAGGAATAATTAACACGACTACTGAAAGGATTAAGTCTAAATCGCTTATTATTACGTAATTGGCGTAAGGAAGTGGCGGGAAGTTCAGTGGCTTTGCGGGGGCACTTGGCAGCGCGATTACGAGCTCGCAGAGCGGAAGTCGTGGCCTATTATGTTCTCGCCACGCGACAACGGGGCCCAAGACCAGACTGACGTCTGCTCCGGTGGTTGGTTCCACAGAAGGATTTTCTGTCGCGTCGAAAATCACGCTCTTCTTTCAGCCCGAAGAAGCCACTGAATGCGAGGCCTGCCATAATATATCCGGTTGGCTTCATCCTCTCCTTCTCGACACAAGGAGAGAGCACCGCTTCGTTGATCTCGTCAGCGTTGCGAAGACGAAGAAACACGAGGAGCCGCGATACGACGTGCGTCGCGATGATCCTCTCGGTAAGCAGGGCCGGTGAATGAAATGCCCTGTTGTGAAACGCGAGCCAACGTTTGCGGCTTGCTTTTGAGAAGGTTAACCGAGGTCCTCGCTCGGATTAATTTCAACCATGGCGGACGTTCGTAACAGCCGCCCGAGCGATAAACCTTTCGCGCATCGCTCAACCCCGTCTATAGCCACCAACCAGACCACCGTCTCGTGTTCACGCTTCTTTCGCGTCCAGGTTACTCTTTTGAGCATAACCGTTGTCTCGTTTTCTGGGGGAATGTTCCTTGGAAACGAGATACATTTTGTAATAACGCTCGCGCGTGCACTCGTTACGACGCCTTAATCTGACGACAGGTTATAAACGACTATCGGTGATACTGACAAGTGCTGCTGTTTCTACACTCGGGTGTAATGAACACTTCGTCAGAACGTACTTTGATATTTTTCAGTTTTTGTCTTCATGGTTTTTTATTTTGTACAAATGGTCCACAACCTTTTGATACAAGGACTTATCCTATTATACAAGCGGTAACATAGTCAACCTTATATGAAATCAGAGATGTTCCAATTAGGAACCTTTTATGGGATTAGAATCCTCTGTCCAAACGGTACTGAATATACAAGGTGAACTCTATACAAGTGACTCCCCCATTAGGCCTTGGAAAGGTTACCTTATAGTTGTATTACACTTACCAATAAAACGGTTTTTGATATCACATATCTTGACTTAGCAACAAACTTGACTTATTACAGTGCATCTTACGAACCCTGATATTCATTGTCACTCAATGAGTGACAACTTCAAAATCTAACCAGAGTTATGTTATAACATATCATGAATCATTAGAATTCATACATAAAACTTTGAAGTAACTTTGACTTAAGTTTGAATAGAGCAGTCAAAGAATGAAGGCAGTTGAGTACCACTGTTCAATTGAAGCCTGTTTTTTGATCATTCTATGATGCGTGACATTGTCTTTCGAGTACTTTCACTCTGTGTCCCTTCAAAGACAACTGTCGGTGCAACTTAATCCCTCGGTGTCTGTTCAGACTTGGGGTTGCTATCGTTCGTTGAAGTCAAGTGATAACGTAACGAAGTTAAGTGGCGTAAAATGCGAGGTCGCTTTCAAAGAAGCAGTTGACGATGCTGGAATAAGTCGTCTAATGGCAATAACGTCGACTTACACTGTCCGTTTACTCCCGCGCTCTCTCTATTAATTACAAAAAAATCTTTGTTCGTTGAAACGTGATTTCATTATCCGCCAATCTGAGCAACGATACGGCGGTACAAAGTATTCGACCGCTCTTTCCTGGCTCGCTAGGAAGATTGCGACGGTCTTTCATTGTCCATTTTCCCTCCGATGCAATCACCTCTGCCTCTACCAGCAATTCTCACAAGTAAAGCATAGTAACGCGGCCACATACTCGAGGTTTTCGAGCTGCGGGTCCGCGAGAGGGTGCGTTCATTCCACACCGTCCCGTGTGGACTGGTCATCCTACCAGAGGACGACACAATTAAAATAGCTATGCTTACCAGCGCAACGGTTGGGGTGGAGGGAATAAGAGCAAGTGGATACAGACAGAGGAAGAAAGAGGAAGAGGGTAGCACCCCGGGGGTACCCACCAGAGGGTGCTGGTAAGTTCTTTCCGCTCGGCTGCAAGCAGAAAGGGAATTATTTTAATTGCGGACAGCCTCGGTCGACCAACCCCTACCCCTGGTCTGGTTCCACGCTCTTTCTTCGGCCCATGTATGTGACTCTCGACGATCTGCCTCTCTCTTTGTGTCTCTCCTTCTCTCCCGTTCGTTCCACAGAGCAAATTCCACCCCATCCCCTGTGTTAAACTTCTACGCGCATTTACGTACGGGCTTAAGCTTACGCACGCCTGCCTAGGTGGCAGGATCTGCCTGGACGAGCGTGCGGGAAAACAGACAGCCTCTTTTGTACGCGTATCAAGCGATGTGTAAATGAATCGATGTCACCGGCCATGTTTCCCCTGACCTCTTTCGGTAACGAAAACGTTTCGTGATCGTAGAGACAAACGATAAGGCCGTAATGAAAGTTAACCGTTAGGTACAATGCCCTGAGTACTCTTAAATTTTCGGAGCGTTCCCTTTACGACGATGCGAGGACCAGCAATTCACAGGATATGTTGAGGATACGGTACCCGATGCACTCGCAAATAAGCCTCCCCTCGCATGTGCCACCCTCTTTCTTTTTGCTCCCTTGAATGTCCTTCAGAAACTAGCGATAGTATCGACCCAATTGATGTTAGACCTGGAAGTCCAAGAAGCTGGTTGACCACTTGGATTAGCTTACACTAATCTGACCAGGATAACTAGAACCAGTTAAACTTGTTTGACCATATTGGACCAGTTTAACTTGTTTAACCATACTAGGTAGTTGGACTAGTTAGACTAGTTAAATTGTATCAGTGATACTAGGTAAACTACTAAGACCAAATTGGGCTAGTTAGACCAGGCAGACTTGGACCAAATTAATCAGACAAGACCAGGTTAGATCAGTTGGATCAAAATTAGTTCAATTATGTTAAGCTATGTGAACTAGATTTAACTCCCTATATCAGTTGGACCTGTTAGACACTTAAACCAGATTGAATTAGTTAGTTTAGATCAGCTAGTTTAGTTGAACCACTTGGACTACTTCAATCAGATTAGACTACCTAGATCAGTTGCACCGAATTACATCAGTTGGGCCAGATTTAACAACTTGTATCAGATTAGTCCGGTTAGGCAAGTTGAACAACTTGGATCAAATGTCATCGGTTGGATCAGATTAAACTTGTACCAGATTAGACTAGCTGGACCATTTGAATCAGATGACATCAGTTGGATCAGAGTAAACTACGTAGACCAGATCAGATAACTGGACTACTTGAATCAGATGACATCAGTCGGACCAGATAAACTTGGACCAAACCTAGTTAGGCTAGTTGGACTATTTGAATGAGATTATACCAGTTGGACAAGAGTAATCCAGTTAGTCCAATTAAACCAGCTGGGGGTTAAACCTGCTAGACCAAATCTATACTCAGTTATACTCGACTCAGATTTGAACTTCCACATAACACAGTTCCCAATGTCGCAAACTGATATAATGACCAAAGACTACACGAAGTGCGAAGTCTCGGCTGATCTGAAGTTTGAAAGGTCCCGGGATAAGATTCGTGGGTAGAGGTAGTTGTCGAGGGAGTAAGATGAAAAACGAGTGAGTGAACAAGGGTTGAACCGTCGTTGTCCGAGAGTGCAGCGTTGAAAGAATCTAACCGGAAGTACGTAACGTAGGGAGCGCATGCAGGTTGGTGCGGGTTGCAGTTTTCAAGCGTCCGCTTCCGGCCAAGCCTGAAAAGGACGCGGTTGGCTTCATTGTTAAACGGCGAAGCCGACGTCGTTGCTAGTTACCGTCGGTTAGCAGCGCTGCCGGCGATGACGCAATTACCCGCCGCGGGAAAATAATTAATAACAATTAATCTCTCGTGTATGGCAGCAGTGGCCTGGGTGGTTCTGGCGATGGTGGTAGACGACGATGGTGGTGGTGGTGTGGTGGAAACGCGGAGGAGGCGCTATACTGGCCGCCCAGTAATTATGCTCGGATTATAAAGGTCGAGAGCCACCGCGAGTACTGAAGGGCTGTTCACTCGAACTGTTCACTTGGCATTTACACTTGCGGAACACCCTGAATCGCTCGAGGCCCCTTCCGCATTTCACCCTACCGCCCCCCTCCACCCCCTTTTTTAACCGCCCGACATCCCTCTCCTGTCGTTCTACTACTTGTTTCCTATGCCACCGGGACTGCTAGCTGTTAGCCCACCTTTTACACCGTGGAAACAATGAGGCTGCCCCTTTTCTGTTCCCGGCCCTTTGCCCATCGAGGGCCTTCCGGTCTTCGGGAACGAACTTTTTCGAGAATCGAGACTCACGCTCTTGCCATCTCGTACGAGTATTGCGTCAAGTATCGCATCTTCAAATATTTTGAATAGTCAAGGTTCAATATTTTGCAATATTTGATGAATATTAGAAGTTTGTATAACACAGTGTTTTAAAACAAATGTGCTCATTCCTTAACATTCCTTTATGCACTGATGGGCAATGTACGCGTATGGAAGACTTATGAAAGAGACTGATTTACACTGTAACTTATTTTTCACTTTTCTGTAAAATGGTTAGGTTATGCGAAGAAAGGTTAGGTCACGGAAAATTGTATTAATAAACTGTGTTTTTAATATTATACTCGTGGATATAATACAAGTGATTAATACTGTGGTATTCAATATACAGTATACGTCAATAATATTGATTTTTGATGAATATTGGAAAGTTGTACAGGGTGTTCCAAATTAATGTACTCATTCTTTAAGGCCTTCATTAATCTTTCGATCCACATATGGTGAATATTGTGCAGTATAGAATAATTTTATCGTGTTATTTTGCAATGGTGAATAATTGCATATTATTACTTAAGAAATACATAATTGAAATATATTATTATTTAATACTAATTGCACAATATTATTATAAAGCAATGAGTAATATCGTGACGTAATAATTAATTGCATAATTTCCTCACATAAATAATAAATAATCACGCAATAAATAATATAAAATATATAAGAATACCTTCACTAAGTGCACTAAAGCTTTTATCACCCATAAATTAAAAGTTCGCAAGAGTAGAAATTAGTAGCGGCGATACATTAATTACTCTGTTAAAGTGCGAAGTCACGAACATGGAACATATTGAGTTGATTGTAAACTGCATCAACATTTCGCGGTTGCATTAATTCTTGGCAAATATGCAGCTCTTCTCTTCTCTCTCTCTCTCCCGTTCTCTCTCCTCTTCTCTACCTCGCACACTTTCTCCCTCTAGGTATTATCGTAACACCTCTGTATAGCTTGTACATACGTTGGATCTAGAGCCCCGGACATTTGTGGCTCGTAATGATTATTATACCCGTGTAACTCATGCCCGACGCCTTCATCCTCGTTCGCATTCGCGGATATTGCTGTGTAGACATTGTACACGCGTTTTGTTGAGCGGACAACAAAGTTTTGTATAATCGATTTCGATAAATTGTATGAAACAATGTGGTGTTTTAAGTGACGGTTTTTTGTTTTGTGGGACGTTTGTTATTTTTATTTGAGGAGGGAAAAATAAAGTGGGACAGGGTAAAATGTTTATTAATTTTTGGGTGAAGATTAGAACTGTTTCGAAGTTCATAAAAAATGTAAATGAAGGAAATTATTGGTTTATAATCATTTTACTATTATTTTATTTTTGCTATTACATTATTAATGTTATTAGTATTATTTTCTATCATGTTAGCATAAATAAATTTATATATTATATTACAAATTGAAAAATTAAGTTTTAGATCATTTTAAATGTTCGAACTTGAAATTTGTAATTTTTCTATTATATTTCTGAAGTCAACAATTTTTAAATTCTCAAACTTGAAAATTCGCTATGTCTAAATTTCTGTGTCTCCAAATTTTACAATTTGAAATTTCCACACTTCAAAATTTATTGCTAAAATATAAATTACTTAAAGTTACCTGAATCAGTTCATAACAAATATACTTTCCAAATATGCTTTCCAAATGTCTCAAGTTTAAAATTTTTTAAGTTTCTTTTGCCTACTTGATCTCCATTTCTTCATAACAAGAAGCAATCTTAACCTATCACTACTTTGTATCACAAAAAATATTTAAATCAAATTCTTCATTTTTTTCATTTTCATCTTCCATTTTCACATACCTCTATCAAAGCTTCCAACTTCCATTTTCAACAAATAAACCCCGCAAATCCACATGCTCACCTTTCCCGAGAAATCCACTAATAATTCATTGATAAGTCCCGGTTAGAATCCGACACCGATAATGGACAACGTTAGAACCATGGAGAAAAGCGGAAGGGGGGACTGACTTATTTATCCAGATAAATAATAGGAAATAAAAACGGCCGGTGCCTCGGGACAGGATGAACCGTAGAGTCTGGAGGCCGGGTAACAAATGTCCGCCACTCGATCTAAATTGAGTTAGCTACGTATGGGAAGAACCTTCCCCTTCTCGTCGCTTCATTTCGCTTCCTTTTTCGACCCTTCGGCGAAAAAGCAGGATATCGCGAGAGATTCGACCCAGGACAACGACCATATTGCTGGCTTTCTTTTTCCACCTCGAAGGATAGATTTTTCTTACCGGACTTAATCTAAGCCTCTGGTATAAAGCGACGATTGGGGTTGCTTCCATTTTTTTTAAGACGTATTTTTACTATAGATCGCTCTCAAATAAAAATATTATGTGGTACACAATATTGTGTGACAATTAGTATTGACAAGTGGAGTCTAAGAAATTTGACTTCGAACAATCAGTTTATTTTGTACTTGAACTACAATGTGAATGAACTCTTCTAACACCTAAACGAATTTTTATCTATTATTCTCGTGAAAAGCACTTGTCCCCAAAATAAACGACAATAATTTAACGCCTGAAAAAAGCAGGGTGCCCAGAAGTTTCGGAGGATAACCCTTTTCACTTAGCGGCTCCAGTCGTTAGCACTCTTTTCCGAGACCAGAGACGAAATAAGAGCCAGCCCGGAACGTCGTTGCGGTTTACGTCGAACCTGGTGTCTGCCAGAAAGGTTAATTTTAACGAATTTAACGAGGCAAGAGAGGTCGGAGTTTAACAGGATAAGCTAATTGTGGGGTATTGGCTAAGAAGTCGAGAGAAATGAGAACGAGGGTTCTAGAGAAAGAGACCAAACACTCGAGCGTGGCTGACGACAACAGAGACGGCGAAAGGGTCTCGTTCGGTGTTAGTCGAGGATCGTTAGCAGACGACAGGCGACTGGAATCACAATGCAGTTTCTTATCAAAGATCCGTGACTCTGTGTACTCGACTGCAACATAGGCTTGGAGTATGTAAACTTTACTATTTTTCCGTTTACTCCAAATATTCAGTCTCCCCAAATTTTTCAAAGTAAGTACTCGGTTCTCCTCTCGGTACATTTTATATGTCAATATCAAGAGTTTATTGAAGTACACATGAATCAAATTGAGAGATCTGTAAATTCAAACTTTAGGAATTCGCAAATTTAAATTTTCTTAGTTTTCCAAAGTTTTCAAATTTGACCTCTTGCACTTGGTTATTCTCTCTGAACTTAATGTCAATATAAATCTCCATGGGTTAACAAGTACTGAATTACTCATACGAGTCTTCGAATTGAAAGATCTGTAAATTCAAAGTTTAGGAATTTGCACATTTAAATTTCAGAGATTAGCAAGTTTAAATGTTAAAATATAGCAAGTTCAAATTTTATAAACTTACAGGGTGAAATGTCACAAACTTGCATTTTCAAAAATGTTCAAATAGAGATCATGTTTTCAGACTTCATCAATTTCGCAAGTATTTTTTAAGAGAATCGATCTGTAAACGTAGGAAGAGGTCGAATGAGATTGAAGAAGGTGGAAAAAGGCTCAGCGAATCATTTTTCTCGCTTGAATCCCACAGTCGATAATTCAAAGCAGCCAGACTGGGAGCTACAAAACGTATCAATTCGTGTGTACGTACACACGGATGAATATCCATACTTTCTTGGTGATCCGGCGACGATGGCTCGCCAAATCCCTATAGAATTTCTCAGCTAACGCTGGCTTCCATGTAGAAACCCATTATCAAAATGGGCTCATTTCTTTCTTGGCCCTGTCTCCACCCTCTTATTGGAATTTCTTTCCTGTCTGCAGTTATTCCCGTTCGTTCTTCTCTGCCCTTGTTCGCGCCGAATCTCTGAAGAATTAGGTTGATCAATCGTCCTATTAATAATGGAGAAAGGAGAATTCTTCGACGGTTCAGGGTAATAATAGCCCCAAAGAATTCGATTTATTTAGCTTCCTTATGCCTGGGGAGAGATTTGAATTGTATACATTTTTTGGAGGAATTAATCAAAAGAGAATATGTTAAAGATATGTTTATACGAGGAAATGTTTATTCTTGTGGAGTAAAGTCTATAAGAAAATTGAGAACAAGGAAGAAAGCCTTGGTATATTTACAGAGTGTTTTTATAGAGTTCATATCTTAAAATAAAAATTCTTACTGCAAGAAGATGAATGAATTTTCGAATTTTATTGCTGGTATATTTTTAACATTCTAGCAAGATGATTATTCAGTTAGGTACTATCTGTATATCAAAATGAAGACTAACGTGAATGAAAATTTAACATATACATGTATATTAGTTTTCATTCAGTTTCAATATAAGTATCGAAGGTAAGTTTGAGATAATGAAAGTAAATTGAAAAGTATTCGTATCGAAAGTGCCGACGGCGAGAAAAGAGATGTTCGTCGCAACATGGTAATTCAGTTTGCGGAATAATGGATCATTGCCCCGACCGTAAGACGTTGGTCAGTCCCTCATAAAGCATTCCAGCATCGTTCCGACAATCCCACAGGAATCCACCCCCGTTGCCTTTCCTGTTTGTCCCTCTGTCGACAAAAGACCTGCCTCGAGATCAACGCTACCGAATGCTCCATTTCAGCTGTATCCTCTTTTTTCCGTTGGCAATTTCCTGTATCATTCGAGTACTATTAAATATGCCGTGTATGACATTGTATAATATTTTTGTTAACAATTGTATTTTGGTTTTTAACAAAATTAGAGCAGTTGCTAATTCTAAAAAATCAATCAATAAAGGATTTCTTTGTACTTGAAAACATCTTTGTTGTTAACGGCAAAATGGACGGTGGCCAAGATGGAGGCTCTGGACACCACGTGACCCCTCTTTGGCCCTTAATTCAAATATCACGTACAGTAGGTCTCTTGGCTCTGCAGTTTAAAATTCTTTTTTATTATTAATTGCTACTATTTTTGACTATGTAACTGTTTCGCTATGTTTGAATGTATTGAAATCAAACTTTAATGATTGTCGAGTTAGATTAATAATAGAATATAGAGCTTTAGTTGTGGAGTTATGAAGGTAACAGTGAATTTACTTATGAATAGATGATAACATTCAAGGTTCGTATATTTATGTGAAGGTTGCAAATCAAGTTTTATGCAATGCAGCTAAATATTTACGTTTTTATATTAATGTTATTATAATTATTATAACAATCAATGTTTAGTATAATCATAATCAATGTATACTAAATACAATTTTCTTCGAAAAAAGTTAAATCCCTAATAATATGAGAGGTTATATTTATGAAACACATGAAAAACAACTATTTAACCACTTTACCACCTTAAATTTTCTTCATGACCAAGATTGAATTTGAAGGATATTAACTTTACCATCCACGTCCAAAATATCACTAACATTGCTCTCTTAATATTACAATAAACCTCTCTAACGCACTTGCCTAAATTAAGATAACCTTCCCTAAATTTCTTCACAACCCCGCAGATAAATAAAATAAAAATATGTCTGCACACTCGCCTAAATTTAACATCATAAATGAAGAAAACCCCTAAATTTCTTAGCCTCGCAAATAAGTAAAAATATGGATTAAGTCTGCAAATTCATCTAATTGCGTGACACCGTAGCAAAGGAAAGGTATAATTGGTCAGAAACAAACCGCCTTTGTTTCTAATAGAGGGTGACAATAAAGGGAGCCGAGGCTTCAAAAGGAGTTCCCCTTTAAAGCAATTGTGGTGTCTTAACAGAAGGCAAGGCAAAGGTAGCCCGATTACGGGACGTTCGAAGAGATATAGCCACTCGCTGGCCACTACACGACCGATCGAGGGTCGTTTCTACCCCCGAACTTCTGAATAGCCTTCGAACCGTTAACCCTCATGGCCCCAACCCCATCATTCCGGATGCAACAGGTGATCCTTTCTCGATATCGGCCCCATATGCCGTGTTGCATCGCCTCCTCGATAGCTCTCACCAACGACCAATTCGCACTCCCTATATTCCTGGTAATTTCCACTTTTTTGCAGGCAGGGGAACTCGTGTTTTCAATTCAGAGCTACGAAATACGCGACATGGGCGGATTTATTTTATGCAAAATTATGCTTGCATTTTCCAACCCTTTGAGAGACGCCTCTCAAGTGCCATTCGATCTAATATAATAATTTGAAATAAGCATTAATTAAATAAGCTCATGCGATGAACTTAAATAAGTTCGTGTGATGTAAGGCGAAGTGGGGTAAGTTCGTAAACGGGGCAAATCTACAGGCTACTTTTATTACGATATGAGCGAAATTTCTCCATTTAGTATGTTTGTTTCCATGTTTTGTTTCACTGTATCCCCTTTTATATTTCAGCTAAGAGTACTTGTTTGCAGTATAGAGTACTTGCATGATGCAGTAAAAAGCATTTTATAGCAGATTTCTTAATAATTCTGCTCTTGCTCCATTACACATAAAATATAGTTTCAAAGTATTTAACTTCAAATTATGCTCTTACCCCATTTTCGAGGAAAGTGCAGAGTAGTTGACATTTTAAACAATTTCCTATCGAAATCAAAATGTACAAGGAAAATTAAGGTTTTAGTTAATATTAATTAAATAGTAGTAATTTTGCAAAGCGTTCGATATTGACAGCGTTTAATATTTACATAGCAGACTGAAAATACTTAAGTTTAAATACCAGTTTTACAGAAACCACTCTGCATTTACCCTACTTCACCTTAATAGTGCTCGTGTGATGTATAAATATAGTGAAGTAGACAATAGTGAAAATTATTAGTAGAGAAATAATAACCTCAAAAGAACTCTTTTAACATTACAATTAATATTTTATAGTTGCTGTTTGCAAACAATAAAATTATCTTCGAGAGAAAAGAGTCTAACCCCTTGTCTTCCGCTATCTTCCACATGTGATGTACTTGCGCTTCAGTTGTGAGACATCTTAACCCTTTCTCCTTAATTTCTTTTATCCACCGACTCCTTAGTTTATAAAATAGATCAAGAAAGGGGTTTCTAGTGAAATGTCTTACAAGGGTAGAAAATGTGACAAATACACTTTGCTTTACTACAAGTAGTAAATAAATGATAGTATACGTACTCAATTAATCTATTTATCTGAATTGTCTGTAAAATTCAAGAGAAAAGTAGAGCCACACTTGACATAGAAATGCAAAGGGTTAATACTTCATTATGAAGCAGAAGTCCAACTATTATTTGTATAGTCAAGGATTGAATACAAAATTGACATAATATTTTAACTCTGTTTCTCTGTTTTATGATTGATGCTCCTGACACATGAATCATGAAACAAAGATAATGTATACTTGTGAAATTTATAAATTTGGACAGCTCGGAGTAAATTTTTAAGTTTGAAAACTTAGGGAATTAAGTTTCCGAATTTGGGAGTTTGAAAATTTCTGAATTTGATAGTTTCTAAATTTCTAAACTAAGAATTAGTTAAATTTTGAATATTTGGAGATTTGTAAATTTTTATTTTAGAGATCTGTGAATTTCTAAATCTAAGTTTTCTAATTTGAAAATTTGTAAATGTCTGAACCTAAAAGTATCTAAATTTAAAAATTTGGAATTTCTTAATTTCTAAATCTAAATTTCTTAGTTTGAGAGTTTGTAAAATTCTGAACCTAAAATTACCTAAATTTGAAAATTTGGAATTTCTAAATTTCTAAATCTAGATTTCTTAGTTTATAAGTTTGTAAATTTCTGAATCTAAATAGAAATATCTAAATTTGAAACTTCAGAATTTGTAAATTTATAAATTCCTTAATTTCTAAATTCAAATTCCTTTCGTCGAAAGTTTGTAAATTTCTGAACTCAAAAATCCCAAAATTAAAAAATTGAAATTTGTCTATTCCTTTAAAAACTTGTAAATGTCCAAACAGGAGAATACTGCAACCATTATAAAATTTAGCATAGTACTCACAAAGAAATGTTTCTTCCAAAGATTTGAATGCCTCTTCAAAAATTTTCCGAAATTAACACTGTCTTGTCTTGCAACATAATTAACGTATCGATCGATAAAGAAGATTACAATGGTTTCAAAAATCGTCCATCTTCTCTGGTATCTACCATCACAATTATCTTTATCAGTCCCTCCGTGATTCTTCCCTGATCTTGACGAGGCTGCTTTCAATTGCCTCAGCCATCGGTCTACGTCAAAAACACCAACCCTTTGTAGCCACCCCCGAAGACAAGATCGAGGACCCGTTTGAATTAAAGATGGAAACGATAAGATTCGAAAGAGGAACATGAAACGAAAGATCCAACTTGTTCGAACGTCACCTTGGATCTTGACTAATCTTTGAACCTGCGAATAATTTACAATAAGACACTTCAAGGTCTGAAGACCTCAAGACATTATACGTTTCTATCTTACTTATTATCCAGAAAAGTACTTTTATTACCTACTACCTTCACTTTCAGGTGCATCAATTTTTGTTGAAATATTTTTGTTAAAGAAATTATTGTAATTAATTTGCAAATGATTACAAGGAAAATTGTTGAGGAGATGTTGAAACGAGAACTATGTTTGTGGAGTATTTATTTAGAGATTGAAGTGGAACTTACAAGGTAATAAAAATCAGTAATGGTAGCTAGACCCATAGGTCCTCATATTGAGGTTATGTCAATATTATACGATTGTTAATTTTTTACGACGTTACAGCGTTCAACATTACTAAAATTTATGGAGCTAAATTGCACCATAATCCAGTTTGAAATAATTTCAATATGTTTGGACCATTTCTGAACATTTTTCCGTGAGAGATCTTCCATCTTTCTTATCAGTAATCAGTCAAACTTCCATTCCCCAAATATTAGAATTTTCATTCATTATTTTTACTGTAGATTATGTTATTCATTATTTTCACTGTAAAATATACTAAGTGTCATCTATTGTTATTTTCATTCTTTTCAGAAATGTATTCTCAAATGTATTTTCAAATAAACAGCTCATATTTCTAATACCATCAAGTGCGACAGATAGTTATAACATAAACTTGAATAATATTTATTTTTTGAGTAATTGTTCTTGGAATCATGTCATCAATGTTTTGCTTGTACTTTCAATTTCGTATTATTTATGAAGAGTAAAAACAAAAATTTGAATGACTAATAGTGTTACTCTGATCATTAGTTGACCAGAAACTTTCATTTTCAATATCTACTATCAAGTTTGTTACTTTTACTGGAGATCGCAGATGAAAATATACAAAATTTTGTCTATTGATATTTTTATTTATTTTCAGAAATAAACTTGCAATATTTTCAAAATAAACAGCTCACATATAAAGTATAATAACGAAGAAATAAACTTGTAATTGTTTCAAAAATAAACAGCCGGTAAAACAAAATGCAATGAAAATTAGAATTGCTTAAATAATTATTTACAGTCAGTTAAATTGAAATGAAACGTAGCAGTACACCTTAAATCTCTCCCTGTTCTCTCCTGCTGGCACCGCAGATGCTAAACGGTTTAATTGAATTCCGATTATCCAAAGACGGTTCCCTTAGTCCCCCTATGTCGGTTCCAGGATCTTGTTGTGTTATGAATCAAAAGCAGGACGGGCCTGTGGCTGACGTAATTATTGAGATCTCGATTTTGCAAGGATATCTCGGTTCTCTTTTCCCAATGGCAGCCGCATTAAAATATTAATGACTCGCTCGCGTATCGGAAACAGACTTCGGGAAACGACCCTTGACTCCGTCGAGCATAAATCACCCCCTCCAGCAATCTGATTCGGTATTTCTTCTCCTAATCGTTCCTGTCGAAGGTCATTGATTTAAACTCTTTTTTTATGACAAAATAGCGCTGTTGTAATAATAGCAATGATATATTTAAGTTTATAATAGGTATAGTCATATTAAGTTTTAAGTTTATAACCAAATCAACTGTATGTATAATATATTTCATTTTCACAATTAACAGTGGGATTTGTGTCCAACTATCTGTTGTTTTATACTTTTCTTTTATTTAATTCTCAAGGTTGCAATTTTATCTTTTCCAATTTTTTAGGTTACTGCTATAAACTTTATGGGTTAGCAGCCATTTGCAATTTTGTAGATTATTAGTTTTAGTTTTAGAGGTTAGTAACAATTGTTAGTAGTTCTATTAATTTCTAGCATTAGTTTTGGAGACTAGTAGCAGCCATTTGCAATTTTGTAGATTAATAGTATCAGTTTTGAAGGTTAAAAGCAACCATGAGCAATTTTATAGGTTAATGTAGACTTTGTAGGTTAACTGCAGCCATTTGCAATTTTATGGCCTATTAGTCTTCGTTTTGGAGATCTGTAGCGACCATTATTAATTTTGTAGAATAGAGGCTGCAGTTTTGAAGGTTAGGAGTAATCATCTGCAATTTTATGCATAGATTAATGTAGACTTTATAGATTAGGAGCAGTCATTTGCAATTTTGCAGCCTATTAGTCTTTCGAAGGTTGACAACAACTATTAGCAATTTTATTAATAGCGAGCATCAATTTTGGAGATTTGTAGTAACCATTAGCCATTTTGAAGATTATTAGCATAATTTTTGAAAGGTACTCATAGGGTTAAAGATACTCATGAGCAATTTCACAGTTTAATATAGACTTTAGAGGTTAACAGCCGCCATTTGCAATTTAATAACCTATGAGTCTTTTAAAGGTTAATAGCAACTGTTAGTAATTTTATTAATTACCAGCACTAGTTTTGGGGACTAGTAGCAATCATTAGCAATTTTATAAAATATTAGCTCCAGTTTTGAAGGTTAAAAACAACCATCAACAATTTTATAGATTAATATGAACTTTTGAGGGTAACAGCAGCCGTTTGCAATTTAATAACCTATTAACCTTTTGATAGTTAGTAACAACCATTAGTTTCATAGATTATTAACATAAATCTTGCAGGTAAAGTGCAATCACATTATTATATATATTATTAATATAAACTTTGTACACTAGCAAGTACAAACAATAGTACATGTTTATACTAATTTATAGTAGTTTATTAGTATAAACCTTGTATATTAGCAGCAACCAATAACTGTTTTATAAATCGTTCACATAAAGTTTATAGGTTTGTAACAATCACTAACAATTGCATAAGTTATTAGCATGAACCTTGTAAATTAGCAGCAACCATTAATAGTTTTATATGTGATTAGTATTAACTTCATGCACTGCCAGCAGCCATTAACTATTTTATAGATCATTAGTGCAAACCTTGTAGATTAGCTATAATCATTATCTAGTTGTATAGATTACAAGCAATAGGTCTCGTATATTATGAGCAACCTTACATAACTTTTACAGGTTATTAGCAAAAACCTTCTATGTTAGCAGCAACCATTAACTGTTTTATAAATCATTAGCATAAACCTTGTACGTCAGCTACAACCATTAACTAATGTATATAGATTACAAGCATAAACCTTGTAAATTACCAGCAACCTTCAAAAGAGTTCCATAGATCATTAGCATAAACCTTGTATGTCAGCTACAACCATTAACTAATGTAAATAGATTACAAGCATAAACTTTGTAAATTACCAGCAACCTTCAAAAGAACTCTATAGATCATTAGCATAAACCTTGTATGTCAGCTACAACCATTAACTAGTGTATATAGATTACAAGCATAAACCTTGTAAATTACCAGCAACCTTATAACAGTTCCATAAATTGTTACCATAACCCTTACATCAGCAACCGTTAACAACTTAACCTATTATCACGTTTGGAGTTCACAGCAAACATCACAATAAAGTTTGTCATTTATCTAAGAACCATCAGCTCTTCCATGTAACCGATCGTCCTTAAATCGTCTAGCATCTCGATTCATTCGATTTATCAAAAGACCTCCACGAACAAGGAAGCAATGTCTCGAAATGGAAGAACTTAAGGGACCTCAGTTAAGCCGACTGACACGTTGGCCTGGGGAACATTTTTCTGCAGCCGCACGTGTTTATACGTTTTCGTACGGTTAGGGGAGCAAGGTTTTTGGCAAGCATCAATATACGGAGCACGAAATTCCAGGGAAACAGGGAGATGAGACGGACAACCAAAACTGATACTGAGAAAGACAAAAGGAAGAAGGAAAAAGAAGGAAGACGTTCGGCGAGAGTGTATCTTGTCAGCCACCATTCATCATGGCTGATGTCGGATCCGATTCTCATATTGTACCGCCATACGTGGATGGATAGATTTCGGAGGATATTTTTTTCGAAATGCCGAATTCTTAAAATTTCGAGAAATACAGGTAACTCGAGAATAATTTTGAGAAATTGCGATCATTCGAAACTTTGCACTTTGTTCGTTTATTCGCAGTTTTTCGCTTTGAAAGTTTTGGGACTTGGAATGTTCAGAAAATATTTGAGAATTGAAATATCAGAAAAACTGTGTTTTGACAATTGAGAATGTAAATTTAAAAATTTTTAATGTGCGAACTTTGGAAATTGAAATTTTGGTAAAAATTTGAAGACTTGAAATTTAGAATTTTAGAAAAATTTTCGAATTTGTAAACACCAAAATTTAGAAGTTGAAACTTCAAAATTTCCATAACCACCATTACTCAATATTTTATTTATAAATTATTACAAGTGTAACTAATATCTAAAATTCTTCATAAAATCAAGAATGTACTTCTACATATCTTTAAGCCACTTTCGTCAGAGTGATAGATGAAAACGATTTGAATTTTACGACGCCCACGAACGGATTCAGGAATTGAGATATCGAAAAAGGGGTCCAATTTAAATTACGCGGGCTGTTTGTACATAATTTATATCCTTGTTTTCTTGCCGCGTTCCCGGGAAAATCTGCGCCCACCTAGAGTCTCAATTTAAATTATCCTGAATAATTCTCGCAATATCCGATCTTTATGGCTCGGAAAATGCGGCCATCTTTCCGTAGCCTATAACGACATGATTTCCGCCAGGACATAATGGTTTTCTTAATGCCAGCTTTCATAAATCATGAATCGCTTTCAGAGTTGAGTCACTCGAGTTTCAAGAGCTTTGTACACGATTCATGAACATTATTAGCTTTATTCTCCAATTATTTTTTTTGTAATTAGAAATATTGGTGCTGTTGCAATAATTGCACATATTAAATTTTCATGTTATAATTTTGTCACAAATTTGTAATTTATGACTCTAAAAGTTTTGACAATTTTAGTCACATAAAATAATTTTTTATCTTAATAGTTATTGTTAATAATGAGAATAATAATAGTAGTTAGAAATATAATGATAATAACGTTACCATCATTAAATAATAATAATAAGATTATAATAACAATGTTCATCAGTAATTATGATTTGTAAAGATGTTCAAAGTGACATCATAATAATGTTATTATCATTATGTAACTTGTAATAATTTTACTTACAAATTTTTATATTGTAATTCATGATTTATGACTCTTAAATTTTTGGCAATTTTTCTTATGTAAAATATTTCTTATTCATATACATTCATAAATAATAATAACAGTAATGTAAATTTACTGACAATTATTTTTAATTTTCGTAATTTTAGTAATTTTAGTAATATTGAAGTAATAAATAATCAAGTTTTAATAGTAAGAACAGAATACTAAACAGCAGTTGTAGAATATATCATTGACCTTTTTCACTGAACGAGTACTATTATTGATCTCTTCTACTTAAACTCTGACCGCTGATAATTCAGTATTGAATCGATAGAAAATGTTACTGTATCAAAGTCCGAATATCGATAATGAAAGACGAGCTCCGAATATCGATAAGAAAAGACGAGTTCCGAATATCGATAAGAAAAGAAGGGTGGGTAAAGTCCGCCACGGGGGAGCAGTCTGCGAACCCCCCAACGGTGCAGCCGAAGTTGGGGTATGTCTTTGATTAACGACCACGACACCAGATATATATATATAGAGAGAAAGTACATACCGATCAAAGCCCTCAGACGCACTCGGTAGCACCCCGCTAACAATAAGAAATATCACGTTGGGTAATTTATTATCAATAGCAAAAAGCACAGGCAGCGCATCCGCTAGGACGCAGGGCGCCACTGTCGCCAGTCAAACGATTTCACCGGCCACGATATTATGAATGGCTTCTATTTATTAGCTACATGACGATCGTGTCTACCCTTCGTTCACCCCCTTCCGTTACCAATTCGTCCTCAAACTGCCGGCAGCTTGGAAATTAATCGTTTAACTATGAAATATAGAATTCGCTTTGGCAAAGTTCGGTGTACTCGCGTTAAGTGAATGTTTAAGTTTGGACGCGCTCAGTTATGGCGAGAGTCGGCTAGTTTCGAGGACTATTGACGTAAATTATAATTTGGAGACGATTATAGTACTTATAATCTATAGTTGTTTGGTCCAACTAATGAAACGCATTAAGTGCGCGTTTAAGTTTGGGCTGCATTCAGTTATGGCAAGAGTGGACTTATTTCGAGGACTATTGACGTAAATTAGAATTTAGAGACGATTATAGTGCTCATCGTCTATAGTTCTTTGGTCCAACTAACGAAGTCGCGTTAACTGTGCGTTTAAGTTTGGGCTGCGCTCAGTTATGGCGAGAGTGAACTGATTTCGAGGACTATTGATGCAAATAAGAATTTAGAAACGATTATAGTACTTATATATCTATGGTCGTTCTGTCCGAGCGGCATAGTCGCGTTAACTGTGCGTTTAAGTTTGGGCTGCATTCAGTTACGGCGAGAGTGGACTGATTTCGAGGACTATTGACGTAAATTAGAATTTAGAGACGATTATAGTGCTCATCATCTATTGTTCTTTGGTCCAACTAACGAAGTCGCGTTAACTGTGCGTTTAAGTTTGGGCTGCGCTCAGTTATGGCGAGAGTGAACTGATTTCGAGGACTATTGATGCAAATAAAAACTTAGAAACGATTATAGTACTTATATATCTATGGTCGTTCTGTCCGAGCGGCATAGTCGCGTTAACTGTGCGTTTAAGTTTGGGCTGCATTCAGTTATGGCGAGAGTGGACTGATTTCGAGGACTGTTGACGTAAATTAGAATTTAGAGACGATTATAGTGCTCATCATCTATAGTTCTTTGGTCCAACTAACGAAGTCGCGTTAACTGTGCGTTTAAGTTTGGGCTGCGCTCAGTTATGGCGAGAGTGAACTGATTTCGAGGACTATTGATGCAAATAAGAATTTAGAAACGATTATAGTACTTATATATCTATGGTCGTTCTGTCCGAGCGGCATAGTCGCGTTAACTGTGCGTTTAAGTTTGGGCGCGCTCAGTTACGGCGAGAGTGAGCTGATTTCGAAAACCACTAATGTAAATTAGAATTTAGAGACAATTATAGTACTTATATATTATCTCTAGTATACACAACACATATTTCGTTGAATAATTGAACTTAATATTAATGAATGAATTAGAACAAAAGCATATAACTGTTATGTGCATAAAAAAGCAAAACCTAGTACAATGCTTATAATATGATATTACTATGATAAAACTGTTACGATACTGTATTATAATACAATACTAGTTATCCTATTTGTAGGAGCAATTTTCTTGCTGTCATACACGCAATAGGTATTGTCGTAAACGTTGAAAGCGTTATTCAAATCCTCGAAGCCATACATCTCGTATTTAAATACGAGTCCAGGGTGCGCAGCATTTTGCCGTCCGATAAGGTTCCATCCGTCAACGGGATATTACGTTTCCCGGTAAACCAATGATATATCAGTCTCTTCCGAGCACAACAGGGCGAACCCCCCGAAGGAAAGACACCCTCTTCCCGGGTCTCCGGTGACATGCCTTCAACCTTGTTCGTGGAATCCAACGGTAAACGAGCCAGCCTGAGATTACATATCGCCGAGAATTTATATTTTAAATCGAGTCGCATTAGGAACTCGCGTTCAGACGTTTCTCTGCCGGCCAGAAGAGAATGCATGCCGCCATGCGTCCGCATCAGATGTATGTAATAACGTAATAAATAGCCACTTTAACGCCGGCGACCACCGTTGGGACATTCTTGTCGAGGGGCATTATGCTTAATGTTTGACGTCGTCGTTTCCCTTTAACACCCTTGACATATACACGCGACCTCCCTTACGCGCATCCCCTTTTGTGTTTAGATTTCGGATTGCCGGGAAGGATGTCGCAGGATCATTCGTTTAATAGTCCTACTTTCAATAGTACACGATTTCTAAGGAATTTACCGTTGTTTTGTGAAATATTGGGGTTTGTTACTGGAGCGAGAGAGGATATAGGATGATTCGTTTTATGAAATATTATTTGTAGGAGGTGAAAGAATTTTCATACCGAAATTTTGATATATAAGAATTTGAGGACGTGGAAATTTGGATGCATAGGCGATTGAAGATCTGGAACATATTTTTGGACACCCCAAATCCCCATGGGAGTTTGGGGATTTGGAGATTTGTACACATGGAAGTTTGAGGATTTGGAGATTTGGATACATGGGAGTTAGGGAATTTGGACATTTGGACATATGGGAGTTTGGGGATCTGGTGATTTGAATTTATGGAAGTTTGGGGCCCTGCTTGATTGGATATATGAGAGTTTGGGGATTTGGAGATTTGTACACATGGAAGTTTGAGGATTTGGAGATTTGGATACATGGGAGTTAGAGAATTTGGAGATTTGGACACGTGGGAGTTAGGAGATTTGGACATTTGGACATATGGGAGTTTGGCGATCTGGTGATTTGAATTTATGGAAGTTTGGGGCCCTGCTCGTTTGGATACATGGGAGTTTGGGGATTTGGTGATTTGTACACATGGAAATTTGAGGATTTGGAGATTTGGATACATGGGAGTTAGGGAATTTGGAGATTTGGACACGTGGGAGTTTGGGGATTTGGACATTTGGACATATGGGAGTTTGGGGATCTGGTGATTTGAATTTATGGAAGTTTGGGGCCCTGCTCGTTTGGATATGTAAGAGTTTGGGGATTTGGAGATTTGTACACATGGGCGTTTGAAGATTTGGCGATTTGGATACATGAAAATATATGGACCTAGACATTTGGATACATAGGAGTTTGGGAGCCTGGTAATTTAGATGCATATTTGTGGACCTAAAGGTTTAGATGGAAGTTTAAGGACCTGAAAGTTTAGATACATAGGAATTTAGGTACTTACTTGTTTGTATATGTGTAAATTTTAGCGTGTGGTGGTTTAGATGCATATTTGTGGATCTGAAGGTTTGAATGAAAGTTTCAGGATCTAGAAGTTTAGATACATGGGAATTTAGGTACCTACATGTTTGTATATGTGGGAATTTGAACGTATAGTGATTTTGATGCAAATTTTTGGATCTAGATGTAAGTTTATGTATCTGGAGGTTTGGGTACATGGGAATTTGGAGAGTCATGAGATTTGAGGAGCTGGAAGTTTGGGTACAAAGGAGTTTGAGGATCTAGAAGTTTGAGAACCATAGATTTTTTTTGTTTAGAGCTTAGAGTCACATCAACATCAAAGGTTATTAGCGACTATAGACTGATTTAAATACTTAATGTCTTTAGTCGATTAATTTAGGAGAAGATTACAGGTTGTATGAGGTTTTGTATCTTGCTAGGGATACCGATCGTTTTGCAGAATATAATTAGGGTGTCTTAAAGTGATTGCTTCTGAGAGGTCGTCCTTGATGTTAGATTTTCTACGTCCTTCGTGGCATTTCTTGCAGTCCAGTATAATATGATTAATACTTATATGGGAACCATAGATTTGATGACATGGTAATTTACAAACCAGATTAAAAAATCTAGGGATTCAAATAAATTTAGAGATACAAGTCCGACTCATAAAATCTTAAACTATTCAGATTTGATTCATCAATAACGAAGGCTTGCATCGGTAATTTAAGTAGCACGATGAACAGCGACAGACAACACGAGGTAACTGCATTAACTTGCTCCCAACTAATTGACTGGCCCGGAGTTTTCCTATGTAAATGTTTGCAAAACTTGTTCTCAAGCAGCTTATACCGGTGACAACTTTTAATCAGTCCCCGTAACGAATTCTACCGTGCTGTAACCTCGGTAAAACTCTTATAATCAAGGCGAAAAAAAAAGGAGGAAGAAGAAGACGGATACGACAGAGGTGAAGTTGCTCCACGTAGAATATATCGAGGTACGGGAGGAGGAAAATGTATAAAGAACATTTAAAGATGAAAGTTGGTTCAACTCGAGCGGAAGCCATCATAAATGTTTCATAAGGATGAAAAATCAGAACGAAATGAGAGATACTTGAGGGAGGTTGGATCTATCTGATTTTTACAATTTTTTTTTTACGTAAGATGGTTTTAAATATACTAATATACTATGTGATGATGGAAAGGATGATTCTTGGTTTAAATTTAGAAATAAAAGATGGAAATTAACTTTTGGAAATTTGGAATTTAGAGATTTGAGAAGGTTGGGGATTTGTAATTTAGAAATTAATAATTTCAAAATTTTGCAAATTGGAAATTTGAATATTTACGAATTTAAATATTTAGAAATTTGTAATTTGAAAATTTATAATTTGGAAATTTGAATTTTGAAAATTAATAATTTCAAAATTTTGCAAGTTGAAAATTTGAATATTTAGGAATTTACAAAATTTGGAAATTTGTAATTTAGGAGAATGAAATTGGAAAATTTGTAATTTGAAAATTAACAATTTCAAAATTTTGCAAATTAGAAATTTGAATATTTAGGAATTTAAACATTTGGAAATTTGTAATTTGAAAATTTATGATTTGGGAGAAGGAAATTAGAAAATTTAGAGATTTGGAAATTTGTAATTCGAAAATTAATAATAACATTACCACTGCCCTAAGTCCTCCTAAACTTCCAAAAATGTCCCAGATTCCATTCCACTAAAAATTATCATAAATCAGTCCATAAAACTCCCTCGTTGAGACTCAATAATAAACCAATTACGATCTGAAGAAAAAGATTCGATCAGCAAGTAACAAAACGTATTTTTTTTTTGTGAAAAAAGCCTCCGGACCGTTTATAAAAGCCCCCGAAATGTTGGAGGGGTGACAAGTACAATGTCTCGCCGAATTTTTATTCCGACCATCACAGAACTCACCCTCTTTACATCGTCTGGCAGACCCACCCATCCCTTGCAGCCAGAACTACCTCGCCTCCATTCAATTTGCCAGGTTATTTTTCAGCCCAGGCTGTACTTAACGGGACCGTGCGTTTACGTGGACAACGATTTTTCATGGTGCAACATGCATCGCGTGCATTCACGATGGTCACTCGTCGTACAAGAAGGATGTCATCGGTTGGAACGATCCTTTGTACGAAATGGGGATAACGTGAGGGTGCTCGCAGCCGAAAATTCGAGTTTATTTGTGCGTTACTTTTTTGTTTCAAGGTTGATTTAAGATGATCTGTAAGTGTTGTGTTCAACTTAATGCATACGCAACTGTTTAAGTATTGTGTCGGTGACTGTTGCTTCGATATCCAAAGAAACAACTAATGTAGAGGGTATGAATAAATTTTATTTTTGTACTTAAGAGACAACCACACGACGTGGTAACGGACTTTTAAAAGATGTGAACTATACAAGAACTGGTGAGCGAATAATAATTTTGACAAAATGAATATTCCACCTAAACTAAAAGATGCGGAGTGGGATCGGCATGTTACTTGGGGGTAGACGAGTGACGTGTCAAAATGAATCATCATCGATTGGTTGAAAAAATCTTCCTAAGCAGGGGTAAGAACCGCCCTAGCAAATGTGGACCTCAGGTCAACTCTGACCCGAAGAGTGCCGACTACACCGTCGCTCGTCACCTAACGGTTGGGCAGTTGTAAACATAAATTATGTTGGACCTTAATAAAAATATAAAAACATATAAAAATTTCGAAGGTACAAATTGGCCCACAGTAAACCGCTGCAACGGTAACGGTCGTTTTACAAGAATTTTCTAAGTAAAGATAAAGACGCTATTAGAATACTAAAATTGAATCCCAACAGTAAGTGAAATATGAAAGAGGGTTGATAGTGTGATACTGATTGATGTTAAACTGACAATAAATGTTATAATGTAATACTGATGTAGGATATGTGGAATTTGGCGATATTGGGATCTGAGAACGTACTCATATGAGAACCTTGGTATTTTGAGATTTCAGCTACTTTTTTGTTTCAAGGTTTATTTAAGATGATCTGTCGGGTAAGTGAAGTATGAGAGAGTATCTTAAGATAGAGGATCTGTTGATCAGTAATATGTGTTGATAGACATTGAACTGATAATGTTGGAAATAACGAACAAAACAAACGAACTGCGCTATGCGCGTCCGAACACGCATCACGATGCCTTTGTCCGGTTAGTTACAGTTATACCTTCGTCAACGATACACCGCGCATTTATGTAAAGACATTTTATATAATTAAAGTATTTTCCGTTCACCTCAACTGCCGTTTATTTTTCCCGAAGCTAATTCTAACAGATAATAAATGTTCTAATGTAATATTGATGTAGAGTATGTGATTGGGATCGTAGATGATTAGAGTGTATGTGTTTTTATCGTCTGAAAATTATTAATATTTATTGGGATTACTGAAATACTAATAGGGTTGTGTGTTATGTATATGGAATTGATTGTGAATTTGAAAATATTGGCTTTGCATATTTCGGAATTTGAGATTTTCGAAATTGGGAAATATAGAATTTGGTTTCTTGGGAATGGGAAAATTTGAAACTTGGCATTTTCGAAGCTAAAAAATTTTGCAATTTCAAAATTTGGAATTTTGTAAATTGGCATTTAGAAAATGAGGAATTTGTAAATTTAGAAACTCACAATTTAAAAATGTGGAATTTTGCCATTTTGAAATTTTGAAATTTTGAAAATTTTGAAAGTTTTGAAAATTTTGAATATTTTGAAAATTTTGAAATTTGAAATTTGGAAATTTGCAATTGGAAAATTTAGAATTTTAAAAATTTGCAATTGGAAAATTTGGAATTTGGAATTTTAGAAATTTGCATTTGGAAAATTTAGTAAATTGTAATTTAAAAATTTGGAAATCTAGTAACTTAAAATTTTGGATTATTAGAAATTAGGAGTTTGGAAATTTAAAAATGTAAAATTTGAAAATAGAAATTATGGAAATTTCCAAATTTTCTAATTTGCTTTCTTGGAAACTGAAATATTTTGCAATATTGAAATTTGGAAATTTCAAAATTAGGAGTTGGGAATTTTAGAAATTTGCATTTGGAAAATTTGGTAAAGTTAAAAATTAGGAAATCTAGTAACATGAAATTTTGGAATTTTAAAAATTAAGAATTTGGGAATGTAAAATGTAAAATTTGAAATTTAGAAATTTCATAATTATGGAAATTTGGAATTTTCTAATTTGGTTTCTTGGAACATGAGAAATTTTACAATTTTGAAATTCGGAATTTTAAAAATGTGGAATTTGCAAATTTCGAAATGTGCAATTTTGAAATTTGAAAATTTGAAAATTTGGAGTTTGGAAATTTCGAAATTTGGAATTTGGAATTTGAAATTTTAGAAATTTACAATTAGAAAATTTGGAATGTGAAATTTTAGAAATTTGCAATTGGAAAATTTGGCATTTGGCAAATACAAATTTGGAAATCTAGTAACTTAAAATTTTGGATTGTTAAAAATTGAGAATTAGATGCTATAAAAATTTGCAATTTGAAAATTAGAGATTTTGGTACTTTGAACCTGGAATCTGCAAGTTCAGAAATTTGGTATCTTAAGAATCCTATAAATATTCAAATTCATATAACAAAAAATTTGAAAGCCTCATAAAATTAAACAATATCAAAACATAAAAATGACCAAATTTCAAATTACCAAAAATTATAAATCTCCCCTATATCAAAAATTATATCTGCCACAATAAAACATCTTTCAGTCTCCTTGCCTCTTCCTCGCGAAGATTCGTACCAGTGATATAGCTCAAAAACTTACGTGTTATACGTACTTCCGGTATTACCGGTGGGGCCAAACAATTAAGGATACTCGCGCGTGTCCGCTTGTAAATGCACATGCGCGTAACTCGCGAGATATTTTACAATTACTGCGAAATCCATTAAGGCAAACCGAAACAACGTCGTGCACGGGAGGCCCGACTTCTCGTGTACGTGTGAATGCGCAACTGTAGGAAATTCAGGATGCGACGAGAAGTTCTTGCGAAGTTGTACGGGTTTCCTCTTCGTCCACGTAGTAAGGCAAGTCCCGCCTCGGGTTGGTTGAAAACACGCCCCGTGTAACCTGCGTTATTTATTTATTTATTTCGAGCCAGGACGAACGCCCTTGCGAATCCCATTTTGTGGTTCACTACCGGGTTACGAGTCTAGCTGCATCGGCTTCCTGCATTCCGCACGGATTATATCGTCGATTACACTCGACTTTCGATATAAACCATTTTTTCAAGTTTTATGGTACTCTTCGATTTTAAATTTATCAATCGTCTTACCTATAATGGACACTTCATGTATCTACCTAATGTAACTATCTGACCTATCCACTTAACGTATCTATCTAATGTACCGGACCTATCTACTTAATCTATGTATCTAACCTACCTACAACGTGCTTATCACATTTTTAACTTACATGTCCAAACTACTTAACTTATCTACCTAACTGACCTAGCGGACCTATCTAAGCTACCACACCTACTTGACCTGTCCAGCCTACCTCCCTAACTAATCAAAGTTACATACTTTCTAATCTGTCTATTTGGTCTATTTAATGTACTTCTCTGACCTATCTACTTAATATATCTATCTAAACTACCTAAAACGTGCTTATCATATTTTTAACTTACATGTCCAAACTACTTAACTGATCTATTTAATTGACTTAGCAAGTCTATCTAAGCTATCGCACCTACTCGATCTATCCAGCCTACCTCCCTAACTAATCAAACTCACTATCTAATCTATCTATTTTACTTATTTAGCTTATCTGCATAACAGTCCACTTTTTCTATTTAATCTATGTATCTACCTAGCCTATCTTCCTAATTGATCCAATTCACACACTTACCAATTTATATATCTAGTCTGTCTGTTTTACTTACCTGGCCTATTTATATAACCTACCTATCTATTTCTTCTACTTGACTTATCTACTTAACTAGCCTATCTTGGTAATTAATCAAACTTACATAGTTACTAATCTGCTGCCTATCCTATTTACCTAGCCTGTCCACATAACGTATCTATCTATTTTTCCTACTTCATCTATCTACCTATGTATTTATCCACCTGTCTTCCTATCCACCTATCTATGTTACCTATCCACTTATCTACCTATCCAACTATCTACCTATCCACCTATCTACCTATCCACCTGTCCATTTATCTACCTATCCACCTATCTACCTATCCATCTATTTACCTATCTACCTATCCACCTATCTACCTATCGACCTATCTACCTATCCACCTATCCACCTATCTACCTATCCACCTATCTACCTATCCATCTGTCTTCCTATCCACTTATCTACCTATCCACCTATCTACCTATCCACTTATCTATCTATCCACCTATCTACCTATCCATCTGTCTTCCTATCCACTTATCTACCTATCCACTTATCTACCTATCCACCTATCTACCTATCCACCTGTCTTCCTATCCACTTATCTACCTATCCACTTATCTACCTATCCACCTATCTACCTATCCACCTGTCTTCCTATCCACTTATCTACCTATCCACCTATTTACCTATCTACCTATCCACCTATCCACCTATCTACCTATCCACCTATCTACCTATCCACCTATTTATCTATCTACCTATCCACCTATCTACCTATCTATCTTTCTATTTATCTGCCTATTCACCTATCCATCTATCTACCTATCTACCCAGCCTACCTTCCTAACTGATCAAACTCACACACTTATTAATTTACCTACCTAACTGATATGTACTTAATCTACCTACCTAGGAATTCTTAACAAAAGTCAAATAAAAATTGCAATATAGCATTCTCCGTAATCGCCCTTCCGAAGGAACCAAATTTCGCAGTTCAAATTTGAATGTGGCGAGTGAAATTTGCACGTTGGTCTGAGGAGACGTGCCCTCCTATCCGAAATGAAACTTGTACTGATAATAATATCCATGGCGGTTGGAAAGCGAGAGAAAGTCTCGTAAGGGAGTCAGGACAGCCTAAGATACGACATTCGTGCTGTGGTTTTAACTCCCTGTTATGAGATTGCCAGATTCAGAGGGAACTCTATCTGGTCGTACGTGTACACGTCGGTGTTTATGAGAATGCACGCGTACTGGTAGCCTACCTGAGCGTGTAGTACAAGGAAACCTGGGCCTGGAAACACGCACCCTTCGAAATCACACGGAGTCGCGGCCTGGAAACTAACTGCAAGAAATACCAAGGGTCGTCTGACATCCGAAAGATACTGAAGATAAACTCGTTGTATGGCCCTGCGTAGTTAACTGTAGCCGGTTTCGTGTACTCGCGGATGAATGGTGCGTTAGCTAGATAGCGCACAGTCGGATTAAATACTGTGCCAACTGGTGAGGAAACTTCGGCAATGTTTCTATGTGCCCTGAAAAAGAGCTATTTTATGAATCACCAGATTTAGTCTTCACTTTTTATCAGACCGAGTTCACATCGACTACTTCAACGTTTGTTCCTCCGTCAAGTGTGATGAAACTTCATAGATTCTGACATATCAAAAATTGTATGTGATAAATTTGGTTACCTTACAGGCGCTGGGAGTATGAGCAAAAAAGTGCTGAGGACAAATACGGGATTTTAAGTGCTGATTGTGAACTTGTGTTTAAAACAGAACTATACTTCACAATTTTTCCTAAGAGTTTAGCCTATTTGCTTTGCTACCAAATTACTTCCAAATTCTACTATACTGAAATAAAAAATTAAACTCAAACTGACCCCAAGCTTGAAATCTTAAAACGTCAGCCACCATCAACCCTAACCTATCGTTTCAATCCACAATAATCCACTGCTGAGTCGTCATGAATCATGTATTGGTTCATCAATACATGATGTGAACAGGTTATGTATGAAGAATTTGCAATATACTACCTTCAAAATTACGCATTATTAATAAATAATAGTCGGAAGCGTGAAACCGGAGATACGCAGGTTCGAATGATGAAGAAAGCAAAGGGGATAACAGGGATCCAGGAGAAACCGTAGAAATAAAAGGGAAATGTATGGAAGGAAAGATCTAATTTGTTCCCGTCGGGTCTGTTTTCGGTTAGGGGGGTGGTTGTGAGGCGGGGGCAACGGGGTGAAATTAATATTCATAAGCGTCCAAGAGAGGTCTCGAGGGCGGGGTCAACTTACATGTATCTTTCGCTACTGACCCTGGCTACCGGAACGATAACGGTCAGGAATTAAAATACTACCCGAGCCAGGTTTGAACCCTTCTTCGTGCTTCGAGATACGGCTATGGATATGACTGAGTTCCTCTGTCTGATCTCGTTTCTGCTAACTTGCGACTTAACGTTGCCTCGAAATAGAAATCCGGACGAAATGCGCCACGTGGGAGAACGATCATGGACGGTGGAAATTGGTTGCGAGGGCAATCAGCAACGGGGAGAATACCAGGTCAAAAGTAGTATGGCCACGATATTTAGGATGTTTGAGGATTTTAAGAATTGGGTTGACATTTTGATGGGGTTGACAATGTAAGGACACGTGAATGTAGAAGTTAAAGGTATAAAACTTGGTATTTGGAGATCTAGTAAGGTTGAAATCTGGGAATTTGAAAATTTAGGGGTCTAAGAATTGGGAAATTTGAGGACCTTAGAATTTGGAAATCTAGGAAATGCAAGAATTTAGAGATTTAGAAATTTATCAAACTAGGAGTTTGAAGACTTTGGTGTGGAGAGATATGGAAATATCTTGAGATATGAAAATCTAGGAATTCGGTGGTAATAGGATCTAGAAGCGTTCTCATATGGGAACCTTGGTATTTTGAGATTGTAGCATATGGAAGTTTAGAAATTTGGAAATTCAGAGATCCAGAAATCTACAAGTTTGGGGACCTTAGTACGTGGAACTTCAAATATGGAGATTTAGGAATTTGTGGAGTTAGGGACCTAGACACTTAGAAATTTGGGGACTTTGATATGTACAAATTTTGAGATGTGGACACTTAGGAATTTGGAGAATTAGGGATCTCAGAACATAGAAATTAGAGGATTTTGGAGATGCTGAGATATGGAAATTTAGGAATTTGACAATTTAGCAATCTAGTAGCCTAGTTTGGTTAGGTATCTAGTAATTTGGAGTTTTAGAGATCTATGATCCTAGGAACTTAGAGGTTTAGAAATCTATGAGCCTAGGAAGTTAAAAGTTTAAAGATTTGATGATCCTAGAAATTTGGAGATGATTGCACTTTAAAGTCTTGAGATATGAAGATCCAGAGATTCGAGAACCTTGGCATTTTGAAACATGAAAATTTAGAAATTTAGTGACTTAAGAAACCTAAAAACTTAAGGACACCGGTTGAAGCTCTAAGAATAAGCTCTAGAAAATTGCATCTGTAGGAACCTAAAAATTTGAAAGACCTTGATACTCCCACCATCAGAACTACATAGCGATAGTACTAGATGCAAAAGTCCTTGCAATATCTGAAGAATGACCCTCCAATAACCCAGCAAATTAATCCCCTCGATCGATCACATCTGTCCGTCGAATAAGACAGCAAATATCATTAATCGAGTGAGTCATTAGGCGCAAAAGTGACACAGCATAGGCAGACCAGAAGGATATCTTGAAGACAGAAGCAAAGGTGGATGAGCTGGCACTTCCTGCGGTATACAATTAGTCGTTGGGGTATTAATCCTGGCCGGTAGCCGTTACCCGACAGGATATTATGGTCCCGCAGGCAGTAACAATGAGGATTATATAAGGGAAAACGCTTCGATAGCGTTTCTAATACAAGCTGTACTGGTGGTGGCGGTGGTTACAGGACGTGGCGGTTCTCGTAAACGCTCGCCCACGAACTGAACTTAACTTGGCTGGCAATAATAAAATGATATAGGAGGCGAAATATGCATTTAAATTATCGCCCCGCGATAATAATTTGCATACCACCGCGGCACCTCTCTCTCTCCGCCACTTCGATGCCGACGGTTCGCTTAGTTTAGCCCCGTTTAATTTAAATAATACTTCTCAGCGCGGGGGAGAACAGCTCTGGCAAGATATACATAAAATCGCCATAACATTGTAAATTATAACTGATACGGCTTATATCGTGAGAGCCCCCCTCCTTTCGACTACTTTCTACTCATCCTTCGGGATCCTCCTTCGTTCTCCTCACTTGTTCCGGATAATCTGAATCTCTTTGATCAATTAAAACACGCCTCAATTCGACACTTTTATCATCTTTAAATCCCCTTGCTATCTTCTTATCCTGTTGATATATTCCTGATGTCCCCTTGATATCTATTCTTGATATCTCCTTCATATCTGTTGGTATATTCTTGATATCCTAAGATATAACCCCATTTATTATACGGTTGAAAGTTATGGCCGACATTCTTTAAATAATTCGTATTAACGTTAATTTGGCGTGTTGTAAATATTCAGCTGATTTGCATGAAAATTAATTTTCAAGAGATTCATAAATACACAAACCCTTTAGAAAAATTTTTATCTTGGTTTATGTAGCAAGGTACATCTATGGTCGCCCTTCACAAATTATACTAAAAATTCGATTTGACTACCAAGATTTTTAACTTTTCTACATTGTATATCTTGGAAGTAATAAAATGAAAATTGTTGAACATAATCAGAAATAAAATGTGACTACAAAAATATGGTACATGTCCACATTTTTTAAAAAAGATACAGTCTTAATTAATCAGATTCAACGCAAAATTCTTGGCACTTTAGTGGAAAGAGTATTAAATATCATTTTTATCAAGGATTTTCCCATGGTAGAAAATTGAATGCTTTAAGTGCGGGAAACTTCCTTCAGGCGATAAAATATCGCCAGTGTGCAATAAGTCCTGTCCGTAATGATTCTAATAAGCTAACGAAGGAGATTCAGAATTTAAATGTGCCCATAATTCTGCCGGTAATGACGCAATAAAATTCCATGTATCTGGTATCAATAAAGGGAGCATATTCGTTATCCTCCCTGTGACTACAATGGCGTTTATCTTGCAGTGAAATGATCCAATGAGACCGTTTGGTATGGCAATAACAATCGTAAGTCACTTTCACGCTAATAAAGAGCGCTGTTCCCGTTCTCGAATCGATTATGCTGAAAACTCAGGGAACGTGAGAGGAAAAAAATTAATAATCCCTTCGTAAGAAACTCGAATTCTATGGTAATCAAATGGCACTTGGCTGACATCTATGGGGTGTCATATGAATTCCATGGTACATTTTGAATAATTGTTCAGTAAAATATACAATTTTTGGACAATATGTTAAATATTGTGAATTGTACATGTTATATTGTAAAAATATTAGACTATAAATACATACATTATATTGAAGGAATACTATACATTTCAATAAGAATATCTACTTCATCAGAGTTTAAATATATTTTAAATATTATCTGAATATGATAATTTAACCACCTATATTCAAGCTCAGTATTTTGCAAAAAAAAATACTGCAACATTTTATATTAATATATCTTTCAGTCATGTGACGTATCGCCTCACCCGAATATCGCCTAATAGATAACCACTTGCGCTATAATATCGCGTCACATGTGTGACATATTACAGTTTGAATGTAACAGACTAACTCATATTGTTGCCGCAATTTAATGTAGGATTGAATACCAATTGTAGTCTGCAAAATCCAGGTCTTCTGAATAAAAAGTACCTAACATTAGCTTTCATTTGTCGGAACATTAGAACAGTATGCTATGAATATATTACGGGGCTGCGAATGTGGTAACTTATAAAATAGATTACGTGATTAAGTTGTAGGTTATAAATCAGACGATCAAATGTATTTTATCGTTCAATTAATTTTTAAGTTTTTCGCACCCCAGAGTCCAACGAACGGCAGAAACAGGGCGCGCTTGATGAGTCCGTCCAGGCTCGCCAGGATTCACTCATCGTCGTGCCAGCCGGACCACGCAATTCCGCAAAGTATGCAGATCTAAGAATTCAAATAGCCGTCCTATAGCGGCCATAAAATGGCGGACAATCGCGCTCGTAAAGCACTATATTAAAATTCTATATCGTCCCTCCCCATACCGACACCGATGATATCATTCCTCTCTGTTCTTTCGTTTCTCTTTCATAACCTTTCCGCCTAACCGATCTTTCACATTGTACGCAGTTTATGCGCTTGCATCGCTCATGCATGCGGACATTGGCGCCTCCGGACACATCCGTCCTGCGGCATAAACCGACCGTCTTCAAAAGATGCACCTCAAAATGCAGTTTGCGGGAACAAAAGATTGAAGCGTATAACGATAATGACCGTGCACTCGTTTCTAACTGAAGGGTGCTCTTTTTGCACCTGGAAGGTTTTTCTAGATCTGCGTTTTTATCGCCTTCTTGTCTACTGAGTTTATGTCTTGGGTGACCGGATGTGGACAGTTTCGTTTATGGGCATATGTGGACTTTGAGGGCTTTGAATTATTCTTGCCTTTAACGTTGTATTACTTGGACAAGGTTGTAAGTCTGAATAAAAGCAACGAAATGGAACTTACATTGTAATTTTTTACAAATTTGAGAACAAACATCTTGCAGATATTTCTGACATCCCTTTTGCAAATTTGGTTGTGTCACATTTTTTGCAAATTTGACCCAAACAGTTAACCATCTAAGAATTTCAGAATTTTCTGAGGAATAGAAGTTGATAAAAAGTTAATATCTATGGACTGTTGCTTATAACAGAAACTTTGCTGAGACACCCTATAGAAGTGTCACGGACGATAAAAAGAAAAACGGCAATGTATCGTTTAATTAAAAAAAATAGGTAAATTGCCTTGATCAAATCGTGGAGCGCACCCAAATGATTCGTCGAAAAGACACCGGGTAACGCGACAGGTGGGTAAACAGAGAGGAAGAAACAAAAGCCGGATAGAGAATGATATACAATAGAATGACCGTAATGGGTATTACGTTTGTGTATCGTTGATTCGTGTCTCACGCGTACGGAATGACGGGAATACGCAATAAGTTAATCGTGTTAGCGGCTCGCTTGATTAAACGAACGATCAGGCTGATGGTGACTGTCGTACGCAACGCGTCAGGGACCATGGGTGCGGCATGGACGGACATTAATACAAAACTCGATTGTCATTCGTCGCTTGAACACCACCCCCCTCACACACACCCCTGATTACGTCGATTCATTAACCGTAGCCACCGGTATCGTCCACCCTAAAACGAACTGCTGTTTCAACGTTGCACCGGAAAGCCTATTAGCTTTCGTCCCTTGTTACATCGGACACCACGAATTAATCGTTTGTCACTCTGTTTGGATTTTCTACTCCTTACGTGTCCAATATTATTTCTCATATGCGTTATTTTTAATGACATGTAAGTTTTAATGTGTTAAGGTCATGTGTGACGTCACGTCGAATAACAAGTTAACTGTTTGAATTTTTCTTACATGCCTTCAATATTGTTTCTCATATGTGATATGTGTTGCTTATTTTTAACAAAATATAATTATTAATACAAATGATGGTCATATTTATGGTGATGATCATTTCACTACAAAATGAGTAGGAATTAAAATTAAGTATCCTTGTTTTTATGTCATATGTAACGTATGTGAAGGATCACATGTGGTTAAGTTATTTATGGAAAATGTAATTTAATGGTACTTTCAAGAGATCTTAACGTTGAGATAACGATGTATCGAAATTGTTAAAAAATTAAAGGATTAAGTATCCTTCTGCTTATCTCATATGTGACATATGTGAACATTGTTGCAAATTTGATTAAATTAATTGTTTAAAAAAGAAACAAACAAAAGGAACTTTTTAGGATTCTTAGTACTGGAACAGTTATAAAAACTAGTAGATTAAGAGATGAGATCGTAGGATTAAGTATACTTGTTTTTATCTCATATGTAACGTATGTGAAGGACCACATGTGGTTAAGTTATTTATGGAAAAAGCAATTTAATTGTACTTTCAAGAGATCTTAATGTTGAGATAACGATGTATCGAAATTGTTAAAAAATTAAAGGATTAAGTATCCTTCTGCTTATCTCATATGTGACATATGTGAACATTGTTGCAAATTCGATTAAATTATTTATTTAAAAAAGAAACAAACAAAAGGAACTTTTTAGGATTCTTAGTACTGAAACACTTATAAAAACTAGCAGATTAAGAGATGAGATCGTAAGATTAAGTATACTTGTTTTTATCTCATATGTGACGTATGTGACAGCGCTGCAAATTTTGATTCAGTTAATTATTTATACAAAAAGCAAATTAAGGAAACTTTTGAAGACTCTTCTGAGCATGTTAAAGTTTTTTAAATTATTTACGTTTCAATATCTATGCAGAACGATATTTCTGTTCCTCAAAGTATGTATTATACTATATACTTAAGTCCACAAATATCGATGCAATAAAAATTACAGAAATCAAGGAAAAGATACGTTAATACATGAAATAATACCTGCATTCAATACACGTGTCTTTTTAATACGTTCTATATTATGACCTTAGCAGAATCGATAACGCAGATAGAGATACTACTATCGATTTTCGATAAATTATCGAAAATAACAAACATACCGATAATGTCACAGAAGTATCGATAATCCGAATTATATGGAGCAAAGTACGATTAGGTACAGGTGTGGATCTAGAGATATGTGATCGCGCTACAAAATTATTAAAATCTTTCAAAATTAATTTTTATTATAAAATGACGTTACTTTGCTAATACTCAATTTTCTTGTATTCGCTTTTTAAGCGTACTTCATTATTATTTATTATACATAAGCGATTCGTTAAATTTAATTATTTAGGCCTATGCTAAAATTTGATACTAATAAATAAAAATTTGAAAATACTGGAATATTAATAACTAAAAATTTAGAAATAATAAAATATTAATAAATGAAAATTTAAAAATGACAAAATATCAACAAATAAAAATTTATTCATTTTAAATTTTAAATAGAAATATTTAGCAAAATGTAAAAATGATTTAGCAAAGTATAAAAATTATAAATTGTAATTTAGCAAACTTTAAAAATATTAATATTTTTAAAATACTGGTTAATACTAATACTAATAAAAAATTGTATTTTTACAAAATTACCCAAAACATTCTACAACAATAAAAATCTCCATTTTACTAAATATTGTCTATAAAAGAATGTCTTTTCACTGTATAAATAATTAAGAATATTCCACTGCAAACATACTAAAAAAACAATAATGCAAAATCAAAAATAATAACAAAGATTTAATCTTTCTAAATCAGCCTCAACTAATAAATATAAATAATTTCTACTTGTAAAAAACACAAACAGATCATGAGAAATTTTTAACTAAATCCTCCACCAATAATTTTACTATTTAAATAACATAGTAAAACAGTCCAAAAAAGATTTATTTACATTTTAACTCGAGCTCAGAACAGTTAGCATATCAACATATTTTGGTTGTAACCGCATTCTTCTGTTCAAAAAACTTAACCCAGCTTTTCTAAAAATCCTTTCTGTAGGTACAGCCGTAGCCGGTATGCACAAATACTCCAGCGCCATTTTCCTAAGTTTCGGAAACTTATTTCCCTCCGTGTTCCACCAAGCAATCGGATCACACCTCCTGTTGAGTATCTTCGACTGCAAAAACCTTTCTAATTCGAGTTTAGCCGAGGAGGAAAGATCGTTCTCTCCGACCTTCTTCACCTTTTCATCGAAATGTGCCCACAAGGAATTACTTTCATACGAAACTAACTCGCTATTTTCTAAATCGATCCTATCCGTATCCGCATCGTGGCATTCGAGCAATATTTCGTTCTGTATCTTCTTCACGCAGTTATCAGACTCGAACGGAACGTGCTTATATCGGGGATCCAACAGCGTCGCAATGCCATAAATTGAAGTTTCTTCGATACTCGAGAAACTTGCGTTTATTTCCCTCAATAAAACCGATTGTAATTCTTTAGCGGGTCCCGGTAAATCCGCAAGGTTCTTCAAAGCAAATTCAATACAACGAATGATAGGAATAACCTTCGAAACAGTTACGTAATCTTCGTCCGCCATTTCCTTCGTCGCTTCGTACAGCGGCTTCAAGATGGCGGCGATGCCAGCAATTATTTTCCATTCTTCCTGCTCGATCGCTTCGTGATTTATCTCCGTGAGAGCAATCCGTAAAACATTTTGCAGCTCCAAAAGCCGACTTAACATCAAATAAATCGATGTCCACATCGTCGGAACGTCTCTTTTCAAACCAACAGGCCTTACATCTTCTCGTATCTGTAAATTCAGCAGCAACTCGTTGCCTTTAAACACGCGAACGATATCGCGGCACTTCGTCAAAATCTCAGAAACTGTGTCCGTTTTCAGTGCGTTTAAAACGATGAGGTTAAGTGTGCGACCGAAACAAAAGATGTGTCGTAAGTTTGTTTTATTTACCGCCGCTACGACATTGCCGTCGTCGCTGACCACCACTTTCGTTTTCGATGAAATCTCCCAGGTTTTTATCGCCCGTGTCAATGCGTCCCTCAAATTTTTCGTAGAATGATCCCCGAAGTGCACAGTTTGCAAGACATTGTGACACAACCTTGCGGACCATAAATAATGCGCGGTCGTTTGCAGAAACGACACCTGTCGATCGCTGTCGGTCCACAGATCGACCGTTAAGTGAACGTCGTTAGCGCACGACAGTCTCTGTTTTATTTCCTGGCACTTTTTCTCGTAGAGCCGAGGGAGATACTGGTCGGTCAACACGTTTTTCTCCGGAATTTCGTACGATGGATTCAGCGTGCGGACAAAGTGGACGAATCCTGGGTCGTGGAGAATCGAAAATGGATGGCAGTCTTTGCTGATCATCAGGATGAGAGATTCGTTTATGTCCTTTCGTTTGGTGTCCAGGTATGGGTCGCAGTCCTCGGTGCACTTGCGTTTCGGACACTCGGAGGGACCCGCTTCTAAAATTGTGTCGATGTTCGACATTGTTCGAATCCTCTCGCACTCTAGTGAAACTTCTGCGTTCGATTCCTCGGAATTCTGAACGACGTTCGCGTGATATATGCGAATGTGCGACCACAAATTCGACGTGTTGCCGGAATAAGGCACCACTTTCTCGCACACGTTGCATTTGGCTGTCTTTATGTCGAAATCTTCGCTGCAATCGGTGAAGTACAACCAGACACTGCTACGTTTCACTCGTGTCTTACGCGACATATTTGATTCACAACGGTGTTACGATTAACGGATCGTTTCAACTACTGTGAGTATTTATAGCGACTATGAAATAGTACTGGTATCAATTATCGATAAGTTATCTATATCTTGTTGATACTTAACGATATATCGATAACATCGTTAAGATATCGTTTAAGCGAATGGGAGTGACCGGCGTGTGACTTGGAAAGTTGGTACAGTCCGCGACAAAATTATTTGTATAATAGCTTTTTAAATATTTTGGATTCGATGTTCTTCAGTTTTTTAGGTCTGTCTTTCGGTATTAGGCGTGATAATATTATAAATATTAGTGAGATATGTGTATTAATTAATAAGAATGAGCTGTTATTGCTAATGCTGCAAAAAGGCGTTCTGAATGGATTCATATCTTATATCTAATGATTAAAAATATAGTATAGCTTTTTAAATGAAAAGAATAATATTAAAATGATTGATGCATTAAAAATTGATGAATTAAGCGGTTAAAAATATAGTGTACTGTTTAAAATGAAGAAAATGATAGCAAAGAAATGATTGAAAATTAAAACTATTAATATAGTACTATACAAATATAGTACAGTCTTTTAAACTGAAAAAATTATAGTAAACAAACAGTTTAAAAATTAGAAATTTAGCAGTCTTTTAAATAAAAAAAAGTTGAAGAAAAATGACAATAAACAAATAGTTTGAAAATTAAAAATACAGCAGTCTTTTAAATAAAAAAAATGAAAATAAAAAATACTTTGAAAAATTAAAAATATAGCAGTCTTTTAAATAAATAAAATGAAAGTAAAAAAATGCTTTACAAAATTAAAAATATGGTACAATGTTTGAAACGAAAAATAGTAATATTAAAGTGGTTAAAAAATTAAAAGCGTATTAATATTTTTTTGTTCTGCATTATCGCAAGAATGTATCCAAGTTTTATTTTTCGTTGTGTATAAGTTTTGTAATGCTCGTTATTTGCACATATTTTAATCATTAATGTTATTAAGATATCTGTCTTCAGCACACACGGTTCTTATCAGATCTCTCAACAGTTCTAAGTAATATTTAAATCCGGTGATAAGATCAGCTGCTATAGAATGATCATTTGTTGCTGCCAAAAATAAATTTTTATGTTTTGTTGTTGATAGAAACTCAACATAAAATTTTGTTTGTTTTTTTCAAGTATGTTCTTGTTGAGCAATGCATTTTTAAATTTATCTTATGACAGATTTCATTAGTTTTTGTAATTTTAGAATTTAAAAATTTTTTTTTAATTTCTATATTTTTAAATGATATTTAGTTGCGCAATTGTCAAATTCCTAAATTTGAAAATTAACACATTATCAGATTCTAATATTTTTTAATTTTTTCAATTTTCAAATTGTTAAATGACAAAATTTCAAATTATTATTTTTTACAAACACGAGTTTTCAGAATTTCAAGATTTTAGATTTCTAAACTTTCAATTTCTGAATTTTCAAAGTTCCAAGTTTCCAAGATTCAATTTGAAAATTTGAAAATTTTCCAAAGTTTTGAAATCTGTTTATAATATAGAAAAAATACAACGTATACAATAGAAAGTTACCTGCTAAATAAACCATAATGTTCTCAGTTCAAAATAGCGTTGAGTTATTTAATGATCCTCAGATACCGCCACCGTTAATTTCCATACAAAATACAATGTTTTAATATTTGTAAAAAACTATTAAACAGTTATATTTTAAACAGGTCCTTTCAAACATTCAATAAAGTAAAGCAATGATGAAGAAAAACACCATTGCTATTAGTAAAATGATTTCGTCACAAATATCCTCACATAAAGATTAGATTTACTTACCCTAATGACATCATTTGGGAAATTCATTTTTATAAATGTGCCTATTCTCGAAAACTGTTGATTCACAAATTTACTTAGTAACATTGTTTCTATTTCAAATAAGTATATTTTAAATATTATAATACATCGAATAGAGAAAATTGCATTTTTTCTCTTGAAAAATACAAAATTCGATACCTGATAAACTATTCTAGCTATTGTAACATTAGCACTTACAGGGTACTCACAGAAAAAGATACTGAGAGTAACTTCTTATCAAATAATCATCATTTTATCAATCATTCTTATGATAACTCATGTCAAATTCAAATGAGTGCTCACACTTCTTAAATGAAAAATTTCATAGATACAAAATTCTTTAAATATATTAAATAATAATAATATCTATAATAAATAAAAATTTCTGAAAGTGATAAATACAAAATTTCAAAAACTTGATAAAAAATCTTAAAATATTGTAGCTTCAAAATTGCCGAAATAAAAAATAATTCAAAAGAAAATTTAATGTCACTACCCCATAATGAGTTACCCTCATGACGCACTCGTCATGCACGCAGTTTATATTAAATTTTCTTTATATTTTTAATAAACTTAGTGAACGTAGCTAACTTAGTAAACTCATATAAATTTAGGGAACTGAATATAACAATAATTTACGTAGTTAAAGATCGCCAAGTTCAAACCAACCATTTTACCTTTCATCGCCTCAATTATCGTATAAAGCATCACAGCAATTATCTTGTATCATAGTAAGCCTTTGACGCATCTACCAAATTATAATTGAACTAACTCTAAACTTGCATTTAATAAATTGCAAAAAAAAACAGAGAAATAAATACTACACGTTTGAAAAGAACGATATCATTTTTAACAATTTCGTGCACTTCAATTTCTCAGTTCCATCAGACCAAACAAGAGGCGGAACGGAAACGGGCAGTCATAACGTGAATGTAGAATGGCGAGTTAAGCGGCTCTCGTCGACGAGACGTGGCAAAATTTTCGCAGAAGAGAGAGTAAAAGAGTTAGTGTAAAGCGGGGACGATAAAGGTTGTCGGAGAACGTCACGATGGAGGGTTAGAGAGGAAGGCGTAGGGGTAAAAGTAGGGGATGAGGGTATGGGATTCCCGGGTACCGATGCCGACACCGGCGCGAGGCTGTAATGCGTTATTAATGAACACCAAGAATTTCATTAAAGATTGTTTGTATATCAAACTGTCCACTAAATTATGCCCTATAACACCCGTGGCGCCTTTCCGTGCCTGGAAACTATTGGCTGCGGCCACGGTAGGCGTCGCCTTTTGCACCTAACTGCACGCGATCCCTTTGCTCCGTGTTGGCATTGAACTTCGTGTGTTGGTGTCCCTCTGGAAAATCCTCTGCCAAATTATGTTGACATCGATTGTTGAACAACGCGATCGCCGTGTCGTTGTTTCTGACATGGAAAGTCAGTTATTTCGCGACCTTCCGAACATATATTATCGTATTAGAACGATATAGGTAAGTGAGGGGGTGGAGAGAAAGAGAGGAGCAAAGTCGGCGAGAACGGGACAACGAACGAAGCATGACGCGTCGAATGAACGACCCAGGGGAAAGAGAGGAACAGGGTGAACCGGTGGATGGGGAGATACAGTTAATCGTTGGAAAGCTATTAACTTCGGACTGGAATGCCCCATAGCGCCTCATTTCGTTCAATGCAAATTTACACCCGACGTCGACCACCTAACGGGCCTCCCTCCACCTCTTTCTCGCTGCAAAACGACGCGTATAACGCTCGTTACCTGCTATCGGCTTTTGTTCCTGATGAACTGTCCCTGTTTACTTATGTCGACGTCTTGGTTAGGGATCTTTGGTCTATGGTCACTGTCCATACATCGCAACAACACGTTATGTGATAAAGTAACACATGCTTTACACATTGTTTTATGTTATACGATTAAGTAATGCAATTACAATTACATTATATTTTACAATAATAACTGTGCATGGTTATTACCATATAACACGTAAATAGCTTAACAATGTAGCGCGCCAAATTTGAACCATAAAGTGGAGGATCTTATTCGGGTGGCTGAGTGTTAAATATTATGTGAAACATATTAGGTTACATTGTTAAGAGCGTTGCATAACCCTATTTTTATTCATTTAGGTTTACGAAGTTATAACTATTCTGTGACTATTTATTCATAGTGTGTACATAGTACACATAATAGTATATAGCACATATAATAGTACACAGCGTACATATAGGATGTACAGAACAGTACAAACTATAAGTTTGTAGCGATTTGTGATGGACGGTGAGTACTAGCGAGAAAGTGTCGATCTTATGCGCCATCTAGTGACAACGAGCGAAACCGCTGCAAATTATATTTTATCCCTAAGTATAATTATTCAAGTAACATTGAACACTAACTTAGCTAACATCCAAGACTAGACAAAACTTAAACAAAATCTCGATATAACAAATTAAGAAGAACTAGCTCGATATGCCAAATTAATCAACTAGCAATAACACGAAAATGAAAGAGCAGAAATGACAATGTGATAAAATTTAGAATACGCAATAGTGACTATTGTATATTCTTCCAAGCAGAGAAACTTGGAGACGTTGTCTTCCAGACCCGACTTCCATCATGGACGACACACGCAACTTTATATTAAGCCTAAGTTCTAAACTAATAAGACAACAACCATGGCAGGACGATCATGGGAAGGGGAGGGTAACGCTAGAAGGGTCCAAGTTTTGCTGCTGTGCAGCTACGAACCGGGTCACCGATTACGACGTTGATCGTCTACGAGAGAGAACCAAATTGGATAAGTTCAAGCAGCTTCGCTTGACTACTTAGATCATTACTCTCCAAGAATTTCAATTAGGCATGATTTTCAAATTCGCAAATCCTTCAGGTGTCTTCAACAAGTTACGCCGTGTTACTGTACTCAGACTGCAGTTCACACCGTTTAAACGACATCAATTAAAATCTAGATGTACAGGTTTGATCTGAATCTACGTGTGAACATTATGATCACGTTATTCTTTACAGAAAAATGAGGCCTTTTTTAATTTTACAAATCATATTTTTTAACTTTTGTTCTTAATATCAATTTGGTCTTATAATTACACAAAGTACAATGTTATCAACAAACAATATTATTTATAATTTCAACGATTTAATTTTATATATTTAGAATGTGCCTATATTCTATGTGTCTACATTCTGTGCCTACCATTGTGGTTCTTGATTCAAAAGTTCCAACATCCTCCAGTAATAGAATATATGTATTTGAAAATCAAATGTGATTTTTATAACAATAATTCATGATAGTTTTATAACGAAAGATGTGGTGCTTATGTAGAGACGTTGGAACACGGCATTAGGTACAATTACCCTATCGTTTGTTTTCCCAACGTAGAAACTTTTGAGACAAATCGCGTAACGTATGTATCTGGTTAGCGCAAAGATACGTTGAGATGTTGACGAGCAAATTCGCGGACGATGTGTCGCCATAGCCAACTGAAATATTACCCGCGAAACTGTGCATCTTAACGCGGGAAAATAACGCGTATGGAGGAGCTCACTGATAAATGGCTACGTAACGGGTGCTGAAGATACACATAGTTAACGCCGGAATGCGGCAGGAAACTGACTAACGACGACTGATGCTCTCGCTATATAATTTCAAAAGCGTACCAGCATACACACGAAATGAAAGCGCCGCCATGCCGACAACACACCTTAATATGGACAAATGCTGGACTATATCTCAAATGAGGTTTGTTTTGCATTATTCGGCTAACGTCCTCGTTTGCCATCTTTGCTGCGACCCGAGCCTTTGCTTTTCCCGGGATTGCCGTATTTCCCTTTTTCATCCCACCCAAAATCTCACGGTTTCTTGTTCCATCAAACACAAAAGTTTTACCGACTTTCTCGTTTACCGGCTATGTTCTTTCAAATTTTTCAGTCAACGAAACGGGTACTTTCGTTACGAGAAGTAATTCTTTTTCAGCGAAGGAAGTTATTTAGTTAACATTAATTTATTAAGTTAAATGCTAAATATTATTAAGTTAGAGTTAAATACAAATTAATTGTTTACTCGGTCGTATGTTAATAAATTTTTGGACGTGTATATTATAAAATAGCATGTACAGAACAATACATAAGACTAAGTTTGTGACGGTTTGTGTTAGACATCTCGTTGAGTACTTGCGAGAAAGTCAGTCTCGTGCGCCATCTAGTGGCGACGATAAATAACTAAATTTGTGAATACGCTTATGTTCATGAATTAATAAACTTTTGGATATGTATATATTTGATCATAATTATTTATACAATAACGCATATTACATTCAGTTTTTATAAATTACTAAAGTCAGTTTATGTTTGTCAAGTATATATTTTTTCATATTAAGATTTTACGTATCGGTGTATTCTACGTATGACACATTTTCAAATGTATACATTTTAATGACATAGAATAAAGTATCGCAGTACTTGGAGTTAAAGTAGCACTAAATTCATATCAGTTAAGATTAGCCCTTATCGGACTGCAGCGTTTTATCGATAATTCGCCACTAAGCTCGAATATTTTTCAAGATTAGTTTTGCTCGTTTTTGTCTGTTGAACAAGATTGGTCGACCATTTTTGTCTGTAGAAAACATCAGCTATTATGATACACATATATCCTTGTAATTTCACATACATACATAATACACATGTATACATAATCTTACATGATTATTAACTCAAGTTTTATCGTTTGTTTACTTAACTTCATTTTAAATTCTGTGTGCATCCAAAATGTTCTAAGATGCAAACCTTATAATGAATATTTTAATATTCTTCGATCTCTTGTATCCTTAGTTTCAAACGATCAATTATTTCCATTGTCTGCAGTATTTCTGAACTTTCATTATTTATTTGTTACCGCGCAGTCTCGGAGGAATTAAACATGAAAGGTCCAGATTCCCGTGGAAGAACATCGGGAATAAACGTGTACATCGGATTTGAAGAAACCGTGACGACGTCCAGCCTGAGTGACGTTTAGGGAAAGCGTGAAACAGCGTGTTTAATGGTGTCGTGTCGGCTAACGAAGAAGGGACGAGGACAGTGCGAGAGAAAGAGGGTCACGGAATGGATGTGTTCACATTATACCCTCTGTTCTTTTAATTTCTGCAGAGGGCCACCCTCCCACGAACACCTTCTTTCCTCGGCACGCGGATTAATAAGGCGTCGACGATGTGACGTCTTTTTTCTTTCTCCCCTGGACGGGACAGCTACCAAAGTGAATGAGAACTGTTGGCGAGAGGATAACGGAAGGGGGTGGAAGAGCACTCTCTTACTGGTACTTAACAGCGAGATGAGATGAGCTGCCGTTAATAAATGTGTTTCTAACTGCTAGAGAGGAGAAGGAGAACAGCGCCACTCTTTGTGCCCGCGTTGTGTGCCCGCCGAGATCCCTGGGGAATAAGTCTTAATGAGAAGAAAACTTTTAAACGCACTAGACCATTCTTGCTTAATGTTAGGGCGCGTTTGGCTTCACACTTTTTCATTTTAAGGAGCGAATACGTTCGGAGAGGATACTTTACGGTGATTATTTGATTGGGAGGGTTTATTGAAGATGCGAAATGGAGGGCGAAGTCTTACCTTATTTTAATACAGAATATCATTTATTTTCTTTGTCGTAGGTCAAATATGTTTGTTAACATATGGAAAAGTAGAAAAATATTTTTTTAATAACACTAAAACTAACATGAGAAAATTTTTTTATTATATTCTGTTTACTATAATGAAAATGAAAAGTGAATAATAATTTAGCTTCATGAGAAAATAATTAGAAGAGAATTTAACCCCTCAAGAAATTAATGAAATAATATTTAAACCCTTGCAAAATTAATGAAATAATAATATGACCTCTTTAAAGATAAATGAAATAATTTCACCTGTTAAAACATTAATCAACAATGCTTTCACCCCTTTCAAAATCAATCAAAATATTAATTTAACTCCTTAAAAAATTAATCAAGTCATAAATCAACCTCTTAAAAAATTTATGAAATAATAATTGAACCTTGTGAAAAATTAACCAAATAATAATTCAGCTTCTTAAAAAATTAATGAAACATTCATTTCACCTCTTGAGAAATTAACCAAAATATAATTATATAATAATATAATATAATAAAATATATAATAAAATATAATAAGAATAATCAAAATTTGGCAAAGTCTAAATTTTACCAAAACATATAAAAATTTGTTGATGGTATCAATTAAAAAATAACGATAAAGCTAATACTTGCTACAATTCTTAAGAAAACCATCTGTTGCAAAAATTTGCCCTTTAGCTTCCAGTCAGAAGTTGAATTTCACTTATTCTAAACATGATTTTCCAATAAAAATCAGTGTGTTAAATGATTCCAGCTATCATTTAAATGGTTCCAAACTACCAAGCCTTTTTCTCAAGCTTACATCGTCTCAGAAGGTGGAACATTTCCTGCCATCGGTGCAGGTTGATCGTCCTTGTAAAAAAACCTACCCTCAGGCGAAAAAAATAATTGCTCCTTGATACGCGCCGATACCCCAAACCTTAGGGATGCCTCGCCTGTAATGATGTTCGCGTTCGCGAACTTAGTTCGAAATTAAATATCGAGGCGAAAGAGGGGTTAGACCCGTGGCAAGGGGGATGTTAAAGAGAAATCCCGACATTGAGAGAAGGGCGGTAAAAAGGGGGAAGGGGGGTGGCTCGTCGCGCACCTGCCTTTTTCCCGGACCGCCGTGATAAAAATCAAACTGGAAAACAAACGAGGAGCAGGATCGTATTATAAAGTTTATTAATCGATAGACAATGCCCGACGAGGGTGGAAAAAGTGGAATCCGAGGGGCTGTAGGATATCTCGTTACGTACGAAAATTAAAATTGTATATTCAAATGACATTTCTTCAATTTTACTTATTGATAAGCAATTAAAATATATTAATCTAGCATTCAAATATTTTATTAATCATATCGGAGTGACTCGTATTTCTTGATTTTTATTGTACTTAATTTCCTTATTGATTTTACACAGTTCAGTATTAATTTTATTAAAATTAAATTTAATTTAATTTTCATTTTTAATTGATGCTAAAATCGAAAGATGTTTATAAGAATTTGCAAAGTTCATAGCTCAGATTTAAGAAGAGATTCTAGATAAAAAACATTGTTATCTAATCACTATTAATTTCTATGTTTCAGAAACTTTTACTCACCGATCCCCCCATCTTCGATATAAAAAATCTGTTAATCAATGAGACGGGAACGCAACTGGCTTTGTGGGGTAACTTAGGGATAGTTCTGATGGAGCTACCTAAGCGGTGGGGTAAGGATGGCACTTTCCAGGGTGGGAAAGAAGAAATTCTCTGCATGTAAGTAACTCAAACTATAATTGATAACCGCTACAAATAAAGTACAAATTTTATGATTGATAACCACTGTTTGCTGTGCTAAAATAAGACCTAACATCAGATAGGTTCTGACACTATCATCTGAAAGCATCAGACTTATGTACGTGTCCAAACATATCAAATATTCATTCATCTCTTTACAACGCATTCTTTTTTATCCATTACTTTATTTATTTTGTAGGATTTGTAGAAAGAGTTTTAAGTTACTTTTCACTTTTAAACAATAGTACATATTTTGCATGGATCCACGTTAATTCTCACCGTGAGTTGCTCAAGTATTAGTTTCATATACCAATCAGAATTTACTGTCACAGTAAATGATAGTAAATGACCATAAATGGCAAAATTGTCGTAACGAAATCGTTAAGCATTAAACAGAAAGGACAGAGTCAACCTCTTCAGGTCCTCAATACATTTCCTCAAAAGTGCAGAGATTTGACAAAAAAAAAATTAGAAAATAGCGGTCAAAAATCAGGGAATTAAAAGGAGTTAAAAATTAGGAAATCAATCTGAGGAAGTAGAGACAGTAGCTCACGGGCTAAGAAATCCGGCTGCTAAAAAGCGAGATAACGTAGGCCGCGAATAATAAATCGCGCTATCTGGCTTCCTGCACCTCCGTGGCTCCTGTGGGCGTCCTAATATCCTGTAATTAAGAGGGTGTTACGATGACGCCCGAACCCCTTTGGTCTCCCTCTTATGGAATTAAGGTGGCTTTACTCGGTTAGTTTTCAAAAGTTCCAGGCCCAGGAAAGCACCGCTGAATACTAACCGCCTCATCAACGACACATGCCACCGAGACTACTACCTCGCGTAACATTATCCTCCTCACTTTCTGTCACGGCATCTACTTGTCCTCGCGTCTAATCTTTCTGGTGATTAGAACATCACGCAATTAGCCAGGTGGTTAAAGATTATACCTTATGTTCCTACGGCTTTTTTCGGGATAAGAGTCGGAACCTGATCATGGACGTCATTCGGTTTGTCATGTATGTGGATGTGGAGTTCTATGGTCTTCTTGAATATTTATAATTTGAGGTAGATGGACTCATCTTTTTTGGACAGCTATCTGGGTGAAGATATTTGCACTTAGTCTTCAATCACATCGTGGTCCTCATTCGCAAGTTAGGAGACATTCTTCTATAATTTCATTAGGACTAAGGAGCATGGTGCATGGTTAAAACATCTGATCATGGATGCAATTCGAATTTTGGTTCCACCTTCCATCTCAAACGTTAAGATTTGAGGTACTCTGGAGGCTCATCTTGAATATCTATATTTCTAGATGAACTGAGAGTAGACACATCTACTTTGGACAATCATTATCTTGGTCTGGATTGTACATTACACTCATTGTCTTCAGTCACATCATGGTCCTCATCCATAAATAAGGAGACATTCTTCTATAGTTTCATTAGGATTAAGAAAGATGCTCGGTCAAGACGTCTGATCATGGGTGCAATTCGAATTTTGGTCCCACCTTCCATCTTAAACGTTAAGATTTGAGGTTCTCTGGAGCCTCATTTTGAATATCTATATTTCTAGATGAACTGAGAGTAGACACATCTACTTTGGACAATCGTCATCTCTATCTGGATTGTACATTACACTCATTGTCTTCAGTCACATCATGCTCCTCATTCACAAATTAGGAGATGTTATTACCACACATTTCTGTATTTGTCAATAAGAAAAAAACACAGGCTAAAAGACTTAAAACAGAAAGAGAAATTAAATCGGTGTTCGAACGAAACTTCCACCAAGCAAAAGTGAAATTCTAATTAGTTTGAATCATGATGACGAGCAAACGATGCCACTTAATTCGCCAAGGTAAAAGGGTAGACTCCAAGTTGTCCTTTGCATTATAATTTCATAGTAAGTCGAGCCCAGAATAAATGCATTACCTTCCTGCCGACTTTCCCGCTAATTCATAATTCCGGAAGTTTTTCCGGAAACGAACGAAACGTTTAGCCCGCCGTGCAACCAAGGGCTCCAAGCTGAACAAACTGGTCAAATTAAGAGCGGCAGTTTATGCTAAACTTTTTTCGTTATTTCACTTAAGCGATTCTACTTTGCGCTTCCGACCAAAGCAACCAGAATCAAGAGAAATTATAAGAAAGGTAACCGGACTTGAATATATTTGTAAGAGAGTCGTGGCCGTTAGAGAGAAAGCTAGGAGATTTAATGTCCCTTTCCAACTGGGTTAAACAACGAAAAAATGGGGGTTGTGCGTTATTGCTCGGGGAACTTTTAACGTTTAGGGAAGATGGGGTAGTTTCAGATTTTGGGACTGGAAGTTTGGAAATTTGGAGACTTTAAAATTTAAAAAAGGAAGTTGAAGGGTTGGAAATTTAGGTGCAAATTTGTTGAAGTTGAAAATTTAGGAATTTTAAGATTGGGAGTTTTGGTGTTAGAAATTTAGTAATTTTAAAGTTAGAAATTTAAAGGAAAATTCAGTAATTTGGGAATTTGAGTACTCGAGAATTTTAAAGATCAGAAAGATAGGAATTTGAGAAGATGGAGAGTTGCAAATTTGGGAGTTTCAGTGTTGGAAATTTAGAAATTTTGGGGGTAGAAATTTGCGAATTTTAGAAGTTGGGAAGTTGGAAATTTTAGAGTTTTGGTACTAGAAATTTAGAAAATTTGGGGCTCTTGGTGTTGGAAATTTAAAAAATTTAAGGTTACTAATTCGGGACTTCAGAAATTTAATAATTTGAGAATTTGAAGGTTCAGAAATTTGGAAATTCGAGAAGTTGGAGAGTTGAAAATTTGGGAGTTTTAGTGTGGGAAATTTAGGAATTTTAGGGGTAGAAATTTGGGAGTTTTGGTATTGGAAATTTAGGAAATTTATGATTACTGATTCAGAAATTGGGAAATTTGGTAATTTGAGAATTTGAAGGTTCAGAAATTTGGGAATTTGAGAAGTTGGAGAATTGGGAATTTGGAAGTTTTAAAGTTTGAAATACATTACTTTTATTTCAAGAATCTAAAGATTCAGAAATTGGGAAATTTAATATAGTCCAATACCCTCAAATTCTCAAAGTCCCACATTCTCAATTTCCAAAAATCCAGAAACATATAAACCTCAAATACAAAAACTATACACAAACACATCAGCCCTAATAAACACAAAATTTTTGCATTTACTAAAAATTACTGAAATACGTGCTTTCTGTTAGAAGCATCCTCAACAACCTCATTAGTATTGACACCAACAAGTCAGTCGGACCCCCCGAAAATTTCAGATCCCTGTCTGCGTTTAAAATGCTTAAATTCCGTAAAAGGGCGCAAGAAGCTAGCCACGAATATCAGAGAAAGAGAAAGGCGTACGTGAGGCGGTGTGAGGCTAAAGGCGTCGCGAAGTGGTAATAGTTTTAATCCGGTGTCTTGAAGTCGGGATTTGGTGGCGCAGCAGTTACCGACTGCCGGTAAGTCCGAGCGAACCCACTTCGCTCTCTGATATCATAATCCGAATAATCACTATTATTGCCGCCATTTGCTTAATCCAAAGCTCGGTTACTCGCTTTCCACGCTTCGAAGCTTGGAATTTGTTGGTCGATGAGGACGCTGAATATTGTATCGAATTACGTTACGACCTCAAGCACTTGAAGTTACCTTTTCCTATAACACTAAATCTTAAACTTTGCTCATCAATTTTTATCATCTAATGATGTCATTATGTGGCGAAACTTTGCAGGAGCAGTTGAGAATTTGATACATATTTTCTAATTATCCAAAATTTTGGACATAGTTTTGTTTTGAATAGATCTTACCAATATTTTAATACTTACAGTTCCAACTATAATAGGTGAATTCTTAATAATATTTGTATGGAAATTTCAAAGTCATCTACATGATAACATGGCAGTTCAAATGTTAATATTGATCTGTTTGACAAATTTTACAAATGTAAAGGCACAGGTTCATGCAAAATTGAATACTAACCAAAGCTTACTAATTCACACTGTAGAAGTAGTAGAATCTTGATGTCAAAAGTTTAGATCACATTTATAAAATCATGAATGTGTAGAATTTAATATATTACATTAGGTCTAACACATCGTCACACATTTTCAATGTGACAATGAATATTTAAGTTTATGGTCAGACTATGCTGCGGATGATTAAAAATATACAGTTCAATTTTCAATTCCATTTTTTAATTTTTTGATGTATATTATTGATTCAATATTATGAACACTATAAAGTTTCTTTATTTTATTTATCATTTATACAGGGTGGCTCACCACATTTTGCTATTTAGATTTGTGTCGTTATTATTATATCATGCTATCATATATATCATAGCAAACAATGTTTCAAATGAATGGCTTTGAGAGGAGCATGTGCTGCTGGTATATTTTTCTTGTAAGTGGACGTGTAAAGGACATATGAAGGTCATTAATGTTTTTTTAAATGGAATCATATATTTTTTATTGCATCAGCTGATAGTCCTTCATATTTCTTATAAAAAAGTATTAATCTATTCATGTGAAAAAATCATTAGTTTAGGAGATGTAAATTCAACTTCATGTAAAACATGGTTTGCTATGAGTAATAATAATGACGCAAATAGTAAAATGTGGTGAGCCACCCTATATCGCTTTCAAGCAGTACGTGTGACGTTCTAAGAACTGTCCCTATCTTCACATACTTGCAGTGAATGTATCATCGGTTCTCTTATGCATAATGGTTTGTACAAAAACTGTTTTCCTCTGAAGTATAATCTACAAATCATGCAAGCTGCATAAGTATATCAGTTTACAATGATATTATTATAAAATGCATATACGCAAAATCATCTGAGAATACCACAAAGAAAAAGATCAAAAATCAAATTATAACTATGATCGACTAAACGATTCACCCTACAAATCAGCGATGGTTTCCCGCAGTGGAGTATAGAAGTGAACCACCATAACAGTTTACTCGTCCTTAGAACGTTATACCGGATAATCGTTATAGGAAGAAGGTGCAGTTTCAACGGTATAAAGTTGGATCGGAGTAGGTAAGTCGTGGTGTCGCGGAATCATGGTATTAATTCGGCAACGGACTACGAAACCAACGTTATTTCCTGCACCGCCGGAAGATCGTCGCCTCTCTTGGTTGGCTCTCGCGGCTAATTATTGTTTTAAGGATTACCGTTATGTGTTTATTATGCGGTCTGGGGAGGACCTTTCCTGCCTTAATATTCGGTAGATTTCAGCTTCGGTCTAGTTGTGTGAGGCACCATCAGAGAGCCCCTCTCCTCATCCCTGAGAGTCGCAAGCCGGCCTACGTTTATGAATAATTTTCACCTCTCGTGCTACCTAACCCCATACCACACGACCACTCCACTTCCAACAAACGTTCCTTCCGAATCGTCCCTCGAGTATTCACCTCGTAAAACCCCCTGCGCTGTGTCCTCGTTCGAGGGGGTTGATTCCAGTTTTCTGATCCTCGCCACTCGTTGAGACGCTCTCGCGAAAAATCCTGATACAAATGCTGCCTGTGGTCGTGCACCCGGGGATCATCTCGGTGTAATTTGTGCGGTATTAAAACACGGCAGTTGGACGTAAAATTATCTGGATTATTTTTTTAACGGAGGCATAGAAATGAGGTGGAGACGTTTGGAAAAATATTTGGGTTCGAAATGTTGTACTAAATGGATGTCGGTTTTTGGGTACTGTTGGAAATGGTTCTTTGGTTTTTTGGGAGTCAATTTGGCAAAGTTTATTTTTTACATTAAAAACTGATGGGACAGGCAGTTTACTCAGGTCGTAACCTTTATTTTTGGATTATATAACGGAAACATTGGCGATTAAAATACAGAATTTTATGTAGTACAGAGTTTAGTGCAGAGTCTTATGCGGTACAAAGTTATAATACAGAGTTATAATAGAGTCTTATGTAATAGTGCAGAGTCATAATAAAATTTTATACAGTACAGAGTTATAAATCAGAATTTTATTATGTGCAAAGATGTAATACAGAGTCTTATATTCGAAAACGAAAATGTAATAAACATATATGTTACATGTATACATAACGATGATAACTTGTTTAAAAATTGTTGTATATCTTAGGAACTATTGATTTTAGAGAAGAATGTTTCGAACAAAAAATGATGCTTCTGAAATATTCTACAAAAGATGTTCTATACATTTTTTATGTAAATGTATTATTTTTGCTATTACAACCCAAAACAAAAAATATGTAAAAAATTACTTTGGCCTATAACAGTGGAACCAATACATTTACGTAAAAAATGTATATAACTCTTTTTATAGACATTTTCAAGACCTTTATTTTTTGTTTGAAACTTTTCTCTCTATAATCATTACTTTTGAACGTATACAAAAAAAAAATTGTCCAAACTTTCTTGTAAAATGTAAAATTTACTTGAGGCCATAACAGTCAAAATAATAGATTTACGCAAAAATGGTATATAACCTTTCTTATAGATCTTGTCAAGAGCTTCATTTTTTGTTCGAAACTTTTTTCTCCAAAATCAGCACTTCCATAGCTATACGGTAAAAACTGTTTAAATTATCTTTAATCTATTTCTCAATTTTCTAAACTTCAAAATAAAAAATCTAAATAGTAAAAATCGTCCTAAAAAATTTCTCCCTTAGAAATAAAATTTCTCCCTTCATCTAAAATTTCAACGTAATAAAAAATTATTCTATTTTTATTACCGTATATTATTTTTGTTGGCACATATTCTATTACTATTAATAATATTGATGTTCATTTTGGCGCATAAAAATAATGGAGCTAATACCTTCACGATACCATCAGCGTGTCAAATATCAATAAAACATCAATAATTGATAGCAATGTCCGTACCAGAAACGTACGTGCTGCAGAATATTTCACCGGCGGCCGAGAAGCCCACGGTCCTGAGGGGCTGTGTTGCAGCTCTCCTATCTATTCCGGTGCCGGCCACCGGTGAAAGGGGATAGGATACGTTTATTTAAAAAATGATTTAACCTAATGGTTTTACATATGTAATCCCGATATAAACCCGAGGCTAATCTCGGTGAACCACACGCGGTCCACTCGTACATTCGGAGGCCGGTAATCCACATACTCGCGCGTGTCTCCACACAACTTCCGCATCACCACCCACCCACTGGTCGGCCCCGTTTCCCGACCTGTTCGTACTCCTCTTTTTTCCAACTTTTTTTCGATGAGCAAGCACTAACGAAAATCACCCAACAGCCCGCATTTTCGAGGGTGCCGAGCCAGAAAGAGAGGGACGTGTTTGCGGAGCGCACCAAATGATTTAGATGGTCCCCGATGATATCCGCGCCTTTTGAAAAATGTCGCCGAGGAGAAAAATATATAGGAAACCCGTGTGCAACCCTTTATCAGCGAACGGCGAAACTTTATTGCCGGCCGAGCCGCTTCTCGTCGAATCAGCGGTTAACAAAGGAGCTGAAATACGAGCGGCGATTAGCGGAATTAGAGAATCGACGCTGCTTAATTGCGGACAGAGTGATTCGACCGACAGGAATGTTCTGGCATGCCTAAGTATGTTACTCCGTGTAATGACTGTGACTGCCACGAAATACTACCGTTGCAGGATTTCGGAATAAATTCAACTGTTTCTTGTCAATTTTATAGAATGTTAACTCCTTCCCGAGCCATTTAATTAACAGATGCGTCAAAACTAAGTGTACGGGGCTATAACATTAAGACGAACAAAGAAAAGCAAAATGTCGTAACTATTTTATATTCAAGGATCAATTAATAATATAACTTATAGCTGGACCTACATTTTAAGATGAAGAGTAAATTTTAAGTTAAATTGAAGAGTATTCAAAATTTGAGTAAGGTTTGTCACGTTTGAGCTGTAAGTGCATCACGAGTGAGACTCGTCAAAGTACAGAAAGGAGTTAAGAAAAGAAAAGTAGTGTTAGTTTAGAAAGTAATTTTGTAGCTGCTAATTATAACTTTATTTTCTCTAATAAACTGTAGTAAACTATTATAGTTAACTGTAGTATTACTATTTCTCTTATAAACTTCCCTTTACGTGACCTTATTCACACTGTTTCGGCAGCTCCCATATTTTGCTCTTCTTTCACTCTTTTATAGACTTCCCCTAGTTACCATTCATTCATCATCTCATTTTATAAATATACTTTTATCATTCGCATATGTTCACAAAATTAATGTACTTTTATGTGACATCATCATACATGACGCACCTTCACGTGACACTACCATATATGACGCACCTTTATGTGACACTATCATATGTGACGCACTTTTAAATGAAACCAACATATGTGACGTATCTTTATGTAAGACCACCATATATGACGCACCTGTATGTAAAACCTACATATGTGACGCATCTTTATGTGACACCGCCATATGTATATGACACACCTGTATATAAAGCCAACGTATATGACATACTTGTATGTAAAGTTAACATATGTGATGTACTTTTATGTGACATCATCATACATGACGCACCCGTACATGAAGCCAACATATATGATGCACCTTTATGTGACACTAATATGACGCACCTTTATGTGAATCTACCATATGTAACGCACCATATATAAAACTTTACATGAAATGTAATATAGTAACGTACGAATAACTGACGTTATCAAACTCAAACAATAATATTTAATTTTTGTTATTATTTAAGTATTTTAACTCGACTTATACAAGTATTATAGACAAATATGTACCACAAGATCAAATCTGAAACATCAATAATAAGAATAAACCTCATAAATAGGGAACATGGCAACGAAAAAGGGAGGCTCTCACTTGTTGATTTTTAGGGATTTTTGTGGATTTGAAGATCTGAGAATGAATTGTCATTTTGTAGAAATATGGATACTTTGCAGTTTGTAGATTTTGAGATTTGGGATCTACGGATATGAGATATTTAGGGACTTGATAGGGATATTTTATATATAAGTATTTGAAGATCTTGAAATTTGGAATTCTAAAGACTTGATGACCCAGAAATGTAGAAATCTAAGAATTTGGAATATATAAATGTTTGAACACCGTGAGATTTGAAAATCTAAGGATCCGATGAACCAAGGATTTGAAGGACTAGAAACTTGGAAATCTAGGAATCTGGAAACATAAATACTTGTGCATTCTGGGATATAGGCATCTCATATGGAAATCTAAGCATCTAGGAACATAGGTACTTGTACATTCTGAGATCTAGGCACCTGATATGGAAATATAGAGATTTGACGATGTGAGAATTTAGACACCTAGATATTTGGTGATCTAACAATCCGGAACCTACAGATTTGACAATCTGAAAATTTGAAAACCTAGAAAATTGATAAATTTATTTTCAGAATTTTCAAGTCCACACGTCCTCATCTAAAGGACACCCCACAAATCTCTAAAACAGAAGTCTAAGAACACTAAGAACAGATATCTTCACCTCCTATATCCCTAGATTCTCCTACGGAACCGATTAAAATTCCCATAATCCTCCCAGCGAAACGAATCTACGGACCAAATTCCCAATTCTTCCAACGTGACGTAAATCATGCAAACGAGCCAGATCTGATAGAGTATGAACGAACCGACGCGACGTGAGTCTGACGAAAAAGCGAGCAACAAAAGGGCAGCATCGTCGACGAGGAGACAGAGAGAGAGAACGAGAGAGCCGTGAAGAGCAGAAGGTTGCTAAAGGAGGAAGGAAAATGTAAGGTACATGGCAGTAGCCTCTAGCCTGGGCACACGTACCGCGGTAATTAAAAGAACCGACAGATGTCTCTCTTTTACCGTCGGGTTTTATTTCGTTACGACGACAACGACGTCCAGGACAATGACGACGCAGACGACCAGAATGCGTCTCGCGTATTTAAATTTTTCCTCCGGCGTTACGGCCGGAATTCTTTGATTAGAAGAACCGCTTGCTTGCTTGCTTGCTTGCTCGCCGGTGCTCACGGCTGTAGCGCGATTACCTAAGTGCGTGTTTTTTTTTTATTTTTTACGTAGACCTACATCAAGTGCCCTCTGTCTCCTGGTGCACGTTTGTACGCGCAGAATGCTGTCTCCCATGCGCGCCCCCAGACAAGAAAGGATGCCAGCCCGCCGGAAGGAAGTCGGGAAAAAGCCCATTCTAGCCCCATATTATTCACGCTCGTGATCTTCGATGCTGCTCCTTACGGGAAGCTGCTCTCGTGCGCTTTTCGCGAGGAACCGCCAGGATTAAATTGACCTTCTCTTTTTGCTTTGTGCGCGATGCTTGGTATCCTGTTACGCGATTTCTTGCGGCCTTTTGCGTAACGAGCCAAAGGGTTGAAAGTATTAGCTTTAAACCTTGGGCGGAATTTTTATTTTGGAAATGGGGGGAGCTTTGTACCGTTCATGTTTGAATGGGGATCCGCTCCAAATTATGTGGTAATTTTACACTCCGTGAGATATGAAGACTCAAAGTCTTCAGATGTGTCGAACACCTACATATTTGAAATGAAGTGTGGCGTCTCTTTCATACGTCGCCGCTAGATGTCGCATGTCGTTAAGACCTTTCTCGCTAGTGGTGGGCCTTCTTATTGACACAAATAGTTCCTCTCCATCTCGCATATCGCATTTCAAGCACTGCTGAGTCTATTGACCATCCTTCCAGCTACCTCTACATTATAACAATTCGATTTTTGATTTATAGTAAACCTGTCAAATGACCGATATGCATCCTGGATCAATCACTCAACATTTTTATTTCACAGTAATCTACAATAAATTTAATAGCGCTCTAACTAGTCTGACGACTTAATTTAATTTTCTTGGATCACCTGGCAAATTGTTAAGTTGTAAGAATATCGCAGTTAGTACTTAGATTCGCGGAAAGGATTTACGATTCAAGTGTGACTGGCTGGCAGGGAATGTGCTAGGACGGGAAGATCGAGAAGCAAGGCACGCAGGACAAGGCTGCGAAGTAGCAGCAAGGAACGGCTTCTGTAAACCGATGGCCGCGATGAAAGCGCGACGCAACCTCGAGAATTAACGGGCTTAGTTGCCGACGCAGGTGTCGTCGAGAAGGCGAACGCAAGCGAGAGCCGGATGAATTACGACAGGAGCGTCAGCCAGCCCAGCAGAACGTTGCTCGTTATATTTTGCGTAACATCCCGATTTTATGGGCCACCCTCGCACCCTAGCTCGCGTATCCCCCTTCGCCTGCGGCCCATCCACAAGCCGCAGAGATGCCAACTATCTTACGAGCCTTCTTTGCCGAGTTTTAAATATTTTTTAAATTGAGGGAACGTGTGACTGACGATCGTATTGCGACTTTTTGAAAAGTGACAAGTTTGCTGTAGTAATAGTATTACCGGTTCAAAACTGACTTGATGAAATGGGTATGTGCAATCTGCAATGCTGTCCGATTTATTGTTAACCAGAACTGTGGGTAATTCTATCAGAGTGTACGATCTTTGATGATATAATACAGGAATTTATTTGCTGTTGTTGAAAAAATAGAAATCGACGAATAGTAAAGATCGTGTGCCTTATGTCGATGCAGTTCTCTTTCCTAGACGCGTCTACATTATGGTAGTAGCTGGTACCAGCCTTGGAGTAGCTTTGAAGGTCTATTGTTGGATAAAGAAGGCAAGAAGGAAAGAAAACAAACACACCTTCAAATTCCTGCATCCTCAAATTCCCAGGTTCCTAAATTTCTGCATCCTTAAATTCTTACATCCCCAAATCCTCAGGAGACCAAATTCCTATGTCGCCAAATCCTTATGTCTTGAGATCCCTGCACGTGCAAATCCTTATCTCCCCAAATTCCTGCATCCTCAAATTCCCAGGTTCCTAAATTTCTGCATCCTTAAATTCTTACATTCCCAAATCCTTAGGAGACCAAATTCCTACGTCCCCAAATCCTTATATCCCCAAATCCCAGTATACCCAAATCTTTATATCCCCAAATTCCTGCATCCTTAAATCCTCACGCTCCCAAATCTCTACACGCTCGAATCCTCACATCGCCGAATCCCTACATCTCCAAATCCTCAGCTTCCCAAACCCCTTCGTCCCCAAGTCTCCAGATTCCCAAATTCCAACATCTCCAAATCCCACCCCTCTAAATTCCAAATTTCTCAAAAACCCCCAAAAGAACAACAGAACCTTTCCATGCAAAACAAGAAACGCAATAATGCGACCATACTAGAAGTTAAAAATATGACTCCACAAAATTCCGTCTAATAAAATTCCTTTGTACTAACGAAGAAAATTATCATTCAAAAAAATGCATATAAAAGGCAAATAATAATTTGGCCACAGAAGTCGTGCAACTTTCGTGTTGCGTAACACGACGTTTAATCTCCTGTCAAACAGGAAGCACCCTTGATTCCTGATACTTCGCCTGTCGTCGTAGCCGTCGTACACAGCCGGTTTAACGAGTTATGTCTAATCTATGCATCCGCTTATCATAATGGCTCTCGTTATATCGTGAGCATAGCTTCCTAAGGTTGGTAAACCGCCCCCTCGACTACCGTTCTGTCGCTGGTGCCCCGGCCACCCTCTTTTACGTGTCATGCTGCTGCGAGAACGTAATAAAAATACTCCGAGTAACTGAACGATATTACGTCGTTACGGGGTCACCGAGCGGAATTACAGTGGCTGGCCAAATTATTATACTTGAGAGGTTCGTTCTTATAAACATATGAAGCAATTTATTTAACAGTGTCACTGATAATTTATGAAATATTATGAAATTAATCAATATACCCGATTAGCAGACTATTGCAAAAATTCAATGAGAGATTACGATATGAAACTCGTGTTTTATATTTGAAGAGATAATGTCAATCATTAGATGTATTTTTTGTAATTGGAATATTGAAAATACTGTTGTCTAAATACAAAGAGAATTTGTAATATAAGGTGAAGTGGGGTGAGTTCGTAAACGGGGCAAGTACAGGCTATTTTTATTATAATACAAACGAAATTTCTCCATTTAGTATGTTTGTTTCCATGTTTTGTTTCACTGTATCCCCTTTTATATTTCAGTTAAGAGTACTTGTTTGCAGTATAGAGTACTTGCATAATGCAGTAAAAAGCATTTTATAGCATTCAATGTATTTAACTTCAAATTATGCTCTTACCCCATTTTCGAGGAAAGTGCAATAGTTGACATTTTAAACAATTTCCTATCACAATCAAAATGTACAAGGAAAATTAAGGTCCTGATAAATATTAATTAAATAGTAGTAATTATGCAAAGCGTTAAGTATTTACATAGTAGACTCAGAATATTTAGGTTTAAATACCAACTTTACAAAAATCAGTCTGCAGTTACCCCACTTCACCTTAGGTAAATGGTGGTTGAATAATACTTGTAGATGAATCAAGTATTCAAACATTATAATTATAATTACTTCAGTTACAGATGTAAGTAACTCTTCTAATTTCGGTTATTCAACTGCCATAATCGCAAATGTCAGATAAGGTAAAGGAAGATTGGTGTTTGAAACTTGAGGGAAAAAATAAAGCACGTAAAAGGCGTAGTCGATTATCCTAGGTGTTACACCCCATTTACCTCTGACAACTCATATTTCTAATTAATTTCCGGCAAGAATTACCCTTCTCCAACGTAAATTACTTTTTCTGCAGCGAGTGAGTTATCAATGGAATCTTTCGATACTTTGTGACTTTTCTTAGTGAAGATAAAATTGTCGTCATTAAAACTTATTTTTAATGGGGAGAAAATAGACAAATTAGTGTCTTTGTGAATGAAGATAAGAAAAATTATATAATTTATAACTTTATCAAGTTTTTAACTTGTTTACAGATTTATACAAATGAAGTTTAATTTCAATGAAATTTTAGAACACAAACGTAAAATTTGATATTGTTCATATTTATGTATTCTGGATATGTTGTTATTTTGTTGTTACTATTTAAAATTTGATATGAAAATTATTTGAGACTATTCAAACATTTTTGAAGACATGAATATTTTAGACAAAAATTATTATAAATCAAGATGTACTTTTGTCAATTTGACCTTATAATGACACTGAAAGCATCTATACATATAAATCTACTATTAATCACAATATTATGATTTTTAAATTTTAGCACAAACTGCTTTTCAATAATTTTGCAAAAAGCAAACAATTACCACTTAGTGATATAATAACCAGTAAATAGAAATTAATACTTTTATTTAATGATTGAATAAACATAAAATAATAATAACTATTTGATTAAATAATTTAATAGAAAGTAAATGAAATTCAATATTTTACTAAACAATTTAATAAAAAGTAAATAAAAGTAAATATTTTATTAAACAATTTAATAAAAAATAAATCAAAGTATATATTTTATTAAATAATTTACTAAAAATTAATGAAAAAAATGCTGTACTTAAATTCTCATACTAACAGATAAGAAAAATTGAAAAACTATAAACAACTTTACTGCGAGTTTAATACAACTTAATAGCAATAATTTTTAATACAAAGTGTCGAAATGCGGAATTTTATTCGAGTTTTATCGATCTATGAAAGCAGCTAACCAAAAGAGAAATCCGTTCGCGCGGATGAGCATTAATGGCTTTATAATCTAATGAATTTTTAGGTTAAGCGGCGAAAAGACCAGCGGGAGATTCGGATAGGTTTTTCCTCCGAAATTTATTGCCAAGAAGGAGAAGACGAAAGCGAGAGAGTTTGTTCGCTTATATCTTGTTCGCCTTCAGACCGCGATCTCACTGAGATAAACTATGATTTTATTTTTGAAAAAAAATTGTGATTTTGCGGAGAATTAGCAGTAACTTTTCTTATTCGGAGACCATTATCCGATAATAAAATCTTGAATTTGGGAGTGGCTAAAGTATTCTGAATTTTTAACTATCTTAACCGAGTTAAAATTAATTTTTCAGTGCTAAAATTTTTTAATTTTTGTAGTTTTAGAAAGTTTTAATTTGAAAGTTTGTAAATTTAAGAATTGTTAATTTGGAAGATATGTGAATTTGTAAATATTCTTTTTCAAGTTTTAGCAATTAATTAGACTTAGAGGTTCACACACTTTTACATTTCGAAGTACATAAATTTACAACTTTTTGAAAGTGAATATTTTTCAGTTTGGATATTTGCAAATTGCAAATTTTCAAGTTTATACATTTTCAAATTTAAAAATCAAGCTTCTAAGTTTAAGAATTGTTAGATTTGAATATTTGAAAATTTGTGAATTTGTAAATTTAAGAATTGATACATTTTAACATATGTTAATTTGTAAATTTATAAATTTAAGAATTGTTGGGTTCGAAAATGTATAAATTTGTACATTTTCAAATCCAGAAATTCTTAAACTCGTAAATTTGATTTTTAAATTAAAAAATGTATAAACTTGAAAATCCATAAATTTAAAAATTTATTACATAAATTTATAAATATACAAATTTTCAACCTTTAAAATATCCACTTTCAAAAATTTATAAAATTAAGTAAAATGTAAAAGTGTGTAAACCTCTGTGTCTAATTATCAGATTCAAAAACTTCTAAATCCAAAAAAAAAATAATTTCGAAAACCAGAACATACACATATTACACATACTTTATTTAACACAATCCTATTAGAAGCCTTACCAAAAAATATATGCTTAAATTCCCATTTGGGAATCCTGGTGTCAAAAGAAGAGCACAGTAAAATTTTTCCTAACCCGTAAAAATATGAAATTTTAGACAGAATATAAGAACAAATCTTAACACAATGGCATAGAAGAAAAGCAAGGAAGTGAACAAACAAGCCGAGTAAATCATCGGGCGGCCCCGAGATTCAAACGGGTTGGTGAAAAGCCGCGATGGTAACTTAAGCACTGCGAGGAGAAATACGAGCGGAAAAGTTTCCTGGAACAAAATGATACGACACTCCGTAAGATCCGCTTTGAAGTCAGGTCCGCGCCATTCTTTGTACAAATTGGAAGAAAAGCGCGGCGTAAAAAGCACCGTTCCGCCCGGGGTTAATACGTTTACGTAGGAAAAAATTATTTTCAAGTTTTGTTTTCTTCTTCTTCTTTTTTTCGTCCTAGACCACCTGACGAGAAGTGCAGAACCACCGCGCAGGGGTGTGGCAGAATACGCGGCACTGCCGTGTAAGAATTTCTTAATTAGATTTAAGCAGTTGGCCTGACCCCCTCGCTTTCTTTTCTTTCGTCAAGAAATTTCCCATAGCGGTATGCTCTTTGCGTGCATAGCGTCGAAAACTTTCAGCGTTATTTGACATTTTTCTGTTTTGAAACAGTGAAAGAGGGGGATTTGTGTTGGATGCAATTGGAGAGGAACGATTATCTGGAGGATGTTCCGGAAATTTTTACTAGTCATTTGTTGACTTTTAGGGTTTTTTAGGGATTTGGAGATATTGGGATGAGGTAACTATTTGGGGATCTTGGGATTTTGGGATGTGGGAAAGTGGGGATCTTGGAATTACGGAACGTAAGAACTTAGGAATCATGGGGTTTCAAGATTTAAGAATTTGGTGACTTTGCGATTTCGAGACCTTGGAATTTCGGGACCTTGCAATTTTGGAACCTTGAACTTTCGGGGCCTTGCAATTTCGGAACCTTGGAATTTCGTGACGTTGCAATTTCGGAATCTTGGAATTTCGGGACGTAGGAATTTGCGATCCTTGGAATTTCGGGACGTAAGAATTTAGGGATCTTGGAATTTCAAGATTTAAGAATTTGGTGACTTTGGGATTTCAAGACTTTGGAATTTCGGGACCTTGCAATTTCGGAACATTGGCATTTCGCGACGTTGCGATTTCGGCATCTTGGAATTTCGGGACGTAGAAACTTAGGAATCTTGGGATTTCAAGATTTAAGAATTTGATGACTTTGGGATTTCGAAACCTTGGAATTTCGGGACCTTCCAATTTCGGAACATTGGAATTTCGGCACCTTCAAATTTCAGAATCTTGCAATTTCGGAACCTTGAACTTTCGGAACCTTGCAATTTCAGAACCTTGGAATTTGGGGACCTTGTAATTTCGGGGCCTTGCAATTTCGGAATGTTGCAATTTCAAAACCTTGCAATTTCGGGACATTGCAATTTCGGAACCTTGGACTTTCGGGACCTTGCAATTTCGGAACCTTGGACTTTCGGGACCTTGCAATTTCAGAACCTTGGAATTTGGGGACCTTGTAATTTCGGGGCCTTGCAATTTCGTAATGTTGCAATTTCAAAACCTTGCAATTTCGGAACCTTGGAATTTCGTGACGTTGCAATTTCGGAATCTGAGAATTTCGAGACGTAGGAATTTGCGATCCTTGGAATTTCGGGACATTGCAATTTCGGAACCTTGGAATTTCGTGACGTTGCAATTTCGGAATCTTGGAATTTCGGGACGTAGGAATTTGCGATCCTTGGAATTTCGGGACGTAAGAATTTAGGGATCTTGGAATTTCAAGATTTAAGAATTTGGTGACTTTGGGATTTCGAGACTTTGGAATTTCGGGACCTTGCAATTTCGGAACATTGGCATTTCGCGACGTTGCGATTTCGGCATCTTGGAATTTCGGGACGTAGAAACTTAGGAATCTTGGGATTTCAAGATTTAAGAATTTGATGACTTTGGGATTTCGAAACCTTGGAATTTCGGGACCTTCCAATTTCGGAACATTGGAATTTCGGCACCTTCAAATTTCAGAATCTTGCAATTTCGGAACCTTGAACTTTCGGGACCTTGCAATTTCAGAACCTTGGAATTTGGGGACCTTGTAATTTCGGGGCCTTGCAATTTCGGAATGTTGCAATTTCAAAACCTTGCAATTTCGGGACATTGCAATTTCGGAACCTTGGACTTTCGGGACCTTGCAATTTCGGAACCTTGGACTTTCGGGACCTTGCAATTTCAGAACCTTGGAATTTGGGGACCTTGTAATTTCGGGGCCTTGCAATTTCGTAATGTTGCAATTTCAAAACCTTGCAATTTCGGAACCTTGGAATTTCGTGACGTTGCAATTTCGGAATCTGAGAATTTCGAGACGTAGGAATTTGCGATCCTTGGAATTTCGGGACGTAAGAATTTAGGGATCTTGGAATTTCAAGATTTAGAAATTTGGTGATCTTGCAATTTCTAGACCTTGAAAAATTTCTGAACATAGGAATTTGGGGTTTTTGTGATTTCGGGATCCAGAAATTTTGGGATCTTAGAATTTCGAGTTATGAGGGTGTGGAGATCTTGGAAATTCAGAACATAGGAATTTGGGGTTCTTGGAATTTCAAGATTTTTCGGAATTTGGTGACCTTAGAATTTCGAATTATAGGAGTTCGAGAACCTTGAAATTTCAAAACATAGGAATTTGCGATCTTCAGGATTTCCGGACCTAGAAATTTGAAAACCTAGGAGTTTCAAGTTATGGCTATTTGAAAATATTGGAATTTAAGGACCTTGGAATTTCAAGATTTGCTGACTTCGAAATTTCACAATGTAGATTTTGGAGAACCCTAGAATATCAAAATTAAAACCATTTCTAAACAAATAACATTAATTCAGAACTACATTCATCTTACCTAATTCTTAAAAATTTAAATGACTCAAAAACACATTTTGTCATTGAAACGTAACTTTCACCGTTGACCCTATTTATCTGACCACTTATATTTAAACTGAAACTATAAAAATAAATAATACATAAACAAGCTTATAATTTTTCATCTCGATAAGCATCTTACTTCGTTATCATTCATTTTGAAGAAAGCTTCTCAATAATTTTCATAATTGTGCACGAAAAATCTAAAATCCGCAATTTTAACACCGAAACTACCAAACCGGTCAAATGATCGTACCACAAGTTCCCTTTCTTGAAGTGATCCTCCTGAAATCTGCATGGATCTTCATCAACATTGCTGGTTTCACGCAATTTTATTATAAAATTACAGTGTGTATTATACACTATATCTTTAGCGTACAGCGTCTTCGCTCGCACTGGCGCCAAAATGCGCATCTTCTCAGTCTGCGATGTATTAACAAATGAATAATGATCTTATTAATTCGCGACATCTAACGACATATTGCGATACTCCAACAAAGATAAAGAATTAATGTTTTTTGTTTTAATGTTGTACTATAATAACACTAAAACTACCTAAGTGCTCAAATGACCGTTGCACAAGTTCCTTATTATAAATTACAATAAATTTCCTAAAGTGATCCTCCTGAAACCTGCATTGATCTTCATCCAGGTAAAAAATTAATGTTTTGTGTCTTCAATTTAAATTTTGTCGCTTATTTATTTTTGGACTTCAATTAAGTACACATACGTCAATACTATAAACTGGTCCCACAAATCCATTGCCAAAATTTCAAAATCCTCAGACATCAAAAATGTCTCCATCAACAAAGACTACTAAACAAGTATTCAACTTCCGGCAAAAATAATAGATTATATTACCACCCGTAGGGGTTTTCCTTGAATTTAGAGTGGGCCGTCAAAGCGTTAAGCACCTTTCGCTCCCAGCCCGTTAGAGACTCTGATGTCCCATGACGAGCCTCAAGTGTCTTCTTTAGAGGAACAAGAACAAGGCAAATGCACGCGATGAAATTCCGTATCCAGAAAGCGCGTAAACCGGTTAGTCAGATGGGGATGTAGAGGGGCGGCGTATGGTCCGGCGGGTACGCGCATGGTTAGCCATAAATTTTGATAATACTAAAATTGTGACAGAACGAAGAAAAATCCCCGCGAGGCTGTGGTGCAAAGTGCGAATAAATCGTTGCGTGTGCCTTTGTCAACGAAGCATGAAAGGTTGGGCGTACAAGGGGTGAAAAGAGAGAAAATTCTGGACCGACGAGAACGGAAAAAAGGTGGGGGAGAAAACTGGGCGCTGGGGTTGACCACGTCGTCTGGCTTTCGACCGAGTCTGTGCGTACGTGCGTGCCTGCGTACATTTTTATCAATTATTAAGAACTCCGGCGTGCTTTTGCAATGGGGTGCCGGTGATGGTAAAGTTGCTTTCGTCCTTGTCGTTGTGCTGGGTGTAACCAGTCGTTGCGATACCCTATATGATCTTTTTTTTTCTTTCTCCACCTTCGCCTCTTTCTCTCCTCCTCCCTCATACCCTATTTGTGTCAGGTCCTTCGTCCCGCTTTTTCCATCCGGCCCTCTCTCTCGCGCTCCTTTCGCCCTCCCTTCGCGGACCACCGTGCCGTGGACATTAATAACGGCCACGGGCTAACCACCGTCAACCCCCTTTTGCCAACGTTACCGTGTCCAGCCACGGAAAGTGCGAGAGTAATAATAAAATATACGAAATGTAGACGACCAGCGTCCCGGTTCGTCCCGTGGAAAAACAAACACGACGCTTCGGTGTGTTCCTTCGTTGTACGCGCCGCTATGACGATCGTGAAAGATTACGGTAATTTACGTTAAATAAAGCCTTACTGGGTGCTTCTTCTCGGACCTTTGTTTTTTGTAATTATTTTTTTTCGGAGAATTGATTGAAATTACTCGTGGTACTTCTTATGATTGCTTTATTCAAAGGAATTTTAGGAACACAGTTTTATTTGCCCACTTTTAGTAAGTTTTGAAGCAGTTAATTTGGGAGTGTAGCAAGGGAACTTGGGATTTGGAGAGTATAGATATTCCTGTTTGAAGAGTTTAAAAAGGAAAAATTAAGATATACGTTATAATTATCTTCCTTAAATTAGTATAGCAGAAGTATATGAAATATTAAAAAAATAAATAGTGTAAGAATTACTTGCAGAAGATGATTGATAATTATTTAAAATAGCCTTTGATTCTTGTACGCTTTCAGGGTGCACAAATTCGACCATTTTGATGCAACAGTGGAGATTCGGAAAGCCAGATGGCATCCTGGATCTACGAACGACTCGCATCTACTGGTTCTGACATCTGAAAATACGTTTCGGTATTTATTAGTTACTTTTATAATAACATACTACAACTTAAATAATCCAATGTTAATAAAAAGAAACATATTATATTCGCTTAACATTTTCATAAAATTTTTGCAAAGTAGTGAAATGATACATTCACAGTTTATAACATTGAAACGATAAGTAAACAATAAGTGATGGAATATTGTTTTTTAAAAGTACAAATTCCATTTAGAAAAAACATGAGTCAAAAATAATTTTAATTTTTGTGGACTGATATCTTCTTTTTATAACAAAACAAATTTTAATTCGCAATAACAGATGTTAAAGTACCGTCAGAAAATAAGTCTCCTCGAAAGTTTATTGAAGTTAAGTAAATTTCAGTTTTATTTTACAGTAGAATAAACCCATTTGTAATAACAGATAAAAACAATTACAAGTACAAACAAATGAAAATCATTACAAATTCAATTTTCTTTAAAACTGTTACTACTTTCAAAACTCTAAGTTTAAAATTAAAATAACAGTATTATTCAGATAAAATTGTGATAAATCTTATTTTTCTCGTTCCATTTACTTTTACAAATGATCCGAGAAAAATTAAAGCTTTCAAGCATTAAATTGCTAAGTGGAGTAAGTGCAGACTGGTTTTTGTAAAGTTGGTATGCAAACGTAAATATTTTCAGTTTGCTATGTAAATATTTAACGCTGTCGATATCGAACGCTTTGCACAATTACTACTATTTAATTAATATTGACTAAGACGTTAATTTTCCTTGAAATTGTTTAATTTCCTATCAAATGTGGAAGGAAAATTAAGTATATGCATATGCACTTGCCCTGTTTACGAACTCACCCCACTTCACCTTATCTTAAAATTAATACAATTTTGAACCATAGTTTGTACAAGTGCGAGGTTGGTAACGCACCCAGACTTCTCAAATCTTGGAAAGTTGGCCGTGTACCTTATGGTTCACCATCAAAAATACCCGATTTTTCTTCCCTCGGCGACACGGCAGTAGATTTTGACTTTGCTACACCCACCTTGCGCAAACCGGAAATGTTCGCTGGCAAAGACATCAATAAGGTACGACGTTAAAAAATTCACACACGAGCTACGAGATACGTAATTATAATACTTTCAGAATATCGTGGTCGATTGGAATCAAATTGAGTGGCCGATTTTAATTCTTAGAGGAAATGGAGAGGTGCTGATTGTTAGGGGCAATTTTTTGTATGACAGGTATGACAATTTTAATTATTTTTTTTGGGGAGAAATTGATTTATTGTAAATCAAACTCGTGAAATGATGCTTCGAGTAAAAGTAAAAGTAATTTTTTACTTTTGTTTCATTTTTGCACAATATGATTTTATTTTTTTGGGAAAATAATAAGTATCTAAATAAGAATAATTCAAGGATTAACCTTTAATTTTTTGCATTTTTATATACATCATAACGTTAAATTTGTTGCACTTTTTTATGGACTGTTACAGAAAATTAGTTATATTTTTATGTATATTGTAACGAAAAATCGTTCTTAATAAAAGTTCATAATAAACAGCCCTTAAACTTCAAATCGATACAAAAATTCATAATTGCATATATATGCTAGTGTCCTGATTTCCAAAGGAAATTTTGAAAATTTTCAACATTTTCTTCCGGGTTAACTTTTCTCGTACTTGTTTTTGTTAAGTCATGAAGTACCAATAGTATCGGGATCGCTCTCCATGTATCCTCCAGCGGACGACAATTATGGAGTTGACTCGTGTTCCATCATGTGCATACAAACTACCCCTCCTATAGTAGTCATCGCCATGTGTACAGGAAAAATTTATCACGCTATTCTGTTAAAAGAAGAATTGAACGACGACGAGGATAATGACAGAAAAGTAAGTCCTTTAGCCGCGAAGATTTATTATCGTAATACTTTCAAATGCAATATTTTAGAAGTTTAATATAGTTCAGCAGAAACACAAACATTTTTAAAGAAAAATATGATCGTGTTAACTGAACAATATTTTACATGCTCCTTACATTGAATTTTAAGGTATAGATCTAACTCGAAATTACAAATGTACTTTGTTAAAATTAATTAACGTGCAAATATACTTTATTAAAATTAATTAACGTGCAAGTATACGTTGTAAAAATTAATGTACATGCATATTTTGTTAAAATTAATCTATATATTTATTTGAAATTAATAACTTTCAGACTTGGTCACAATACGGTTCCACTCACAATCTTCACACACCGGAAGAGGCACTGTACGTCTACGAGTGCGTTGAAATTGAATTGGGTTTGTTTTTCGCGGATAAAGATGAGAAGTACAACTGTCCTATACACCTTCAGTGGGACAAAGGCAATAAGTCCAGGTAAATTTGTGTAATTACTATAAACAAAGATAAAATAGAACTAAACATCTTTTGTTCGCCAGATACTTCTGCTCTCATAATGCTGGTATCCACATGGTCACCTTACCAATGGTCTCTCAGTTGGAAGAGTATATCAACTCTTCAGAAGGTAAAAAGCTCTGCGTAGAAAAACTTCTGAAATTAAATTTACTGTAAATTCAATGAATACTGAAAATAATTAAGGCCTGGGATGTTTGCACATTTAGCTTGATTTTTATAGATTAATGATCTTTAATTTATTATTACAAATTAGTAAAATTAAATTCTTTGACTTAACTTCTTCCAAACTAAATTTTCTCATAAAATTTCGCATATGAAGTTATTCCTTTTTTCTACTTATTTTTGCAGATAATGATGCTAGCTGTCTACCATCGCTATTGAATCAGTCCAATTCACAATATCTGATTTGTAGAAGAACTAAACACACAGAAGCAAAAGAAGCCACGCCGATTCTCGGGTTTGGACTTCTTCAAGAGCCTTGTGTTCTGGTTGCTCTTTTACATACGGGCGACGTTGTCGCTCGTTCTATCATCGACCTTCATTATTTTCCGAAGATTGAACCGCCAGAACCCATAATTAACAAAAAAGAGAAAGTAAGAAGATCTCTTGCAACATTAATAAACCATTCAAACAAGATATTTAAAAAAGAAAATGCGGAAATACAATTTTATCTATCATATATTTTTAGAAATTTCTAATTGAAATGTTACGTCCATCTTGCGTTCTAAATAAATAAACTAATAAATTGCAGGTTAACAAAGAAGAATTTGATATGTACATAAAGAAAATGCTGAAACGCGAAACGTCACAGCCACTTATAAAAATTGGATCGAAGTCCATGTCTCCGCGGGAATGCTTGCAGGTTGGATAAGTAAATAAAGATGTAAATCGCCATTCGAGTTAAAAGCGAATGAAAATATTTATTGTTAATAGCTCTTGTATCACGCGACGGACATCTTCCGCAAAGAACACTTTGCCAAACATAACAATGTGAGAGAAGAGATTGGTAAAAAGGTGCGGGCTTTGAAAGTGATGAAAGCTCATTTACTGAAGGAGCTGGACACTTTGATGAAAACGAAGAAAGAATTGCAGCAAAATGCTGAACGTTTGGCTGAAAGTTACGAGGACATTAAAGACGAACAAGAGAAGCTGGCACAGAGGTAAGAATCTTACATTGAGATAAGAATCTTACAACATTTTTCAATAATAAACATTGTTTGCTGTTGAAATCCTTTTATAATCTAAATGAAAGAACTTTGTCGTTCATACTTTATTTATGAAACATGATTGTAAATGTCATCCAGTATAAGTATTAAAATAATTGTGTCAAGAAATATCTTTAACATAAAATAATAGGATAAAGGTAAATATTAACATACAAAAGTCAATGACATATTCATTCACTTTCTGATCAAAGTATTTCAAACACTTAAATGAATTTATGACACATTTTTATACTAAATAATTATGTACTGAATATATTAAAAATTTATTTATAGAGCAAAAGAAGTACTGCGATTAGTAAACTACAAAGAACCTTCTATGACTCCTGTAGAAAAAGCAGAGGCTGAAGAATTAAAGAAAATGGAGGTAAAAATAGGAGAAATGAAAATCAGGCTATTAGAATTAAAAAAGAAATCAGAACAGCAGGCTGGATATGTAGAAAATAATGAACATAACGGAAAGAGAAAAGAAATTGTTTTTAGAGGTGACCAAGAGAAAACTATTAAAAACAGCCTTGGACACATGTATGTATTAGTATTATTTAGTAAAAAATATGCACTTAGTACATTTAATAAAGTATACTTTAAAAACGTTACCTTTTACAGGGCAAAAGATATAAAAGAATTAATTGCGGAAGTGAAGAAGCTGGAAGAGGAAGTTAGTATTTAAATTAGATAACGAAGTATTATTAGCAACGTTTGTAAATTTGATTTACTATCAAACTGATTTGCGTACAATAAAAAATGTTTTCATTTGCAAAATAATTTATTATATTAACTATACAATTGTCCTATCGCGTTATTCGCTTAAAGAATACTTACAATAACTTCTCCCATTGAATGTACCTTCTTAAACGTAAATTCGGTAGTAGCTAACAGTACATACATATCGATTTCAAAAAAGTACATTGATCATAAATGACTGCACACCAACTATTAAAAATTGTTAAATTAGTTTTTGAATAATGACAATGACATTACTTTAAAATAACTCGATTAAGTATGTACAAGAATAAGAAAAATATCAACATAAAGTACAAACTGCGATGGCTCCGTTCAGTAAAAGTAAGTAAACAAACAACCTTGTTATACGCGTATAAAAAAATTAAATTACTGCTTTGAGCATAATTTAATGATCTCATAAAAAAGCCATTACAATTTATTCACGCGATACTTGTGTTTTATAATCGTTCGTCTTTTACCACACTGTGTCGCTCAAGGCACAAAAATATAATGAGAAACATCGTTCGAATCTTCCATAACTTTCGACTGCAACAATTTAATTTCGAGTCTAAGTTTCTCCTTTTCCATTTCTTGCTTCCGTATTTCATTGGAGTAACAGTTCATCTGTAACTTCAATTTATCCTTCTTAAGTTTTAACATTTCAGTTTCGTGATATAACTTTCCCTTTTCTGCGCGAAGCACAGCTAATTGTTCCTGAAGCAACTGATGACTGGCTTCATCCGATAGTATCACTTCCGGTGCTTCAATGTCTGCTTTTGTAGTCGCTTCTAAATTTGAACGATTCACTTCACTTTCAGGTCCATTATCAGTATCTGTCTCTGGATTTGTAGCTTCCTTCATAATCCAAATTCTAGAGTCTGTAGTTTCATCGAAAGCACTCGGTGATTTTACAGGCTGCTGCGACTGTGGTGTAATGGGCCTATTCTGTTGCTTAGGAGAAGTAGGAGCTGCTTTCATTTTTTCAATATCAGTGGCAGGTGTCATAGTTTCGATATCTAGAACTAACATAAAATTACATTAAGTTCCTGTTCCTTGTATAAATAAAAAGAAAGTAACATTTCATTCAAGTCAATTAAAATTACCTCTAGTACTAGGAGATTGACTGCCATCCACTGTATGTGATAAGTGATTGTTACAATAAGTATTAAATTCTCTTTCGTCTACGAAAACGGAACCATCCGCGTTTACAATGGATTCAACGATTACGGATGGATCTCCGTCTTGCATTACTAATTCTCCTACAATTTCACCATTTGCTGCTATAATATCACCATCATTGTTTGTTCTTAGTAGTTCACCTTCAGTTGTATCAATTTCATCTACTACTTCTTCTTGAGTTAATTGACCACTGTAGGAATCTTCACCATCATTTCCTTCACTTACTTCTAATTCGGTAGGTAGTTCCTAAAAATATAGTTTATATATTAAAATATATTATTAAATGATGTATTATAATATTAAATGTATTACATCTTGACCCCAAGGAGATTCCTGTTCTTTTTTCATCCTTTTTATTGTCTGTGCGATTTCATCTTCAGATTCAGAATGCACCTTCCTATCGTTATCTCTTCCTTGCATTTTCTCTATGTCATGAATTTTTTTAAACAACTGATACGCTCTTTCAGGTGTTATATTCCTTTTCTGTTTGTTAGCTGCTGCTATATTAAATAAATCTTTGGATCTGAGTATTTTATTTGTTCGCAGTCGTACATATTCTTTCAACCTCTTACGATCAATGTGTAATTGCATGAGATCCTGTACTTCCTGCTTAATTTCACCACATAATTTCCTTTCTTGTGGAAGATTTTTAAATAATTCCTAATGTGGGAAAACAAAATTAAATTAAGTGTTCATTTTATCTAACATTACTTCGCTCTTGATATTTACCTCTGAAATTTCATGATTATGTTCATTATTGACACTAGTTACCTCTAATTTTGTACCATCTTTTGATGCTCTTAACATAATATGAGCAGGACAATTTGTTCTTATTGATCTGAGTAAAAAGATAATGCGTATAAAATATTATATTCAGAAATACATTTTACTATATTTATTTCAAAATATTTTACGTAACAATCTATTATTAACAATTTGTAATCTTATGAACTAACTGAGACTGTCTCCTGCCAGCTCCACGTGGTAAAAACTTCTGACCACCATAGATACAAGCATATTTCACAGAATAATACTTTAAACGCTCGCTAATTGGACGAGCAGTTTTCATATGAGCACCACTAACTGTCCTGCTATCTCTTCTCCAATAGTGAACAAGACTACGCTTTGAGAATTTTTCCAATTTATGTTCCAATTCTTCATAACTGTCAAACATTTCCCCCAAATGGAAGGATATATCTTCATCTTCCGGAGTATTTACATCCATTATAAAAGTTATAGCTAGTAATCTATTTCATAATTAAATACATATTATTTATTAATTGGGGAAAGTACAAGAATTGTACGAAAACTGCAGTATGTACAAATAGTTTCTGTGTCATCTTGTTGAAACAGAAATAGTCAAATCAAATTTAAATTTAGGGTAAATAATGGCAGTGTTTACTGTCCTTAATATTACATATCCAAACATATAAATGTAAAATATAGATGAGAATGTGTCGGGATGAATGAAATGACATTGTTGCAATTATGTTTCGCATTGTTATTTAATTTTATTTTTACTAGCCAAACAAATTTCCCGGGAATGAGTAAATTCAAAAGAAAACATTGTTTTTATAGATCTTAAATTTTAGGTTAGTTTTCAGTTTGATTGGCGTGGTAGAAGCCAGGACGATGAAACCGTGAACACAGACAGATAGAATTACTCAAGTCAGACGGGATTTTGTGTTCGCTACTAATTTTCCAATCCTTACAGCATAACTTACGTCCTATCATGTTTTTCATGGCGTTCCTTCTTTTTGGTGACGTTTTATTATATCCAAAAGTTGAGAAAATGTGCACCATGATTTTGCGCCATTTCTAAAACAGCACAAATGTGTGAACTACAGCGCAATTGATGTAATTTGTTTTGAATTCATTTTTTATATTCTGAAATAACTGAGTAAAAATTGAAATAATCTATTAGTGTTCACATGAATAAATTCATGAGTTTCTTCAAGTATATAATTAATACATCTTATTAATATGTTTTATTCGTGGAGTTAGAAAAAAATAGGAATAACCTGTAAGTCACATGTGATATACAGTAAGTAAATGTCCATTATTACCAAAATATTATTTATTACGAAATTTACATAAAAATATGTACATTAGCATTAAAGAATTTTTAAAAAAATCTTTGGGTATTAAAAAATTTCTATTTCATATAAAAGATTATTATTAAATATTTTCGTAGGTTTGGATCATAAAATTACTTTTCTTACATTATAGAATGTAAATATAAATTGTAATATATTGCTATCACTGTAACCAATCGTTGTAATCTCTAATATCAACAGGGGGAATAGGTGGTGGTTCATTTTGGAGAACTGATATCTGTAAAAAAAGAATTGTTTCATTATATATGTAAGCTGTAAAATATATGAAATAAAACATATGTAAAGTACATTACATGAGTTTTAGAAGAGTCTGTAACCTCAGTTTGTTCTAATGGCTTGCTTGAAGAATTACTTGAATGAGAAGTTTCTACCTCTGCATTGTCAATTCTTACATTATCACTTTCTGTCGTTTTTGCAGAAACTGATTCTGATTCTCTATTATTCTTTTCATGATCAGTAGACAAAACTTGTAGTGTTGTATTCTAAAATCATTTTTACATCACAAAATAATAAATAAATAATGAAATATAAATAGCTTACCTTTATTGTATTTGCTATTACTGTTTTTATATAATTTGTAGAATATGATTCATCTACAAATTTATCTAATAAAGTATGGTAAATCCTATTCATTATATGTTTAATTTCCTTATGTTTATCACTCTGAAAGACATAATTATCAATAACAATGTGTACAAAGAAATTAGAATTAAATTGTAGTAGATTAAAGGGAACAAAAAATATTACTTCTTTTGTTTCCGCAGAACTTATAGCTTCAGATAGTTTGAGCACTTTATTCTCTAATGCAAATGTTTGTTTTTCATGTCTGCTATTAACTTCCTTACTTTCTTCTAATTCCTTTTTTGCATTTAAAAGTGCAATATTTGCATCACTCAGTGATGTTTCCAATTCTTTAATGCTTTTAGATAAGGTTTTATTAGTTAGAGTTAAAGATTCATTTTGATCTTCAAGGTTCCTAATATAATCTGTATTAACAATTATACATTAATACATACATTAAAATGTTTTTAGCTACAATTAGTATAGAACATATAAAATTAGTATTACCTTTCGATTCTTTTAATTCTGTTTCTAATGCACTCACTCTATCTTTAATCTCATTCAATTGTGTAAAATTATCAGTAGCTATATTATTGGTATTTGTTCGTAATTGTTCGTTGTTTTCTTCAGTTTGAGATGCAGTTGTAGTCAGTAACATTTTCAAAGGAGCCAAATCTGCTCTGTCTTTTACAGGAGATGTAGCATTTTGAAGTTCAAGGACATGAAACTGTATATAATACATAATAGTATTGTTTTAAATGATATATGATTTTCTCAGTATGTAACTACCTTATCAAGTAATTTCTGCACATTATCACCTATTTTAGACATTCCCATCCTGAGCTCTGCATTTGTCATTCTAGTTTCTGATAACAACATGTTTAAACCTGGATCAATCATTGTTGATACGGTCGGAGTTACAATTTGCGGTTGTAACGAATACAGTTGACCATCCACAGTGACGAAATTTGGCTATAGTGTACATTTTAACAAATAATAAATTTCAAAGATAATTACAGTGAAACCTATATTTATCGTTTTTGAAAGGACTTACTGAATTATTCAAAACATATGGGCAAATAATTATTTTCGGAACGTAAGTCGAGATTTCACTGTCAATACACAATACATTTTTTAATGTATTTAAATTTATTTACCTGCATTTGTGTAGGAGACCACTGAGGTGTGAGTGTGGATGTAACAAATGATTTACAAGCAGCATTTGTTAGAGATGTATCACTTTTAGGTTTCAACACTTTGTGTGCATTTTTTGATATTTCTTCTATAGGTTCTTGTGTAAAACGTTTCTTCTGATGTTCTCCGTCCGATAATTCTGTCTATAATACAGATAATTATATATTCTTGAACTTTCTTGAATTCTATGAAGAAAATTTACCTTCCTTTGGTGAATTGTTTTGCGTGGCATATCATCCTACATGTATACAAAATTCATTATTCTTTTTAATGAAATCATAACATAATATCTTGTTTATTTGCATTAATACCTCTGTATCTTCAGAATCGGTAGTAGTAGATGTAGGAATTTTTGGTACAAACATTGACTGTCCCATTTTTGCCATACGTGATATTATAGAGGCTTTACCACTTGCAACTTTATGTGAGTTAGTAGATTCCTGTTGTTTTTGTATGTCTATTATTTCTATTTCTAATATAATATCCTTATCTTTAGGAAAGCCAGGTCCTAAACTGATCTATAAAACAATTATATTTAATATTTTTATGCCTATGTTACATCATTAAACATGTTAAGATTGCATATAAACCTGTTTACTAGGAGGCAAAAATAGAATTCTTTTTAGTCCTTTACTGCTTCCTAACAGTGTTTTTTCCCAATTGTCATCTGTAGATATTTCTACCATCATTGTTTGAGATGTAATAATATTACTTTTAAAGGGTTGTATTATTTCTGTGCTGATAAAATATTTTATAGATACATTGTCTCCTTCTTCAGCAATTACATCTTTATTAATCGGTGATAGGTCTTGATAAAGAACATTTTCTATTTTCCCATTTTTTGAAAAATACCGAGCTAATGCTATTTCTCTTGCAAATTCAATGCAAACATCACTGCTTTCAAATAAAATTGACCAATTTTCCTTATTACTGTCATAATAACTTGAATAGCTGTTTGGTTGTATTACATATAAGAAATCCTGTGTCACTGTAACTGTTGATATGTGTTCTTGTTTGCTTTTGTATAAAATAATTTGATAAACTTTTGTTGCTGCATTTCCTGTAAGGGCCATACCCATTTTACCAATTGATACGTAGATCCCATTTTGTCTGAAAACAGTATTAATCTTTATATGCAAATAAGAACAATTTAAAATAATAAGTCAAGTAGTGAAACTTACAACTTAAATGCATGTATAGCTTTAGCTATAATGACTTCTGGTTTATTTTGTACAGTTTGAGTTATAGTACGAGATATATTTGGTTTCTTAGAAACTTGCTGTTTTGATGAAGAACCATCTAATGTTTTAACTTGCATTCCAAAAATAGCAGCTAAATTGGATCTAAAACAGTATTTATAAATTTAAATCAGTGTTTGTCTTGAAATTATTTTAACTAAAACAGAACCATAAAATTGATAAGCAATTTTATAAACAAAAAATATTGTTTTTTACATTAGAAATACAGGAATTATACAGTACATATACAAGTTTTATGTTAGCAATATAACCTCTATATTATTTTAATAAACTTTTGTGTTTATTACTTATGATTGAAATGAATGTAGAACATTTTTTGCCATTAATAATCCTATAAATACTAAAAATTAATAATTTATTAAAAAGCAAATATACCCTGCTGATGGTAAAAAGTCAGGTTCGTCATCTTCTCGTAATATTTTATCAAGATCCGGCAATTGGTTTCCTGAATTCATAATTATGGATTAAATGTTTGCAACAAAAGGATTCAATTGACAGTAAAACAACAAGGAAAGCATCAGCCAATGCTGCTTGAATATAGCAAATGATATCAGTGACTAGAATGTAGTAAATGATAACACTAAAGCAATAAAATTACCAATAGATGGCGCAGGAATTTTTTAAGTTTGTAAGACTCTATATGCAAATATTTATTATATACGTGCATATGTAATATGTATTATTATGTAATGTTGCCTAAAATATAATTTAAATGTAAATACTTTCTTAAAACATGCTTACTATAATCGCTTAGTTTTACAACATATATATAACATATATATTTCAATTAACATATAGTATATATAAGACATTTACATAGTTTTACATACTGACGCTAAAGCTATTAAACATCGACTATAAATTATAAATAAAAATTATATACAAAAAAATTATTTCCTTCTTTTTAATTCCGTGTTAGTAAATTTCACTACACTACTGAAATAAAAGATAGAGATGCTCTGAACGAATTTGTTTTACTTTTCATTGTTTATAAAAAGCATTCTTTCATTTATTCAAATGTGTTTAGAATATAAATTAAAATATCTGATGTTTATTATAACTGCAATAACAGTTAAATGTAATTAATATCAACTGATTTATTTATTATGACTATTTATAATTGTACACTTTATTGCTACACAATTATTTAGCTGGTTCAAAGGTATAATGAACTCCTTTTCTTGGATATTGTTTTTCCATCTAAAACAGGAAATTGATATTTCAATTATAGCATATAAAAATTACAGAAAGAAAATGGAATACTTACTCTTGGAAAGGTTGTGTGTGAAGCAAACTTGTATGCAAGGTAAAATACACCTAATGTAGCTATAAAGATAAGAGCTCCTGTATTATCACTAACCAATTGTCTCACACCATAATCATAGCGATCTTCGCCCATCATATCTTGTTCTGGATGTATCTATAATAATATTTAATATAAAAGTATTGAACAACATTATATAATATTGAAATAAATGAAATCCGCAACAATATTAAATACCCACAGGATCTCCATAATTTCTTCTTATAACAGGATAATCCCAAGGGTAATAAGGATCTCTAGCTACAACACCTATCCATGGTAACTGTGGATAATCTCCATGGTATCTATGATCATTGGGATATGGTTCATATTCATATGGATGTAATCCATATTTTTCTGCAGATTTACGTCTCTGTTCTTCCGTTTCAGGATAATCATCTGGCATATGCTTCCTAAGTCCAATAGCTAAAACAGCAAGAAAATATTTAATAAATCTGTTACATTGTTTAATCTTGCTTTAATTGAATTTGTTTAATTTATGTGCTAATTGTATTCATTTCAAATAGACCCAAATCTTAAATATGAAAGAGAATAAAGCAATAGTTTTTGCATTATAAAATATAAGGAATTATTACAATAACGTTTGAATACAAGTAATAAGTTTACATTAAATTAAGTAAAGATTATATTTTTTATCTTGAATTACATTTGTTTGCATCGATATTCATCTACATCCATTATATCTTCAATATATCAACATGTCATTTATGCTTCTGACAAGTATGTCTTTGATATCAACATGTCATATATTGTGACAGGGTTATTGTAATAACAAAATCATATTTAATTACAATTATGTAATAAATAATTTAACCTCTCAGAGTATAATGACAAATATCATATAAAGAACATTCCTATAAAAATAAATTACTTACGTTTATAAAACTCTAAAAATATTTGAAAATCCTTATTGCCTCTGGTAATCTGAATAAGAGGAACATTGTTCCTAAGTAAATTATTTGATAATATTCCGATTTTTCTTACGACAGCCATGTTTGAAAATCATTACATTGGAACTCCGTGAAATACAACCATAGAGTTCACCCCTACTCTTTGCTAAGGGTTTCTGTCGTATATGCCGCCAACTAGCTGTAGAAGATCGAAACTATTGAAAGTACAGTTTCGAAAACGTGTAATTCACCCTGTTCGCTGGAGAGATGGCGCTACCTGATTCATCTACGTTTAACGCACGATTCTCGGAAGTTCGAATAGTGCATTTAGCGAGCATGTTCTGTAGTCCAAAGCATTTTGGTAAAAGAAAATGTGGAATAAATAAAATTATAATTTAACCGTAAATCGTAGCTATTAGCTTGATATCATTTTCTAAAGTTCATTTTGCGAAAAATATTTAGAAAATGATATCGATTACCAGGTCACACCACGTGGAAGTTGCTACGACAGTGGCCCACCCTAATCATTCAAATCTCAATCATTCTCCAATTGCAACCTCATTTATCAAAAGGATAAATGAGTTCTGACTCTACTTAGCTCATAGGCTCGCATGTACAAGTTCTTTACCGCAATCCAGCAAAGAACTTGTATCACACACACACGTATACACTAACTTAATACTAATTGCACTCATTCATACTACAATATTTTACGCAACTTAAGATTAACTTAAAATTAGCGCATCCTTTTTTTTTGTAAAGTTCTGGATCACCTATGCTGTAACAGGGGGAAATAATATGTAAAAGGATTAATAAATGCAAGATTAGAATATGCAAAAGATATAAATGAAATTAAGAGAAATATACATCAATTAACTTAAAAATGAAGTTTATTCGCAAGAATAAACTAATGTTTTAAAAGTAAAAATCTATAATAAATAAAAGTAAAAATAAATAAATAAAATTTGTAATTTGTAAAAAGTTGAAAATTTGTAATAAAGATGAGTGCAATTTAGAACAAGAAGCACTAAAAAAAGTTTTTCGCCATAAATTGTGAGGAAAAACTTACACCCGAGCCCATCCTTCCTCCTACAAGCTCGGAATAAATGTAAAACTAATACACTCAACAGGACTTACCAAAAATTAAATGCTGAAACATACAAAAATTTATTAACATAGAAATTTCAGAACAGAGAACAATGTAAGAAGTATGATTTGATAACTACTATGAAATCGGAGGGTCATTCGACTTCTATGTAGTTTTAAAAATTGATAAGAAAAAAATGTACAAGAACACCCTGACCGGATCTAATAAATGAAATAAACAGTTTGTACGAATTTTGCACGATTGTACAGTCGTGGTCACTATGTTCGCTCAAAAATATAAAATACAACCAGTTCCCGTGTCGCTTCGGACCGTTCGTCCTACGACGTGATGGGAACCGAAGGAACCGTAAAGCATGCGACTCACCGATCGCTGACTTGCATCACTGCGATCGTTTTACCGGTAAGGCATCTGAGACTGCACGTCTGGAAGGCATTGCATCATAGAGTTTGATTGACTAATTGATTGGTTGGCTGTTTGGTTGATTAGCTGCTTTCGTCAGATTTGGATGTGGCGGTTTAGCAGTTGACCTTCTGTAATCATAAAAGAATCACAACGGTTAATTAACTGTGTTTATTGATTTGCATTTTGATAACATACACATTTTTTGACTTCTACTTGTGCAAACATGTAATAAGCTTTCAATTTTGAGGTTTACAAATATACAAAGGCATGCAGAATTAGGTACATCACAGAAGTAGGTTATAAATTTGCAAACGTTTGTATCACAACATAAAATATTGTAAAATATTTGAAAGTGTGTGTCAGAGCTTGAGTAATTATTTTGTAGAATATGGTAGAACGTTTGCAAAAATATAACGGAACACATAGGTAATTACATTGTAAAACACATTAAAACACCAGTAACAGTTTATCAAAATACTTAAATAACCATTGCATAAAGTACACTAACACGCCGGTAAATGCATGCCAAAACATTTAAATAACCGTTCCATAAAGTATACTAAAGCACTAGTGACAGTTTACCAAAACACTTAAATAACCGTCCCATAAAACACACTAAAACACTAGTAAATATATGCCAAAATACTTAAATAACAACTCCACAAAATACAATAAATCACCAAAAAAGTATTAAAACAGTTAAATAACCACACCAGAAACCACACTAATGTATCCATATATGTATGCACAAACACAAATTAAAACACACTATGTGTAAATCACATAGGTACATAAGGAACCACCCCGTAAAACGCATTAATACGCCCCCGTATATGCACTAAAAAACTTGATAAAACATACGAGACACTTGTACTAATACACTATGTAACACAGGGATGAATACACGATCAGTTAACTAACACTTTGACTCATACCGGTACAAGTTGTCACGGTCGATCCGAACACTTCGGCAGCGTGAACAATACTGAACACCGGTGACACTTATCAAGGTGAGAGTGATAGGCGAATTGCGAACCAATCAGGTGTTACGTCAATGCACCAATACCAGGCACCTTAAATAATGCTAAACACCTATGACTTGCCAAGTTATCAATGATAGGCGATCCGTGGACCAATCAGCTGTCACGTAATCCACCAATACCGTGCAATGACGTCATCCATACCTGTATTTTTAATATCGACATATTTTATTTAAATTTTTTAATTTTGATTTGTTTATTTAACAAATTATTATTGTAACTATTAAAATTTATCATTTTTATTAACTTTCATACGTGCATTGGCTATAAGATTTTGTTTTATTACGTTTTTATATGATATCAAAAGATAATTATAAATTACATATTCTTTCCAATTTTTCAAATGTTCTTTTCCAACTTTCACCCGTTTCGCTGACACATTTTTTTATCTATACGTAAACGTGTTCAACATAATGTAATCGTGTTTTAAATCAGTTCCAATCGATATAGCAGTTGTGGAATTCTTCCTTACCTAAGGTGTAATTTTGGTACAAAATCAACTGCGTTGGTAACTTAGTAAATTTAACCGTTCTTCAAGAAACATATCAAATTTTTTAAATAAGCTCCTTTTTAAGAAAGAGAATATCTGTAAAAACGATTTTTAGTGACACGAAAAAATTTGTTTACTATTTTTCTGTCATTTCCTATCTTATCGACAATTATGAAAATGATGTAGCGAATTAAACAAAAAGATAAGTTTTTTATATTTTTATTTTATATGCACATATACATATAATTCGTGTAGTTTTATTAAATACTGTTAATTTACATACTGTTAGCATGAAAATGTTGCTTGCAATATGTTCAATGAATCAGAAGGTGCAGATTACCTGTTCAGCACAATTCGCATACTATGTCTTGTCGATAATATAGGAATTAACATTGGAATGGTAAAAATTTCGAGTTACTCAAAACCGTTCTCACAGATATTTCCTTTTGCAAAAGGGAGTTTATTTATAAAATTTGGTCGATATCGGAGTATGACGGTTTTCCGAAGTTTCAGCCAATAATAATATACATATACATAGCAAGAATTGTTGATTTTACATAAAAGCAATTTTCTGTTTCATTAATTTCAGCGAACACCATAAAATGACGCTAGCAGTGCTGTTTCTAAACTGCATATTGATACGAAATTATGAACTGTAAAAAACAAAGTATTTTCAGATCATTAAATAAATTATTTTTTAATAAAAGAAATTCTATTTTAAAATACCGAATTTCGTTATTTTAACACAAATCTACACGTGATTATTTGCATTGTTTGAAGACTCTCGTACATGGTCATAAAATTTTATAATTCAAATTACATTAAAACAAAAAGTGAAGAAATAACTAATTTATTGGAACAAATACTTACTATGTTTCTGCATACAATTTCGTAAACCTGAATATCTTCCTTTGTATAGAAAATAAACGATACCTTCTTCATGCTCCCATGGGTCAAAATATTAAACAAAAATTTTAATGTACAATTATATAAAAAAATGTTTGAGAATAACAAGATTATCCCATTTTAAATACAGCATTTACTAATATGTAAAAACTTAAAAATTATTTTCTACTGTGCTGTATAAAATTAAATAGATAATAAACAAATAAATCTATCTGCTTAGTATATACATCACTATTAATTGATACATTTGTATTGAACTAACAATAAATTAGTGTTATTTAAAAAAAAAATATTTATAAGTTATAAAGACGTTCGGTTTAATACAAAAATCAACATAAAGTTACTATTATTATTCATAATAACAAAAAATGAAAGAAACTAAAAGGAATAAACATTTAATACTCTTTACAATTTGTATCAAGTTTTAAATGTTGCACTTTTTAATTAGTAACTGCCAGAAAATTCTGAGAGGAAAAGTACGACACAAAATGTCAAATAATTTGAATTTACAATTGACAAAAACCTCACACAGGATTGAAATCATCAATTTTAATTAGCCCATTTTATGAATTTAACATGAACATTATTATCAAGTGTCTGAGCGGTTGTCTTAAATATGTAATATTTACATAAATATTCAGTATTATATTATAAAGAATTAAAAGTACATGGGTCCCATACTCCAAATAAACGCAAAGTTACATCTATAACAGTATCTCATAATTCTGTAATAACAATAAGTATTAAATAAGATACTAGAACTTACTTATCATTATAAGATAATCTCAAATAATTGTAGACCCGTCAATCTTAAAACTTTTATAAAAATTTTATAAAAGTATATAAGTATACGTAAGATTCAACAGCTCAGGCTGTTCCCATGTTATATTCATAAAATAAAATTAGATTAAATTGTCGCACATATTGCAATGGGCCATCTGAGTGAAATATTTGTATCTTCATCCTTCTTTCTATTATATGGGGTTCACTAATATTTTTCTAAAGTTCACAACGCAAGGGTTTCGATGAAAGCTCAATTCACGTATTACGTGTATGTATATATATATGTATATCACAAATGATGACAACACTTTATTGTTACTCTAATTTAACGTGTCAGTATCATTTCGCGAAGGGCAGGTAGAAAAAGCGAAAAAAGTTGACTAAAGCAAGTGCGACGAAATTTACGAAAAGCAGCTACGACATTACTTTTATTACGTCATCCTACGTATAAACACCGAACAATCATAATCCGTTCGGTACGCGTGTTTTTTTTTTCGTTTCCACTGCTCAATTACAATTATATATTTGTGTGTGTCTATATATACATATACATATATACACAATTAAGTGTATACGTAGATATATACATAATTGTGTATATATACATATTATGTTTTGTGTATGTATTCGTGTATGTATATGTTCATATATATTTATACGAATTATAAATATATATATGCGTGTGTATGCGTGTCCGTGTATACGTATATTAAGCTTCTCTCCCTCTCTCTCTCTCACTTTCTCTCTCTCTCGCTCTCTCTCTCGCTCTCTCTATTATAAATGTAAAATACTGACATGCGTGTACTGCGGAGTCGTGACTTAAATCGTACGCATTGCTCGTCCACAGAAAAACTTGCGAGTGCCGTGCAACCCTCGCGAGCGAAATCGAGGAGCACGTCGGTCATTTGAGAAAGAAGGAAAGCCTGGTTCTGCTTCGCGCGATCTCGCCACGCTCCGATTCCAAAGTACCTTTTTCTTTTGTACAAGAGTGCTATAATAATTCTGTCGGGAGAAGAAAACAAAGAACGGAACAGACGGAGGAACGACTTTGCCCAAACGGATGAATTTCCTTAAATTTTAAACCCGGCCAACAACACACACACACAGGGAGTTCCCCAAAAGAACAGAACGCCCAAGTATCGTGATTGCTACAAGGTTTTATTATTAATGAATTGAAAAGAAGAAAAAAAATGGCAAATAACGATGCACGAACGATGACGAAACACACAGGTAATACAGCATAACGATGTCACACGGCTCCAATGAGAAGTTCGTTTTTATTTGTTCATCAAAATAATTTAGTACCACATCGAGTCGAATGGTCTCTGGCTCTGTTGGGGAAGTTGGGCAGAGGGAAAAGTGACGCATATTAATAGACGAAGAAGAAAAATGGTTAGGAAAAATTGGCCTTAATTAAGCAATTATTACACGAGATCTTGTCGAAATATGCCTTGCGTAAATGTGTGTACCGACCAATCGTTCTTTTGCGGCTTGATTCTATTATTCCCTTTTTTCTGGTTTTCTTGTCTACGTCTGCACTACCGGCTAATAGTAGTTTAGAGCTAAATATACAACTAGTACCTCACATGTCTCAGGACCCCACGCAACTAATTATGCGCCCTTCAAATACTTCCGTACGAATGCACATTAGTATATATTTTTTTGCGTTTTCACAAATCCGCGCGCTTCACTCGGCCGTCCCTCGTTCTTCTAGTATTATCGTTAATAATGCACGTTGTTTGGACGCCATGCACTGTCGAAGTCCTACTTCTCTTCGTTTTTATTTTTTCATCGGTTCTATCTATTCTGATCAGTAGTTTCTTCTGGGTTGCGTTCGTCTCTGACTGATCTCGTTAGATGTTCGCTTGTTCGACATTTTAGGGAACGATTCGAATGGTTCTTCGACGTTAATAGTACACACATACACTGACATACGCAGCATGTAACTTGAAATATAGCTTAAACGTTTCAAACGGACGCTCCTCGATTCTCACTCTAATGCCCTGTTTCTTTATACTGTCGTAGAGCGCCAATCTGCCCGCCCGTTTGCCACGTTCGTTTGCTTTACATCGTGTTTTACTTTGTACCAGGAACATGCTACGCACTCGATCAATGTTGAATAAATTATTGACGACGCTCAATACATGATAATTGCTAACATATCGAATTTTCCTCTCTTACGTATGTGTGTATACGAGTAGATACGCGCGTCCGTGTCATACGTATCGGTGTCATTTTCCGATTTTACATTGTCAAGAACGTTCAAAGAGAGGTCAGCGTAGCAAACGAGAATGAGTGACCGTGACATTCCGGAGATACGGTACAGTCGAAATTCTCTGGTCACCGTCGGCGGTTCGAGGAGGAGGACGACACATTTGAATGCACTGCGTTCATTCGATTCATTCCATTACGCGTTTCGCTGCGAAACATTTTGGATGTATAGTTAACCGTTTCTAAAAAGCAAGTGTTCTTGCGACACAATTTTGAGATGCTCGAAACAATTTTTTTTCCTTTATATCTACCGCCGACAAAATTATGGCAATGTCCTCCTCGCGAGAAAGAGCTAACCTCAACCGACTCTCCTCGAATCGTGCAGTTCGTTACCGTAAAACGTATATGTAATATTAATAATTACTAATTGTATTTTATTATAAATTAATTAAAGAGCTCTTAATCGTACGTGTTTATGTGTGTATAATAATATTAATATTAATAATAGTAGTATGTACGATAACATTTTTGTAGCATCTTACTCCCTCGGCCGTTTCCATCGAATTCGACGCGCATCGTTCGCCTTTTTTCACAATCTCTCTTTCTCGACGAAGGTTCAAAGAAACCCTGATGTTTTGGTGACTAGCGGCACTCCCAGATCTTCACCGTTTGATCAACACTACCGGTGACCACATAAGGATGGCTTTTGTGAAAATCTGCAAGAGTAAACTTACTTTAATACTAATTATCAACAAATATAACAGAAACTTAGAGACAGTAATCAGTCCTGTTGGGAATTTTCAGATTAAATTGCATGTACAGGGTGCTCTAAAAATAACTGAAGAAGTCTTAAAGGAGATATAACTAAGACAACAATATTACAATAAGTGTAATATTAGATAATAATTAAGATGATATTAATATGTTCCATTCCACCTAATATATCTTTATAAATTATAATCTATCTATGAGGCAGAATGATACAATCTTTAAAGAAATATTAATAACCTTTGTCATTAATTGTTCTATACAAAACTGAAAAATTTTGTAAAACTAGAATAAATTCTTAACTGCCAAAAGTTACAAAGTTTGGAAGCAAATGTGTCGATATATCCTAACTCTTCATTGATTTTGAGGCAACCTGTATCTGTTTAACTGATTTTCCAATTGTACTTACCGACGGAGGTGCAAAAATGAACGTGCGCCTCGAGGGTTTTCATTGCTCGTTTATTGCGTGTGTCCCAGACTCGCAGGGTCTTATCGTCAGACGCACTGACGATAAACTTGCCACCAGGGTGGAAGACGATGCCACGTACCCAATTATCGTGTCCTAATAAACTAAAGAGACAAACGCCGGCACCGACATCCCAAACGCGGATTACCTTGTCCCGCGAACCAGATGCGAGGAAAGGTCCTTCATGGGCACCTTTATTGTCTGCCCCTGCTGCAGCGTTGATTGATGCTCTTGCACTATCCGGTGCCCATGTGATACACTCCACAACGTGATCGTGGTCTCTAAGTTCCACCTACAAATAAAGGTATTTTAGTACATTTCCCAACACTTACATACATTTATAATGTAAATAAATGGATAAGTAATAGTAGGCTGTACGAGTATTTAGAAAATCTAAACACTGGAATGTTTTATTCTACATTTATATAGTAAGTACCTTTGTTTCTTTTGTTGCTACGTGCCATACTCGTACTGTTTGATCGTTCGAGCAGCTAGCAATTAATTCTCCACAGGGGCTAACCCTGGCCATTCGTACCCATTCTCTGTGCCCTGTCAATGTTTTAACACAATAACCTGTCGCCACTTCCCATATTTTGATGGTTTTATCCCTAGAAGCGCTCACTACGAAATCCCCTTGTGGCACAAATGCGACAGAGCTCACACTGTGATCATGCCCGTGCATGGTTTTCACACAGGCGAAAGACTGGTGAAAGTCCCACAACTTAATAGACATATCTGCACTGCAAGAGACTAACAGTTTCCCGGAGACGTCAAATGAAACGTCCTGTACACTGTCAGTATGTCCTTTCAATGTTCTTTCAAATTCGCCGCTTTCGAAGTCCCATACCTGGATGACACGATCATGAATAAGAAAACCAGTTTCAACAAAAACTAGTAGAGTTGACTCTTAATAACAAACGGGGAAAGTTGAAAGTAACTGACTACTTTTTCAAAACCAGTGTGTGAAGTAGTGTATAGAATAAACTTTAAACTGGGAGCAGAAAGCAGTATTGACATTTAAATATTCATAAAAAAAACAATACTGCATCATTTAACATTCAACTATTAGTAATCTTAACTTTTTATATTCACTACGCATTTGTAATGTGATAATGCATCTAATGACAAACTCTCATGATTCCATAAGTTTATCAGAATAAACTGGTATTCCAATAGTAACAATGTAACTATACTGGCTTGCCAATAATGTCCAACTTTAAGGTTGTTTATCATTTTACCTTAATGGTGGCATCTTCACTGGCAGATACTATAAGACTAAACACTGGGTGGAAAATAACTCTGTTTATGGGAGCTCTGTGTCCAGTAAGGCTAAATTTTTCAGGTGGCCTTGGTATCCATTCAGATGGTGATCTCTTGCTACGTGTTGGCGCTCCTTCGATGAATTCTTTCTCTGCTTCTGAGAGTTTGGATTCTAATTCCATTACCTACAATATAAAAAATATATGTTAACACTGCAACTCTACCATACTATATTCTTTTTCCACTTACAGTAATGATGAATGTTTTGCCTCATATACATATACTTTGATATTGCAAATAAAGGTATTATTAGTCAGTACACTACAAATAGTTTTCAAAGTATTGAGGCGATTTAATTTTTTAAAGTTTGGAGCAAGCTATTAATCTCGTAAATGGAAGTTCAACTAATTTTAATAAATGTGATTAATAAATAAATTAATAAAAATTAAGAAAATATAATTATAGACTTTATTATAAATATGTTAATGAATATGTAAGATATTTACATACACCTTCCACATTTATCAAAATTAAGAAGATAACATGCTGTATCAATGTGGCAAGACAATATTTTTATCTGTATAAACACATAACTCTAAATTTGTTAATCCTCTTACCTTCTTCTGCAAGCGTATTACCGATGTCCATTTCTTCTCCAGAAGGCCTCCGTATTTTCTTTCCACTTCCCCAGGCATATCGGCTTCTTTCTTGAACGCCTCGAGTGCATCTTGATAGCCGTTAGTGCTGAGATAGTCCGCGATCGCCTTATTTCTGAAAGAATGACATAACTATACACTCAAACTTTTGGCAAGCAACTACCTACTTCGTTGTATATGACCTCGTAATTGAAAGGTTCGTTTAATCAACACGAATAATTCATCAATAATTGTCTTGCAGCAATCGACGACTCGAAGTGATTCGTCTTGCATCACCTTGATACTGTTACATTAATGCAGGCATTCCAAGTACCTACATTTTGTTACCATTCTTACAAATACTTGTTATATTTAAAATATGATAAATTTAAAGGTCTCTTTCGAGGTACTTATAATAACATCATAAAATAATACAATTTTTCAGGTTTACTAAACTGTTGTAAGAAAATGTAGCATCCAATGTAATTATATTAAATGCAAAACATTAACATATATCTCTCATAGATATACTATCGCTTTGAATATAAAACACTTCTAGGTTTAAGTCCAATTACCTAAAATCTATTTCACCCTACATTTAACATTACATACCAGTCATTTTTAATACAATTATTAAAAGTTTAATTTCATAGAACTTGATGGCCTCAATGAAGTTAAATGTACATTCTATATTCAACTATTCTAAATTTCAATCTATCACTGGTCTAGCTGGATTATTTTCCAGTAATAGATGAATTTTTATGTACATTCAAATCTATTGTTAACAATATAAACTGTGAAAAAATTGTAAAATAAAATATTGACGTTTTATAGAGATATAGTTTGCTAGTCTCATTTCACAGAACCTCGTTTTTCGAACTTTCTTCATCGCACCAACGTGTGAAACAAGTTGAGAATTTCTTTGCACTTCCTTGACTCTATTCTTTCTACAAGACAATGTTCTGCAAAACACTTAACACATTCTCTACACACAAATACATCAAGAAAGTATTGACACACCTATATCATTGTGATAATTGAGCTTAAAAATTTCCTATTATATGAAACACTTCCTGCGACATTTCAAACAGTTTAACAGTATGCAGTACTAAAGTTATCATGAAGCATACACACATTTCTCATGGCATTTATACTTTGCCGCAATGTTAATGACATACTTTTATTATATTATATGTATTATAATTATATAATATATTATAATATAATCATAACATTATTAAAACAACTGCAAATAATATTTGCTGATTGCGTTACTACAATCATTTTTCAGAATCATATTATTTGATACGATCAAAGAATCTAAGAATGATGTATACGCACCCAACAAGATATATTATCAAGAAATACACTTATAACAGGAATATCAAAATATTACATATAAACAAAGCACAAAAGCTATTCGTTAACTATATTACTACAACAATATCTTTAAAAATCTTAAGTTATGTTATTTGATGTAATTAGAGAATTGAGAAATGACATTTACACATTCTATAAGTTAGGATATTTGCTTTTGCTAAGAGTATTAGAAAAATACATACAAATATAATGCAAATACTGTTGGCTAAACAGATTACTACAATATCTCCAATAATCTTAGCAAATACATTGTTTGATATTATTAAAGGACCACAGAAGTACATATACATATAATACAAGGCTGGAAAATATATTCACTGGGAAGATTAAAACATTAAATTTAAAAGGAATACAAATGTCATTTACTCATCACATTTCTATAGAAATACCTTAACAAATTTGATTAATTACATTGTTTAGTGTAACTAAAGATTTAAAGAATGACGTGCATACACTCCATAAGAAGAAACTTGCTTTTACTAGGAATATCAGATTGTTATATCTAAAAGAAATGAAAATGCCATGGACTAAGGTACTAACGTTAACAGTAATAACTAACATTATTGTATTATCTTCAAAAATCCTGACGAACACATTATTTGATGCAATTGTAGAACCCAAGAATAGCATGTGCACAGCCTCCAACTCTGAAGACATGTTCTTGCTAGTAATATCAGAAAATTACATCTATAAGGAATGCAAATGTCATTGGCTGAATACATATTGTCTTTAGGTATCTATACGAGTATTTGATGTGATTAAGGAATTAAAGAATGACATTTGACCGAAAACAACCCACGGTATAGGCAGGTACAACGGAGGCCGCAGGTTGAATACGTGGGAAAAGAGATTGAAAGTCGGGCAGAATTATGCCGGGGTGAAAGGCCTGAAGTCGGTCGTTCGTCCCTGTTCACCTGCTTCCACATGATAGTAAGTACATAGCGAATTATCAGCGCGTGTTTCGTTCAAATGCCGGCAAACAAAGCGAATGAAGCCGGAAAGCGCGATCGATTCCTCCTTCGGCGATTCAAGACCTTTCACTTCACCGAACGGGACACAACAGAATAAATCAGATCCACGTCGAAAAACCACTATGCTCCTCGTTCCCGATACCAGCCTGCACGTTTCGCTAATTATTCAAGTGTTTTGGGCTTGGGCATCGATATTAATCTTCCATGGAGAAAGTTCGGAACATGCGGCACCAATCCTCAGACAATATCCTGATCCAATTGCTGTCCTGGATATTTTTGGAGGGCCAGAAATTGCTGTGCAGTGGCATCTTCATGTTATTTTATTCCTTGTGTGAATTTCAAGGCTCGCTACGGTTGATCGTCTTTTATGCGAAGATGATCCCCTTTCCATCTTGTCTCGGATCTTCTTTTTCCATTTACCTTAGCACACCTGTCAGCGGGTATCACGTACACGAGATATAAGGTTTCTCATCGCCGTCAGAAATGCACCTCGTTGGTCTGTTACACTTGGAGTCATCGGCAGAATTTCCTTGAAGACTGTTTCAAATGAATTAACGTTGGGAAAATATCTTTTATATACATTTTATCTTCTATCTTCAGATAAGAAACTTAGAGTTTCTTTTGAATTAATCAAATTTACATAGGGAAATGTTATCAGGTTTATATAGGCTGTTTCAGTATTGATACGAGTGAAAAGAAAGTGATCTACAAAAACAAATAAAGAATGTAGATTCTTTTTCACTTGCAACTTTCATTTATCATTTTTTTTTAAATTCTACGATTGAGAGAATATTTGTTTATGACAAAAAAATGATAATTTAAATTTGTTAACATGAAAAAATTAGCTGTTACAAATTAATTACACATTGTACAATTACAATGTTCTTGTAACATTAATTATAATGGTATGATATTGTTAGTTATGTACATGTTATTATACCAACAACATTATGTAGAATTGCTAGTTAGCAATACATTAATAACTAATTTAATAACAAATTTTCTGGTAAATAATTTTGAAAATTTTCAAATATAATTTTTTCAAAAATAAATTTTAATTTATATTTTCACTTTGTTTACAGTACAGTCAGTGACTAAAACACCCTATATAAAATATTATGTTTTCTTCCAGCACAATAAATTAAAGTTTGAATTTTAATAATGATAATAATAATTTAAGTTTCTTTAACAAATAAAGGTTCTCAAACTAGTCTTTGTTATTATAAAAATAATATTTAATTGTAGAATGATATTTTTTATAACGCATTGTTTTCTATTTACACTTGAAACTTATAATACAATTATCACATTTAAGGAAAAAGTTTCAGCAGATAATCGGCACTGTTTATATCATTAATTGGTCATTAACGCTTAACGGGGCATGTATGAGTGCGCAAGATATGCGAATTAATTTCACTGCTATGAAACCGCTTGGCAAGTGTTAATTGCAATTCTAATTGCAATCCCGTAAACGTATGAATAACCGCCAGATGCGCAGCTTTTAGAAAGTGATTCTTGTTTCGATCAACGAGAGTTTTCCACTTGAACGAACTCAATACTCTTGTAAACAATTCTCTTTCTTTGGTCAAGATACAAAAAGAAAAGAGCAATAATAAAGCAGCGTAACAGTTAACTGCTTCCCCGTTAAAACGGCGTAAAATGAAAATTTTTCTGTTTCGATATTTAATGCATATGGACTTAACACCCTTTGCAAGGTGAGTCATAATATTAGATAATGTATGGCAATTATATACCTGGTGTCTCAAAACATGAGCAAATAAATGGTTGAGACATCAATCATTTTATAACATCAGATAATAAATAACTTATGCAATTAGATTTCATTCTTCCATTTTGATGGAGTTTTCATGATTTCATCTTCTTCACGCTTTTACTGACAATATTTTATGAGAATATGGACTTTATCAGATGGTAACTCCAATTGTCTGCGAATAAAGTTTTAAGTTTTTTAAACGAAGAGTGAGGTAGCAGAATATAAAATTGAAAAAATTCGACTGAATTTTCACTTTTTAATTTATCCTTAAATTCGACAAAAGAATATTTTATAAATGGTCTATTTCACAAAGGAATTTAGGTTTCTTATGGTTACAGCAGGTTTTATGATCCTCCAATTACAGAATGTAATTTACCACAATAACCATTAAAGGGAATTTATCATTAGCAATGTCCTGATTGCACGTTCTTTATCCTTCATATAAACTTGTACCCTAAGGCGCATACTATGATTGGTATTTTAATACAGTTAAAAAGTCACTGAAGTATAAATACTAGTATCACACTAATAAAGGATCATAGTTAAACAGAAAAAAAGCAAAAGCTTAGCTTCAAAATTGCATGTTATCAAAAGATGTGATCAGTTGAGAAAGATAAAAAACAGGAAAAAATAATAGAATGCAGCTGATTTCATTGTGAAGTTCACTATGAAGTACACTATAATAATGGTACAGAATAAAGTGAACAGAGTAAAATTATGTAACTGATAAATGGCGAGATTGATCTGTTCACCTGCATTAATTCCTATAACACATTGCTTTAATCCTTAATTGCTACCGTCAAAAGGAAGCGTAAAGTATTCTGAGACTTTCCTTTTTAATTCCCCAACAAAGACTGCCATCAATGCATGTAATTAGTAAATTATAAGGCTCAAGCAAACTGACGGTTGCTGAGACAATAGCATCAGTTACCCGAGCGTATGGGGTTCCCAACCCCATTATATCAGGGGCTACAAAAAATATTGTAATAAGGTCTTCCTTTTCTCGTGAATATTTTATCAAACAGTTTATTTTTTTCGAATGCAGTGCATGTCAGTGCACTGAGGGGGTATAATTTTCCATTCCATCCCTTCAAACATTTGAAACCCTTACATGGTGGTTCGTATCGATCGTGTTGCATACCACTTTCACCCTCCCCTATTATTTTCCACTTTCTTACATCGTTAACGAAACAGAATGGGTGAAACGTTGGCAAACGCAGGGAGGAGCTCGATCGATTGCAAGGTCTCATTGCAGCCGGCCAATCTTTCTCAACTTTCATGCACACTCTTCAACAGTTAACAACCTTTTTCTGCCAGCTTCTTGGCTTCTCATTGCCTCGTTAAGAAACCTAGAGTCGCTTCTTTTAGCGACACTTGTATCATTTTGGAACCAAATCCATACGCTCCTGTGTTGCCTGAATTTATTACTGTAATTATTTGTTGGCATGAAAGTACACTTACTAATATTCTGGCTATATACATTTCAGTGTTTTGTTAAGTATACTAAAATTACAGTTCAGTGTTAATCTGATTAAACATCAATCAGAATTTAGTAGTTCATCAATCATAACTTTCTAGCTACCCTAACTTTCTAGTGTAACTTTACTGGAATATCAATTATAGTCTAAAGTTTTATTAACTACAATTTGATATTGTAACTATAGGTATCTTTTTAACCATAACTAAACATCAACGACAGTTTGATATTTTATAAATTACAAAAATGCCAGTTATAGTTTGTGATTTCATAACCTATAGTTTGATATAGAACTACATTTACAAGTTTATTTTGTTAGCTGTAATTTAGTGTTTCAATTGTTCTAAATTAGCAAATATAATATAACTTTTCGTACACTATGGTTAATTTATCATTAACAATAAGCTATCTTATAGGTGTTTCATTAAATATTTTTAACCGAATTTTTTAAACACGAAAGTTTTAAGTTCGTTTCAATAACGATCGATCAAAATGCAAACTTAAAATATCAAGATGGATTAATGAACGATTTTACAATGAAGATCGAATTTCACTTGATAGTTCTAAAAAAAGAAGCCTGGTAAGAGGAGCAGATACTCCAAGAGGCCACCTGTAATGATCAATGAAACCCTTTACTTTCCTCCGTTCATCATTTTTTCCTTCACCCCTTTGTTTCCAAACACGTTCCTGTACTTTAACTCTGTAACTTTAGTATGTATTCCTTATTGAAACTTCAATACAGAAATTCAGGAAACTTGAAAAGTAATTTGCCAAAATCTTTAAACAAATAGACATAGTGCGTATTGTAATAAGAAATATATATTTTATATAATTATAAAAATATTTGCATGTTACTTTCGGACACTTACAAATACAAGGTTGGTAATAAATTGAACCAAACAAATTTTGGAAAATTGTACAAATTTTTTAATTATATTATGTACAAATTCCTTTGACTTTATCTTAAAAACATTGTTAATTAAAAAGAAAAAAATTCCATATTAACCGTATATTTTTAAGGTCTACCAAAAATTTTATAGTACCTAAATATTTTTTTAGAAATGTATGGATTCAAATAAACCTTCATTTTGTCCAGTAACTTAATATTACAAAAATGGCTGAAGATAGTTATCAGCAAAGACTGAGACTATTGAAAACCAATACAAAATACAGAAATATTTTGGAGTTTGAATATTAAGACTACAAAATGAGAATGTAAACAAAACAGGTTTCAAGGGTTTTTAGGACATGAAACTGTTCTCCAAAATAAAATATAATACCTAGCAAATTTCTTTCCAAGGCTATTAAAAACGTAAATGTTCAACAGAATAAATATTATGTTTTCAGAACATTTTATTTAGTAGACTGTTTCAGTCTAATCTTAAATAATTAGAAAGAAGAAATACAGGTAATCCTCTTTTGCATAATAATGTGAAAGTACCAAAACAGTCCAGTTTGCACTTATGACCCTCTACTCCCTGAGAACCCAGAACAATCGACTATAAACTTCCAACTTCCCAGTGGCTTTGTGAACCTGGGGACTGTTCTACTTACTTCAGAAACACAAGAAGAGACTCAAAATTTAAAATACTAACTTCTTAACCCATCATTATACATATTGAAAGTTGATTGTCCCCACCAATTCTTGAAACTGGCTTTATGGAATAAGCCTCCGGCGTTATGTATAAAATAAACAAACGGATGATGCCGCAACGGATGATATTCGACGTTGTTTGTTATCGGATTTTTATTTGTACACAACATAAAAGAAATATCCGAGATTTCCTGGGATGGCTACCTTCTATTGCGTAACTCGCATTTTTGTGCAGAGGGAGACGGAAATTCTCGTGTCTCTCTACCTAAGGAAAATAGCGATAAAAGAAAAAGTCGCGCCATTAACAGATCTCACGCAAATTAGACGTAATGCGTAGTAATCTTGGAAACTCCTACGTATTCCTAGGCTAAATTCTCAAATTTAAACATTCAGGAATTTAGAAATTCTGCACTTTATAAATTTAGAGATTTTAGATTTAGAAATTTGAAAATCTATGGAAACTTTAAAACAAAAATTTTTCAATAATTAAACTATTTTTTGTACGCTATATCCTTTGAAAATAAAATGGACTCTTCACAAGGTTTTCATCTACAGTTAGCTTTAATAAATATTTATAATATGACAAGATTTATAATAAACTTATATCCACAATTCATTTTGTAATATGTAATACGTTGCATAACATTGTGCATTTGAAATAAAAGTTAATTGTTATTCCTGAAAATATTTCCTGAACGTACAACAAATTCAAAAAATTGTAATTACTTTAAACTTGCATGAAGTTAGAACATTTCATTAAAACTAATCTTTGAAATTATATACTTCAATTTTCAATATTTTATAAATCTGTAATCTGCAATCCAGATTACAATAAAAATTGCACAACTCATTTCAAATGAGTATAAATGACATACTATATCATAAAGCCTAAAAACCCACATTAGTAAAATGAACCTAGTTGCAGCTATTGCAAATATTTGTTAAAACTTGGATAAAATGCATACGAAATCCTGTAAAGAAACCCCGTTAAAGTGGTATTTGCTAACCTCATCCCGGCAACAATCGCGTTATTAAAAAGTAGGTTTAAAACCCGTAGTCCAAGTTTTAGATGAAAGATTGCGAAGTTCAAACATCCCAAAATTCAGCGACCAAGGCTAAAGTCTGAACGAGGAGCATACACGTTTGACCGGCTCCTCTCCTCCCTACAGTGTCTGGTGTCTGCATTTCCCTGTTTCCCCGTTTCTTCCTCCTTCGTCCGCTGGTTCGACGTGTTATCGATCCCGCTATTCGCGCGTGCTCAACAGACGCCCTCTCCTGCGGCTGGTTCCCCCCGCACGACACGCGTCGATCCACGACTGATTTGACGTCACCAGAATTAGTCAGCATCGATCGACACCGAAATCGATAATGTCCCGTTTTAGTATTAATACCGACAGGGGTTGTTACGAACCTTACCCCAACCCTCAACCGGAGAATCACAGATACGCAGCACGCATTTTTTTGTCAAGCTGACTTATTGATCTTCGCCGAAGCCCGGATGGAGGCGTTGATTACAACCAGGGTCACCGGTGACCATAACACCGTTGTATAATTAAAAAGAACAAGGTTCTTAATACCTTTACTGCTCTACTAATACCATGGTATGGAGAAAAACTGAAAGGTTATAAGTATTAAACGATAGTGGAACATGCCAGGCTTCTCTAGGGAAAATGGCGACGCAGAAGAAGGCATAGAGGACTGTGGTGCATGACTTAAGAAAATGATGATATAAGACCTTTTATGCAAACTAAAGGATATTACATATTTCCGTCTTTTCAAATTCACTGATTCTCAAATATCTCAATTTATTTCCAAGTTCTCAAGTTCCTAAGTTCCCAAATTTCCAAAAACTTGTAAATGTCTAAATATCTAAAGGGTAAGTTCTCAAACTTCCAAATCCTTAAAAGTTAAATTCCAAAATCTCCAAATCCTTCAAATTTGAATTCCAAAATCTCCAAATCCTTAAAAGCCAAATTCCAAAATCTCCAAATCCTTAAAAGTTAAATTCCAAAATCTCCAAATCCTTGAAATTTGAATTCCAAAATCTCTAAATCCTTAAAAGCCAAATTCCAACTTTTTCAACCCCCTAAGAGTACAATTTCAAAGTCCATAAATTTTTAAATTTCAAAATTATTGAGAGCCCCATATTCGTGTAAACTGCACGTAAACGTATTACACGATAATTCTAGAATATTACAACAAATTGTTTTCTTCCCGTACATTAGCATTTTCCTTAAAAAAAAGTGTAAAATGCTGTCGGTTATATTATACCTCGCGTCTAGTCGATTCGGTCGTGCAACCCGGAGTGCACGCAATATTAGGTGTATGCAAAGATAATGTCTCCACGTTTATTTCTTGCGTCAATGAATTTCATCAAATTTTCTACGTGTGCTATTTCTACAGAATGACGTATTTTAATCTATAAATACGTGTTACTGGCAAAAATATTTAAAATACACTTAAGGTGTATTTGTAGACGTTAAAAATTTCAGTACTAGAAGTAGTCAATATTTTATGAAATATTTCGCAATACTTTGTAATGAAATGTCTGAATGAATTTAGAGCATTTTACGGACCTAATACTTTTTTTATATAGAATATATCAGAGAATTGATTTATCTGGAAAGTGTATAGTTCCATTTAGAGAAATAAGTTCATGTTGAATTATTGAAGATTCCTATGCCTAGACAAGGCTTTTGTCCATAAATACCTCCACGAAGAACAGTAAGTTTTGCTTAAAACGTATTCGCTAGTAACTAATGAGTTGAGGGTTGCTTATACACCAAAATAGAATCTTTTATATTGTATACCTAACACTGAAATTATACCTTTTTCTCAAAAAAGTACAGAAATTAACCGTAGGTCACTGATGCATTTTTAGTCTCATATTGTAGGCGAAAATGAAATCTATCAATGTTATTAAACATTGTTGTAAAATTTCCTTTCCATCTTTTCTTAGTCATGTTGACATTATATTTTAATGTAAATGAAAATGTAAAGACTTTTATGTTTTATTACATTCAGAATGTATAGTGGACGGAAACAATATATTTTATGTAGAAGGCTCATAAAAAAATTGTTCAAATTAGTAACAGTTTACCACTTCAATTTTGCTGTTTGAACAGATTGAAATTTAGTACTCAGCATTCGAACATAAAATATACGCTGTGTATCCAATTTTGTTTGTTTCTGTTTCGAAAACAAAATATACATTTACTTCCCGAATTTCTGCGCAGTTTGTGAAAATTTCGATATTTCAGGCTTGAATAATGGAAGTATTTTTTAGTTAGGTACAGCTGTAATTAATGTACAGTGTTTGGTTTAATATTCTATTAATTTTTTATGTGACAATGACATTTCACTGATAAATATTTAATTATCATCTCGTCAAATATTTTTGTTCAAACATATTGCAAGATCAACCACATTAAAAGTTCTAAAATTACAATGACGGACAATTTAGAATCGTTTCACAATTTTGACAATAAACATAACTAACATTTGTGAACATCATTTTTTAAAACTAAGACATAATGTAAAATATCTGTAAATATTGTATGTTCACTGTTTTCCAAAAAATAGGTTTGAAGATGCCATACATTAAATAAATATCTGCTGCATTGTATTTATTATGTAATATTTATAACGAACTATAAACAATTATAAACGTTTGCGCAACTAGAATAATAGATTATGCAACCACAGCAGTGAATTATGAAACCAGAGTAATAGCCAAAAAAATTTGTAAAAAATAAAAATATTATTTTTAACAAGTTGAAAAAGTTAATACGATTTTTATGCAACAGATTTTTTATAAAAAGACAATTAGGAACTATTTAATTTTGCATTAAAAAATTGAAATTTCCACTTAAAAAATGGAAATTTGTGTAAGAACCATCAGACTTTTTTATTATAACTTTACCTTAAATTAATAATTTTCAAATAACGGTAATATTATGTTGTATGTTCTTGAAATGATAACGAAACTAAATTGAACTACTTACAGGTGGGAAGATCGATAACTATGCGAGGAGCAATGACAATGCAAGATATGAGATATAAAATAGACCAATATTTATAAATGGATATATTTAAATGCAACCTGATGCATACGCTCACGTGTTAAGTTATTGCCTTTTCCAAACTGATAACGATCCTAAGCATGCAACTCATATAATAATATTAAATATGTAAAAATTTTGTCATGGCTTTTTTCAATTAAATTTTGTTAATAAAGTTAAACAATATATGTAGTAAAAAAGAAAGAACACTATTAATAATAACGCCCAACGTCTTCAATTTTTAAATTACATATATGTATTTAATTAATTCAGTAGCCTTAAGTAGCTATGCTTGTAAATTATTAATCTAAGCTAAAGGTATGTTAGTATTATGTTACAGAATGTCCACCATGTATTACTTATAAATTTAATATGTAAAGAATTAGTTTTACAAAATGTTAATTAAATTTAGTTTTACAGAATCGTATTTATCGTTAAAAATGTAAAACAATCTTAAATAGTTGACCATTACTGCACTTTAACTTTGATAATTTTGTAGAGTCTATATGGTTAAAATTGTAGATAATACAATATTTAAATTTTTTAAATTTGAACTAGTTTGGTACTTTCTATTATTATTGCCGAGTACTAGGAAAGATCTGTTGTTATCTTTGTACTATAACTATTTGAATATACAAAATCTGACACGTGGTCATCCCATAGCAGTCAACATGTTAACTGTTTCCTAAATAATCCGAGCATGTGTTCTTTATAATAACACATTTTCTTGTATGGCTTGTTCAAATTGTTACTTTAGTGTATCGGTTCGCCAACGTTACAAACACTGCTGTTCCATTAACCTGCTTAACTGAGCTATTTCTTGATCGTAAATGAATATGTAATGAAAAATGAACGAATGCGAAGCAATATATCTTATCGGTAAAAGAATACATAGATTTTATTTTATAGCGTAACGTATTGAAATATTGGCTTGTAGAATTGAAATAATTGTATTTAAAAATTGAAAATCTTAAATAGGTACACTAACAGAGTATCTAATTAATTTTTTGATTTATTATTGAGTTAGCAATATAATTAACGCACGTCAGCGGTGGTATACTGACCCCTACAACAAAATATTAACAGAAATTTTACTAATATAAACATAATAATAATTTGAGATAACAGATTTAAAACAACTGAGTGAATGTGATAACATGAGCAATATAAATACATTGCTACAATTTTCATCATGTATTAGATGATTTATAGCTTGAAAAGTTTCCATGTTACAAAAATGCATGCATGAAACAGTGAAAGTTCTTTCTCCTCTCCGCAATGTTACAATTACTAATGATTTTGTTACATTTTATTTGCTGCATTTAAGTAATTACCTACTGGAATTTGTAGTTGATTAATTTTAATTTCACAGTTTCTATTTATTTCCAACTAGCGTTACCATTGTAGTATTAAACTGTAATTTGCACAGAATTTTCTAGTACCGATTATCTACCACATTCCTAAACCCATCCCTAAACTCTATCGCTTAGAATCAAGGAAAAGGAAAGCTGGCTAGTACGCAATAGCTCCTTTTGTTCTCGCGTATTCGACTGAGATTAATGCGACCTTACTGAATAAAATTTCGTTGCGTTGCAATCCCTTTGATCCTTTCCTGTTCTCGCAAATAATTTCACGGTGATTCCAACAATTATGCACGCTGTACTTCTATATAAGAATTGATTTACGCTGAACTATTGACCTTATACGTCTTATTAAGAAAGCTTCAAGCCATCGTTCATATTATTGGAACCGAGAGATTTCTCTTGCGTTTTTTATAGCCGCTTCTGACAGAAAATCCTTTTATTTATGTGCAATGAATTGTCTACATCAACACAGAATGCGAATATGGATAAAATAATATATCATACTTTTTTGTGGAGAGGTATGTTGTTACCACAGATGCTATGAAATTCATAATTCATAAATCTGATAAAATTTGGTATTTAAATTTATTAAATATTCTGTGTCACCTTAGGGTTGGCATTTTTGACTGCCTATCATGTTCACTAAAATTAAGAAAGTATAATATTATATTTTAATTTTTATTCCTGCTTTAAAATTACCAATGTTTTCTGTTACATTACAAATTCCTCAATTTATGTATATTGCATGAACTTTAATAATATTATCCAATCCATCATGAGGATATAATACCTCAGTATTTTTATTTTTACTGTATAAAAACAATTCTTTTCTTCTATTTATTATCATCTCTAATAAAAAATTTATATACCATGTATATGCTTTTCAATTCAATAACAAACTGATAAATGCATTTTTTTCAGTGATTTCAGAGTTTAAAATAAATGCACATATTTTTCAAACAGGTAAACATCCTATAAAAAACCATAATAATTATCTGACAAAAACTCATGCAAAAGCTCAAAATAATACTTCAGCACATCATTGTTATTTTTAGTATATAAAAGAATTTCTGTCCGTTCTTTAATTCCACTCTTTATGACAAATCTATATGGCTATCTATTTTGCACAGTTTTCACTCCGGTAGCACAAAACAAATAAAACATTCTGGTATCTTTAATACACCAACATCAGATGATTTTCATACTTCTTTAGTATGTTGAGGCCATAGCTTAAGCAACCTTTTCCTTAAGCATAATCAACGGAAAATACTAGTTTCCGGGATATTCCCGATAAACTATTTTTGATTACTCTATTGTTTATATAAATACATCGTAACGTCTGAAAATTAATATATACAACGGGTGGACTTAAATTGCAAACTTACCTAATTTCAGTGATTTTGAATATTAGATTGCGTGACTAGCAATCTCATACCGGCCAGTATATTTTGCCCTAATCTAACTTAATCTACTAAGTACATCTTATTTTTTTATATTAAAAATAACTGAAATCAGGTAAATTTAGTTTCTAACCCGTTGTACATATTCGGCCGCTGTGATGTATATATTTATAAAAAGGGAGTAGCAGTAATTACAAGTTGATTCATACATCACCACAGACACATAGGTATACGCAGAATTAAATGTAATAGTAACAATATCTTGAAAGCTAAAATTTTCCGTCGATTATACGTAAAGGAAAGTTGCTTAAAATCATATTCGCAACAACACAATAAAACGAGAATTATCTCATGTTGGTATATTAGAAACTCGCCAAAATATTTTCATGAACGAGTCAATCAAGAACAAGCCGTTTTCCACTTCAGATATTTGTTTCCACGAATAATGTCATTGTTGTTTTGAAGTAAGACACCAAACGTCCACTACTAACTCAATGTATCAAAGAAAACATTTGATCCTTCTCTCTATTACCCACACTACAGGGAAGTAGTCCATTCTCACTCCATTCTCGCACTACGCCCCATTCTCGTCGTGCGATTATTGTAATCCACAGTTACTGTTTCCTTATTAATATGCATCGCACGTTACACTACATGCTCCGGCTGTAATCATCCGATAAAAATATCATGCAGTGTGCTGCTTCTTTGCAGCACGTGTTTCACAACTACCAATACAGCTAATCGTTCACCAATTTCAGTTCTGCGACTCTTCTAACTCTTAACCTGTGATCAGTCAAACATCTTAATAATATAGTTAGGTCAATTCTCGTAATAATAAATAACAATACTTTGTCCTCAAATTTTAGAGTTAGATTCCATATACATCAATTACCAAAAAAATACCTCATAATGCATTGATTCCAAGGATATCGTAAATCTTGTTATGTGATAACGCGATTTGCATATACTAATAAATTATTAATTCTCTGAATCAGATAATTTCGATGATGAGAAAATAAATTGCAGTTATATAATTACATTGACGTGAGCATAGTGGGGATGAGATACACGTTTAAGTTCTCCCACTACATTTCACTATACGTCGACTTTCAATTCGCATATGTTTTAAAAATAAAAATACTCAAAAGGAGAGTATGAGTCCAAACCAAAAGCTTTCAAAGATAGGTAAGAAATGGTATACAATGGAGTCTGGCTATATGGCCCTGGATGAAACTGTAACAACGGAAAGTGTAGTAAGGGCCATATAAACAAAACTCCTTTCACGCAGCATGTAATCGCCGCTGAAAATTAAAATTTTCTATACTCTAAGTCTGAAAATTGTAAATTTCAAATCATAAAAATTTGAAAATTTTCTAAATTTAAAAGTGCCTAAATTTCTATACTTGAAGATTGTAAAAATACTAAAGCAGAAAATTTCTGAATTCTAAATTTTTTAATTTCTCTGATGCTGATGAGGAAACACTATTAAAAGTCCGTCTGTAGGAGAACTCATCCGACGGGCCAAATAAAAGGGAGCCATATAGCGAGACTAAACTGTAATTATGAAAATAATTTATATTTTATTTTGTATGATATATGATTAGTGAATCGGCTGAAATTTCGAGGAGTTTTAAAACGCAAAAATTGTAAACTTACAACTCCTCCCTCTGACGTTGAGACAGCACCATTTTCATGATCCTCGCGTGTGTTTGCTGGCTGATACTCAATAGTTATTCAAATGAGCGCGACTAGATTCTTCTCCAGTCAGCTCCTGATTCCTTTAGTACCCAGCCATCGACATCTCCTGCCAAACAAAATTAAAAAATCTTTAATAACTTATTTATAATAGCAATGATCCACGTGTTGAAGTAGAAATTCTCAAAATGTACGCCACAGATAAATAGAGAATTGAATTAGAAGAGAAAGTAACACTATTTCTTTTCCATGTTTATTTCACACTAACTGCAAGTTGTATGCAAATTACAATATTGAATATTTTAAATTACGAAACGAATTGCACTTGAGAAACTTTCTTGCTCTTCATAAAACTTATGTTTTTCTATACCTTTATCTTATTAAAATTACAGGTGAACAATGAGTTATTAGTTAATAATCGTAAATAAACGTGTAATAAATTGAAATTAATTTATAGATATTTTACCATAAGCTTGAGTAACTGTTTACTTCAGATACTTTAATCGCTTGTTTAGTAGATATTTTTATTGAAAAAAGAGAAATGTCTGTGCGCGAAATTAAATTTGATGTTATTAACCACGATAATGTTATCAGTCGATTTATAAAAAAAAATAATTACGCAGAACATAACACCTTTTTTTAACCGAATATAAATGCGGAGAGAAGTAATATGAGAAAGTAATCTTACATTAAAAAACACATTATACTAATACAAAGTCATGAATTAATTTATACTTCTTTTTTTAAAGCATGAATGCTCTCGTTACAAATGAAAAGCAGTAATTAATTAGCAAATTTTTTTAGATACAAGTATTCTTAATACAGAATATTGCAACTTTTTATTAAATAGTATACAAACACAATTACTTCTATCTATAATATAAGATGTTTAGTATAGAGATACTATACAAAGTTTATTTAACACAAAACAAGAAACAACGTAGTTTCTCACATTTCCATGACCTAGAGTTTTACCATTTAAAATGCTTCTAGCGAAATAATTTCTTATCCAATAAAAAGCGGGAAACATACGAGCATGAAAGGAAATTCAAACGAATGTGTGAGAGCGGTTTGTCCTGAAATCCTTAATCGGAACAATAACATGTTCCCTGAACTGAAAGCAATGCCATGATTTGTTTTACTTTCCATCGATGAAAAAACAACACGAATGAAGACGTCGTCAGTTTCGTTTCACTAAAACGTTGCTTTAGAACGAATTAAGATTAAAAACAATAGTGTAAAAAAACAAAACGTAATGCAGAATAAACATTTTTATTTTAATTAACAGGGCGTAAAATATTTGCACATTTTAATATTTACAAATTTAAATACTGAATATCTGCATATACTTTAATACTTTAGTTGTAAAAGTATACATAAATACATATACGTTCCGAGAAAGGAGCTATGTATTTATTTAAGACATGTATACGTAAGCCTTAGTAAGCTTAGCTCATTGTGACATTTTATTAGACTGTCATATTATCAAATATGCTATTACTAGTTTGATAAGATTTCTTTGCCCTTAAACCTAAAACGAACGTTATCACGTTGTTCGCTTAAAAAAATTTAATCATTAGAAAAACACTGATTGTAATAAATCGAGAGTTTCGACTGGTAATAAATCGAAAGAAAACTTATATAAGAAAGAAATTGTAAATGTTTCTTATCTCGTCATCGCTCCAAATGAAATGTTATACAAAACGGGACTACTTTTTTGAAGCGGTGATGCAATGCTAAGAGCAATACCAACAAACCTTAAACACACTGTAGCTGATGCAAATGGGTTAAACAAACATGTTTCTGTAAAATATCAGCGATTGTATAGTGGCGAACACCGAAAGCTTCTCTAAAAGGAAAAATGGTGACTTCGAGAAGCGAGGATTAACTATTCATTCACTTTAGGATATTAAATTTAAAATTAAAAAATTTGGGATTTTGAGAAATTTAATAATTTGAAAATTTGAAAAATGCGGAATTGAACATTGTTGAGTTCACACATTTAATCTTCTAAAAGGAACAAAAAATAGTGAGATGTTCCTCCCCTACATTTATCCTTAGACAAAAGAACTCTACGTTTCACCCAAATATATAACTTTTATATCTACCCGTATAAATATTTTATAATCTTCATTAATCTCGCTAAATACATCGAAAAATTACACATATTACTTACATTTCAAATATCTATTCGCTTCATTCAAGTATAAAGAATGTTCAAGGACCAAAATATTGATTACATTTCTTAACCTATTCAACAACTCCTCTCCTCTCGGTGCATCCGTGAAATGACATAACATTTGGCAAAACACGCGGGTTTCCGTCAAATAAATGAGATCGTGATTGGTCAACAATATTTGAACAGTGGCCCGAAAGCTCCACGCTGATTGGTGAATGCCAGTCGAAATCAGCCAATTAGAATCATCGAATAGCGGGCGGCCATCTTTCCCCGGTAATATTTAAGTCTAATCAATAACCAAAAGATCTAAGGAAAATGACTTCTCAGTCATCTTCACAAGGAAAGGATGACGTTTTTAACAAAATATTGGAAGAGGAAGGACCTTGACAATCGCAAAAGCGTGCTGCGTCGTCGCGACGCTTTATGATGATGCTTAGCGGCGCGATGCGCCGTAATCGATAAACCGGCTGTCCGCCCACCCTCGTTGCTGTGTACGTTTCACCTTGCAATGCGTTCAAATATTCATGACAGACTCCTTTAATCCTCTACCTCTAATCATATTAATGAACACAATCAAAGTATATTAAACTTTCTTCAAAATCTTTCTTTTCCAACAAACTTTAATCATAACTTCTGATTGACAACACTTAATGTAGATGCACACTCCTTCAATAAACCGTATGTTTCAAGTATTGATGCTTTGATGATTTTTAATTATTTTTTATAAAGACACTATTTTTTTCAAAGAAATTTCGTAATGATTATAAAGCAAGAAGAAAAGTAAAATAATCTCCAACAATGACATTAAAACTACTCCGCTATTGCTTTCTAATTCACAAATAAAAATCCTATTTCTATATGTTATTCATCACCAATGAGTTTTTGCAGCGACCATTTCCGGGATCGTCTGTACAGGTGAGCGACTCTTGGCCTTCTCGACCTCACGCACCGCGATCTACCTGTGGCTTCGCTTTTCTCAACTAATCTCTTTACATACAAACACGAGAAGTTACTTGAGATCATTGGCAGCTCCAACAGCATTGAACATATCAAGATCAACATGTTTCACGCGTTCAAATAGGATGAAATGACTCATTTGGCAACGATGCTAGTTTTCGCGAAAAAAGATGAGAAATTTACAACCATTAAAAACAAAAAGAGAATTAAATATTGATTACATCCGCGTCGAACATTATTAGAAATTCAATTCGCTGACAGATTCGACAGCTGATCGCTGACTCAACTGCAACTCGCGCTAACGCCTGTCAAAAGGTGCAAAGAAATCAACTCTCAATGTTCACACTCTGACAGATAAGATAATTCTCAAAATCTAAAAACAACAAAATTCGGTACAAAGGTTTAAGTTCGGTGGCTTGGTAGTTGCGGCAAAGCGATCGTACTACCGCACCACGCAAACGGTCATTCGCGAAAAAATCAATTCAAAGTGACGTGCAACATGTACGTTGAATATCTATGAAACACGGTTGGACGATTGACCAAGAACCATCGATCGATATCTTAATGAGTGTTTAATCGAGTGCGTGATATCAAGTAGTGTCATGTTGGTCAGAAAGCATTGCTATAAGATTATCGAGTGAACGCGGAACAACCGTTTGTTGTAAATCGTGCACGGCCATTTTGCTAGAACCTGTCACGTCTGGTTGCTATAGATTTTACGATCGAACCGACTTATTCGCTCATAAATATACCGTAGAAATCAATTTCGCAAATTGGATATTTAATACTCACTCTTTTTGTCAGATTAGTAGCAACCAAGATTCTTCGAGATCGGAAAAAATCACGAGAAAACCGGACGAACACAACCACTGAAGGACTACTCGAGATAACTTCTGCGATAGAACTGTCTCACAAGGTGGCGCCTGCGAAAGTCTTCCTTCTTTGCGCATGTGCCAAATATCGATGCCACTATTCTTCCTAGCTGCTTGAGAGACCTACGTTTCAGCCACCTTACTAGGAAATTTCTTGATTCTAGTTACATCTTTTTAAAATGAAACTAGGGAATCTTTAAAAAATATAATATTATTTCACTGAAATTCAATTATTGATATTATAAGTAATTATATTAAAATTAAGATAAATAGGTACTTAGAATATATTATTGATATTCTATTTATTTTATCTAAGATATGATCTCTCGAATTACAAATTTTGATATTGTAATTGGCTCCGACAAGCTCCGTTACCATGAGAACGCGCAAGCGTTCTTACGACAATTATGTCGCTGACGTATATACTCGGTGATGTTTTCGAAATTTGAAGTTTCAAGTTTATATATTTCATCCGCCAACATCAAGGATAAACCTTTTTTTTACAGTAGTTTACAATCAAAGAAACTCTATGTTGCACTATAATATATATTACAATTTCTATAATTTATTTACATTATTTTTTATTCTCGCTATTTATATATTATCGATCACCATGTAAGCAGAATAACAATATAGCAACATCTAGTGGGAGCCAGCTGATATCAGTGGAGTGACGTGAGCACAGCGAATGTGCGCAGAAGAGATCCGACCTTAGTTGAAATACAGATAGTTACACAAAATATTATTGTACAACTTTCCAAACATTTTCGCACGTTCCTTGCTTTAAAGAGAATAAGATAACACAAAATCTGCATAAGCATTTTCTTGTTATCAAAGGAATGTTTTCATAAGAAGAAAAATTTGTATACGTTTTGTATATTTGTGTTAAATATTTTTTAATACATTTTAGCTAAAATTTATAAATGAAATATATAAATTTGATACATCTTCGAACCGGCAATGTAACCTATTTGCAATTATTTGTCTGTTATTTCAAATTCTACAAGATATAAGAATTATCCTTTAAGGATAAAAAGAATTTATATTTTGATGGCTTTTTCACAATCCAACTCAAGAGGTAATATACAATTATATTATTTTGTTTAATTTATAATAAAGTTGTTTCTTGAACTGATTATAGAAGTACAAAACAGAAAAATCTTGGAAGAATTGCAGTTGAAGAAACAGATGCTTTTAAAGCAAGGTGTAGTTCCAACATTAAATACGTCCTTAGCCGTTACATCAACAGGTTCTTCTAATTTGGTAAATATATATTTCATACTTTATTATTATTATATAAATTGCAAATTAAGTTATTATATGTTTGTTTTTCACATATTTCTATGCATTAGCCTCCTACACAACCTTCTGATGGTGTTGCAATGAGCGCATCGCAAAGAGCTGCTTTACATAATGCACATGCAGCTTCATCAGGATATTTTGTGACACAAGATTCTTCTTTTGGCAATCTTATTTTACCAGTTCTTCCTAGATTTGATACTAAATGAGAGATTATAAATGATAAGTGATTCTGTATAATATATATGTAAATAAGTATAATCAAATAATTTTGAATAAGAATTAGATATCTTTTTAAAGTATATCTTTAATAAAACTACAGAACAATATCAACTGATGATTAATTAAGTTAAGAAAATGGCTAATATCTCACTTCGTAAATTAGAAGAATATTTGCAACAATTGGATGGATTTGAGAAGCCAAAAATATTACTTGAACAATATTCTACTAGTGCTCACATTGCATCGTGCATGTTATACTGTGCTCAATCACAATTTGATGATATAGAAGGGCGTACAATAGCTGATTTAGGTTGTGGATGTGGTGTTCTATCCTTTGGAGCACAGATGCTTGGTGCCGGTCATGTAATTGGCTTTGAAATAGATTCTGATGCACTTGAAATTCATTCTAGAAATTGCAATGAAATAGAACTATTTGTAGAAGCTGTACAGTGTGATGTACTTCAATATTTACCAGGTATATATAAATACAATGTAGATAACAAACATATAAAATTTATTTATTAAAATTAATTCAGATTTTTACAATATATTACAGGAAGGTTTGAAAACTATTTTGATACGGTAATTATGAATCCACCCTTTGGAACAAAGCATAATGCAGGTATAGACATGAAATTTTTGGATATTGCTATTAAATTAGCATCAAGTACTGTATATTCTTTACATAAAACGAGTACACGTAATTATGTTCTTCAAAAAGCTGCACAATTTGGAGTCAAAAGTAAAGTTATTGCTGAATTGAAATATGATTTACCAAAAGCATATAAGTTTCATAAAAAAACCTCAATGGATGTTGAAGTAGATTTTATACGGTTTGAATTAAATCAATGAAATATTTTCATGAAATTAATCGTAGTGTAATTATTCAAACTTTAAGCCTTGGGCCAATGGCATATCATCTCCGTAATTGATAGTTACAGTTGAACGTCGCATGTAATATTTCCATGCATCACTTCCACTTTCGCGACCCAAGCCTGAGGCTTTTTCTCCTCCAAATGCACCACCTATTTCAGCACCGCTAGTTCCAACGTTAACATTCACTAATCCACAGTCAGAGCCATGAGGACCAATCCACTGCAAAACAATATTTTTAATAATATTAACTGAACATAATAACATAATTAGACAGTTGTATCATATATTACCTTGAATACACTTCCTAGATTTTTAGTAAATAGGGCGCTACTTAGCCCTTGTGGCACACCATTATTGACTGCAATAGCCTCTTCCAAAGAATTGACTGTAAAAACGTATACAATTGGTGCAAAGGTTTCTTTCTGAACTATTTCAGCATTAGGTGACAGGCCCGTAATAATCGTTGGTTCAACGTAAAAACCAGGTCTATTTATTTGCTTTCCACCAAATTCAACTTTTCCTCCGCTTTGTACGGCGATTTCTATTGTTTTCTGTTAAAAGAAAATATATGTGAACATTATATACTTTTTATATTTGATATTCAAGCTGTGGTTTAGCTTTTTTTCAATATACTAATTTTCAACTATATTAATATTATATAAATTCATATAATGATAGTACCTTATATTCATCTATTGTGCGTTGACTATGCACTGGTCCATACAAAGTATTTTCATCCAAAGGATCTCCTATCCTCTTCAAGGCATTCTGATATGCTACCTTTAATTTTCCTATGAAATTTACATATTATAATATTTTTATTATTATTATGCGCTATTTTATATATTAAATTTAGGTAATGTTTAAATTAAAGTTCAGTCTTTTACCTACGAATTCATCCTTTATTTTACTGTGAAGAATTAATCTTCTGGTAGCTGTGCACCTTTGTCCAACTGTTCCCAGAGAAGAAAACGTTGCTGCCCTAACTGCCATATCTATATCTGCATCCTCAGCAACTATTGAAAAAAATAGGGTGTATTTATAACATCCATAATATTTAGAATATCAATGTTAAATACCTATTCATAATGTCAAATAGGATTTTAATTTACCTAACGTTGCATTGTTTCCTCCTAACTCTAACAAGAATTTTCCAAATCTTTCTTGGACCTGAAGAGCCACTTTCTTTCCAACAGCAGTACTTCCAGTGAATGAAACAAGAGGTACACTAAAAGTAAGATGTATTCATGTAATATGAGTTTTAAACGTATATAAATATTTTTAGTTTACCGTGTATTAGTGACGAGAGCTTCACCAACATCTGCACCACCTGATATTAAAGTCGCGACCGCACCTGGTATACCATTTCGTTCTAACACATTTGCTAACAGTTTTGTTGTTGCAATAGATATTAAAGGAGTAGTAAGCGCTCCTTTCCAAACCATTGTATTTCCACAAACCATTGCGATTGCACTGTTCCAGCCATAAACCTAAAATAATATTATCTATTTTATTCAAAAAACTTGGCACTCAAATTATTTGATTTTTTTATCACTTAAAATAACACCTACGGCGGCGGGGAAATTGTATGCAGAAATAACGCCCACAACTCCAAGAGGATTCCATTTTTCTAAAAGTTCATGATTGGTTCTTTCGGATGGAATTACTTTGCCGGGTAACATTCGAGATAAACCAACAGCATAATCACAAATATCGATGTATTCTTGAATTTCTCCAATACCTTCTGGCAATATTTTTCCTGCAAAATTGTGCGGTTAAAAGTAAAGCGAACAGATGAAAGAAAATTTCATAAATGTATCAATTTTACCTGTTTCTAAAGATACTAATTGTCCTAATGGTTTTAAATTTTCTCGAAGTTCATTTCCTATTTGTCGTACTATTTCACCCCTCGCTGGCATTGACAAAGATGCCCATTGAGGCCAGGCTTTGCGTGCTTCTGCAACAGCATTATTCACTTCTTGGGGAGATGATGTTCGGACTTTTGCTATTACTTTACCAGTTGCTGGTGCAACTGATTCGACGACCTATCACAATAGTATTAAGACTAAATTATCCATACTAACATTACTATTATAGTATACATATATAGTTTACTAATTATAGTAAACTATTATAGTATACATATATTAGACTTTGACTGGTTCAATTAATATGAATAATAAACAAATTTCAAATTCATTATTTATCATCATAAATGTGTAGTACACAATTTTATAGGAATAAGAATTTATTTGTAATAAATCATAATTTGTCAGTTAAAATGAATTTGAAATTTCATACAATTAATGCTTATGTAGTCATTGATATCAAGGATGTTTATGCAGTATATTTCATCTGGTATACCATCTTTATCTTCCTTAATTATTTTCTTATTTGTAAATGTATCAAAAGAACTCCTAAATTATCGTATTTCACGAGTTAGTGAAAGCTAATTTACAAAGATAAAGGTCAACATATGATTACACTTTCCAGCATTCTACAAAAACTGCTAATTTCTTGAATGGAATTGGATTTTTTGTAAATTGATAGTTTGTGAGATACTTAAAATTAAAAAATGAGAAATTAAACAGACATTTAAAATATCTCAAATCCTTAAAAAAATATAATAATCTGATCAAGAAACAAAGATCATTACGAAATCTTGAAAAGACGGACTTTGAGATATATTCATTTTTTTACATATATCAAAAAACTGATATATGTATTTTTTGTATTCTGCATAAACTTTTGGAACATTCTATATAAAATAGTATCAAAACAAAATTTAAAAGTAATTTACAGTCACTGCAAAATGTAAAATTTAATATTAAGACAAGTTTAACTTTTTTATATAGATATATTCTTTTTAACATTTTGCATAACAAAGTTTGAAGGTCAATGCTACCTAAGCAGTGATTTGTCAGTTACTTTAAATTTTGTCATCAAATCACTGTTGGATAAAATAAAATATCTTACCAACTATAGATTTTTCAAATATTTTACCTTGATACTTTTACATATAAAATATTTCAAAACGCTATTTTAAGTTTAAGCTTCCTTACAAAGTACAGTAACTTTCTTTCAAACATTTTACATATCTTTACAAGTAATAATAACATAATAATATGAAGCGAAATATTTTACATAATTATGATTAAATGAAAGTAAATGTACCTGGCCTGAACCTCCCCATCGTCCGTCATAAAGACCTGGATTTTCTGTCGTAAGACCTAATTGCTTCAAAAATCCATACTTCGGATCAGTCACTAAGTTTCTTGCCAACTTTGGCTGAGAAGTAGAAACAGTATTTTTCAGCAAGACGGAAAGCATCGTTAATTGTTTGCCAATTGCTAGTCAGTCTACTACTAATGCATTGAACCCTCGTGGCACTATTTAAAAACCACCGGGGGTTATCAAAATAACTCTGCGCTTATCGAGAAAAAGAAGAAGGGACATGATAAGCACAATAAACAACCAACGTATGATTGCAAAAATCTTGATACGCTTGTAAATGATGACAGTAGCTTTGCAACAGTACAATAACACTGTTAGCAATAGTTTAGTACTATTGGACGAGTACATCTCCAAATGTTCCCTAAGAGCAGAATTAAGTTACTACGAAGGTATTTTTATCACAGAAATGATCATTAAATAGAAGCATACAAAAGATATATTTTTAATACACTGTTACACTAGTTTTTAATACCAAAAATGATATGCAAGACACCTGATAAGTACATTACAAAAAATAATCCTTTGAATGCTTCTGATACAAAATCTACATAATTTTTTATTACAAGGTATAAAAATATTATTAAAAAGTTTGAAGCAGAAAGAAAAAAATTGGAAATTACTTAATCAATTGATCAGCGTTTCTCTCTGTCAAAATTCCAATAAAATTACAATTGAAAATCATATCAAGACCTTGGCAATGCCCTAATGCATTCAAAAATTAAAATGACTTTCAATTATATGTGTTTTGGAGCAATTATAATGGAAGTTATTTAAAAGATCTGAAAAATAGATTGAATTAGGAAATATATATACATGTAATAAGTAAGATAAAAAAACGCGTTTTATTATGTAACAATAATGCCTCATCACAGTGCGATACGGCAGTGATTTATACAACATAAACTTAAAAAAATTGTCGTCTTTTTTACATTTGTGATTCAAAATTTCATCTCTTTCAAAATAGAAAGAGAAATTCATTGCAAATGCTATTTTTTTCTTTAACATTTTCTGTTCGAACTGTATTATACAGTTTTTTTCACTTCATGCGTAAATTGAAATAAGATTATTTCAACCGGGTCGACAAAATTGATAACATCGTAGGTCAGAAATAAGTCGAAGAACTGACCTCGTCAAGGTTGGTTGATCCTGTTAAGGTATCATAAATTTTATAAGAGATTGTGAATGTGTAATATTAAAATTTCTGAAATGCCAACCCACCGTAGATTTATCAAAGTTTCCTAATAGAGTAGCTTTCTGCATGTCGTCCACACTTTCGCAACTTGCTAAAAATGTTGGCAAGAAATGTCCAAAGAACCATGCTATATTAACTGAAGCTAAACTATGTATAGCGGTTGCAATTTCATCTGCTAATAAATTATGGGACCTAAAAACAAATTTCATTAGAATGTTTCCTCGGTTAAACTGACAGATTATATTTTATAATATTTGAAACTAACTGTTGAAATAGAACCGTAAATAATGCCATTAAAAATCTCTCGAGCAAGTGAGCTTTGAATATAGCTCGTTGATAAAGTCTCCATTGTATATTTAACTGTTCAAGACTTTGTAAACTTTGACGAAATATATTAACATCAGGCTGGAGGAGAGCTTGGCCAAACGCTTCTAAAATTGCAACTAACTCTTCTTTATGTTCAACTGATTCTTCTTCATCGGGATGACCAAGAGTAAGTAATACAGAAGTATTATAAAAGTATTGCCATCTATGCATGAGTATGCTAATAACAAATAATTACATTAATTAATATTTTGCTAATAATTAAAATATATCGCAAAATATTAGACAATTCTCCTATTACCTGTGGAAAAGCTTTAATAAAACAAGTGTAGTATCTGGATATGAACTGAGATCATTTCCAATAACAGGCCACACTTGTCCCAAACATAAATTAGTCACTGAAGGAACAAATGCTTTAAATGCACTGCTAGTTGCTGATACGACTAATATTAAAATTTCCAATAACTGATCTAGAGCAGGTCCAGCAGGTATATTTTCTCTACGAACATTACAAATGATTTTATTAGCTCCCTTTGTTGAAATAAAATTCTGTAATAATAATTTAAAAAGTATATCCACCTTGTATAAATGTGCAACAGTCCCTGAACCGCGTTTTGAGTAAATTCAGGACCTAATTGTTGTTGTAATACTAAAAATACTGAATGTAGAAAACTAAGCAACATTTCACAAATAATTTGACACTTTATCATATATGGCAACAATTCTAATATTCGATTTATCGTTGGCCCCAAACATGAGTGTAACATTTTTTTTATCGTCGTAGATGACGCAGAACAGTCATTTAGTAGCTGAGTTAATGGTACTACTGTCATTGAAATTGTAGATTTTGTAGGTGCGGGTTGTCCTTCTGAACCGAGAGGTGCAGACAAAGTTGATATCATGGTAACTATTTAAATAAAAATCATAAAATGTTAATTACTATTCTATATACATATAAATTATTATATCTTATTTAACATATTTGCATACCTAATAATCTTTCTCTAATGATTCCATCTCCATGTGGTAGAACAATAGCATTCACCAATGCTCTTCGCAGTACCTTTATTGTATCAGGTTTCAAAAATGGATATGTTACCATGGAAATCAAGTTTCTGAATGTAGGTTCATCCCATAATACAGGTTTTAGAATAGCAGTAATACTTTGAAAAAGATGAGTCGCGGAATGAGTTAAACTTGCCGGTGGAGGATTATCACAGAATGTTGTATAATCTAATGCTGAAATGCACGAATCAATGCATTGTTGACAAAGTGATTCTTTTGCTTTTTCTGGTCTGTTAGCTATCCAATGGCACCAAGCTTGAAGTGATGCTAACAACTGTGAATGACTGATCAGAAAAATATAGCAGAAATATAAAATTCATTCCATTGTAATAATGTATATTAAAAACATTGTAATACCAACAGTTGATTTATCTCATAAACATTACTTACACTTCTATGAGATCTATCACAATTGCAGCTGGTTGTAATGATGCTTTATATAACTGATTGGACTTCGCAAATTTACATGCATCCAATGTTTGAGACACTACTTCTTCAGCTAATGATTGATCAATACTTTGATTATCTCCTGTTATTATAAAAACCATATTTTTAAAAGTCACACTTCGATATTATTATTTTCGTTATTGTAAAGTAAACGTACCCAAGAAAAGTGAATATAATCGAGCCAATGCTTGAGTAGTAGAAGCTAAATCTCGTAAATGTGCATGTACATTTGAAGCTTCTGACTCATTCAATAAAATTACTTGATTATTCGCAATAACAGTGCCTAGTTCTCCAAACATTATCAAACCTTCTCTCCAAGAACGATACTGAAATATTCAGAGTAATTAGTAAGTCAAAATTAAATTAAATAAGTTTATAATTATATGTAATTTTACCAGTAATGTGAAAACCGGGATTGGGGAAATATCTGCTACTTTTGCCAAACATTCTATATTACATCTTAAAAAATGCTGCCATTCTGTTTCTTCCTATAACAAAGTATTTGTATGAAGGTAAAAAAGGGGGGAAAAATCGCCTTTTAAAAATTTACTTACATTTTCATCCAAACTTTCCGTATCGAGGTCTTTCAATATACGTGTATTAAGTTTAAAACTCATCTTTTGCAACACTCTCTCAGCAACAGCTAGTGCTACTGGAGAGTATCGAGATTGTGTACTTTCTAAAAGAGTGGTCCAAACATCTAAGCATCTTAAGTATCCGTTTACTGTTGAGCATTGTTGAAAAGTATGATGGCACAAGACTTCTAATAACGTATTCACTGGAAATTTAGGACATGATTCAATTCTCTTTAGATGATTTGTTACAAATAATTGTAAGAATTCTGTAAGCTTCTCCATATAACTAGAAATATAATATGTTTCGTTTATAAATATTAATTTTTAACATGGAAATTATACAAAAATAAGTAAAAAAATAAATACCTTTCATTGACAGAATCCAAACGTTCCAAAAGCTGAAATAATGTAACTCCATTCTGAAATATCTCCACCAATAATCTGTCAGTTACATCAGGAGAACACAATGGTCTATATAAAAGTTCATTTATTGTGGTAACAGCTTGCACAGCCATTTCTACTTGTTTTCCATTCTGCCAACAAAACTTATAATTAGCTTTAATACTTGTTAGTTACATTACAATATTTTGTAATATTCGAGATAAAACCTTACCATTGCATCGTGATACCTGGCACAGGTAAAAATGGCATCCAATAAGTTAGTAGAGATATGTTCAGATAATTCAATCCAACTAAATAAATGAGCTAATACATCCAATGTAGCTATGCACACTTCGCTAGTTCCTGTAGATAATCCTTCCACATCTAAAATGGCTCTCGCGGGTGCTACATTTTGACCGCTGGTAGGCGATGGAGGTGGTGTGACTGTTCCAGAACGACTTTGCAATTTTGTTGCTTCTCTTAAAAGTACTGAAATAATGTTTTGTTAACAAATAAAAGATATATCAGAGTGTTACTTCATTTTAGAATATAAAATTTTGTCTTAAACAAAACTAAATCTTTACAAAAGATAACATTACTTGTAAGAGTTTCCAAAGTTAAAGGTACTTGAGCACTAAGAAACCTAAGCAACTCGTTCTTTCTTTGTATCGGTAAATCTTCTCTTGGAGTTGCTAATTCCTCTGAAGCTGTTCTCAGATATATGAGGCCCAACAGTCTTGTATGTTTATGACTCAGTAACTGTTTCATACAGGAAAAATATAAAATTTTAAATGAGAAATAATTTATAAAAAAATTTTATTTGAAAGCAGCACATTTACAAACCTGTAAAATATTTAAGTAAAAATCTGGATAAAAATGTGGCCAGTCGTGCCTTGCAATATCCACAACTAATTTGACTACCTTATTTCTTACAAAAGGAGCTACACCTCTTTCTAATGACAAGGTATATAAAGTAGATCTTGTGAGTGCCCTGTCTTCCCATGGAAGAATTGGCCATCGCCTTCCAATTGTAATCTATAATAATATTTATACTGCCAATAATATATTATTATATATTTAAACTTACTTTTCCTTATAAATAATTTAATAATATTGGAAACATTAATACGTACCTCTAAAGTGGATAAAGCAAACATGCTAACATGATGATTATTAGTAGACGATAAAAAATGTAAGCAAGGTCTCCAGGAATCAATTTGTCCTGCAAATTCCTGAAAGCTCTGTTCAATGGTACGTTTTCGTTCATTAGTTGTTTGTGGTGAAAAGAATTCTGTCATGAGATGCTCCAAATTCTGCAGAGCAGCTGCATCATTGTCCTATAAATTTAATATTTATTTTAAAAACATTTATATTTACGATTTTATTATATGGTTTAGAAAAAAAGATCAATATATTGCACTAATATTATACAAAATACTACACATTATTTTGTATGCATTTGATTTATATTATTTTACCATTTGTGATTTATATGTATTCTTTGCAAGTAAGTTTAATTTTGAAATGGTACTCTCTAAAGTAATATTTAAAATTAAAATTTAAATTGCAAATAAATTAAACCTAATACACAATATATGAACTACAAAACATTAAACCATTAAATTTTGGTTCAATAAAAGTTTTCTTCAAAACCATTGTAAACATCAAGTAGAAAGAACAAAAAATATATACCATTACATGATAATACAATGTTTTGAATTGCAAACATAAAAAGTATAATTATTATTGTTACCTACCATGATAGCTATAGTCACAGAACGTTGTTACTAATAAATGCAATATATAAATGTACAAAGCTAACAAGGTTAGGCTTTTAGTTGTCAAACGTCATGTTTGAAGCAATAAAGCAATAAATGCTTGATATCTTGACTCTTTCATACACACAAAATGTATACAATTCATGTAAACACATATACGTGAATATTTACCATTATCTTGTAACTAGAAATGTAGCCAACCATCAAAAGGAATGACCAAACTATAGTCACACATTACTATAGATTTACTATTGCACCGCGATAAATAAAATATCAAGTTATATTTATTTACTATCCTCCATTTTTTTTTATATCTTTCATTATTTATAATTATTTGTAGTTTTAAATGTGAGATTATTTTATAATATTTTAATAACATTTAATATTATATTACCTTTACTTTGAACTTTTTCAATTATAATTTTCATGCTTTGTACTCTTTCTAATAGATGAATTATTAAATTGTTTTTCGAAAGAAAGTAGATAAAACGTTTGTTTAATATAATTAATCAAATTAAAAATAAATAGAAACGTAAATATTCATCAAGACAAGCAACATTTAACTAATACTTACATATTATACATATTAAAATTCATTGTTGATATCTGTAATAATAAGGTAAAAGAATTTCAATATAAAGTTTACATTTGATATTTTTAAGTTCAAATTAAAATAAACAAAAATTATTATAAAATTATTTATTATTATATACATTATTTAATTTTGCCAAAGCCTTAAAACTTTATCTTTTCCACCAGATGCAACACGCAATCCATCTGGAGACCAATCCACAGCATAAACTTCATCTGCATGACCTGGTAAATCTTGACAGAGTTTCTTTGTTTTCATACACCATACTGAAACAAAATTAATAAAATTTACTTTTTATTTATATTATATACATGTTTATATTAATTTTGTAATAAGAAATTAAACAATTTTCGAATTTCATGTTATCAGCATTGTCATATTACACAGTTTATTTACCTTTCAAAGTGGAATCTGCGCTTCCACTAACAAGTAAACGAGAATCTGCACTCCATGCAACTGAATATACAGCTTGTACATGGCCTCTTAAAGAAGTTATATATTTCCCAGTATTCGATTCCCACAACTTTATAGATTTATCGAACGAAGCTGATGCAATCATGCGACCATTTGGAGAAAATTTTACATCATTAATTAGTTGTTGGTGACCAGTCATTCTTGCTACAATACAAACATATAATTTATGCAATATTTTTATTTTATAATAATAATTATATTTATACAATAATAAACAATACCAATAGGTTTCTTTTCTGTTTCTGGCTTCCAAAGAAATAATGTAAAATCATCAGAACCAGAAACAAGTATTTCTTGACCTATAGATTGATACTGTTTCTTTGCATACTCTACAACATCTTCATTTTGATCTTGACTTTTTCCTAGATGGAAAGGACCAGTCCTAAGTACATAATCTACATTTAATGCTAATGTATTCACCCAATGTGCATGACCTTGTAAAGTTCTACATAAAATTCCCTATAATAAAATAATTTTAATGAAATATTTAATAATATATTTATGATATATTTCAATTCAATGATATATTTATAAAACTTACATCTTCAGCTCTCCATACTTTAATAGTCCTATCTTGAGATGCAGAATAAATAAGTCCATTACCTCCCCACTTAACACATGTTACACTTTTTGTATGACCAGAAAGGGAACGAACTGTTTGTGCTCTGACTGTATCCCATATTCTTAAATCACCATCTTTTGAAGCGCTAACTAAGTATTGACATTTTGGATTTCTATGAAATGGTTCCCAAGATAAAGAAGTTACCCACATTTTATGTCCTAACATAGCTTTTCCTATATATTCATAAAAGTTAAGTGTAAACAAAATAAAATAAAAAAAATAAAATGTTAATAATATTTTCACAGGTAATAAAAATTGAATTAAACTTTACCTATTTGTTTGCCTGTTTTTGGATCCCATAATAAAATTGTACCATTTTTACACGCAGATGCAAGTTTTGTTCCACATGGTGACCAGGATATACATAAAACCCAATGTTTATGACCCTCACATGTATAATATGGTGTTTGTGTATAAATATCCCAAAACCTAACTGTTGTGTCTCCAGAACCACTAGCTAGACCTGTTCCATCGGGTGAAAATGCAACTGATATTACAGGTTCCTTATGCCCTAAAAAATGAGTTATATTATTTTATTTTGATATACAAAATTTAAGATAATATTGTTAATATGTCACATACCTTCTAATGATCCAGTACATCTTGTAACTGCTCTAACTTTAAAGATTGCTTGAGGTTGATATACAATTTCAACTACATCTTCACTGATACTAAAATTTTCATTAATATTATTTTCTAAAGTGTCTAGAATCTCAATGTCATTAATGTAAAAAGTGAAAGGTATTGGTTCTTCATGTTGCAAAAGTGCATTACAAATTGCTTGTAGTTTATCAACAGTAATATTTGTGGGTAAATCTAGCAATCCCCCTGGTAGTATTTCACCCTGATCTGATTTAAAGCGAGCCAAAACCCGCTTATTTTCTGTTGTTTCTGTTGACGTATCTCCATTACTTTGAGTCTCCTCGTGTTTTCTTTTACTCATTGTTAAATGTATTATTATTAATTATTTCTTTAAATCACTTGCATTGGTAATATCTCTCATGTTATTTATAAAATCATTCTACATTTGACACTATTTAACATTATTTTATAAGTATTATAATGTAATCAAATTCGTATCTCGAACTATATAAAAATTCATTGAAAAATCACTGCATATTATAACAAAACTGTAATCCACGTGGTATAAACATAACCTTCAAAAGAAGTTACTATTTGTATTCGTATCCTCGATAGGCTATCATTATTTCGTATAACTTGGCTAACTTCAGGAAGTTCCCCACCACTTAATATACTATATATTTTTTATTTGGTGGAACATATATACTGTGGATAAAATATATGAATATCAAGAACAAATAATGATGTTGAAAGTATAGAAAATAAAGAATTACCAGATATAAATGCTCTACGTCTCTACATTCAATTAGAATCAACATGTCAAATAAACGAAACTTTGCTAGGAATATACATTCTCTCCTGCAGAAACTATACATATGTACACTTATATTTATATGTGTAATATATGATGTATTTATATAAAAATATAGGAAATAAAATGGCGAGATAGTGTGTTGATGGTTACTTTAATATCATTTTTAAACTGAGTGTAGGAAGACTTTTAATTTAATAAAAAAAACAAGTCATTCATCTGTTATAAGATTTTACAATTTATATGCCATGAATTCGTTTAATTCAACGATTGAATCTGGTCAAGATAATTGTATTCGTTACAATGAAGACCACAATTGTACTGCTATTAATGAAACTACCGGAGAACTTTGTGGTGAAACTGAAAGTTTGAAAATTATTGATGAATTACAAAGATTATACGAGACACGTATTAAAAATGTTGATCACGAACTGAAAAGTGAATTTGATCAAGCTTGTGTAAGATTTCTTTTCCATCACAATGCTATTTAAATTTTATTTGAACGAACAAAAATATAGAAAAAAGATAAGAATACTCATTCTCTTTGTTAATGACATAAGTCCTAAGACATAATTTAGAAAAAACAAGTTTAAATGTTTTAAAATGCTGTAACTTTGTATAGACATAAAAGAATGATTCTTATACTTATTTTTTAAATCTCACTTTTTACCAGTGAAAAATATAAAATATTCTTTTTATTGTTGCAGTAAATGAGTTATTTAAACCTATTATTTATGTGTAAATTAAATACAGTACTATAATGATAACAAATGTTTATATTTTTAGATGAAATTAGAAATTTCAAAAGAATGGATTAGGAATTTAAGAGAAGAGAACATCATGTTGGTGCAAGTCGTTGAAGATTTAGAACAAATTGCTTGTAGCAAAGTTAAATTATTAGAACAGAAATTAAGGCAATCATCAATAATAGTTTCTGATAATATGTCAAAATCAAATCGTACGAAAGAAGCAAGTATTTTACAGATGAATTTCATTAACATTCTATATCAAATTATTTAAACAAAAATAAATTCAATTTAAAAATGTTGTAGAAAATAAATACACTTTCAAATCGTATCAGTGATTTAGAAAAAGATGAAGAGTATATGAGGCAGAAAATTGAATTTCTTCAGAGTGACATTAGAGGACTATTGGAATTAATACGACGTGCAGTACAAGAAAACAAGTGGAATTTGGATGGCATAAAATTTTTGGAAATACAACCTAGTGACATTCCAGCTCCTATGAAGTAAATATTTAATTATTATTTTTATTTATTTATTTGTTTTACTGTTTTTAATGAATCTGGAATAATCACATTTGTACCTTTTCAGTTGTACCTGTGACCAGGTAAATATAAATATAGATGCTGATAAGAAATTCAAATTGTCAATACAAATTAGTAACAATTTCATCAATAAATCAAATTATCCTTTAGGTGGAAGTATTTGCATGCTACAATCCTGTCCTTCAGCAAATCTTTAGTTAACTTTTACTTTTTATTAAATGTTATTGATATAAATTGTTTATTTTACATTTTAATTTCCTACACTCTTTTTGATAAATTCGTTGTTAAAAATAGTATATAAATTTTTATAAAAAAATAAATGGCGGGTATTTAAAGTAATTTTACATGCATTATCTTTTTCTTATATTTAAATTTTCTTTAATATTTATTAATATCATTGACTTAAAATTAATTTTATAATTCTAAAACTAGGGAGAGATGAGTTACAGAAAGGTGCAATCTTTGAAAGTACAAATTGAACAGTTGCAAGAAAAGGAAAAAAATATGATTGCGTAAGTGATGAATAATAAGTAATTATTAACAAAGCATGTTTGTATTATTAAAAAATTTTCTATTTTTTAGATATCAAAAAGAATTAGAAGACAAATTAATAGATCTCAACACAAAATTACAAACTAAGGAAGATGTTATAACAAAATACATTTCTCAATTTCAAAATTTTAGTGAAAATCTTAAAAAACAAGCAAAGTTTGAAGATGAAAATCCATGCAACTCGTTTATGGCTGGTAATAAAAAAACTTGTGTAAGTTAATATATTTCAATTTACTTAATGAACTAAAAGCTTTATGAACTTCATTTATTATTTTTTGAATAAAATAAAATGGATGAAAGTGAAACATATCAATAATTAATACGGCAATCATGCTGAAGTTTTCTAAAATTTAAATAAGTTTCAGTAATTTAAATACAATATGAATTTTTTTTAAAATTACTGTTGCTGTTCAGATTATGTTAATGGCTGATATTGTGGAAAATGTATTGAAAGAAAAAGATTTAGAAACAAGAGATTTGCAACGGCGTTTGCACGATGTAGAATCTAATTTAACAGTAATAATTCGCGATAATGACATAAATATAAATAATTTGAAACTGCAGTTAAGTGAAAAATGCAAAACAATTCAAGAAATAGAACTACAGATGGCTAATCTAAAAAAAGTTTGTGTTATTTGCTTAAACATATATTTTTATTTTGTTATAATGATTAATCATAATTTTAATCATATAATTATTAGGATTGTGTAAAAAAACAAGAAGTACTAATAGCTAAAATGACGGAAAAGGATAAATTAGTAGCATGTCTGCAAAAGCAAGTGGCTAATTTGCAGGAACAGGTTCATTATGCAGATTTACAGATTCAATTTAAAAAAGGCATCATTAAAGAAATGAGAAAAAAATTGAAACAAGCAACTTCCAAGGTATAAATAATAGTATGCCTCTACTTTTGTATAGGTAATCATAATATTTTTTATTTGCAGTGTCTGTGTTCTAAATTTTTTCCGTATATTCACAATCATTATAACCAAACTGCAATTAATAGTCATGAAATGGAATTTCCTTGTAAATTATATGAACACGTTATTGCGCCAAAGATCTTATATGCATCTACAGATCATAAAGATTGTATTTCCGTTCTGCAAAGTTATATAGATAATGTGATAAATCATAATAAAATAGCAAACAGTTTACCTGCAATGGATGCAAAACTCAGCACTTTAATAGCGAAAGCAATAAACTATCCTAAGAGCACTGAGTGTAATAAAAACATATATACAAATTTGCATAATATTGACAAAAAAATTTTAAAGCATAGCAACAAATTACCGCCTTTTAACGAAAATGTAGAATTTCAAGAGTTCAAAAATCCTATTGCTTCAGAAGCAAATAATGTGACATAGATTAAATATTTAATAACTCGTATATGAATTGTATATCTAAATTATGGCAATAATTAATATTTGAGTATATTAATCTACATAATATACATTCAATTAAAAAATGTCAATAGAACTAGAAGTGACTAAAAATAATTATGTAAATTTGAAATACTTAATAATTACAACATATTTCAGCATGATTGCCTCTTGAATTTGAAACTGAATGTTGTTACTTCATCCACCTAAAATTTCAATACATCTGTTAACATTTAAGTTATTTATTGTTTGTTGTAAATTTAGTTTCAGGAAACATGCATTGCTTCAAATGACTGTGTTGATATGAAAACATGCCAACAGGTTAGTGAAAAACAAAACGATTTTTATATTATATTAATCATTTTATATAAAATATTATGAAGTACATAATATTCAAAAAACTGGAGCGGTATTTGAGTTTATATTTAATAACGTTGCTAATGCTAGAAACATTAATTTGTATCAAATTATATAGAATCAGTGTTTTAAGTAATAGTATTTTTTAGGATACAAAAATATTAAATAATCCCACAAATCAGCAGGTAATGTATTTATTATATACATTGTTAATAAATATATATTTTATTGCAATATACCATTTAATATACATTTAAACTTCTAGAATCAAGTAATATCATATTTAACAAAAGTCAAATTGTTGATGGAACAAGAAAAGGAAGATCTCTTCAATTTAAAAATAGAATTGGAAAAGACTATTGAAAAATTATGCTGTGGAACAGATGAAGTTGGTAACTTTAATATAGCTTATTACATTTTAATTAAAATTTTATTTTAACGAAAATTGCACAAGCTTGATTGATTCGCATTCATTGAAATAATGGTTATAAAAGCTAATTCTTAAATGTTTAAAAATGATTAGACTCTTATTAGTTAAAGATCTTATTACTACTAAACAGTTTTCAGTTGTCTGTAATATCACAAAGAAATCACAAGAAGAATGATTGAATTCAATAAGGAATTCCTGCATTTACAATAATATAAATCATAGCAACATAGAGTTAATAAACATAATCATAAGAAATGCACATTTTTTCAATTGTAATAAAATATAGAGAAATAAAAATCTTATGTTATTAATATACACATTTTGATGATAGAAAATGTTTATTGATATTGATATCGACATGAATTTAATATTGTTACATACAAACAAAGTTAGCACATGAAAAGTCATGAAATTACAGAGAAACAATTTGTTAGCTTTTTCTTATAGATTAACTATAATATTATTGCTATGAGTATTTTTCGTCAAAGAAATGATATTGATGATTTGTTTATTATGCAGGAACATGAATGTGATGTGAATGACATAATGCATAAACTAACAAAAACTATTGAATATATAAATAAAATATACTCAAGAAAGGAGAAATCAATTGCAGTAATTAAATCATTAGTACGTATTGCTTTTAAATATTTTATAGTAAACATAATTATTTATAGAGTATTTACAAAATTTTATTTTAATATAATATTATCTTATATATCCAATATTGATATTGATATAACTAAAAATACCAAGTAACTTTTTCTTACATAGAAACTGTAGATTTGTTAGTAAATTATTTTTCTAATTTTATTAGTGAAATATGTAACTATTAAGTAATAGTAAAATAATATTTAGTATAAATTGCGATTTGCATCTATACAGTATTAATGAATAAAAAAATATATTTTAGTCACATATAAACATTAATGGACACTTTAAATTAATGGAGATACTTAAAGCATGTGCGAGTGAAGCGCAAGTTACCATGGAAAATATTAAGGATGAAATGAACGTGATTGTTTCTACATTTAAATTCAAACATGATAAGGCAAGTTTATATTTTATGTGTATATATTCTGTATTCATAAACATTAAATTCATAAATAATAACATAAAAACGTTGCAGTATGCTGATTTAAACAAAGAAGTTCTGAATGTAGAAAATCAATTAATAAGAACTCAAGAAAAAATATCTGAGACTATTAATCAACTGCAATTACAAGTAAGAAATAAATTTAATTTAATTATATTTGATGTCTTAACTTTAAGATTAAACTACAATTTCTGTTTGTAACAGGAAGAGGAAAGAACTAGATATAATCAAAGAATAACTTCAGGAAACATTAAATTAAAAGACATCAAAAATGAAATTAATCATATTCAATCTCGATTTTTGGTTCATATTAATGGAATACGAAATAATGTACTGGTTAAAATCTGAATCTTTTATTATAATTAAATATTATATTATTTCATCAACTGATGGAGTCAACATTATAATGTTTACAGGAAAGTCTTATGACAGGGTATACAGAAATGTGTATGTGTAATGATTTATTATATTCAGTGATAGAAGAAATAGAACAAACATCGCACAGTTTACAGGTATATCAAAATTAAATAAATTTTTATATTTAATGTTAATTTCATATTGAAAATTAATGGTAACTAAATGTTATGTAAATTTCTATAGAGATGCTGTTTTACATCAGATTTTGAGGAACTAAAGAATCATCTTCATAAAGCTAACTGTTCCATAAAGAAATTACAGGAAAAGGCAGATGAAGCAGTTAGTACATTTATTGCTAGAATTATATTTGTCCAATTGTTTTATGAAACTTTATATTTTATTGGAACTTTGTTTTTCGTAGTTAACAGAACATAATACAGTTGAAACAACATTTTCTCAAAAGGAACAAAAATTGGAACAATTAGAAAAAGAGATTGATACAACTCATTTAAAAATACAAAACATATTGGAAATAGTTAAATCTTCAAATGAACAGGTATTTATTTGTTACTTATGTTATGAAAAGATAAATTCAAAATAATATTTTTAATTGTTTTGATTTGAACAACAGATATCTGATGGTAATATTGCAGAATCTCAGCTGTATACACAGGTTTATAATATTTTATTTTATTTTCATATTCTTCTGTAGTTACTGTAAGATTAATAAATTTATCGATTTTGTATAATATTTTTTAGGCTTTAAATGAAATATTGCAAACTAAACAAAATTTATATAAGTTAAGAAAGGAGCATGATGAATTAATGTCTAAAATTTCGCAGGTAAGAAAATTATAAATTACTTTGACTATACTTTATAGAAATGTACATAACATAATACTTTTTATATGTAATGGATTTATAGAAAACGCTTTATCAAGAGTGTGATGAAAAAACGTGTTTATGGAAATCTAGAGTAACTGATTTACAAGATCAAGTTAAAATACTGCAGCATGAGGTATTGAATATTACTTTATCTTCTGTATTATTTTCCAAAAACAATATAAGCATTAATAACACCAGTTCTGTGATCAGTTACACAGTTTTTTGTTGTAATCTGTTAATCAATTAATTTGAATTCATTGGTTTATATTTGTACTGATGTTCTATTTTTTAGACAAAGTGCAACGTAGAAACAAATAATTTTCTAAGAAATAGTATTGAGTCAATGGAAGAAGAACTTCGTAGAGCGCGAGTAAAATCAGAAAATTTTAGACGATCTCATTCTATAGACAACATGGAATTAAAGAAACATGTTATAGAATTAGAAAATACTGTAAATATTAATTAAGTTCCAATTATACTTTATTAAATATCAAACATGTAATTATTCTGTACGTGTTTGAATTTCAGCTTAAACTACAAAAAGAAATTGAATGCACTCTTCGGCAACAATTAAGTGATAATGAAATTGAATTAAAAAAATCTAAGGAACTGCTGACGTGTTCAGTAAGTATAATATTTTACTACTAATTTACTAATTACGATATATGCTTAACAATATATTTATATCTTTCATACTTATTATAAAGAACACTGAACATAATGCTGAAGAAACATTGTCACACTGTGGATGTTACCAATTTAGACATGATACAATGGTAAATTTTATTAATTATCATATATGAATTAAAATTAATTAAAAAATTAAGAGTAATAAATAAATTAAATTTAATAGACTGTACCACAACTATTCAAAACACTCCAAGATACCATGAAGTCAACAAAATATGGTCTTCAAGAACTTAAAGCAGAATTGAAAAAATTGGTTCGTATTAATATCATTACTTTATAATGTAACATTTACGATTAAGATGATAATATTTTAAAAAATTGAAGTTGTAAATGTTATGTACTGAAAATTATTTATTTTCTAAAATCTTCAGTTGTGTGAAGATGCATCTAACTATAGTTCTTCAATAAGATCCTTGAAGAATTTAATGGACAAGTTACAAAAATATGAAGATGAATTAGATAGTTGTTCCCAAGAAATCGATAAACTTAAAAATACATTATATTCTAAAGACAAGCTTGTAAGTATACATTTTGGGATTCTTCTTTTACATTAAAGAATTAAAAATTCTTTAATTTTGAATAAAATGTAAACAATTTTTATTTAAGCTGGAAAATATGGATGAAATAATTAGGATTCAAAAGGATTCAATTGTGATGACACAAGCTGAATTAAAGGAACTTCATCAGAAGCTGCAGGAAAAGGTATGTTAAAACTCATATTAATTTTAAGATATTCATAATAATAAACCATTTCATGTTATTAGTAATATATATTAAAATTTTCATAAAATATTTCTCGGACTTACAAACTTTTATGAAAAACATAATTTGTTTGGAGTTTCCAAAATTGTTATGATAGTTTGTAATATCATAATTTCTTGTATTTTATATATATCAAAACTATAACTGAATATTACATTGTGAATTGTGTTATCGTGAAAATTATATACGAAATATTAGAACAAGAATAGTAAAATACTATCAAGATTTTAATATCAAAGGTATGTGTCTTATAAATATTGAAGTAATAATATTAGAATTGTAAAATATATTTTTCTAGATTGATAATCAGGATCAAATAATCTCTCAATATGAAAAGGAGAAAAAAGAATTAATAAAACAGGTTAGTATACTATCATTATTGTATTCTTGTAGATTATAAAAGAAATTTCAATTTCTATTTGTGTTAGCCTACTTTCCAAGGGTAATTGATAATTAAATTTTTACAATTTTATATTTTTCTAAACAAAAATTTAATTGTAACATATAAAGAATGTAAGAAATCTTTTTTATGAACTAATGAAAAAATTATTATTTTTAGAATGAACTTCAGGTTCAAACTATTGGTCACTTACAAAATGCTGTAGTAGAAGCTAAGAAATGTATAGATCAAATGGGACATAAAGCTATGAGTGATGTGAGTGAACAATGGCCTGCAGCTTCAATATATAGTCAGGGCAATGTGCATGATGTTTAAACTTTGACTTGAAAATATTAAACCTGTGCAAATAACATTTAAAACTATTTTTATAGAATAGTAGAATGTAATGCATTTTCTCCAGTCCTTTTTTAAATTGATACAGTTATTTGTTGTATAGCCATATAGTTTTAATGTTATTATTAATAATTTTGAAATATTGAAAGATAAATTGTTTTGAGAATATGTTACATTATAATTTAATATTTTATATTTTGCTCCTTTTTCGCTTTAGTCTGTTTCGTTTTATTATACATTTTTACGATATTTTATTTTTTGAAATCAAGTCAATTTGTATATAAAATTTTTAAATCGTATGGGCTGCGACGAAAATCCTGTTATATATGGATGATTTTCTGTTAAATAAATCAAGATATTTAATCAAACTTTTTCTGTTCAAGGCTTCTTTTGGTCCAAGAACGAAACCTAGAACAGAAGTAATTTGTTTCAAAGTATTGACTTTCTAAATTAGGAATCACTAGATATTTATGTGGTTCACATTCTCTGTCGCATCCTATATAACTATATATGTTTATAAATATTGATAATTTTATTTTTATAAATTGTTGAATAACTTGTTAATAACTGTAAAAATCATTTATTGTTATTGTAGTACTTTCTCTTCAGATTGGTGCAATTGACCATGTATTTATATACACAGCAAATGACGATTATTATAACAGTATGTAATTTATTAACGAAGTTTGTTGATATTTATTGAAGTAATAAAAACATTGAATAAATAACATGCATGTATTGTGTTTCATATTTTAACTGTACCAACAGTGTTAAAGTTATTTTAAATTAATATTTCTATGAATTCCAGTACAGTGTGGTTTTGATTATGATAGTGTACTTCTGTGAGTTTAGTGTGTCAGTAAGTTGTGATACACAAAAATAATGTTTGTATAATAACTTATATAATGCTATTTTTTTATTTTAAAGAATCAAAGGAAAATATTCGAACAGTTTATGATTTACAGCTTCAAGAAAAGACTGATACTATCAATTTATTAACAGTATATGTTGAAGAAACTCAAAGTCAGTATAATGAATGCTTTTCAGAGGTATGTTACAAACTGCTTTGATTACAATTACTAATCAATAAAGACCATTTATAAATAATATATTTTTATGCTATATTTACTAATAGAATTATTAATGACAATTTTTCTGTTTATAAAGGCTGCTAAGCAAGATGCTTTATTGGACTTACAAAGAGATGAAATTCATAATCTACAACAAAAAATTAATTCTACAGAAATGGATAATTATCTAACAAGTATCTCCATCCATATTAAATATTATACACTTTTAAAAACAATACAGGTAGAAGAATCTGGAAGATTGCTTTATATAATTGTATAAAACTCTCCCATATTTCTCGTTGTAATAAAAAAAAAATATATTTTCCATAATAAGAATTTTGTTAAAGCATGATATTTAGTTGTAGTATTAAGAACGAATTAGTATTGAATTTTTTAATAGTAAAAATTACTGATATTGATTAATTGTTATAAATTACTTTTAGGAACACCTGGAATGTTGTGTAAATGACGTGCAAATTCTAAAGGACAAGGTATGTTTAAATAGAAAAATACATACTTTTATTTGATTTTTCATCACATAATGTTAATTTTTTTTCGATGCAGCTTGATGTTTTAATACAATCAAAATGTTGTTTGGAAAGTAAATATATGCACATGAAAAAGCTATGGCATGAGGCAGAAGAAAAATTAAAAGAATTTAAGTAAGTCAATATTTTAATAACGTAGCAATAAAACAATGCATTATAATAATAATTTATATTAATTTATGTAGAAAAGAAATACTGGCACCAGAGCAAGCAATTAAGTTTACTAAAGATAAAGAATATCAATATAAAGTTGAAGTTGTGGATAAAGAATGTGTAACCAAAAATATGTCTCAGTTTTATGGTCTTCAATGTAATAGTAAAGAATCTTATGAGCATGAATTGCAATCAGAGATCAATATTCTAATAAGGGAAAATGAAGATATGAAAAAGCAATTGCAGAAGTATAAATTAGATTTTGACATAATTGATAAGGAACTGAAAATAGAAAGAGAAAATGATACGTACACTCAGCAAATTTTATTCGAGTTACAAAAGTTAAGAGATACAGGGTGTTGTTTGCAATATGAAAATGAGCAACTTAAAACAGATTTAAAAAAACAAACAAACAAAACGGAAGATTTATTGGAAAAATTACAATATATTAAAGAAAATGATGTGAAATTTGAGAAATTATTGAAAAAATTAGATGATAAGCAATTGCAGGTATAACTAAAAAGATTTTTAAATTCATCAAACAATAAACAATATAAATATTAATATTAATCTCCATCCATTTAGATTAACAATTTATATAGTCAAATTATGAATAATGAAATTACCATAAAAAGGCAAACGGAAACCATCGAAGAATTGAAAAAGAAATTAAATGTAAAAAATCAAGAAATTGAAGCATACACATCTGAATTAAATGAAATGGACGAAGTAATGTCAGCCTTACATAAACAAATACAATCTTTAAAGAACATGTTAAATGAAAAATCAAATGAATTAGTAAAATTACAAGCCGACAATAAAATGTTAAAGGTAAATAAAAGCATTGCAATGTTCCCTTCGGATTGTAATCGGTATATTAGCGAATATATGTCGATTATTAAAAATATTTAATTCCAGAATGACAATTCTATATTAAGAATGGAAAATAATTCTACTGAAAATAAATCAAAAGAAGATATTCATCAATTGCAAATGATGGTACTTATCTTAATATGTTTTGAAACAAATTATTTAAAAACATATATATACTTTACAATAATAATTTAAGAATTTTTTTAATTTTAATTTAGTTAAACAACTTACAAATGCAATTACGTATCGCTGAAAAAAATTATCATCATGTATCAGAAGATTATAATAAAGCACAAGAGCAATTAATTAAAGTAACAAAACGTGAGGCTGATTTACAAGAATATTTGACAAACATGGTACTTTTCGTATTAAAATATTTTACACAGTTGACAATTTATTATTTTATTTGATGTATTTTATATAATTATTTTAGGAAAAAGATTATTGCTTGAAGCTATCAAATATTGAAACAGAGAAAGCTAAACTTGGAGACTGCTTAGATAAACTAAAGGATGAACTAGAAGAAATTCAAAGAAATTATTCATCAAAAAGTGTAGAGCACTGTAAATTACAAGATATTTGCAAGTCTTATGCAGAACAATTAGATATTTTACAGCAACAGGTAAAATGAATTAATGTAATGTAAATAATCTGAAGATATTATATAAATTAAATAATAATAATAATATTGCAAAAATAATAGTGATAATTAATTTAATAATAATAATAATCTTACATATCAATCACGTTTTTTTAGCTTGATAAGGAACGAGACAAGGTTAAGAAAATAGAAGAGACAAATTGCTGTATGGCGCAACAGTTACAAGAATGCAGAGAGCAGAATTGTATTCTTGTTAAAGAAAAAGCTACAGTAGAACAAAATAATTGCAAAATCATTTCCGAAGTAAAAGAAATATTTTATTGTTTATAAAATAATAATACTAAAATATTTGGAACAAGTTTTTAATGTAGACATTTTTTAGCTACAGGAGACTCATAAATCTTTATTGGAACTGAAAAGAGAATGTCAACTAAAAAATAAATCTTTAGCTTGTATATCTGCAGAATTAACAGAAACAGCCATAAGTAGATCAGAACTGTGTAATCAATCACAATATGTCGTTTCTTGTATTCGGGTTTGGATGGAGGAGCAACGAGAGTATGTAAACAAACTTAATTCGGCATTGAAATCTCAGCAACAAGAGGTATTACAACTTGAATTTGAGAAAAAGTAAGTGCTTTTAGAATTCCAACAATACACAATTTGTAAGTATACATTGACGTTATCAAAAATGATTTTGTAGGAGATTGTTGGAAGAAGCAAAAAGGTTGAAACGAATTAATCATTTATTAACACAAAAATTAAAAAGAATACACAGACATGGTAGCAAAAATGTTAAGAATGTCTGTGTAGAGTGCCAAATATTGCCACCAACTGTTGATATACATCTCCCAATGTACTCTAAATATTCATCCTCGCAAAAGGTAATTTTTTTCATATAGACATTTCATGATTTTGCAATTACTATTTTTATTACTTTATTCAACAACTTCATAAATTTATATAAAAGACAACTCATATATCATAATTATGTAAATTATTATACATTAATTCTTCAGTAGAAGAACAAAATTTAATTTCAACCAACTCGATATTTTCTTTCTACATACAAATGTTAATTATAATATTCCTAATAAGTTTTATTTAATAATATTTAATTATCTTTTCCAGAAACTAAGTCTTACAAAAACAGCCCGCCGTATATTGGCAGGTGGAAATACTTTGTGGCATCCTAAAATGAAATATTTAGTAAATGAGCTTAGAAAAAGCAAGCTAGAATATAATGAAAATTGCTACAACAGAGTGAATACTAATGTAGGATTAGAAGAAAGTCGGGATTGCGGTTACCAATCGTCTACTAGTAAATGAAAATGTCATAGATCATGATTGTTGACAAAAATTATTATTTTTTATAATGAAAGTTCTGAGAACTTAGTCAATAATTCATCAGAATTTTCTGCATATTATTCTCCATTGTGTAATCCTTTTTTGATACTTATATGAATGAAGCGATTCTAGAGTATAAATAAATATATATATATATATACATAACATATGTATTGAAAAGATAATTAGCTTGTCAGGATAAATTTTATTCGTTATTTTGAACTGAACTTGTCAAATTATGCAAGTTCATAGAAAAATAATAACGTGGATGACATAAAATATGAAATAGTACAAGATTTTTTATATACATTTTGTGAAATGCTTTCAATAGGAGTTTGCATTCAGTAACAGTAAATATTTCCACACTTTTTGGAGGATCCTAAAAATTATATATAATTAATGTTCTATTAAAAATTGACTTCAAATATAAATGCATTTATCAATGTTTATGTAAAAATTTTGCAAATTTCAATGCAATACTACATGTTATAATGAAAAATTATATTTTTTCTTCAATTAAAAGTTGAAATTTTAAGTAATTAAACTAAGCTATAGATTTCACATCTAAGATTACATACAATATCTTAGTAATGTATTTTATTGGATTATTTTTTTAGCAAAATTTTTCATAAATATTTATTATTGGCCTTATTAAATGATAATGTATAAAATTTATAATAATATAATATAAAAAGAAGTAATAATTTAATTATAATAATTAATAAAAATAATAAAACAGAAAGTTGTATTTAATATTATTATAAAGTACTCTTTGAATTATAAAAAGCAATCAGTATTAAAGTATATACGGGATCAAATAATTAAATACGAACCAGGACAACATGCAACAATACAGTTTTATAAAAAAACTGATAAACTTCTTTAGTTTTCAGCCATGGATGTGAAAGAAAAAATATATGTGTAGAATATACGATTCCCAATAATCCAGAAATGCCTTTCTCAGTAAACAAATGCAGTCTGGCAAATATATAAATAGTAAATAAATTAAAAATATTTCTTTGTTATACTGTAAATTATACTAAATGCCGCTGACAAACTATAAGAATGTAGGGCGTTCCTCACAAACTTATACAGCAGTACCTTCCAAATTTAAAAAATTCCCATAGTATTTTTGTAAGAATATTGTTACTTTTTTCTACATTTCCAACGAAGAATTTATTCGCTACAAAAAAAGACGATGTTATTTAACTTTATGTATACAAGTGACATTTTCAAAACAATATTTATATTTATTTACCAAAAAAGGAACATATCACATCCTTGTTCTGCTGATACTTCTTTAAATACACTAAATCTTCTTCTGTAAAATATTTCCAAACACATAAACTCGGATTTAACGGTTTAACATATCGAGCATAAAGAGGATTTTCTGGATAAATCCATGATCCGCATAAATCATCATAATTCACATTCGATTCAATCTTATTTTCTGAATGGATTCTCCGAAAAATTATGGTTTGAATATCAGATATTTCACGTTCCGACAACTTTGAACACTTAACATCCACAATAGGTGTTAAATGATCATCCTGATCATTAATTTTAATATGGTTATCTTCCACAATGAGTTCAGTAGACATTATAGAAACTGTTATTTTAAGGAAACAATGATAATTTGTTGAATTATTGAAGATTTAAACTTTATGCGTATATCTTTATAAAGAAAATGAAGATTCAATAGATTCAGTTGATTACGAAACCGAGTTGATCACTATTTGAAATGGTAATATTAATACAATCTATAAATTTTACATGTACTATATATAAAAATACGCATTTGAATGTGACGAGCCTGAGAATTAGACTTTCGTGTAATTATTTTTAATAACATCATTTTGTATAAATTGATACAAGTATTATTATGAACGACTTCGTACCACAAAGTAGCTGCTCAAAAATTAAACAAATTAATACAAAATTAATGTAGCTAACAGAAATTAAAATGCAACAAAACTTTATTGAAAAGTATACGTAAAAAATAGTGGTAATATTCAATAATAATTCATAAAATATTTATTTACGTTATTATTAAGAACTAATGCTGTATAAGTTAAAAGATGAGTTATTCATTCAATTAACGTTTATATAAATTATAATTTAATAATAGAAATCTAGAATGAAATCACACTAGACTGAAATATTCCGTGTACAGAGTAATACAAATTTTAAAATAAGGTTCTTTTACTCAACGAGTATTATATTCAATAAATGAATTCGCCGATGTAATTAAACAAAGTAATTGCTCTATAAAGTTATTGTTTTACACAAAAATTTGCTTCTTACGTTACGATAACTATGACAGTATTTGCAAAACATTACTTTCTAGATGAGAGTGAACGGTGAATGTGACGAAATCGTTTAGTAATATTCACAAGTTTATTCTTTTCCTGTGTAATCATTTATAATTTATCATGAATTATCGAATAAAATTAATATACAATATATTTTAGAGCAAGAATTTGTTATACATGTTTACAAACTAAGAAAGTAAATACATAGGTAGTTATAGCAGCAGGTATGGCCTACTATCTTACAAGAGGTTTTGCGTGCCAAAAATTCATCATACATTGTATGTTTTAAATGTATATTATTATAACTAATATTAATATTATTATTTATTAATGTTACCATTAATATTATCATTGTTTCTTATTATCATTAACATTATTTACTTATTACATAAATCATATTTATTGTATATGATTTATATATATATTTATATATTTATTTATTTATTTTATTTATTTATTTTATTAATTTATTTATTTATTTATTTATTTATAACGAACACCACCCATTACTATTAGAATTACAAATGGGAGCTTTACCATCTGTCTCTATCTTTCTTTTTCCGCTTTTTCGATAGATCTGATACTCAAAATAGATGATATATCGTCGAATGTAATGTGATACACGCATTTTTTCATTAATCACTCAGGAAAAATGTTCGTCCTCCACAGTTCACCTCCCATTCCATTATAGTGGCTTTTTCCATCGTTTTATATTCCACTCAAATTCATTGTAGACACACTCATGGTGTATTTATATTTGTTGATTATGGTACAAATCTGTAAGCAAAAAAGTAGAGTGTGTCTCCTACAGTTATTCATTGGATAAATTATATCGGCGAAAACAGTACTGATTTTTTTTTACTTAATGTAAAGGTAATTACATAATATAAATTTTAATTAAATACTTCATAAAATTTATCTGTAAAGACACATGTTTTTCAAGATCAAAGAACAACATAAAATTTATTACACATGTGTTTCCTTCATTAATATACATACAACTGCATAGCTTTAAAACTACTAATTAAAATACTGAAGCCTTTCATTCCATGCTGGAATTAATACAAAGATTTTCTAAAAATCTTATATATAACTTTTAAAAATCGAAGATATGTATTAAAGCGATAGCATTTCATTAGTTGAATTAACAGCATTATATTTTTTTTTAACAGAAACAGCTTATGTACAATATGCATTTATTTGGATTGCATTAAATGCGTTATACTAAACTTAATTACTTTATTTTTTCCATATTCCTTTTCAAATATTACTGCGAAGAATTATTGTGTAGAGCAATATGTCAATTATTACAAACTAACATAATTAAATTATCAACAATCCAATGGCTTATGTAAGTACAATATTAGTTAATAAAATGTTTGTAAAAATATTTTAGGAACAATAATTTATCCCCACTTAACATACTACAGTTCACACATCGAAAATGAATATCATAATAGAATTAACCTATGTATTTTAATTTGCTCTACTAATAAATTATCAATCAATAGATATAAAAAGTGTATTTAGTATGAACGGATATAAATACTTAACAAATGAATTAAAACAAACAGATTTACATTATAAAATCAAGAATGATTCAAGATTTCTTAACATTAAATTATTAAATATTTAAATGAAGGTTTTTCAAATACTTACAATTACATTAATTAAATTAACAGACTCAACTTTCAAATAAGAAATTAACATTTCCTTTAATATCATTTCAAGATTTACAGCAGCAATTTCATGACAAGATTGTGAATATATTACATGATTTTTCTTTTGCTTTTTTTTGTATCTAACATTTAACGACATTATCCATGTTATAAAAATAAATGTTATGCAAGTATTAATCAAATAAAAATGATAAAAAAAGGGAATAAGAAAAGTATATATTTTTAAGCATACTACAAGAAACACTACTTCGTAGTAAAACCTTGCAGAATACAACGTATATAAAATATAAATGGGAAAAATTATTTTGTCTTAATTTTAACATACAATGTTAGTTACACATTATTTTGGTCAGAGTATAAATAATATGTATAAAAGTTTCCATAACAATGTCACAACTGTTAAAATAAAATATAGACTCGTTGAAGATACACACAAATAAAAGAAAGGAAATATGAAATATATAGACTGTGCATTATTCTTTAACATAATAGTTGATTTAAGAAACTATACAGAATACAATAATTAAGCAAAAGTGTTCTTACACAAATAATTATTTCTTATACAAAAAGAAATAAATGCCAAGATATTTGGAATTTATACATGTTCATCTTGAAATTGTATTAAACACAATTTACAAGTAACTATAGTTGGAAACTTTCAAATTAAAAAAAAAAAATCATTATCTATGTAGTGCTAATAGTAATTTCTTAATTATTCAAAAGATATTATATTTTGATAAGATTTATTTATATACGGAACTTAGGATATATTTGTTTACTGCATCTTAAGAGTTTTATCAATTTTTGTATGAAAACAATTTTTTGTGTAAAATGCGAATTTCCTTAAATTTTTCTTCTTTTCAGTATCAGTTATATTGCATAACTAATAAAGGTTTAAAAAGAAGGAAACATTAATTTAAGTTTTGATATTCGCGTATCCGTTTTACTTACTTAATAAATACGAGGACTGAAATAAGTCTAGAATACATGCAATAAAAATATTAAACATAACAAGAAATATACTACAGCAACATCTACTCAAATATCCCATAATACTAATACAAAATTTTGAATGAAATATCCACAAATGTGTAAATCTTTAACTTAATTAATATTAAATTTGTTTATCCTTGCAAAAAAATCATAAACTTCTATTCCTTATACAATTTGATATAAAAATATGTAGACATAATGTACTATTATACTGAACATTGGACTCATAATTTATCTGATGCACATATCAATTGCTTTGTGAATCTTCAATGGATGGTACACTGTCCACCATTGTTGACCACGAAGGTGACAAGTTTTAACTAATATAAAAATATATACCAACATAGTATTTGACACGTACAGATTTGGATAATCACTTGCAACAATTACCAGTTGCTGCCTTTTGTCCTTCTGCCTCAACTAATCGACGGCCCTGGCCACTTGTACTTGCACTCCCTGATTGTTCATTCTTTGGAAGCTTTTTAGCTGTAATACGAATACACAAGAATATATTGTACTACACAGATATTTTGTATATAACAAATCAATAAAAAATGATTAAAGTTATTACAAATTGACATTCATTTTATATTACAAATATATACTTCATATTGGTTACAGAGTATGTAATTTAATAAGAGATACTATTTCAAACCCAGATGCCTTTACATTGATGATGATAAAATAATCTGAATTTCAATAAATATATTGGAAACGTAAATAACAATACTATTTGTATATAACTGATTTAAAAGACTTCTTACAAAAACAGTATGAAATTTTGTTAAGTATTATTTGTATAATCAGCGTAACAAAAGAATTATCTTACCAATTGCCAAAAATATATCATTAACGTTCATTGCTGTCTTAGCTGAAGTTTCCATGAAAAGAAGGCCATTTTCATCCGCATATGTTTGAGCTTCTTCAAATTCTACAACTCTCTTATTTGCAAGATCTGCTTTATTTCCAGCTAATGCTATAACTATACTTGGACTGGCTTGCCGTTGCAATTCTTTAACCCACGTTTGGGCACGTACAAATGTGTCCTGTATTTTTAATTAAAAATTACATAATTAGAAAATATAAAAAATAGTTCATATATTTTGTAATAAAATAACATAATTAAAAACAAATTATAAATATATTTTAAAAGCATAAAACTCAAAATATATAAGTGTAAAATTTAAAAATGTTATAAATATATAAAAATATTATTTACTTTCACTACTTTACTGGGTGATTATATACCTTAAAAATTGTACATAATCTTTAGTGAAAAATATCATTTTTATAATCATTATAATGTATTAAATTCCACTTAAGTTTACTTGCCTGATTTGTTATATCATATACAACAATAGCTGCTTGCGCACCACGATAATACATTGGTGCAAGACTGTGATAACGCTCCTGTCCAGCTGTATCCCAAATTTCAAATTTTACAGTAGTGTCATCCAGACATACAGTTTGCGTTAAAAATGCAGCTAAAAAGAACAAAATAACAATTTTGAATTCAAGTATTATTCAATTGAATCTGTATTCATTTAAAAAACCATAATTATTTTCATCATATCTAAACTTCTTACCTCCAATGGTACTTTCTTGATACTCATGGAACTGTCCTTTAACAAACCTTAAAACAAGACTTGATTTTCCCACTGCAGATTCTCCTAGTAGCACCAACTTAAACTGACAAATCTTCCCTTGTGTCGAACCATTTGGCCTCTGGGCTGTACCCCGATTAGCCATGATCACCTAAATTTAAAAAAGGAGAAAAATGTTAAATTCATATAAAATTATATCATTTTTCTTATTATTCACTGATTTTATTTTATTCATTGAAAGATATTGAAGTTCTAGATGTTCAACAATAAATAAAAATGATATAGTAACATTTTTTACACAATTTCAAAAATATAGTAAATTTTATATAGAATATTTAAATCCATTAAATAAAATAATTCTTTTCTATAACTTTTTAAAACATTATAAATATTTGTATACAATTAAAGAAAAATAACTTATATATGACAGATATTTGTTGACTGAATTCTATATAAATGTTGTATTTGAATTGTTAACATTGCCCACAACAGTAATGTAATAACAACTTAAATAAACATATATTTGAAGAATATAAAATAATTTTTAACTTTCATTCTGGTCTAAACCTCTAAATCAACAGATAAATGTCTATTTATACTTAAACTCCATGCATAATAGATAAGAGTTTCATTTACATACAGAGCAATCAACCGTTTAACCAAATGTTTTAACTTTAATGCAATGAATTGATAATTGTGTGCAATAAGTTCATCTCATGAACTTTAAGATATTTTAATGTGTTAAACAAAACAGTTAAGAATGTTTTCTCTTTACTGTGACTACTGGAAAAGGGACTTGTAACGTTATGAACAAAATTGAAATATTCTAACTAAGCTTATTCTGTAATAGAGATAAATTAAATGTTCATAAATTTATAGTTTATAGGAAGTATCTGTAATATAAATTACTATAAATAATAATACAAAAAAAATAATATTAAATCGTAAAGAAAATTTTTATAAGCATGCAACATAGTCATTACTATAAAAGTAAAAATTGTACTTATACTACATTTACAATTTTCGAATTTGGTAATTATTACCAAATTATGTAAATAAATTCTTTAAGTTTTAGTTATACAAAGTTCCATAAGAAAAACAGATACGATCTTAAACTTGAACTCATTGGAAGAACCACACTGACAAGGAATATAAAAAGATGTACAAAAGTCTGCATAATGCAAACAAACAACCAAAATTCAATCACAATCATATCATTAATGTGTAAAATACACAATGCTTGAAAGACAAAACCTACAAATATGAGTATGAAATACAATTGCTTAGTTTGTAAGAATTATTTTTCAATGAGTCACTTACGAGTGAAAAACACTATAAGTAAAATCGGCGAAAAAATAATAGCGTATATGATTTAACCCATTAAAGCGGGGACTGTGTTAATTACATTATCCAATTAGTTCGCGAAGCGAATCTTGGCGAATTGAACAGTACAGTGTTGCTTCGCGATAATGTTATGGCTGATAAAACCAAACAACAGACACTCAAAATGATAATATACAGCTCGTTTTAATGAGAAACGAACAACAGTGGAATCAGTAACACGATGACTAAACACAGCAACTTCACGGCAATCACGGGATTCGCGTAACTCACGGCGACGAAAAGGAAACAGGTCCGCACTGCTCGAACCCGTCCGGGTACGAGCTGACAGGAAAAAAACGTCCACGATAGAAAGAGAAAGAGGAAGGGAGAAAGAGAAAGAGAAAGAGAGAGAGAGAGAGAGAGAGAGAGAGAGAGAGAGAGAACGAACGAATCGAATGAAAAAACATGACACGCACAATTTACGTACACGTTATTAACAAAATGAAGCTGCGTCAAAGTTTCATAACACCAAATTCACTTGAAACTTATCTGCGTAACAAACACCTCATAACCTTCGACAAAATGGAATCATCGAAAAATCACGAGAAACCGTTAAAGCGGTGCATAGAGAATACGAAAGAAACCGATAAGGAGAGATAGAGTTCTGTATACGCGCGCGCGAATCTCTCTCTCACACACATATACATACTTACTTATGCCCCTTCTCTCTTACTTTTAGTACCGTCTCCTTCGCTCTCAATCGTTTATTCGCTTAATCTATGTTTCTCTCATTCGTCTGCTGTATCCCCCTCTCTCTCAATCAATCACTCACTCACTCACTCACTCACTTACTCTCTCTCTCTCTCTCTTTTTCTCTCTCTCTCTCTCTTTCTATCTCTATCTCGCTTAGCACTTATTCATTTACAATATCCCACTCGCTTGCTTTTTCACTATCTTTCTCTCTCATACTTGTTCATTCATGTTCTTTCTTTCTTTCTCTCGAGATAGTAAGAGGGAGGACAAGAGAGGCAACTAAAGGGTGTAAGCGATGCGCCACGATAGTTATGGCTCTGAGTACTTGTCACCGCCCGTGAAACGTCAGCAAGATCTAAAATATCGAGTCCGTCCTGAAAAGTCAGAAAATCTTAGCGGCCGAAGAAACACAATAGAAAGAAAATAGAATGCACAATCTAAAAGTAATCGCGTGGCATATTATACGCGAGATCTTATCAATGTTCGTGCAATAGGATACACGTTAATAATGCAGGGACAACGTGAAGAATATTTGGCATTACCGTTGCAAATTACACTATTTAATGAACGTAACTATTTCGTTCCCGACGGTCTGTAAAAAAAAAAGGCATCGTAAATGCGTTTCGGCAATAGCAAGAACAGGGACCACCTGGCAAGACGGGTAACTGAAATTTTCAGTGCTTAACCTGCTGCTTGAGGAAGCTCGCCGTCGAACAAAAATGCGGCACTAGCTGTTTAGACGGTCAATGGGTGCACAACACCGCGCGACGATGATTAATGTCAATTCACTGCCGCGCGTCAGATACGATCACTTGTCTCCAGTAAATCGGCCCACTAACCGAGCATAGATCGTGCAATCTATATAGAATGTGTACATTTATGACAGCTCCGGTTGGTACACACAGGCGGACACACGACTTTGCGAAGCTTGTTGATTTTTTCACACTCCCCTTTTTTCGTTTGAGGAATATATTCTTTCGCCACTTCTCCCGAAACGGTAACTGTTCAAATCGGCACTTTTTTTCGATGAATAGGACAATTTTGGTGTCTCTCTAACCTAAAGCAGCCAGATTTTGAATAAGAATTGATTTCACTGGAAAAGAATGAAGATTGAGACCCGTATCACGCACACGGTACACACAATGCTGCGACACTTTCATTTACAACGTCGAGATTGGAAGTCACGATACACGTAAGAATTTACTACTGATCAATTATCGGATCAGTCAATTTAAGAACTAGAATTTCGAAAAGTAGGAAAAAACGACGGAAACTTCGATCTCGGAAGGATCTTTCGAGAGTACCTTTCTTCAATGTCGTTTTCTTTTTCCTCGAATTGGAAATGGTGCATTTTGATGAGTGCGGCCACAGCACGGCGCCACTGTCGACCAATAGTATCATTTTAACTTATACAATGTTTTCAAAGTATATTAATTTATATATATAGATATATATAATTCTATTGAGATTTTATTATTTCTATATTTTAATTTATTATAAATTTCCTTTTAAATTATTTGATAGTTTTTAATTTTTATTCAAGTTATAAATAATTTTTGAATAAAAAGTTATTTTCATAAAAATTACTGAAATAGTAAAAAACTAATAAATACTAAAGATTTAATAATGATTTAATGAAAATATTTATAAAATAAGTGCTGATATATATTTTATAATATAATTTTCATAATCAAATTTAGTGATTTTTTACTGTCTATTCCACGAGAGAGTATATCCCTAGACGAATGAATCTATGCATATTTACTCTGTTCAGTTCTATGCGTTTTTTCATTTATGACATTGCGCCGGCGTTTGTATGATAATGGTGACGCCAAAATTATATACCTGGCGAATTGGAAGTTTTACAAATTTTAATTTTTATTGATCGTGTATGTCCGTAAGGCATAAGGCGAAAAACTTTTCGCGCTATACTCATGTATTTTATGACAGTATTACGAAAATTAAATATATCCTTCTCATTTTATACATTTAGCATATTATTGGCGATTTTTACTACTTGTTTACTTTTTCCACCATGTATATGTCCATGAAGGCAGAAATACAGAGTAAAGAAATATCACTTTCATGATAGGAATTTCCCCAGCTGCACAAACCGTAGTCTGGTGCATTTTCTTAGTGAGCAGAGTATAAAATTTCATAGAGTTAGAAAGTTTTATGTTCATTTATTAACTATACTGATTACCACTATTTCCATTGGTTAATTTTGAAAATGAAACTTAGAAATGGCCGCCAAATATTATTTTTCCGCGAAATGAATTTATTATATTCTGTTTTATGACTGTGTTTATTTACAACAAAAGAACGCTTATGTTTAATGTCTGGAATGCATTGATAAAAGCAATTCATATTATACTTGCACATATGTACATATTTTTATTTTTTATAAAAACTTTTTATTAAAGGAAGTTTAGTTCGAGTGTTTATATGTTACGAAAAGCAAGTTTACTGTGTTTATAAATTTTATTGTCATTCCAGTTTATTGAAAACCATATTTTTATAATTGCTTCCAAAATATTAAAAAAAAATAATGGAAAAATATCAACATATGAGAACTTTTATATCAGCGGTTGTAGAATATACGAAACATCCAAGTGAAACAACCGTCTCGGTTTTGCAACGAAATCTCGGTGTATGTATTATTTTGCAAACAGAAATAAAAAACAATTACTGTATCATAGAAATATAATTTTATGAATTTATTATAATTTAAAAATATTAGTTAAAAAGTAATTATAATGAAATTATTGAGTTTTATAATTCTACTAATAAAATTATATTTAAAGGTAATAAGTGCCTCATTGGATTTGAGTATATTTGACCCTGGAACCAGTATAGCGGCTGAATTTTATGTTAGTCTACATGAACTTATGAATTCTTTGGCATCTAGAACCACTTTGATTTGGAGTGCTGTTGATGTCTTACAAAATGCCTGTCGAAATGCTGGTGCAAGACAAGCTTTGATTCATACCTATAAGTTTGCTCCCATATTGGCAAGATTATTAGAGGTATATCTTTTTTTTTAAATGTAAATTTACGTAATGATAACACACTTTTTAATCTAAGTCATAGAAAATTTGTTCAAACATATAAATTTATGTGTTGATATTGTATTAAAATTTAATTGTAATATTTTTCATACTTATATTGTTTTCATGTATATGTTTCTTAGGCTAATTTAACAAGCGAAAAAAGAGTAAGAGTATTAAAACTACTTCAAGAATTAACATATGGTATAAAAATTTCTTGGCAAGAAGCTCATTTACCTTATTTAATATCGATATTGACACAATGGGTAACACAGTCCAAAGAAGAAGACATTATTGCACTCTCATTAGGTGTATTAGTAAATCTATGTTATAAAAACCTTCCAGCTGTATATACCTTAATGAGAACAATTGACACAAAAGCATTTATACGGACATTATTAAAACTGCAGCATTGTAGTGTAAATACCAGTGTGCAATGTTGTAAACTTTTAATTATATTAGAGCATACAAATACAAACATTTCAGAAAAATATATCTTGGATTTTGCTGCTGTTACATTTAGCAGTCTAGTTACTGCAATGAAACAAAAGGATGTTCTATTACTTCGACATATTATAGATTTCTTTCAAGATGTTGGGCACAATGAACATTCTCATTCTGTATTGCTTACATACCCACAGTAAGTTATTTAAGTCCTGTTTAAATTCGTGTTATATGTAGTTATATTTTATTTGTGGTTTTGTTAGTTATGGAAAAGATGTAGAAAATGTATTGGCTACATTAGAAGACAATGAACCGGACCCAGAATGTGTTACTCTTATGATGGAATTTTTGTCATCATTAGTGAAATTAAAATTGTCTGCTTTAGTACCTTTGTATCCTTCATGTGTAAAAACAGCTATGACTTGGGTTCCTGTAGAACAGGTGTGTCTTTCTATTAAACAGCCATTTTCCGAATATATAAATGAACAGTATTTAATATCTGTGTAAAATAACTTTTTCAATACTAGGTATGTTCTAAGGCGTTATCTTTAATAAGGGTCACAGTTATTGATGCCAGACGTACTAAAACATTTTCTGAAGTATTAGCAGAACTTGATGCTTCTGTTTTAATGCTTATAATAAATTCAGTAAATGAAGAAATTCAAGAGAAACATGAATTAAGTTCGGAAACAGAAATGAGATTAGCAGAATTAATGCAATTATTTCAAGAAATGGTCAAAATATCAACACTTAGAACAAAAGTAATGCAGTTCTTGAATGAACAAATGATATATAAATTGTTAAGTCCAGTGATGGATACTGAAGTGTGTGTCACTGGTGACTGGCCAGGAAATTTTATTCAAGTACTATTTTTTTTTTACAAAATAATAATTGTAATATTTTATAGGCATGATTTTAGTTTTAACTGTTTTAGAATCCCACTACAAATTTGTGTATACATGCATTAGCTTTGACTGCTGATTTAGCAACTAATAATTCACAATGGTTGACAGCATATTCTGAGTTGCTCAGAAACAAACAGATTCAAATGACAATGGCACATGCGTTGTTTACAGGCGATGGAGATATTAAACAAAAAGTTTTGCAGTTAACATCAACTGTAGGATTTCCTCAGGAATGGTAAATTTTAAACTAATACATGTTAAACATGTTACAGAATATAAAAGGGTTTAGCAAAAGTTCTGATTCAAACAAAATGTCACTATAGTTTATTACTAAGTATTAATGATAATGGTATTAATAATAACTCTAGACAAATTCACTATCACACGCAAATTGTATCCCATGTTTTTGTGTGAAAAGTGTTTCCGCGTTGGCGTTATGTATGAAGCAACTGGAACCTCTAATATTAATACAAAGTTCTCCTGGGATGGCTCCAAATATTGGAAATAAAATATCCATAAATTCAAATACGGAAATGGCACCACTTTTTTCTTTTGCACAAGAAGAACGGCTTGACACATTTTTAGCAAAATTACAAAGAGCTTACGAATCAAATCAAATCAGTGACATCACCACATCAGCGGTAATGGAATTATATGAATACAAGGTACTTATTTTTATATAACTTATTTTCGTTCAAATTGAAGGTACTTTATACTTACCACTTTTCCACAACATAATATATATGTAGTTAGCAGCAATGAGACACGCAGAACGTGCAATGCAATCTAGTTTAGAGGCAGCAAACAATCATGGTATCAGTTTACAACATAGATTAGCACAAGTAGTAGCTGAATCAAGTCGTTTGCATCAAATGCTGTTTGATTCGCAACAATGTTTAGAAGGAGTGAAATCTACATTAACTGTGAAACTTGCTGAAGTAGAAGAGCAAAGTAAGAAAGCAGTTGCTGTTAAAAAACAAGTTAGTGTCGTGTTTTGTGACAAATATGTAATGGTAGAAACATTTAAACAATTTAAATAAAATTACGTTTACAGGAAATTGAAGGACTGAAAAAAATAGTAACAGAAAAATCTAATAACATTGATCATCTAAATATATTGCTTGTGCAACATAAACATGATTTAGAAAGCAGCAATAATAAAATTGAAGTATTAACTAAAAAAATAAAAGAACTGGAAATTGAATGTATAAACTCAAACGCAAAAATTACGGAGATGGTTAACAAGAATCACGAAATAAGCAAGCTTCTCCATAAAATGCAAGAACAACTTAATAAAAAGGAACAGGTATGCTTAAATAATTTAAAATCTATTACAACAAATTCTTTAATAAACGTTTGTTTCTGAATAGGTTATAGAACAAAAAACTGCAGAAATTCAATCTAATCAAAAAGATATTTCTGCACTTAAACAAGAAACTCAACAATTATTGCAATTAGTGCATACATATGAACAAAATATTGCAGAAAAGGAAGAAGCTCTTAAGAAAATGAGCGCAGAATTAACGGATTTAAGTCGCATGCGAGATATGATTTTTGAACTTACTGCCAAGAAAAAGGAGGATTTAAGCACAAGTTAACATTACATCCTTTTACTAAAACATATTTTCAAATTATCAAAGCAATTTGATAGTAATTTTACGAAACTATTTTTTACTTATATCATATTTCTCTTACATTTGTGATAAAACCTATTGAAAATTAAGTTGTCCGTACATATGTACAGTAATGTACATTAAAAAATCAGCAATATTAATTGCACAGTTTATTTTGTAAATACAATTTTTACCACTTATAAAATTCAGTGTAATTTTATATTTCTATAAATAATCCATAAAATTTTATATTTTTTGGTCAGATACAAAAAATTTTTTATTTCTTTTGCATGAAATTTTCATACTCATTTTCTAATACAAAAAGAAATAAGAAATGAACATTCGGAAACCAGTATTTGTATAAACTAATTACTATTGTAGTTTTTTTCCATTTGTTATACATTAAATATATATGACTATTCGTATTTTTATTTTTATATAATACTTTTTGTACATTTATTTGCACTGTATCATTTTCATAATTGCTTTGAAATTTAAATATAGTTTTTTAAATTATGATACTAAAATAAATAAAAGTATTTTTCATTTCTAGTAAATTGATTGCTTGGAAACACTTTTATGAATAATTAGCAAATGTTTATTGACGAGAAAGAAAGAGTATGATCATTAGTAAGTAATCATATTTAATTCTTAAGGTATAAAGCAAATCATAACAAAGCTCTTTTGTTTCAAGTTATTCTCTATTATATAAGTTGTACGCAATAATCACAATTTTAAAATGTGTTTCTAAATTATTAAATAGTTACCTACAAAAAAAAGTAACAATTTTACTTGATATTTAAGAATTTCATTTATAAAATTCTGTTGCCTTGACTTAATTATATCTTACTACTGATACCGTCATTTTTCTTATTTTCTGAGAGAAATTTGTGTCATTATCCTTGGCATTATTTTAAATTTACATATCACCTTATTATTACCTATATTCATGATAAGTAGTAACATAAAATTTATATCCTGCATAATTTAATCGCACAAAAACTGTGCGCATTTATTACTTTTTATTATCGTCAAACAAAAATAAAATTGTTCCTTTAGATATTATATCTTGTTTCATGCCAATCATTTTTAAATGACTGTTTTTATTTACAGATAAAACTCTTACGTATAAACAAGAATATAAATTTCTGTAGTATTTATCACACGTAAATACAAAAAATATTTGCTATAGTTTGCATTTCTTCATAGAAAGATTAAAATAAATTAAGTTACATTAGAATTTTATTTCTTTTAACTTGGTCATTAAAAAAATCAAATGAAATTCCAGATTTCACAAAATATTAAAAGTCATATTGTCATGTGAACAGTTTCTTTGGAATGTTACAAGTTCAGTATTTGAACTAAATTAACGTAATAGTAAATACTGTTGCAAAAAACTTAGGTTAAGACTTCTTAATCAATAAGAAGTTGTTAATTCGTTAAAAATAGTATTAAAAACAAAATTTGTGCCAAATTGACAATAATTAAAATGAACTGAGAGCAACTCGATCTAATGGTGAAGTACTCTCTATGTTAAATATTTCACGTCTAATAAAATTTTGTCATCAACTGCTACCTTTACTCCAAGGCTGTTCCGTAGCAGATGCGAAGATCAAATAAAAGCAATTAGTTGCCACATTTATTACTGCTGCTAACCAAAATACTGTGTGCCAACGAGCCAACGTTTCCTATAACATGAGTTTATATTAAATTCATAATACATTTCTTATGTCAATCAATAATACTAAATCATGTAAATTTAATTTTATTAGTATAAATTCAGTTTTACTAACATGTCCTTGAACTATTCTTCCAATAACATATGGTGCTAAGAATCCACAAGCATTTGATGCCGCGTTCGTAAGCCCATAAAGAGTTCCCGCGAATCGGGGTGCTAAAGCAATATGATTCATTTGATTTCCTGCATAAACGGCTCCTTGTAGAGATCCTAGTACAGCAAGCATCATCATAACAGTCATGCGATCGCATTCAGCCCAGATAGCACCAATAAAACTGAGACTCGGTCCTACTGAAGCCACTGTGTTCCATAATTTGAATGATGCTAAGGGAGATAAAATCTGACGGGCAAGAAGGGCATCTGCGAAACTTGAAATACCAAGGCCGACTAACCAAGAACTTAAATAAGGAAGTGCTGAAAGAAATGCATCCTGTTGCACGTCGAAATGCAAAATTTTATCCATATATGTTGGTAATTCTGTCAAAAGAGTGTAAAATGCCCATGCTTGTCCACATTGTGTCACTGTTATAGCCCACATAGGCATTGATGTAAATATTGATAACCATGGAACTCCTGCATCATTATCCTGTTTTTCAAGAAGAAACTAAGTTAGATTTTAATTGATAAAACCAATTGTATACATAATAAATAAGTAAATTTGAAGTAAACCTCATCTTTCTTTTCCACACTAGCCTCAATAAATGCTCTTTCAAGAGGGTCGATTTTTGTATGTTGTGCAGGTGTATCAAACACAAAAATTAACCAAAATGCATACCAAATAATACCAAGTCCTCCAAATAAATAAAATGCAAGGGGCCAACCACCCCAAAGTTCCAATGAACACAACCATCCACTCACTGGTAAAGATATAACAGTTCCAAAATTTGAACCTAAATCAAAGTAAGTGTGGAGAATCACATTTTTTAAGAATTATTTTGTAAGAAATAGATGATTACCTGCATATACTACTGCAGCAAATTTGCTTCTCTCTAAAGGGGGTACCCAATGTGCTAACATGCTATGCATTGCAGGGAATGTAACACCCTATTATTAAAATGAATTTTTATTAACTCAATTCTGATGACATATATATTTTTTTATTATGAAAAAGAATTTACCTCTGTGAATCCTTCTGCTACTCTTACAGCTAAAAATGGTATTAATCCTGCATATGCTGCAAAAGGACTGATAACAGTGAGTACAGCAGTTAGAAACACTCCTAAGCCATATATTAGTTTTCCACCAAATTTTTCTGCCATTCTACCACCTGGGACATTCGTAGTTACGTAGCCAAGGAAAAATGCACCTAATATAACACCTTGTGTCTTTTCATCCCAATTAAACTCTCCTGCACTCTTTAAAAATTTAAATTTATTTTTAATACCAGTAAAAATAAATTACCTTTATTAATATTTAGTTATGGTCGTAAATTATGAAAAAGTTACTACTAATTGATCTTTTATTAAATGAAATATAATATATTAAAATATATAATATTTTTTATAATGCAATAAATGTAGTAGCAAAATATTTTATGCTGAGAGATATCTGCAGTCATACAAGATAAAAACAAGGGATGTAGGCGTAAATGAATGTTATGTTTCGTTTAGGTCATAGTATCAGTGATAAATCTGCATGAGTAATATGATAAAAAACACAACTAAAGCTGACATTTGATCTGTATCAACAGTTTGCATTATAATATATCACAAACTTCAGTAAAATACTGGTTGTAACATTATTTAACTTCCTTATATTGTTATTTTATAGATATATTCAAATATTAATACTACTGAGAATATTAAACATTAATTACAATATTATATTCAGTGCTGAGTATAATTTATGAGAAAAATATTTCAAATATTACTTCGAACAATTGTTGTTCTGCAATTAAAAAAAGAATAGTATTTTAAATAGGAAATAAAATCTCAACAAATGAAGGATTTTTATTTTTACATGTTTATACCATCTTAATAAAATTTGTGTCTACTCCAATATATTAAACACTACAATATAGTATGATAACAGTATTATGAAGGAAAATACCAAGATTTTAAGAAATTGTTTATAATAGCAAAAAGAATAGTACTGAATGTACATTAATATTTTCAAAATTGATATATTTGAAAATATTTCAATACTTTAGTATCCTTCAAAATAGTATTTTAAAAATTTGTTTTCACAAATAAAATATTTTATTTTGAACAGTACACATATAATCTAAAATAAAATAAAATATACTATTTAGCATTATAATAATATTCCACTCAGCTCTGATTATATGTATACCCTATAATAAATTGTATTTAATTTTAAATAAATTTTTAAAAACTTACAGGTATAAATGTCCCATTAATGGGTTTTTCTTTACGACAAACACCAGTAGTATTGTTGTCATCATTATGTGATATTGCTGTTTGATTAACCATTGAAACAATAGCTACAGATAAGTTTACTCTCATGGCATACACAAGAGCAAATCCCATAAATCCTAAAAAACCCAATGTATACCTTGCTTTTATGCATGATTTTGTATCTGTTGGTTCAGATGATGCATTAACTGAAAATAAAATTTTATAATCAGCACACAATTTGACTTAAATATATAAAGAATATCCTAGTCTTTTCCTAATGAAACACTGTCAATATAAACTGTGAACAGGAATATTTACATCTCATACTAATCAGAAAATAGTATAATTTTACAATTCCAATTGTAACTCCATTTACCAAGTTAAAACAAAATCAAACTCAACTTCGAAAAGTAACAAATTCAATTTTTTATCATCACCAATGTTATATTAATGGGAACTATAAATGGGAACATTTTGAAATAGGATTTGGCTTGGAATTATAGAAATATTGTACCTTTTAATTAAAATTGGATATAAATTTTCTTAATCATGACATATGTATGTTTATTGTTCCTTGTTCTGCATATGATTTTTTCTTTTCAATTATATGTGTTTATACATTTATCTTTTATCTTAACTTGTAAAATATATTGACAATGTTTAGATGGAAAAAATTAAAATATTCTGTATATTTCTAAAGAAGTATTTGATTATTTTATAATGAATAATTAACCACAATAATGATAATATATTGTTTGTTATATTCCTTGTAAAGTAGATTATTTTACTTTCTTTGGTACATAGTTGAAAGGCTCAGTAAAAAACGCATATCCTACAATTTTTTAGCTTAGTATATCATTAATAAGCAGTAATAATTTGGCAAAGAAAAAACTAGTTTTTAAATGACTCTATAGCATTGTAAAATATGACGCTTTTAAATCTATATCTATGTAAATTTCACAGTGCATTAGTACATTATAATGTATCAAGAAATTTCAAAGTGTATTATTTTTTTGTAAATATTTTCTTTGTAAATAACAAATTGTAACTGCAATTCTTATAAATGTATAAAGTTCTATTCAGTTAACCTGTTGTATCTTCTGATAACATCTTATATAGCCTTTGATTTTTTCTCATTTCCAATATCTTTTACTATTTGTTACTATTATATTCAAATATTTTCTATACTTTATAAACATAAAATTTTCAATCGTAACGTACATTTTCCAAGGTAGAAAGAAATCATAAAAAATTATTCGAAATGGCTTTGAATTAATATAATTTAATTCAAAGTTTGACAGCTGATAGTGCATGAAACACTTGTGTATATACATATATATATAACGCGTTCTGTCAATCCTTTGTTTCCAAACAATTCCTTTCTGCGATAGCACGAAAAATAACAATGAACATATGTACATTGAAAAAGAAATATTTACATTCGAATATAAACAAATTATTAGAAACTAACCTCTGTCTAGAGAGTCATTGATGCACAGAGGCTGATCGTCTCTTGTAACACTAGGATCCAATACTTCCATGTTTTGCTTGGCACTATATCGAACACTCGACACTTTCACGATGACCTGCTGGTTACTGTTAGCATTGATATTATTCTTCTATTCCGCGTAGTTGTGATTTGTCCATATACAATACTGATACGATGATTTAAATAATATCCAACTTTGCCAAATAAATGCAAGAACGTCAATTTTAACAACGTTATAATATGAACAAAGTAAATCGCCGTCTGCTGTCATTACCACTGGTACGAATATGTGAGAATATTTGCGCGCTCACGTCATTTAATACTAACACATATTTAATCTGTTGTTACACACACGAGTATACTTGCGCATGCGCTTTATTTTTCTGTAGACTTTCTACAATTGAATAATTAAAACTGAACAAATAAATAAATAAATGTTCTACTTTATAGATGTAAATTCTTTTTGACCTTGTTAAGTATTCTAGAATAATATTTAATTCGTTTGTGTTAGACTCATTAACAGGATTGTATAAAAATGAAAATTATTTCTTTTTATGTATAATATAAATTGAAAGTTATTTAGTTCTGTTAAATTAACTGTTACAAATTTTGGTATGTAATAGTATTTTATTATTTTAAACTTTATGCTGTAGGCTTTTTGAAGTACGTCCTTTGTTATAAATTATTTATATATATTATTTGATGTCATTAATAAAGAATTAAATGATATATTATTATTATATTAATATACTCTTAGATTAGTAACAATTTTGTTCCCGGATGTACGTTCAATTTCTTACATTAGGTACGATTGAATTTTGCGCGTGCTGTTTGTATGGCATATTACGATGAGTGAATGAGTCAGTAGAGTGAGCCACTGTAGTGGCGCGTCGTTATGACATCCCTGAAAACCACTACATATACTGGCACATCGTACCTAAGAGGTTAGTATCGTAGTGCGAGACCATTTGTTTACCAGCTATAATTAAGAAAAATATGTCACTCTGCAATACATTATGTCAATAATTTGGCATAAACTGTATAAATAAAAAATTCAAAATAAACATTATGTTTTTTCCAATTATCGCTGAACTCTAATTCTTAATATTGCTTTCGAAACTAAGTCATCCGTGATCCTGTTACTAAATCTCGAGGACCACACAAATAACAAATTGAAAATTTCTTAGCAATAAAATGTTTATTTTTGCATATATAGATAGTGTAACAATGATGTAAAGAAAAGCATTTATGTTTTTTTATTGTCATTTTTGATAACTTTTTCTTTTCAATATAAGAATATGAGAAAAAGTACTCTTTGCTGAGGAATAACAGTGCTCTTTTTCTTAAAGCTTTATATATATAATCAGAAATCATTAGCAGTATAATCTTTATAAAGTTAATAATTTTATTTGTCTGCTATTTATATTCCAAATATTATTTATTGTGAAAACATAACTGTTTAAATGGCTATTTTAATAATTAAGAACAATTTTTTAAATATAGAAAGCAAATCATTTTAAGAAAAATAGCACTGATTGTAATAACATGTGTAAACATTTTTCTTACTGACTAAAAATTTCTGAATTAAACCTCAATTTAGACTAAACTTTAGTGTAACATTTAATTAATTAATGAGTTTTGATATCTAGAAAGATTCATAATCATTAAAAATGTATAAATGTTATTAATTATGCAACTAACTATTGGTATAGCTATTATTATTACCCTGCAATTAGAACAATATTTATTATATTTAACACTGTAAATATTATATTGTTTCTAGATAATAAATTGTTAATTGTTATTAAATATATCATTCATATGAAAAAGTCCATTAAAGATATTACTTTTCTTTTTTATTAATTTTTATAAACTGAATTATAACACAAATTATCTTTTACACAAAAATTATATTTAAAATTATCTCCGTACTAGAAAATATAAACTGAATAAAATAAATAGTACATTGCATTGAATTGTTTCAATGATCACTGTTTAAGTACTGTTGTGTATTTCATGTAAAACATAACAGATCAACGTAACAAATTACTATAAAAGAAATGTAATTTATGTAGTGTCAATAAAATGTAATATATAAGTACACAACATAACAATAGAAGCTAGGAAAAATAATGCATAAAATGGAACTATAAAATTCTAATACCACAGCACTTGTAAAACTATAATGTTCTAAAAGCATAATTAAAATAAAAATAAACATATTTAATTCTTTGCATTTTTTGCTTTCATAAAATTGAATAAGCTTAATAACTATTTTAAAAATAAAACAATTTTTGCAAGAAATTTTATAATTAAATTGCTTAAATTCAATTCACAGAATAATAAGTGTTTTGACTTGTTAGTATAACAAAAAAAATTTACTGCAAGATATCAATGCAAGAGTAATTTATTATGTATATTGAGTTGTATGGAAAGTTAGTATACTTTGCTATTTTCAGGATAAATAAAAATTCTCCATCATTTTAAAATTTACGATTTCGTTTAAAGATGCAAACAAATGGAAATCGAGTACTTGTAAATTAAAAAAAATATAAAAAAACAGTTTACTTAAATGCAGGGATTATAACTTCAGCCTGTATTATATGAAATTTTTAAATAACCTTATTGCTTTATTACTTTCAATAACATTTAAATAAAAATTTAATCAAAATGTATATTTTATTTGTTTAGTGGCTTTCCATTTAACTCAACAGACAAGATTGATTTCAGTGCCAAAAGTTATATTTTTATCATTGTTATCGCAGGACAATTCTAAATATGCAATATAGTTATATTTAAATTCTTATTCATTCTTAATTTCTAAACTATGTATATAAATAACAATAACATCGATCAACAACAACTATATTAATATTAAGTTCATGATCGATGTGATATAATTCAGATATCTACATTTAAATAAGTAGATATAGTATGATGAAAGGAACGTCATACAATGGCAATATATATTAATTAAATGTTATTCTCTTTGGTGAATAAAATAAATAATTAATTAAAATGTTTAAAATAATAGTTGATTGTGTACGGTGGTTAACAACTTTAAAATTCGCATATATTATTCTACAAATTGGACGCTAAAATCTAATAAGAGAAAAATTTTTATAATATTCCAAACAATCACAGGAAGTTTAGTAAATATACTGCTTAATTATTCTATTAATTAATTCAGTAATTATATATGATTATTCTTAATTTCTAAATTGAAAATCTTTGTACAAGATTAAATAGAACAAAATATACCATAAACGTAGGCACACAACTAATTGACAAAATACTTTCAAGTAACTAAAATTTCAGATCTTGTAGCAATATACAAGAAAATTTTATATTGTTATTTTATGCTCATGCTATATGAAATTTAACACATTATCAATAAAAATATAAACTGAAAAATTAATTTTGAATGTTCCATATATTAAAAGTTCTAAGATTTATTTTTAAAACATCTAAAATGTTTAAAATCAAGTTTTAGAATTTTTAGAATCCATTCTCATTTCTAAAAATAAAAGTTATCCAAAAATGCTACTATAGCATTAAATGTGGCATATCATGTTATACATAAACAAAATCATGATGTTTTCAATCAAATGTTGTTTGACTGTTTTAAAAACACTTTGATTACCAACTTACTGTAGAAGGAACGTGAGTACTAATTGTAAAATCTTTGTATTGAGAAAAAACGCAAATCTGAAAAATATTTTAAATAAGAAAAAGAAATATAAGGCAGCAGAGATTAAACTAACCTTGTCTTTTAGTCGCTGACAAAGCTGTAATGCTATAGTAAGCAATACTAAAGCATCATTCAGCCAAGGAACACTACATTCTGCTTGTTGTGTTTCATACTTGACATTACCATGTGCATTTTCCAACTGGTATATTGCCAGAACCAATTTGTAACTCTGAATGTAGAAACTAATAGCCAAATTTTCAGGTAGATTTGGATTTAAAGATTTCTATAAAAAATAAAGTAATAATGAATTGTATAATTAACGTGCTTATGGTCTAAATATAATTACTAACCATATTACGGCTTTTAATAAGGTCATCAATAGTTTTTTTCCTAGGAACAATGAGACTTGTACGACTACGTTGCAAGCAACCAAGTATGTTTCCTAATACATGCATAACTTCGTCAGATGTCTTAAAAAGATAATGCCGATCAACATTATCTATATGAGCAATAGCTTGCTGTAAATGATTAGCTGCATCCTGTATTTGTTGCAATTTCCAGGGATGCTCATTTTGTATACTTGTTCTCATATTAATATTTTGCTGACGTTGTACTTTAAAATTCACTTCCTAAAAAAAAATTTTTTAATCTATTAGATAATAGGAAACAGAAAAAATAATAACAACTACTTACAGCATTGGTAATACTATCACCAGTTAAAACTGCTATGCATTTTACTTGATCATGTGGTGCAGCAAATACAAATCTATCTGTTTTATTATGTTGATCATTACCAAATAATGCTAGTGGAAATCTTTGTGCACATTCCTGTAATATAATTTACAAAGAATTAATTCTGTGATTTAGTTTATCTGTAACTTTTAAAAAAAATATTAATTTGTACTGTACCATTAAAATATTTCTTAATTGTGATAATGAAGAATGAACTTCTTCATGAAGTACCCACTCAAACTCCATTTGCTGAAAATATTATGTTTCATTACTTCTTTATTTGATATAATGTTGTAATTACATAATGTATCAAAGTTAAATTTTAAAGTATGTACTATAAATAATAATTTACATAAGATATTAATCATAATTCAACAACATAAAATGTATTATATACACTATAATCTTATACTCTGATAAGTATAGAATTATAATTTAAATTTGAAATATAAAAAGTACAATTATAAGTGTTCTAATTTGCCAATTTATATTTAAAAACACTGTGAAACTGTTTGCAATAAAATTTGTTAATTATTAACAGTTATTTATGAGAAAATCTTATATATATTGAATAATAAACCTTCCTTTGAATGAGAATAATTAAATAATATAGTAATATAATCTGGGAGCAAACACCGTTGGTTGCATATGAGAATCATTTCTAAATTTTGAAAAATAAACTGTCAAATCATGCATTAATATACTTAAATAAGAAGTAAACATGACAGAAAAATGATTTACTGAAGACAACATAACCACAAAAATCTTATTTCAATGAGAACAGCGGGAGCAGGTTGATTAGTTCGATGATAGATAAGGTATACTATCATCGCGAACCGCGAGACGACGAAGTCGCCTAAGTGATTAGATAAACGGTAAGCAAAGGCAAATAGCTTACGAGATTGTGAGCCTCCTCTTTCTCGCAGTCAGCCATTTTTCTGTACCGGGTGGTGTCTCCACTTACTTCTTAGTCACAAGGTTCTATATGTCCGCCTTTATCTTTAATACAGTTTTTCACTAATTTCTACTCTTTTCTTAAAGTGTTTGATTTGTCACCAATTTCACAAATGGACGTGGTCGTTGTTTAAACGCGACAGATAAACTCTGTCATCTTTTCATACATGAAATTCTGAGATCTTGAACAGATAAATCGTTATCGTTGAATGATATTTTAATTGTAATCTAGGATCAGTGTGGATTAGTACAGCAATTTACACATTAATAATAACAAAAAACGGTAAAAAGTATGAACATGGTTGTTTAGTGCGGATTTAGTTTAAGTTATTTAATGTATCCACAAAGAGAAATTTATTTGTAATGTTTAACATTAATGTTAAGTTTATTTAACGCTAAGCGTAGAAGCGCATTCGTTAGTTATAATACGTTTATTTTGTAAGCAATTGATGCACCGATTCGCAAACATTGTAATCATAGACGCAGGAACATCGGCTATAAAGAGCAATTATTTTGTCATTAAAATCGGAAAAGTTTGACTGTGTCAACTCTCAACGGTGTAGCCCAGCGTACGCGGAAAACCAAAGGGTTTTCTGTGGCCGTTAAGCTCCCCGCGTGCTCGGAAAGATGAAAATCGTTCCGAGGTCGCTATAGACCTCACTTGGGTAAACATCTACCGCTATGAAGGTCCACGCATGCACGGGAAGACGAAGTCGACCCGGGGCTGCTAAGCTACCGGCGAAACCGGCAGAGTTGATTTTTCATTATAAATGATTGTTCGAATTTACAAGAAAATTCAATAGAAATGCTCGTAAGTAGCGAGGTTTCGCGTCTATGAAGAGCGAAACATTTTCGGACGTTATCGGTAGCGTTCGTCAACAATCAGTATCGCGTATCGCTCCGTCGGGTACGCGACCGTGGAGCAGGTATTCACTCTCTCCTCAACGACCGATCGAGCAATAAGAGACTTGTTTTGCTTGATATCGTAGCAAATAAAATTCGTTACATTCATTATAATTTGTGTTCAATTATTTAAAACCACAAAATCCTGTACAACGGTAATCAGTATTAACTTTTCTTGTATTTTTTTATTTTAATATGCATTATGTTCATAATCAATCATTTGTATGGATTAAATTTAACAGTTAAGTATTATTTTATTTAAATTAAATCATATTTTAATATTTGAAATAGTATTTAATAAACTAATAATGTAAAAGATTGCGTTATAAATTAATTAACAGCATACTAATTTGTTTAATGTTTCTGAAGTGGTTGTACTAAATTTCAAATCAATATTTTAATAGCTACCAAGTGCATATTTTCACTGAAAACATATTTTTATTAAATTAAAAGAATAAAGATTTTATTTTGCATTTTTTGTATAATTCATTTGTTTTATGTATTTATACTTAATCATGTATACAAATATTATATGTCCAATTTTTAATGCACAAATATTATATATCCAATTTTAGTATTTTTGAAGAAATATGGTTTAAAATTCAATTATACTTTACATTATATTTAATAAATACTTATTGCATTGTATTTATTATCTTATATATATTATACATATAACTTAAAGAATATATTTAGTAACATAAATATAAATATAAGTTAGAATCTGTTAAATGATAAATATTGTAAAATTAAAATTAAAATAATAAATTTTGGGATTTGTAATAAACAACAGTATTATTTTTAACAAAATAAAGTAGATATAAATGTGATTTTTACACAATAGCCAATTCACAAGAAATGAATATACAATATTTGAGTATTAAGCTTTCCATATTGTATATACATATAACATATTTATCTTGCATATATATTTGGAGTCTAATGAAAATTATTGGAAACTTTTGATTACATATCAGATAACTTATTTATTACATATCAGGTACACGTACAATGTTTTCTTTAATTATTTCTTGTTGTTACATATGTATTAAAAAGTCTGTATATTTATTACAATATGTATGAAAATGTATACGACAGTATTGCATGAAAAAATGATTTAAAAAATTCTAGTTATATAAATATTAATATATAATTATTAATGTCATACATGTTTCATATTTTATAAATTTTATAAATTGTATAAATATTGTTAATAAATATTGAAGTTTCATAAATATATATGTTTTTTTTAGCAAAATTAAAAATTAAAACTATAATAAATTTTAGAAAATGAGGCACAGATTATCACATTAGTCATTACAATAAAATTTAATACCCTTTCATCAAATGTTGATTTATTTAAGTGCATCTATATCAATGGACATATGTTTTAATTGTGCTTGGAGGTACATTTAAAGCATTGATAAATACACATATACAGAATTAAATATATGTATATTTATAGTTCAAAACTATTACTTGTTTCTTCAGAAGTCCTAATTTTTGCAATACTAATATTTTTCCATAAAGCACACAGTTCAACAATTATTTCATGAATGAATTCTTTAGAAGAATTAAGCGAATCACCCTGTATGTTTGTCCCTGTATTAACTGCAGTAATAACATAGATTTTAAGTGACCTTCTTTAATTTAGGCATTTTTTTCGGACACCTTTGTACATGAACATACCAATGTTTCTCTTGACATCGTTCATCACAATAAAAAGCCATCTCACAACCAAGACACTTGAATTTTGGCGCAATGTTACTGCAGTTTGAGCATACAAGATTGTGCAAACTATTTGGACTACGACTTACTTTACCAAGATGTGGTGTATCACAATTCCTAAGTTCATTTCCTGGCAAGTTTTTTGATAATTGTGGATGTGTTGAAATTAAGGGCACCTGATATGGTGTTGTTGAAACAATGGTCGTCATTGCTGCTTGAGTGTCATTATCAATCAATGAATTCGTATGTGTAAAATTATCTGCAGTTTTAACAAGTGTTAATCTATCGAATAAAATATTTTGCATATGTTGATACGTGGAGTTATTGTTACGAGTTTCCTCACCAAAATTGCTGTTTCGTGTTCGGTTAGTCATATCTCGACCAGTTATTGTTTTATTAGGATGAGTTGTATCTCCATCAATAACATTTGCAATACCAGAAGACGTCAATGAATTGGGATCATTTCGGTTATATGTTAATGTGTCTCGCTGTCTATCAATTGAAGCAGCTGCCACAACGGCAGCAGCTGCTGCTGCAGCAACAACATCCGGAATCATTCTATTTTGTGTAAACTGACCATTTGTCGTATATCCAGCTAAAGGAGCACGTGGTAGCATTTGATGTGAAGAAGATAAAGATGGTGGTGATATGAACAATGATGGTAAACAGGTTGCTGCAGCAACATTATTGCTAACGTTGGTATTTCCTCGTATACGATCGAAATCTATATTAGTTGGATGATGCAAGTTAGTTGATGGGGCAGGATATCTCACCATTGAGTCTTGTATTGAAGGGAATCGTTTATCTATGTGCTGCAATGGTCGCAATGATTCTTGCATAGGTAAATGATATCCTGATAAAGTGCCTGAGTGTAATCGAGAATGATATGGATAAGTACCATAAGGACAGATAGCTGAATGATAACTTAAACCAGCACTATTGTAGGGATCAATCTGTAATTCAATAAGTATGTAATTATAACATTTGAATAAAGTATCTTCAACACATTGATTGCCACATTAATTATGCATAGATTATGCTGGAATTTCTGTTACTCATATTATTAGAAATTCTTTTATTGATCTACTTAAAAATATTCATATTAGGTACTTAAATTTAAATATTACAGAAATACTGGAATATTGTACAAATACTGAATAAGATTCATTAAACATAAAAATATTAATAGAATTATTATAAGTTTTGTGTCAGTCAATGTGTTAAATAGTACCTCAGTTTCAACGTTCGATAAATAACTTAAGTAAATAAAATGCAAGTAGAACAAGTATTTAACACTGAAGCAATTGTTCTGTATTATTATTAAGACTTTCTTAAAAAAAGTATTTAATAATTTTGAAATAAATCGTTTTCAGATCAAGGAATTGGATTAAGCTATATTCACAGTTTAAATATATTAGACTATCATAAAATGAAAACAATAAATATTACTTACAGTATAATTGTTAGGATAAAACTGAGCCATAGGAATAGGTGGACAAAGAGCAGAACGTAGTGGTGGTATTGATGGAGTTGATTGTGAAAGAGTTACGGATGCTGCAACATGTTGTAGCAATTGTTGCTGCCGTTGCTGTTGTTGATGGTATTGCCATCTTTCTGTATTGTATTGAGGTGTGGTGTTTATTTGATCATTAGCTGTATTTGAACCAACCATTTTTTGTATTTCAGCTTCTGAAATCTGTACAGTACATTGCAAAAATAAATATAGTACATTAATAAGAAGAGAAGAAAAGAAATAAAGTATGTAACAATTAGTTTTATCAAAAAAATCTTACACGAGTAAAATTATCTGTTGATGTGAATGGAATGTTTGTAGTAGATTGTAATTTTGGTTTGCTTTTTGAAGTATGTTTCTTTGACATTCGAGTCAACCAATTACCAAGGGTTGGAAATTGTTCAGTCAATGTATGATTATCATTGCTTGATGTTTCTTCTCCTTTGCAGTTTTGCTGTAATCTATTAGTTATGTATGGATTAGACAAAAATTTTTAATGATAAAATGTATTAATCTTTCTATATAACATACGTAAGATGTTCTTGATTCAATGTAGCTCCTGCTGTGTTAAGTTGATTCCACTGATTTAATTTCAATGGAACCTAGAATAAATTCAATAAAACATTTTAAAATAATTTCTTCTGTTTGTGTTAGATTTAAAATTAATAAATTATTGAAAAATCCATAAAAATTATCCTACTTTGAAGTATTTTACAACATAGCTAAGCCTTCAAATTTCATGTCTCAATCTTACATTTCTTTTGCAGTGATATAAACTTGTTTATGTCTGATTTTACAAACCTTTGGCACAGTTTGAATACTTTCACTATTTTTTGAAACATTTTCTGAAGTAGGTTCCAAGGTAGTAGGTTGTAAGACACGTTCTCCTGATAAAGAAATTTTCTTTTCAGATTTCAATTCAGGCAACTTGTTGTTTTGGGCACCCTTTGCTGTTTTCATATCACCAGGTATAATATTAATTATTGGTCTAGGTTCAGGAAACTCAAAACACTTGACTTTCTCTGATTCTTGAACTATAGAACTATTTTGTGGACACACTTGCACCAATTTACTACTTTCATCTTTTTTATCACGACATATACGACTGTTCTCAGGAAACTCAATAATCTTTTTAGAATGACTTGAAGATTGTTTTTTGACACCGAAAGTAAAATCCTCTATATCAATATTTATATTATTCAGCTGTTTTAGAGGACTCGTTCGTATGCACTCCTCAAAATCCGAAGAAGTTTTGTTTACATCCTGAAAAGAATCCATAGGAATAGGAGTCTGTTTTACAGACTCTTCATTTGTTGACCATATTTTCCTGTCTGAGATCTGAACTTCTTCGTCAACTTGATGTTGACTCGATGAAATAGTCAAACCTACTCTTGATAAAATCGGAGGGCTGTTTCTGATCTCTTCAGATGATATGTTTTCGTAACTAGTAGGCGATCGAGGTGACAACTGTGGTGGTTCTGGCGACAATGATGGAGAGTTATTCTTCACTGATATCTCATCAGTATCGGTGAAACTTATAACCAGATATTCCTCGTCGTCTTCGCCAGAAGAATTTACTGTGTGATCATTCACGTCGATCACTTCGCTTGAAACTGGAAGGGCTGCAGACAATTTGCTATGCAACTTGGACAGATTTTCAATCTGCTTCTCATAGCGATTCATCACCTGCCTCAGTGTGGTACTCTGCTGTGAATTAGAATCAATTGCCATCTGTTTGGCCAACTCTAGAGCTTTCCCACGCAGTTCATTCAGCTTTTGTTTTAGCTTGTTTCGTCGATACTCTAATTTGTAGCTATCGGTATTTAAGGGAGAAAAAGTGGTATCTTTTTCACAGATCATGTTATTCCAATTGGAGGGAATTGGGCTCGACGAGGGCCTAGGCGTTGTTCCCGTAACAATTCTATAGTTTAATTCATGTTCTGAGCCGGCATTAGTTCTAGATGTATATCCTTCCATTTCTGCAAATAAGAATTTATTTAATTATTTACACATTTTACAGTAAATGTTATTGTTTACGTTGTTGCATATCAAACGACTTTGTAATAGAAATTCAGATAACTTGATCATATCAGCGCTATATTATGGTACTTTTATTTTATCGCCTAGTCTTTTAATATTTTTCAATCTTAGGCAACGATCATTATAATAAGCTATTTTTTATCAAGCAGATTCATGAAATTCTTATACAGAATTTATAATTAAGCTCTAAGTTTCATATTAATGTAATACTATTTTATGTCATACAATTATATATAAACTAATATTATTACATTTCTCTTAAATGTATACACCTGAATCATTAAGTCCATTGATACCTGTACGAACCACCTTCTTCAATCTTAACGGGGGCACCTTATTCCCCTCTTCTTTCGAAGAAGATACAATTCGAGAACATCTGTCGGTACACGAATTCTGCGATCCTTCGTTCGTGTTCGAACCACAAAAGTTTTTTAAAAATTCTTTGATCGAACTTTCCACGCGTTCCTCCCTTTGAGTGGAATCTGCTTCCTGCGATTTCTTTCTTCTTCTGTTCTCTTTCGAATTATCCTCGCCAGTTTTTCTTTTCATTGTACTCAAACTTTCTACGCTTGATATCTGAGGAACAACATAATCCACGGAGTTAGCTAATTCTATAGGGGTCGAGTGTTCTTCTTTAGCATCGAAATCTTCTTTGTTAGCTTCTTCGTTCGGTACATTAATAGATTTCATCGGTTCCACTTCGACCACATCCATAGTCGAGGATTTGGATACGACGAGCAATGGTGAACAATCCTTTCGTAAAGATCTTGCGGGTACGCAAGGTGCTGGACGAATTGGCAAGGAACGATTAGGTTGAACAGGTATCAAACAAGAACCACGATCTCGCAAAGCTGTTGCTAAACTTCCACCTCCGTTGGAGTTTGATTTGCTCGAACTGTCTGCTAACATGATTCGAGGCTCTAAAATGAGACGATCCATAATTAATAACTGTGTAACAAAGATCTTGTTACGTTTCATGATAAGTGGTTCATGCACTTATTATGAATATAAAAACCGTTTTCCTTCAGCATCCTCACTTTCTGATAAATTGTATTTTGAGACAAAAATAAAATTCTCAGCTTTAAAAATTATTCTATAAATTTTATCAAATAAAATGGTATGTCATAAAATGAATAATGTATGATTGTATCAAGGGATAAAATATTGTAGAAGTTAAAATTAATTATAACAGTTCAATACCATACCTAACAGAACATTCATAGAGAAATTTTGATTTTCATTATTCCCCTCATTTTCCGTTGTCTTCAGGTCATCGAATCGTTTGAAAATCGTATGTTTCCACGTGCTTCTCTCGTCGGCTGTTAAATCAACGAAGATGGGTCTTTCTAGACAGCCAGATGTCTCCGAGGTCACACCTTCCTCTGTCACACTAACGAATCCACTCTCCTGGTTTGATTCATTCAGTTTCTGTAAACTTTCGCAGGGAATCTCGCTAGAGCTGCTGATCAAACAAACACCTTGCTCTTCTTCGAAGTTTTCACCACTTTCTTCACAGCACAAATCTTCTTCTTTGGTCAACAGCTTGTTGGAGGATTCCTCGAGATACGGTAAGGATGTGGTTGCTGGTAGATCCTTTGATTTCTTGCAAATAAAATTATTTCGGGAGATCATCACCTTTGGCCAACAGGTTTTCGCAAACAACTTCAGTGATGGTTTATGTTTCTTTGTTCTTCCTTTTTGTTTTTTTGACGGATCGTCCAATTCACAGCCATTGAGTTCTTTCATGATTTAAACCTTATACAATATTCAAATTTTAATTATATCATTCGGTTTATATTGTTATATGTTGATTACAAAATAGAATAAACAAAAGTTCAAAAGGGAGAGCTTATTTGAGTTAGAATAAGTACTTGTTGAAATTTATTGAAAGGAATTTAGCAATTTGAAAATTTATCAAAATTTGTAACTTTACAGAAATGTAGTTTCAGTTACGTTAATAGTGACGTCAGTTTCCTTTCCAAAAAAATTGCAGTTCTTCATGCTAGCGAAAAAATGTTTAATTCAGAATCATATGGTTTTTAACGTCCTTTAATATAATGATAAAAAAATGTTGCAAAAATTTTCGTGACAGGTATTATTTTACGTATTTCTTTAATTATATATTTCTGCAGAACAATTTTTCAATTTTAAATTGCTAAATTTTCTTTACAAAATATATTTAAATTTTGTAAGTATACCGCACTTCATAAAAGCTACGATTGCTTTTTGAAGAAAATGGTTGTCAAAGAAGATTATGTAATTCTAACATCTAATCTTTGCAGTCAAGAATTAAAAGACAACTTGCATAATTTATGAAAACTTTAACTTTTAAAAATTGGTAATTGTACGTTTAAAACAATACTCGTAAATAAAATAATAGCTTCATCGATGTTTATATTTTTTTTCTCCCTTTATGAAACAATTTTTATTTTTTGCAAAATGCAAAATATTATAAAAACTGTACTTGTATACTCACAATGTCCATCAATAAAACTGTATCATAAAGCTCTTTTCTTCATTTCACTAATTAAAAACCTCATCAACTGCCCACAAAATAGTAGAACATTCACACTATTTGCTCACATCAGCTGTATTTAATTTACAAGAAAACTTATATCAGTAAATTTAAACTGTAGGAAATAATGCAAACAAATTTTTATAATTTTATAAATTAACAATTTCAATTGTCTGCTTTAGTTTTAAAATCAAAAATAAAAATTTGAATTGCAAAAATGAGTTCCCCTTACGAAATTCGTAGTATTATAATATTAATTGAAAATAAAATATAAACGTACGCAAAATAACACGTTAAATGCTTTGGGGATGACAAAGAATTTAATATAAAAATTGACAAAAACAAATTATTTAAATTTCCAATCACATTAATATTACATATATTATGCAGACAACATATCAATTATCCAATTCAAATTACAAAATAAATCAAATCTGGAGAATTGTAATTCCAGTATACCGTTTTCATTGTGACATCTAACGTGTTTTATTAATTACTTTTAATTGTTATCAAACCATCAAGTTTCGACCAGGCACATGCCGCAAAGCAGATCGAGACGCTGTTGCGCGAAAAATGAAGCTCGAAAGCAAAGAATCTTGCATGTATACCGATGTTTCCCACTTCTAGAAAAGTTCTTATTAGGGAAACCCTTCGCAATTGGCCGACTAGAACGCAGTCGTTTGGCGCAGCTCTGGAATACAATGTTTATCGGCAAGACAGCCAAGGAAAAAGGACAATAAATTCGTTTCCTTCGACGTTACATACTAAGTTCTTTTTCATTCTTGAAATTGCGTGTTTACTATCCTTTTTCATCGTGGATAGGCCAGACACGATGACTTGATGGACATGGGAAATATGGATTATTTCCTATCTTCTCCTCTATTTTGCTCATTTTTCTTCTATAAAGAATACGTGGTATTGTTGGTATAACGTAAAACAATCTGGTTCCCTGAAAAAATATTTTTTACATGTTGAGTACGTTTTTAATGTTATATTATTGATACGTTGGTTTTACACTATTTCCATAGCATTTCTTGTTAAATGTCTCGTATCAATATTGTAGTATAATATGTTCATATGAAATAATAATTTTTTAAATAGAATGTTGTTTCAGTATCTTAAGAAATAATTGTATTATTTACACAATATTTATAGAGAAATGTTATGTTACTATAGTATGATAGTTCTATATAATTTATTTTTTAAAAGTATCTGTGATTGACACGCAGTATCTAAAAGATTTGCAGTATTAATTAATAATAATTTGCATTATTAACTGTATTTGTAATACTGTACTTTTATAATATGTAAGAAGTATTCAAATAAAATAATGTATTAATCCAATATTTAAAGAACTGTATTTGAATACTCATTATTTAAAAATTAAAATTTATATTGCTTGCACAGTATTTATAATGACATGTTTTCTATAAACATTATAGTATAATACCATATTATTATATTTCATAGTTTTCGAAACTTTCACTAGAATTTGCTATTGCAATTACTCTCCTCGTTGTACCTATTATAGTTGCTTCTATACTAATCACATAGTTACTATATATAGTCTGACTGCTATTATTGTACCTGTATGTACCATATTTAACCCAGTAACAGAATCTAATAAAAATTTATAATTCATTTAATTAAAACTCTACATATAATCTCATGTCTTTTATTTGTCGAACAATAGTTCAATACGCAATTCAAATTAAATCAAACTCGTGAGAGTAAAATGATTCTTTTACGTGGAAGATATCGATCGCTTTTTTATTATTCCGAGTGCTGTTTAATGCTTAAATGCAAAAGTTCCCCTTGCAAAATCGATTCGGCAAATAATCGGTGTCCCGTATATTTCCCTCGGGATTTCGTTGATAGTGTCTCCTAAAAATTTCGCTATACCTAACACATTATAATTCTCTATGCATCTCTTTACATTCTTTTTAATTAAGTGTCTTGTATAAATTCTTCATAAATATTAAAAAATTTATAAATCTTAATTTATACGAAATTAAAATTTTGTATATATTGCATAAATAACGTTAACACACGATAATATATTATTTCCAGAATATTTTCTATTATTATAGATTAGTTTTATTTCAGGATTAAAGAAACTTTCAAGAATCTCTCCAGCCAATTTTGTAAGAATATTCTGCAATATATAAACTGTATAGTTTGCTCCTAACATGAACACTTAGTAGACGAGCGATGGGTAGCAGCCACATGTGCATTTTCCCACCTGAGGAAAGTTGACGGCGAAGAGAAACTCGACGACGATACGCATGTACCAGCAAAAGGGGTGAATCACCCTACGTTCCTCCTGCCTGGTTCTTTTTCACCCGTGGAATAAAATAAAATATCTTCAATATGTTCGAAAATTCTTTCGAAAAACTTAACAGAATAAACAGAAATATAAGCAACTGTTAATGTGGTGTACAATATTATTTAAATTGGCAATTATTAAATTTGGCAATTCCCGCGTCGTGGGCTCCGTTTATAGGTTCTTAGATCCATAGCTCCCACATGCGAACCAAATTTGCGCCGGCTCCGAAAAGGTTGAAGTGTATTTAATATACTACCTAACGAGTAAATAGGTTTCATTCATATCTGTTACGTAATTGTATGATTGAATGAAATAAAAATTACTTCATTTGGAAATAATCAAAATTATTTTATACTTTTTAGTGCATTTCGAAGTCGGTGTATTTTTTTTCTAAAAATTATTTTATTTAAATATGTAGCGAATCAAAAACTGACTTTCTTCACAACATTTCGTAACTGATTGTCAGAAATATCTAGAACATGGTGAATAATATTAAAGAATACACCCCATATATCAATCCGAAACATTCACGTGAATCGGATCAATTGTATAGCCAACTATTTTTGGATGACCTTAGTTCTGTAGACTTTGAACTTCCTGTTGACCTTGTATGTCAAAAACAGATGAAAATGTGATAAAAGTAAAAATATAAAAAGTTGAAATGATTATTAATAAATTGAATTTCAATTAGTAATTTAATATTAAATATGTGACTACTTATTGTATCCTAGTTTCGTGTGTTCGATGACACTGTTATTTTTCTGATTGAATTTTAGACCAGAAAGGATATTCTAGCAGTTCTACGTACCTCCTGCTCGCCTGATCTGTGTAACTTTATGTAACTTCCTGTTACCAAATTTAAATTCTACTTCAAATTTTTAAACTGTGCAGAATATTAAAAAAATCGTGGAAATTCAACTGAAGAATAAGCACCGCATTACATTTTTCCAATAATTAAATTATCAGGTTTGTTTAATAGTAAATGAAGTTCATTTTTTATTAAATGATCGTGTCACTAGATAATTATCGAACAAACAAACGAAGCAATTGCTAGTTACCGTTTATAAATAATGGACAAACTTCTGTTTCGCGTCAGTCGCCGACACCCGTTCTGTTCGGCTGTTTTCATTTTTGTTTTATCGATATCTGTAAATATCTTCAGTGCCGTTCCATCGAAATAAGCTGCAAAAGAATTTCATTGCAGTTTGACATTTTGTTATCTTCGATGAAGAGAACATTATTTCTTCCGATGAAGAAATTTCATTAAAATCATAAAACAGTACTTGTAAGTACAGGATTCTTGTAAAGAACAAGCAAAATTATCAAAAGTGCAGAATGGTAGTGCGTAAAGTAGAGAACAATGCGTCGAAAAAAATAACTGTTTGTGGAACGTCGTCTGGAGAAAAATCAAAGTTCAAAAATGAAGTATGTAAAAGTGCACCGCCGAAGACGTGTATTCGGTCTGCTGAACATAAACCAAATCATTCAAAATATTGCTGCTCATGCAATGGAAAGGAGGTATTTGTTAATACTATCATGTTTTCATGTGCGTAGTGGTTGCATTATGTTAAAGAATATATTGTGCTCCGACATTCATAATACCTATCCATATTTTTGTAATTATATCAGGTACTATATTACTGTTAGTAACTTTAATGTTATGTTACAATATCCATTCTATTTATCCGTATTCCAATATTATATGTATTTCATTCTAATTTACTAAGTAGTGATGTTAAATATCATAATATGGTATTATGATTATATTATATTATTATATTATTTATTCCATTAACAAATTATATTCGGATAATATTATGTACATCAATATTTTGATTACATACATAAATAATAAAGATCTAATAATTACATAAATTACATCTTAACTTGATAAACTGAAATATTTTAATTTTTAATATCTTATTAAATAAATGTTATTATGTAGTGGGAAAAAAGAGTAAATAAGCACACAGGAAGACTGCCAATAACTCCTATGAAGAAGAAAATAGTAGCTCCAAAAGTATTAACAAAAGAAGAATATAAGAAATATCAAGAATTATGTCCTACAGCAAAAGAGGAGCAAGAAATGGCTGTCACAATGAAAGAAGAAGAAAGACAAAGACTTATAAAAGAAAGTATGGATAGAAAAGAAGAATTTCGCAGAATAGATAGGGACAACCCTAGAGAAAAATCTGCAAAACTGACTGAAATTGAAGAAGATGCTAGAAGAAGAGCAAAACATATACTTGAACGAGCAGAAAATTTAAAACTTGAACAGGAGGAGGAAATTCAAAAATGTAATAGGATTATTTTAGAAACTAAATGTCGAGCTATCCGTGATGCACAGGTAGTGGGATATTATTTTTTAATTATTATAATAAAAGAATCAGTAAACTGTATAAATATAATAATTTCTGTGAAATACTTTATTTCAATAATTTTGTAAACATGTTAACATTTTGAATCTTGCACTTTTTGTAGATTGCAGAAAAAAAATTAATTGAACAGGAATTAGAAGAAGAAGAACAACGTCTTAACGACATGATGGAAAATGAAAGAAGATGGGCAATTAAAGAAGAATTTAGAAAGGAACAAGAAGAAGCAGCTAAGAGACAAAAATTTGCTGATAGTTTAATGGATCAAATAAAAGACAATGAAGAATATAGAATGTTAGAGTTTGAAAGGAAACAAGAAGAAAGTCGATTAATTAACTTAAGCAACATTGCTTGGCAACAAGAACAAATTGCTAAATTACGCAATAAAGAATCTGAAAATGCACGAATTCGACAAGACCTTGCTACAGTAAATGAGCAGCTGAAACACTTGAAAGCCATGGAAGAACAGGAAAATAAAATCATTGATCTCAGGTACATTACTTCGATTTTGCATCAATAATTAACTAGCTAATACATCTTAAACGTATAGGATACAAGAGTATCAGAGATATAAGGAAGAAAGAGAAGCAAAATTAGCGGAGGAACGTAGATTAGAAAAATTAAAGAAAGAACAGACCAAGGCAAAAGTTGCAACACAATCACTGCAAGCAAGGGATTATCAAGTATTTATTCATATAATTAATAAAATTAATATTTTAACAAATTATTAAATTTTTTTCACTTGTTTGAACATCGATTTTTAACTATTTGTTTATTTTAATTTAAATTACAATATTTTGAATTTCTTTAATATTCATAAATTTTCATATATTATACTAAATTCTATATTTTATATAAATTTTAGTCATAGCAATATAATTTTAATAGGAACGAATCGACGAGTTAAATGCTGCTCGAATTCAAGAGGAAGTAGAACGAGAATGGAGACAAAAAGAAAAGGAAGAAGCTTTAAGAAGAGCGGAAGCTCATAAAGCTCTTACAGAGGAAAGACAAAAGCAAATAAATAACAAACGAATAATGCTAGCAATTGAATTGGAACGAGAGCGACGTGAATTTGAAAAAATCGTACGAGTTCAGAAAGAAGCTTTCTGCCGAGAACAGAAAGAAATTGAGAAAAAACAGAAACAAGCTTTACTTCATAGGAGCGAGATATTAAAACAGGTTTGTTGATAATGTATGATACGAATATAAATTTTGATTTTCAAATAATATTTCAAATAATATTCTAAAATTTCATAACATCTTCGATGCTTATAAAATGCAATTTGTTGTTTATTTATATGTTCGATTTTATCTTTCTTAGATACTTAAAACATATAAAATTTCATTAGCAATTTATTTTTATTCAATAGCTTAATTTTATATTTCAATGTTTTCTTCAGGTAAATGAAAAAGAAAGAGAACGTATTGAAGCAAGACAAAAAATGTTTGAGGAAGGTTTAGCAATTCGTACAGAAACTGAAATGCGCAAGAAAAAATTGCGCGAGGCAATGGAAAGGAAATGCAATGAAATGAAAAATAACAAAGTACCTGAAATGTATATCAATGAAGTAAAACGAATGATTGATAACATAAAATAAATATAATAAATATACATTTGTAACTTGTCCATACATCATTCAAAATATCCTGCATATCTTCATGTTATAAAAAGATTTCTTTTTGCTTTTCAAAATTATTAAAAAAATTGTTCTTTTGAATATTATTTCCATAACATGACAACATTTGGATCACGTTCAACAATATCTTCAATTTGTGCAGCTGATTGACCAGTGCTACAGCAAATCTCGTCGAGACTGTATGTACCTGTAAAATACTTATAAATCGGATTGTTTTTTGCTTCTTCATTGCAAGGAGATCCTGGCAAATATATTGGATACTGCAATAGAAAATGAAAGCAATTAAGTATATTGTAAAGCATAGTAAATCACATAAATAAAATTGACAAACCTTATATACTCTACGAATAAGACCTTCGATTAGACCAAATTGTACAAGTCGTCTTTCATTAATTCTTAAATTCTGAGGATTAAGACGTTGACAAAGATCCCTCATACTGCTACCATGTGTCATACTTGCATACATTCGATATATATCTCTAAGATATGCAGGTTGTCTAGCTGAAAATGATAGATAACAAAAATTTTTATTCTTAGGGTTCTATTATCTATATTTATTCATAAACTTTTGTAAGGAAAACATAAGACTTACGAAATTTTGAAGCATATGTTATACATCGTTCTTGTAGTTTTGGATTTTCTGCAAGTTCTTTTAATTTGGAAGTTGCAGCATAAACATTACTGTATTGAAATATTGGAATCAAAGTTACAACACCATAATATCTGTAAATAAATTAAGAGAATACCTATAAAAATTGTTTATCTAAAAAAAAATTTTGTATTGTATTAATACACTTACACAAGGTTTTGTACGCAACTCTTAACCAAGTTGTTTTCTACATCTGCCTCAGCTGCTATTCTTGCAACATGATTAAATCCATCTATATAAGGTAATACTTGCTGAGTAGTTAAATCCCATTGATCACTCTGAAATGCCTCACGGCCTTCTAAGAATATTGGTACCTGATGATCAAGAACTGGTTTTGGTTCGGGTGCTAACTTTATAACTTTCAAATTGGATGTCATTGTTCCTTCTACCAAAATATTAATATTTATATTTTTAATATTAATACACAAAACTATTTATTATAAATTATTCTTACCTGTTAATGTACACATCTTATGTGAGTTTAAATCCTGCATTACTTGTTGAAGCATTTCTGCTAATCTAGTTTTATCATCAGAAGCAGATAAAAAACAATTCTCTACTTCAAGGGCCATCTGAAGAATTTAATTAAATTTACTAATTAATAGTTCCTAACATAATCAAATATAAAGATCTTACTAGAAAATCAGACATCTTCTTCACAACAGGTTCATAATGAACAGTACGAGCTTGTGCATCACAGACAAAACATAAATTAAAATAAAATGCATTTCTTGCATATTTTTTGTCATCAATCTTCACTGGAAATCCTAAGATTTTATAATCCTTTAGTGTCCTATAATAAAACAAAAAAATTAATTAACTAACTTGAAATTGATATTAATATTTTTCAACTTACACTGTTATGGTACTTCGTTGCAATTGTGCTTTGGGTATTATATAAACACTAACGTTATCAAAAATGTCCTTCGAAATAAAGTTATCTGGAACCTAAAACATTGAACTGCATTATTACTATCATTCATAATATGTAACATATACAAATATTAAATAAATATATGTAATATAAAACAAATTACATGCAATACTTATTAACCTGACATGTAATCATCGGGCCAACAATTGGATGAAATTCTGAAAAAAATATACATCTAATAGGATCTTCTTGGCCCTTATCTTTTGTATTTTCTGTTAATGATGTCATTTTAATAGCATATGATTACATCAAACTAAATAATCTGTCCTTAAACAAAAACAAATGAAGCAATTGTTAAATATATATTCAAACAAATGTGTATGTATAATATATTCTTATACTTACAAACCTATTTTATTTGTATCCTTCAGATTTTGCAAAAAATATGCAATGAATCTTCATGATGTATAGTGAAAATTATAATACTGAATCTAAATTCAATACAGATTTATATAGAAAATTATTACAATTATTTGTTAAAACCATTTAAAATGCAAATACTACCTCGATTGAATCTTTTTTGAATTTATATCTATTTCCATAACTAAAAAATTTGCTATTATACTCCGTGTTAAAAAAAGTTTTTTAAATTAATCAGATATATTAAATGTGGTCTGTAAATTTATTTTCATTTCATTTTACTCGTGCAAACAACTTGGTTTAGAGTCATAAAAACATTTGTTTGCGTTTAAAAAATACCAATAGTACATTCATATGTTACATGTTTTGCATTGTTAGATACAGTAGTGCAATATATAGGTATATTCAAGTGTAAATTGGTCTTTCATGGGGAAAATGACGATCTAGGGAAAAAGATGGTACATTAATATACGTTATGCCTAATTCACAGGAACCAATAAACAAAAAAATTTCTGAAATAAATCATTATCTTCATTACAAAATAATTAATTGAAAAAACGGGAAACCTCACTTTTTTTAAATTTATATTTATATACGCTTTCTCTAAAAAAAGAGTAACAATAACGACATCCAACGGTAAATGACAGTATTAGTAAAATACAAAATTGCATTAGTGATTCTTGCGTTTTTCTTAGCATAAAACGCACTAGCTAAATGTACTATTAGGATTTCCAAAAATTGGGTCAATCGCACCGAAAAATTACTTGTGTGCCCTCATGCGGTAACTTTCAGAAGTTCATCGACTTCTTTGTCTATTTATTGTGTCTTTGGTTAGGAGAGACAAGAACGGTAAATATGAAGTTACTAAAAACACGCATTACGCGAGCCAAAACGACTCTGCGAAGAAGTAATATTTCGACATAATTTCTTTTGCATTCTATTTCCAGAAGTATAATCTAGGTCGGTACGGAGGCCGTTTTTGCAATTTTGTCCAAAACAATTTTGTGAACTGAAAACTAACATTTTTTACAGAAGAAAATTTTTCACGTCCCACTTTTCCAAAATCGGCCTCCGTACCGACCTGCTTTAAACTTCTAAGAGTAGTATGCAAAAGAAATCATGTCGAAATATTACTTCTTCACAGAGGAATTTGGGATGGGAGAATGCGTGTTTTGTCGTAGCATCCTATTTACCGTCCTTGTCTATCCTAATTAAAAACACAGTAAATAGACAGAGAACATTCGGCGAACCTCACACCATTCAATCTAGTGATTTTCTCGAACGAATGCAAAACTAAATCAAGCGCCCATAGCGCTACTTCAGAATTGGACCTCGCCAACAAAATCCCTAAATTCAACAAGAAGAATCGTAACACCTAACTAAAAACACAATAAATAGACAAAGAAGTCGATGAACTTCTGCAAGTTTCTACAAGTAATTTTTCGGTGCAGTTGACCCTGCAAATTGTAAATCCTAAATTCTTCGTTCCAAATCTGGTGTAGTATGCAAGCGCGAATTCCCTAGTAAGGAGTTGGCAGCACGCTAGTGGCGCTATCTAGTGTAGTGTATGAAAAATATGTTAGCGCGGGAGACAACGACGCCTTTTATCATTCGATCGTTATTCGTTATCTGTTCGTTACGTCTTGTACATCCTGTTAAGAATAAATAGTTGTTGTGTTATAAGAATTCGGCATTACTTGTCCTCAAACGCTCCCACATTGGGAAATACAACAAAACCAATGATTTTTTTTGATCGATCGGCACATGTTTCTTAGGGTGGGATTTCAAATTTATTGCCATTAGTTTCCTAAATGGGTATATTGTTTTATTGTCTTTAAAATGTAATATCTTTTACTTTCTTTTCTATTGCTTTTAGAACATTATCATTATATTATTTTAATTCTACAAAGATAAGGTCAAACGCTTTTTTGTATTTTATTAATAATGTCGCTCGCCGCTAGATGGTGCAGTAGTACTATATTTAGAGGCAGCGTGTGTAAATATATATATATATATATATATTTATACATACATTTTAAAGAATAGGTTGAAGTGAAGCTTTCAAAATATTTTAAACTTTTTAAACGAATTACTTTACAATATTTACTTGAAAAAACTTTATTATTTATTGATTATTGTGAATTAGGCGCGTCAATGCTATGCGCTGTACATGGTGAAGCAGTTTTCCATGGTCGCCATTTTCCCTAGGAAATTTACTCTGGAAGAACGCGCATACTTACATAAATACAAGTATGTGTGTGTATACACATGTAATGAAAGCTATGTGATAAAGAAAGACTCAGGAAACAGGTTATTGTATCGCAGAAAATAACTCAAGAATAAAACTGAGTGAGAAAGAATGTGCATAAGCATACAAGCAAACGAAAAAAAATGAGTCAAGATAATGAAGTATGCGAATGAATAACATTATCAAAAAAAAATGAAAATAGTAAATATGGGCAGGAAAGTAAGAAAGAGAAACTATACAATGTCCTGTAACGTATAAAAAAGAGAAAAAAAAGTAAAATAGTAAAATAAAAGGAGAAAGAAAGTATATGTGTGAGAAGGAGATACTTAGGGAGACAGGAAAGAGAAGAGAACAAGAAGGATTCAATGAATAAGTACTAGCAAGTGACTGTAATAAAGAGAGGAAGAATATTTAACATTCCTCGCTAAATTATTGGTATGTAATTTTTTTTTATTTATTTTATTGAAAATTTATAAATTCTTTTGTGATATTTATTACACACTAATTATTTTATGTACATATAAGTGTGACTGTATAAGTTTGCAATATGTGACCAAAAATTATTTATTCAAACCAAGTATAAAAGCGTTATTTACACTATGTTTATTTTACAATATTTAATTGTACAACTATTTTACACATAATAAATATCTGAATATCATAATGAATATTTTATCTTATATTAAAATTAAGTACAGAACTAAATTGAATTATATACGTATCATTGAAATGTTATATCTTTTTAAATTACACTTGCATTTTTAAATGCAAGAAAAGTGTCAGAGTACTTGGATTTGTTATACATAAAATATACAATTATATTTTTTGTTCAATTTTGCATAAATGTCATATATATTATTTTTTTATTTTTAAAATTAGTAAAATCATAGAAACTTTTATAGATAAGTTTTTGTGAACCAGTGAAAAAACATATATAAATAATGTTGTTTCTTTGACTAAAGACAAAAAACCTTAGATGCAAAGACATATTATTTAAAAATAATGGAATACTAAGTAACACATAAGTTATATTTAACTTATGTTAAATGCTATGCCATATTTTGTTAAGAATTCCAGTTAAATTAATTGTCACATGAAAAAATGAAAGATAAAAATTCTTGATTACTTTGTAATATTAAGTTAAAGCATATTATAGCATATTATTAAGTGAAAAGTGTCCTTATATTTTATTCGTGTATTTTCTCCAAGTTGTAGAAGAAAGATACTTTGAGTAATTTTTTTTTTGCATATAACCAGTGCTTGATATTTATTTTAGAAATATTCACAAAAACCTTTAATTAAATTATATTGCATAAATTTACATAACTTTGTAATGTTTGAATATGCTTTTCAAAAATTGTTTTTTATATTTAAGAACTTTATTTATAAATTAAACTATTAATTTATAATTTCACATTACCAGAATTGTTATAAAAAATATCTAAATGATATTTATCAAATTTTGGATCCTTTATCACAATATGTTTCCAGTATAAAATTTCTCCTATTAAGATAATAAAAGCTAATAAATAACCAATTACAACAGCAATAAATGCACCTTGTAATTTATAGAGATTCACCAGTGCCTTTTCAGATTCTGTTTCTTGTCGTATTTCCATAATTTTTGACCATTCCATAACATCACTTAACCATTTCTGAACTAATCCAACTTCTATTATACGTCTCACCTGAGAATATATAACAAAGCATCATTAAATTTTATAATTAATTTGTTGAGATAATTATATATTTATTTATAAATACCAAAATATCAACATGTGGTTTCAGTGGTGAATTTTTTTCCATGCCCAGAGCAATTGGTACATTTATAACACATTCTTCCATTATGTGCAAATTATGTTTTATTGGTACATTCTTAGCAGTTTGATTTTTCTTTTGTTCTTTTTCAAGTATCTGTCTTTTCACACGAGCATATCGAAGTAAATAAGAATTTTCATAGTAACAGAAAGATCCATTTGCTACTTTTTCAATAGCACTCTCTTCATGATTAATTAATTGAAACTTATTACCAATCTCTTGACTACTAAGATCTGATGACATTAAAAAGAAGTCTTTGCCCTCTTCATTCCATCCTCCAACTTCTATAGAACTTTCAGCCAATTGTGTTAATGTATCAATGGTAACTCTAAAATAGTTTCAAAATCTAATGTCAGTAAATCAGTCAATTAAAAAATTATAAAAAAAAATAAATTAATAATTTTACCAGCCTATATGTAAAATTTGATCAAAGTATTCATGTTTACCTGGAAACAGGATTTGCAAGAGCCGCAGTCATGCTAGCTCTATATGCAACCGCAACTAGAATACTATAAATCCACCACCATCCAATTAATACTCGTACAACCCAAGAGCTTGGCAAATTCGGTAATGAAACTTGAAATAACATGCTATAAGTATATAATATACTATTTCCTATTTCAGTGAATAAGTATAGCCCTTTTACTTCTTCTTTCATAGATATGTTTTCAATATTCATTTGACTTTTATATGAGCTTATATATTTTTGATAGGACAGTGATAAAAAGTAAAACGTAGCACCCCCTAAAATTAAAGTGAGAAGAAGTGCAATCCATGTATATAATCTGTAAACCAAAATATATAGAATTTTTAAAAGTGATATATGGTATTTTCTTTCTTTCACTTGTACTTACTTAAATGGAAGAATTAAAAGCTTCCATGAATTTTCAGTTAAAGATTCCGGTGTTAAGAAAGTGAGGCATTCTGTATTATATGGAATAGTGAAATCAAAATAATTCAAATGATGTAATGTATAGTGCAAATCACCCAAATAAAATGCAGCTTTTCCTTGCACAGCTTCATTTACAAGACCTGTATAAGTTTGATTGTCTCCTTCATTACCCCATTTTTCGGAAAGAATGTTGTATGGCATATAATATTTTGGTTTGAAGTTCATTGCTTTCGATATAATCTGTATTAACTACAAAATATCATCATTAATGTAAACATACAATAAATTATATACAGGATACATACTTCAAATTCAATTCCTAAAGCTTCTAAACTATTATTTGGTTGTTTGTTATAATAAGCTCTTGATTTCTCTGTTATGGCTGGAATATGTTCAAAAACAGCAATTCTGAAATGCAAATAGAAATTTTATTAATATATGTTCAAAAATTATTATCTTTCTGAGTTATAGTTGTATTATAAATGTTGTATACAAACCTTAAGTGTTTTTTTTGTAAGTTGTTGGTTTTTTCTATAAAGTGATTATTACCATAACGCAATTTTCCCTTATACCAAGTATCTATGTATTTGGTTTTAGTTAATGTTTTTTTATTAGTAGGAAAATAGATGGTATCCAGATCAATTTTTTCTCTGAAGGTTTTTTCACCAGAACGATGCTTATATGCATTATACTGATGTATGAAAACTACATTAATTATCCTGTTCCAGAGATAATGTAAATCAGGTTGCAGTAGAGTATAATCATGTAAAAGCAAAAATAGTCCACGAGTGTTAATTAAACGTTTTCTAAAAATAAAAATGAAAAATAATAGCAATAAAATGATGTGATTATATGAGTTCATATTAAAATAGGCAAGTGAAATATAAAACCGTTATTAAATTATGAATAGAATATATAAACATCCTTAAATTTGTTTTAATATACTGTGTTTAAATATTGATTACGAAATTGAGATTTGTGATCAAATATTACAAATCATATTTATCTTTTGTGATTCACCTTTCTGTGTATTGCAAAAATTGCGATGTCAAATATCCGTTAGCAATCAGTATAACATACGCATTACAGCCGACGGCTTTACTGTCAACCAGAATATTTTGAATTCGTTTTCTCGGTCGAAAAAATTGTTCGTTGTCCCGCAATATAATCTACAAAAATCCATACGTACGTATAAGCATTTCACACAAAATTGATACATTTTTGCTTACCTCGTATTTTGATACAGTAGACGAACCCTTAATATATTTAATATCCACAAGTGTTTTATACACGGAATCAGTAACAATAACAATGCAATTCGATCGTTCAATCATTTCTTCTACGATTAGTTCGACGACCGATTTTAAATTTTGAACGCTATTCGCACATTGATGTTCTCTATAAAGTGCACTGTACAATTTTACAGTTAATTTTCTTTAATTGAATAATAAAATTATATCTTGAAATTACAAATTTGAAAATTAGTGTAAATCACAAACATTTCACATAAGTAATTAACGATTACAACTATTTTAATATTTAATATTTGCCAATTTGACATTACTATATTTTTAAATTTCCTAAATTTGCAATTTTATAAATTTATAAATTTGAAAACGTGAAATTTCTGTATTTATAAATTTTTTAATTTAAAAATTTGAAATATTTGTATGCTATGTGCAATAGTGCCCATAAGCTCTCTGACGAGTTCGTACTTCCTCAAAATTAAATTTTAACGCTGCAACATTTCTTGCATCTAGCGGTACAGCTGCAGTTATCATATTTTGAGTAACTACAATTATAGCAATCAGTATTAAAGTTAATAGAAGTCATTATATAATTTGATTGTTTACTTTCCAAACATTTTTAACTAATACAAAGCCCTTTAAAGATAACCTGTTAAATATACCGTTATCGATACCTTTTACTAACTACAAGAGTAATCTGAAGAAATAGGATAACAAGCATCGTAGCTTTCGCTCGACTACCGTAAAATTTAAACGCTTCTTCAAATTGATCGTATACATTGCATATTGATCCGTCTACCTTCTTAATTTGTTATTCCTTCGATTGTACGAAGCCATCAAATATTTATCAAACTCATTTACCGGGAGAAGAAATTAGATAGGTAATGCAGTCGGTAATGGAAATGCGAAGTATCGGTGTCATTCATTCCAATTTTTAAGGAGAAGGTCATGTTAAGTTCAGTTTATTTTTACTTTGAATTGTCAAATGTTTTTTAAGTGGCTTGGAAATATACCACACATTTAAAGTAGAAAAATACAAATGCGATCCCTTGAAGCCATGCAATGTAACGTTGTATACATGTGGCTATATTACGTGTGAATATACAACCAACGTAATATAACACGTCATAATTAAAAGCATATACTGCTGTGAATATATTGTCAATATGTTATCTATATTTAATGATATGTTAATAATATCATGAAGATATCATTTGTACTTTTACCTCTCAAACATGCGTATTCATTTTTATTTAAATTTTCGATACCTTTTGACTTGGTTCCAAGCAACAACCACTGAATTTAGATAATAAAATTTTATAACAGTTTAGGTTAAGTTGAGCTCATTCGTGTTTAAATTTCAAATCTAATCAATCTCAATTTCAAACGAGACAATCGTGTAATCGTAAAAAGTAGCTCACTGTATAGTATAGTCACTAATATCTAATTAATAATTTTACGTAAATATTACAAATATATAGTAAAAATTATTGTGTATTTCATAAATACATACATATATTATTATGACAATTCAATTTTTAAAAAATAATATATTTCATTCAAACAAATTTCCATATATTCTTCTCCATCAAATCTAGTTAAGCGAATAAATAAATTAAAAGATTTTTAAATAACTTTTGAAACGTACCTTTTTATTTAGAATCAAAATTTTTATTTTTTTTTTTATTCATGTTACTAGTAAACACATTATGTACTTCTGAATTAATTCGCATAATTTAATCAGTAAACGAAAACGGGAATAGTTAATTTAAATGATAATCATTCTTATAAGATTTTACAGGGTATGTTTATTCTTAATATCTTACAAGGTATATAAAATAAAATTTGCAATTAGTGATTGTTTTAATATTGCGTATAATTAGTAATATCTTCGTGTAAGTACATTTAGCTACTGTAATTAACTAAAATTTGTTAATTACTTATAACAAATTACTGATGATGAAAATTCTTAGTTGTGACTAATGAGTGTTGACGGTATAAATTATCTACAATTATAAACAATCATTATCGATACTGGTAATCCTGTTACCTTATCATTAATTAACATCGAGAACAGGTGTTTCGTTTTTTATCGTTGCAAAATATCACTGATAATTAACATCTGCCATAGATAAATTATGTAAACTTTGAAACAAAAAATGGAATCAAAGATGCGTTCATTTTTTTTTAATAATTATTAATGTTCAATGAGTAAAATCTGAAATTAATATTTTTTTAACAAATCTATTGAAGATTTAATGATGACTGCCTTCCATTTCAACATGATAAAAAAATCTCTTTCGAAAAATTTTCGAAATCGTTATTATTTTGGATTTTGTATATAAGTTAATATTTCTAAGATTTCGTAACTAAAGGAAAGATAATAGTCTTTTCTTAAATCCGTCACTGGTTGTAATGAAGAAGCGGTTCAAGTCATACTTTGTATTATACACTTCCGGGGAATATAATCAGTGTTGATAAAAGTACTTACGAAACGACCTTGAAAACTTTTTACGTCTATTATCTGCGAATGTGCATACTTCATTTTTTTCACCAAATTTGCGAGTTTTTGTATTTATTAGTAATAATAAATGATTATCTTACTACTACAAAATTCTATTGCCTTTTTATGGATAATAAAATAATTTTTTATATTTAATAATTCAGTAACAATTGTTGTGTGTTACCAACATTGTAATCTATGTATAAAAATAGATTCAAAGTAATCAATACTGTAAACCTTATTAATAATATGTAAATATTTTTTCAAGTAATGTTACATAAAAGAAATTTTATTTTATATACCTAATTAGGTCTCATATGCCTAGTTTAAATCTTTAATTGTAATAATATATTAATTTACTATATTATATTGGATAGTACTGAATTAATTTTACACTTTTATTACAATTGTTATAAAAATTACAAATATATTATAATAATTATCATTTTTCAACTATAATTCTATCAATACTTATTAAATATACAGTTTGATGTAATCATATTAATATATAATTATTAATCAAATAAAGTATTCTGTTAATATATCATGCAACAATTTTATTCTATCCTTTATCAAAGTTATGCACATATAATTGCACAAAACGGTTTCTTTTAATTGAAATATCATTTTTCAATTGCACCTATTTTACCTAATAATTAAACGAAAAAAAAAGGTATACAATATACCGATAAGTAACCTTCCTGGGATAATAAACGATAGTAAATTAAATTCGTCGAATCGTTTTTTATTATCGATACATAATACATATATGAGTGGAGGAAGTATTGTTATAAGTTTGTAAAGGTCGAGGTGCACAGTGTATATCGTTCTTCCGAATGAACAGCTGCTGATAACAAGTTTTTGCCATTTTTTGTGACCATAAATCTTATCTATCATAAAAGCTGACGCATATTATCGGAATTCCGCTTACTGATACAAGATTAAAAAATGATGATAAATAATAAACCTATAATAACGTCATATCTAAAGCAATTGACAAAAGTACTTATCAATTAAACGCGTTCAATGTCTTGTGCACAGTATTGTTTCATTAAATCATTTATTTAATTGTTTGAATACATAGGTGTATCAATCCAAGAGTTTAACGACAATGAGAGATAAAATTGCGGATTGGCCAAGTGGTCCACTAGATTCTTATAGGAAATGTGCAACATTTGACTGGAAGTTACTAAAACTCACTCTAGAAGGAGAAGACTTTGTAGAATTTCAGGTATTTAAAAGAAACATTATTAAAGCAACTTTTATCCAAATCACTTTTAAAGTCAAATAATATAGTCACTTTTTTAATTATAATTTCAGAATAATATATGGGATTTCATAAAAAAATCATCAGTATTTAAAAGACAAGTTTGTCATACACTAGATGATGAACGTAGACTTTGCAATGCTCGAATTAGAGTCTTAAGGGACAATGAAATTATGGTAAATATTATAAAAAAAAACAAATCAACTTTTATTTGTGAATTTTAAAATGTAAATCTTTTACAGAATCCAATAATTCATAGAGAATGGTTTAATATATTATTTTACTATGATGCTGATATACCAATAAAAATGGGTGTAATGGATGGTATGGTACCAAGTGCACTATTTGCTTTAGGTACAAAACATCATTATGATATGGCTGTAAAGATTCAACAGGGGCTGGTAAGCAATTATTTTTTTAATGCTTAATGTTCAATACCAAATTTTTCTAAATCACTTTAATTTATGTTAAAAATTTTTTAACGATATATACAAATAACAAACAATGAATCATATTTTTTTTTTTTAGTATTCATGTAGTTTTGCATTAACAGAAATATCTCATGGAACAAATGCAAAAGGTATGAGGACAACAGCAACATATGATGTGAAATCGAAAGGATTTATTTTTCATACTCCAGATTTTGAAGCCGCAAAATGTTGGATTGGTGGTTTAGGTAGGTAATGCGACAGAAACATGATTTTTAGTTCGAAGTTAAATTTTTTAGTTAACAGAAGCTAATAAATTCTACGTTTTTAGGAAAAACTGCAACACATTCCATTGTATTTGCACAACTGATTACACCAGATAAACATAATCATGGTCTTCATACTTTTATTGTACCCATTCGAGATCCAAAAACCCATATGCCTTTCCCAGGTATTAGGATTGGTGATATGGGTAAAAAAATAGCAGTGAATGGTGTAGATAATGGGCTTATGATGTTTGATAATTATTATGTTTCTCGAACATGTTTATTAAATCGAACAGCAGATGTTACAGAGGATGGAAAATATATAATATCAGTAAAAGATGAAAGCAAGAGATTTGGTGAGATTTAAAAAAATTCCCACTATTTAGAAACCGATTTTAATGACAATGTTTATAATTAAATTTTTATAGGTGCATCACTAGGTGCATTATCGTCTGGTCGTGTCACAATTACATCCATATGTGCAACTTTAGCGTCCATTGCAATAGTTATTGCTGTACGATATTGTGCTGTAAGAAGACAGTTTGGACCGTCCGAATTTGAAGAATGGCCAGTTATAGAATATCAAGCACAGGTATTTAAATGAATCGAATGACAACTTATAAAATAAAATTGTTGTACAATTAAAATTTAACATAAACATATAGCAATGGCGATTATTTCCTAACTTGGCAGCAACATACGCAATAAAAATATTTTCTGCTGCATTTATAAGTAAAATGTCTGAATTTCATTTCAAACTTATGTCTGGGCAATATCAAGATACTATTGATATTGAAGGTATGGAAATACATGCATTGTCTTCTGCAACCAAGCCATTATGTTCATGGACTAGTCGAGATATTATTCAGGATTGCAGAGAGTCCTGTGGAGGACATGGTTATTTAAAAAGTACGCTAATCTGTTAAACAGGTATATGTAAAACTTTATACTTCATTTTTATCTGTTATCAATTTTATTTCTTAGCATCGCGTTTGGGTGATTTGAGAGCTGAAAATGATGCAACATGTACATTTGAGGGTGAAAATAATGTATTAATTCAACAAGCCAGCAATTGGTTATTGAATCAATGGTCGAACGTGCTAAACGGAAAACGCATCAATTCCCCATTAGGAACAGCAAATTTTGTGCAAGATACAAATCATATTTTAGCACAAAAACTCTCCAATTCAACAGTTGATGATATATTAAATCCAGAAAGTATGCAAATAATTTCACAGTTTAAAAATTGCTATATCATTCTTCAATATATGTAAATTGTTATATTAAAAGTTGTTTTTTACAGATTTATTAATTTCTTTGAAATGGTTAACATGTTATTACTTAAAAAAAACATATGAATGCACACAAGATTTAAAAAGTAAAGGTTGTGATGACTTTGAAATTAGGAATAACACACAAGTATTCTTTGCCCAAACCTTATCTCTATTATATGGACAGGTAACTTTTTACAGTTAATTTCAAAAATTATTACTTACATTAATTTATTTTCATCTTGTTGTAGCATGCAGTAATGAAGTATTTTGTGGAATCTGTACAAGATTCTGCATGGCAATCAAAGGAACGAAATGTATTAATGAAATTATGTTCACTTTATGGAGCAGTTATTTTAGAAAAACGATTAGCTGACATTTACGCTGGTGGTTACGCATTGCCTACAAGTGAAATCGATAAAGTAGTACGGAAAGGAATTATAGTTTTATGTAAAGAATTAGTTAAAGATGCTGTATCTCTAGTTGATGTTTTGGCACCACCAGATTTTATATTAAATTCGCCATTGGGAATGGCTGATGGTCAGGTAAATTAATACTTACTTACATTTTTTTTGAAACTACAATATAATAAATTTGTCTGTTTTGCATAGGTATATAAACATATTGAAGAAGAAATTTTTAAAGATAAGGAAAACTTTGAACGACCACCATGGTGGAAAGAAATAATAAGATCTAAATTATGATGTGTACATATATATAACTGTTGTTATTATATTTTTAATATTTTTCTACTATTGAACAGTACACACTAAGACAATCAAAACTGACTAAAAAATTTATAGAAAATCATAACAAATATTTTTACTTGTATTATTTATACCAAATTATACAAATTTTAATAATGTTAATACATTATTGTTTTTTAATATTTCTTCTTTATTTCTAAGTATTTAAATCATTATCTGTAAGGTAGCTGACGAATCATACTCACATTAAAGTTCTGTATGTTTCTCAACTGTGATTAATGATTTGTCTGCTTCTACAAACCATTCATCATAAACCATGTTTGGGTTAATCATCCAAAATTTGTGGAATGATACAGGTTCTTGCGAAGCAAGATATGCAGTTGCATAATCCATAGGACGTGCCTGTAATAAATATATTACACATATTTTGAAATTACATATACTTTACTTCCACAACCAGAAACAAATTCAAAAATTAGAATTATAACTGTGATATATTATTAATGGTAAACGTACTTGATGAAATAATGGTGAATGAACAGGTTTCACTCCAATTTGTACTAGACATATACCAAATAAGTACATATCATCCGGTGTTGTAGCTGATGGGCAACTACATCTGCCAGAGTGAGTTATTTGATGCACTAATGGTGCAGATAAAACAACTCCAGCTCCACCTGTTAAGTATTCATATCCATAAAGATTATCCCAGATTCGAAAGCCATATCGTTCTCCAATAGCAATAGGACTATCTGGATTAAAGCAGGTCAACAATCGTAATAAACGTGCTACGCTAATATCAAATAGACAATATTACATTAGTATTATATATTATTGAAGGTATATCTTGTTTATTAAAGACATTAAGTAGCTTACCTAAAAAGTGTATCATCATCACTCAGTACCAACCAATTTATATTATTTTTTTTTAATACTTTATCTACTTCTATTAAAATATCATAAGTCTTTTTACAGTGTCCTTGTGTAGTATTTGACACAATGAAAGCATCAGGAAGATATTTATCTATACTGAAAAGAAGTATATTTCTTAACAATGTATTTTACATTTGATCAATTCTACATTAAAATTAATCATACCAGTTACATCACTAAAATATCCAATATTTACAGTATATTTTGCCCACGTTTTTTTGATCACAGGAATTCTCTCCGAATGGTATTTTCCACAAGTTTTTACAGCAAAATACACACTTTTAGGTGATATGGATGAATTCTTTAATTCAAATAATATTAATATAAATTAAAATAATATAAGCACTAAATAATTAAATAGATAACTTACACATGGATGAAAGAATCTTGGATATGTTGCACAATCTGAGCTTGATACAATACATATTTCAGGTACATGTGTTAGTCGTACTCCTTTATCAACTTTCAAAACAAAAGATGCAAATTCATATGATGCATCAATTGAAAAATCATCTTTTGGTCCTCCACCTTCAATAATTTTTTGTACTAAACTGAAGAAACAAAATATATATTTATTTTATACACATAGATTATGTATATAAACTATTTGACTGTAGAGCAAAATATTTTTGTACTTTATACCTTGTTAATAAAGTAATAGTTATAGCGAAACCTGAAGCTATATGTGGATATTTAAATTTTTTATTATGGTCTGCAAAATGATGTATAATAGTTGGTTCATGATCATATAATGCATGACCAATCCATAAGTTCTACAATGTAAGATTCATAAAGAAAACTTCAAAAATTGTTCGTTACACTGTTTGTCTTAATATTGATATTACTTACTTTATTTTCTTTGAATTTAGAAAAAATACCCAACAATTTATTCAATCTAATTACAGTATTCTCAAAACAAAAGAAAAACCATTTTGAAGTTGTATATGTATTTGACAGATGTTCTAATAGTGGTATTATTGTCCAAGATCCATTAATATTTAACTCATGAGACAAAATAATTTCAGGAGGATTCTGTTGCATACATGAAGCATTAAAAAATTTATATTTAAATAATACATACAATTATAAAGTATACATACTTTCTCAAGTATATCAGACTGCTCAACAATATTTCTTTTTAACATATCAGCATGTGCTATATGATAACCTTCTTTTTGGCTCAGTATCACAATAGCTATGTCACTCGGTTCTGCAGAAATAAATAAATTACATTTTTTACAATAATCATTATGAAACTTATATTATAATGCAAAGTACCTAAGACTTCTGCCTTAATTCCATTTATATATAATGTTAAAAATGCAATATATGTAAAATATAAAGCAGACATTATAACTGTTAATTAGACAAATAACTGTTGGTTTGACTGTTAATTTCCAGTTATCTGAATGTATGCAGCTTCAGTTATTGTAATTTCAAAATCCTTTTTTATTTGAATAGCCTCCATTAGACATCAAATGTAAACCTTCAACTATAAAATACATAGACTATCACCAAATTTCAAATATAAGACAATAAAATTATTTTTTCCAACTAAATAAAAATATGTTTATGAAAAAAGCTTAAAATATAGTAAATTACGTTAAAACTGACTATTCATGATAATTTTAATGTTAATAATATTTAAACAAATGTTATAATGTTATCAAGTGTGTTGAGGTGCGAATGTCTGGGATTCTCTCACCACGCTCTGCCGCCAGTAGCCATTAACGCGTGAACGTGGTTGGATCGCAATAAAGTTTTTTAAGTGTTTTGCAAGTTCGTTTTAGTTCTTTTTTCTTTTGCCCGATTCTCTCACGTTGCCGAATCCCAGACATTCGCACCTCAACAAAGTGTAAATTAAGATTTCTTGGGGAAAATAGCGGCCAAGAGAAACAAAACATTTTGGAAACTGTATTCTTAAAAATAGTTTAAAATTTATACTTTCGTAACTACTACCTAAGAAAAATGTGGCGACATCTATTTGCAATCAGCTGGACTTGATCGTTTAGCTTGCTTAGTCAATATATAAATTTCCAGTATTTTGAATACTTGTTTTATAATATTTTCCTCTTATTAAATTATTTTTGATTCATAGCAAAGCAGCTTTCGTAAACGAAAGTATTACTTTATTTTATACTTCTATTATATTGTGATATACATGTATTTAGTAGAAATAAATCATCATAAAGAAGTATTAGTATTCAAGGCTGAAAATTTTTTCTGTTTTGATATAAATGAAAATATCATACTCCATTTATATCTGGTTTAATTTCAACCAACAGATGTTATATATTTTCTATTGAATACAAAATAACCAATAATTAATTCATACATTTTCATAACAAAGTTTTATTAATTTTAATAACAACATATATTTATATACATGTTTTAATACTATATTTACAGCAAAAACAAGATTTTATAAAATCAATATATCTTACATAGTGTATTTAAGAATAATATTTATATAAGTTAACTTAATAATTAAAGAATTTAGGAGGATAAGTACTTTCTGCCATACAGTTGTGCCTTTTTTTCAAAACCAATTGATTTAATAGGCGTGTTTAATTTATAAAATGGGTTCATTGAATACTAAGAGAAAAAGAAAAAAGAAAAATTAGTGTATAATTTAATTTTAATATGATTCATTCTAGTATGTTTCTTACCTTTATGTACATTTCATACATTTCATTAAAAAAATTTTTGATACCATCTTCATTTTTGCTATCATGTACCATAACAAATCTAATGTGAGTTGCAGTAACAAATGCACTCACAAACCATTGATTAAATTTATCTACAACTTTTAAGTGCATATTTGTTGTTTTCCATGTATGCTCATCCACAAGATCTAATGCAGCATGTGCAATAAATTGATTTAAATGTGTATAATCTTCTTTCTGTATTAAAGAGGAAATATTCAATTAATGTTCGATAGTTACAAATCACAGATTGATCTGAAGACAAATTTTTTAATATGCAGAATATTTTATTTCAAATGGTTCAGGCAATTGTCTTCTAAATTATTCATTATTATTATTATTCATTATTATCGTCATGTTATTATAAATGTAAATCTGGTTATATGGATATACCTTCAAGATTTATATTTTTCTTTTTTAAATGGAGCTATGTTTTTTTTTATTAGAAGTTTCAAGATCATAATGACTATGTAATTTAAGAAACACTGAACAACATGTTTCTTAACTAGTAGATAGAAAGAGGCAGTAGACCTCCAATCTCTTGACTTAATTCTGTTAGACATTTTTTATGACTTATTGAAAAACAGTTTATCAATAAGAATTCATCAGTACAGGCAATATTAAAGCTCACATTAGAGATACATAGCAATAAATTATAAAAGATAAAACTATCATTTGTGAATAAAATAAATTGCTGTATTGATTAAGACTATTTTTTTAAATGCAGAAAATAAGGAACAATCTGAAGAATATATAACAAAGTCAAATTTTTAATAGTAAAAAGATTTTAAGTGACCTTTGAAGATAAACATATTGTAAGTCAATGAACTTTTTCCAGAATGAACTACATTCTAAAATAGACTAAATTTTAATTTAAATATTTTGTTCGGTAGCAAGTAGTGCAAAAGATTGCATGGTTGACTTTAAACAAGACACTCTGTAAGTCACATTAAAACTAAAAGTAAAGAAAAATCAAAAAACACTTCTTTCTAAGTAAGTTAACTATTATTTAAATAATTACAAATTATCTTCTTTATATTTTCCAAGCATAACCTATAAAGAACAACTAACCTTTGCATCTTTTCCCGAATTATTGAATTCAATTTCAAATAAAGGATTATCAGCGTGACCAACAATTGCAAAATAATAATTAGCTGTCATCTTATTTCAGCTATTAATTTATATAAATTAATATTACTAAACTTAACTGATTATTGTTTACGATTTATTATTAATTAATTTTAGTACACATAAAAGTTCGCATTTATTTATAAAATTTGCAACGACTCATTTCATTATGTTAAGAATTGAAACATTGCAAAATTAATACCAGTAATCAATTATTTCGAATAAACATTATTTTGACATTTCAAGAATAGTAATAATCAGTTACTCTATTTTGTTTCGCGAAAGAATGAGATCACTTCACACTACTCAATTAAGTTCAGGAGATCCTCACACTTTTATTGCCCTTTCCATGATTTATTTTCTACACTTATTGGTCATATACACTATGCACAAAAATATTTGAATACAGGAAAATGTGATTAGGAGCGAGAATATGATAAATAAAAGGTCACTATATATACATGATTGTCGTACAAGCGCATGCGTATTACTTTCGGTTACAAAATATACAAAACCAATCAAAGATAACATGTGCGAAACTAAAGAAAAATGGGCGTTTCATAACTTTATTCTTCTATCAAATTAACTATGTTACCTTCCATTATATTATAAATATAAAAATAAAATATAAATTTGAATTATAATCATTGTGCATATGACAAACGCTGTATAATAACTGATGCCTAAATTTAATTCGTTGCTTTTCTGCGCATGTTTTATACCGCCAATTATGAAAAACTAAACATTACCGATTAGTATAGATTTTTAAGTTATGTAATACTAAACAAATGATTATTCTTTTGCACACACTGACTATTTGAGAAATCTAAAGATATGGAAATTACAAGTTAGAAACTGTTATATTTTCAAATATAGAAACCAAGATGTTAAGAATTTTCGAATTTAGGAATTACAAAATTCAAATTTAGAAATTAATATAAATATTTCACATTTTTAACTTGTAGCAAACTGTAGCCAATCAAAATTGGGTATCGATTTATATTGCTGTCTGGTCTTGCAATGGCTTCTCCCCGCTCTCAAGGATATGCACTATCCTATGTCCCCAAGTCCATGCACTGTATTTATATACCTACTCCAGTAGGCTTGTTGATTAAATATATTTCACTTGCAGTCAAATAGACAATCGGATACTAATGAAACAAATACGCAACAGATATTCTTGTCTACAGAATTATTTAAAAAATAATGTTCGACTACAATTATAAATAATTACTCAGTCTAAGGTATGATAAAATATTAAATACGCATATGTCAAAGAACAAAATACTGTAAAAGTCATGATTAAAATAAAATTCAAATATTTTAAGTTTAATATTGATCAACTATTATTATACTTGTATATAATTTAATGAAAAAATATTATATTAATATTTAAAAACTGGGTAATTTAATATTTATACTCGCCTTTCATTTTAAAATTCATTTTTTAGTAAATAGTTAGGGGATATTTCTAAACCTTTTAAAACAATCAAAAGATTTCAGAAATATATCTTTCGAACAATTTTATTGCAAATATTTCAATGTATATTTTCGATACGCTTTACTATCAATACATTAGTTTTATATATATATAAAATAAAAATTTGTTTTATATATGAAATTCTGCGGAAGGGATTGTTTATTTAATATGTATTGCAGTAATACAAAAAAATCAATCTACAGAACTTTTATGCAAATTTTTGTTAATTGGCTGAAACATACGCAGTTCTTTAAGATTTAACATACCTATTTATTCAAGAAGTAACACCATGTTAGGTATATGATCTTTGTATAAATAGTTAATCGAGTTTCGTAAATTTTTTGTTATCACTAGTTGTAATCACGATTTTTTCCTGTTACAGCATGTGGGAAACGTATTTCATATTTCCTGATGTAAGTAAATACGTACGTGATATAATACGCAAAATTAGGTTAAACAAGTGATAAGATTTTTTAAATTAAAGAATTTATAATCAGTGTTCCTTGGAATTTCTTTACTGTACATAAAGTTTTGCAAAGTACATTCTATTCTAGTCAATATGAAACAGTTGAAAAGTATTTCAAAATGAGTTAAGTATTGTGACAGTAAGACAGAACAAATGAATATATTTTTTAAATTAATACTAATTTTCATCATATGATATACATGATTAAAAAAGAGGTGTGTTTCTAACATTTTTTTCTGCTATTGTTATGTTGAGCATTATAGTACTAATTTCTTTTGTTCATTATCTATAAGATAACGTTATAATCATGAATAACTTATCATAGTTTCAAAAATTATGGTATATGATATGTATTACAAATTTAGTTCCATTAGTATAACTTATAAAAGTATTTCCAAAAGAGTAGAAATTTGAATTGAACACTATTTTATTACATTACACTGTTATAAAAAATTAAATTCTTCTAAAATAGTTATTCCATACTGATTCAGTTAAGAACATTTTAACATAAAATGTGAATTTTAATATTAAAAAGAATTGTGCTATTATTTTATGGTACTGAAATTATTTTAACTTATGGTTATATTTTATTTTCAGAAGTGCTATTTCGGGTTACTGACATTATTAATGTAAAGTATATTATTCAGTTAAAATAATATAGACTACAATCTATATTATTATCACAGATAGCCGTGGAAAAATGTTTACTTATTTAAAACATTCTATATTTCTAAAATGGCCAAGATAATCTTGGGTTTGCACTTACTGGCACAAAATTATTTTGGTACATTTATAGGTATAGTAATATTATATACTTACTTGTATATTACACGTTTAGTTCTTTCTTTTATTTCATGTGCTTTGTAAATTGTGATAAAACCAACATGCTTTAATAAAGTCTTAAATTAAATTAAAATTTTTGTTACAGAAATTTCATATAATTAAAGATCACACAATGTGTGATTGTCAGTAGCGATTAATGGAAATGAAATTAATCTAACTATAATGCTTGATTTTTTATGAAAGTGAAGTTACTTACTTGTATTGTGTATCATGGTTCGGCAAAGGCTTCCAAATATTAATGGTGAAGTATATTATAATGTGACTTCAGATAGACAAATTTGGGAAAATCAGAAATAACAATCTTTATTAAACAATTTTTACCTTTAACTTAGGTGTTAGAAACAGTAAACATCTGGTATTAAGTCTTATTACTGGTATAATTTTTGGATTTCTCTCAGCGTGCCTTTTAAAAACATCTACAAAAGATGTGCCATATATGTTTAACTGGTTTTCTGGTAATTTTCCACTTTCAAGAGACCCACATCATTATTCAGAGCTGGAATCAGAGGTAAATATATTATTCATAATTCATAGTTGTCTTATTTTGTTTATAATATTATCAATAAACATAATAGGTTGGACCTGAAACAGAAGTAAAATTTCATGGTGAAGATGAAGATTTCCATAAAGGTGAAGATAAAGTTGCGCAAGATCTTGCAAAACGAGTACGTGTACTTTGTTGGATTATGACAGGTCCAAAAAATCATCAAACTAAAGCACAACATGTGAAAGCAACATGGGGAAAACGTTGTAATATTCTCTTATTTATGAGCTCTGCAGAAGGTGAATTACTATATTTTGATCATATAAGTTCTAAATTATAAATAAATACTTAAAATAATATTAAATTCTTTTTGTTTAGATATAAATTTACCTGCAATTGCTTTGCCAGTAAAAGAAGGAAGAGATAATTTATGGGCAAAAACCAAAGAAGCATTTAAATATGTTTATGAGAAGTACAAAGATGAAGCTGATTGGTTTATGAAGGCTGATGACGATACGTTAGTAATTGTTTCTTTTCTCCTGCAGTTTATAAGTGTTAAATTCAAACTTTTTAGTAATTACATGATAATTTATATTATTACCACCAGTTTATTTTGAAAATTTTGAATATTTAATGTAATAACAATAGCTTTTGAATATTCAATTTTATATTGCAATTATCTATATTAGAACCTTTATCAAAATAATCTTCTAAATGAATTAAATGAAAAAATGACATTCACACTAACAATCCATTTCGTGATTTAAAATTTCAGTTACATATTCTATACAACTATAAGCATTTTGATTTCAATCATTAATTAACATTATTTACATTGACAAAATACATTAAGCAATAACTAGTCTGTAATAAAACTGTATATTTATCTATAGACCGAATTATTTCAATTTAAAACTAACTAATCCACTAAAATATTTTTAGATACGTGGTGGTAGAAAATCTACGATATATGCTTTCGTCTTACGATCCAAGTTCGCCGCTATATTTTGGCTGTAGGTTTAAACCGTTTGTAAAGCAGGGATATATGAGTGGCGGTGCAGGATATGTACTTAGCAAAGAAGCTTTGCGAAAATTCGTGAAGGAAGCTTTGCCTGACAGGACTAAGTGTCGTTCGGATAATGGAGGTGCAGAAGATGTGGAAATGGGAAAGTGTCTCGAGAAAATAAACGTTAAAGCGATGGACACACGAGATCCGCACGGTCGTGGGAGATTTTTTCCTTTTGTACCGGAGCACCATTTAATTCCTAATCACATGGATACAAATTTTTGGTACTGGAAGTACATTTATTACGATACCAAAGATGGTCTCAACTGTTGTTCCGATAGCGCGATTTCTTTTCACTACGTGTCACCTAATATGATGTACGTTTTGGAGTACTTAATTTATCACTTAAGGCCATACGGAATCACGCATGGCGTGGAAAAACTTACTGCGGATCAGTCAACTACTGTATTAACTGAATACTAGTCTATATACTATTTCGATCAAAATACTACAACTTCTGATGGGTAAATGTATTATTTACAAGTGTCGGAACTTATAAAATTATTAAAATTAAGGAATGTATTAAAATATTTAATTTCTTTAACAAATTCAAAGAATCGATCAAAGTTCTGACACATTAAAATCTTCCAGATCTGAAAAAAAAATGGTAAAATGTGTAAACGTATTATATCATACTAAATTATCTTTTATCTGAGTTAATAAGTATTATAGTAAGTTATTCAGTCTTTGATATTTTAAACTATATACAAATTTTACGTATTTGCGAAGACAGTTACAGTTAACAAGAACTTGTGGAAAATGTTTTAAAAGTACTTTTCAGTAATACTTGAAGCGACTTAGGACTTTCATTGCGTATCTTTAAACCCATCAGTAATAGCAAGTATAATTATAATTTTATTCTTCTTTTTATTGTTGTCATGTTATGACACTAGTCTATTCAGGCCAACGAATTAAATGTTAATATATTCACCAAAAGATAAAATGTGTGATATATACGGTATTTCATAATGATATATATATATGTATATATATATATAGATATAATGTTTATACGTACCTATATGTAATGATGAAAAATTTATAATTTCATTGTAAAAGTCAAATGGAGTGTACACTGCTCTATAAATAAATGTTACAAGCATATTAGAAATGTTATTAATAATTCCTTTACCAGCTTATAATTTTCGGAAATCTTATTGCACGTTTGAACATGTAGAATAATGCCACGTATATTAAACAAACAAATAATCCGCAAATGAACAAAACCTACATTATTAAGGTAATAAAAGTAAATTTATCTAGTAATTTTTAACGAGCTGTTTGTTAGGTAAATAAAAGACATATAATGTAAATTAAAAATTTTTTTATAAATTGAATGTCCTTATTAAAAACAAAAAAGAACTATTAGGTTATAAGTCTACATATATTGCCACTAACTTGGAATATTGGTTATATTCTTTGACATCCATATGAAGTGTGTGCTTAATTCAAAAAATTCTTTGTAACGTAATAATACATAATTTTGGTATATACAAATATTTGAAAAAACAAGAACGTGATGCTTCCATTATGCTTGCAACATCAGAACTGTAAGCACACAATCGCGTTTCGTGTGAAATGAGGTATATAATTATATATACACATAAAACTGTATTTCGTAATATTAATATAATAATGGTAATAATAATAATAATTAATAATTAATAATAATAATCCCAATAATGATGTTCTACCCAGATAATAAATACTATAGATACAGTGTGAGTGTGGTGTGTGAGTAAATTAACCAATTAACTTTATAAGGGGGAGAGGATTAGGGGTTGCTATGTACAAGTCATATTTGTACTATGCGACTGACGCAATTAGCCACCATTGGCTTCCATTCAGACGCGCCCTGTATTCTCATCTCTTGTCTTTTTATTTTTTTCCTTATATACTTTTTTTCATTTCGTTCACTTGCTCATTTGTTTGTTTGTTAAATAATTTTTTTCCTAAATTGCAGGGAACAAACCTCTCTGTGCTCCTTTTTCTTCTCATTTCTGTTTTACTCGCTCGCTCCCTCTGTTCATTCTCAATTATCTAATATCTCGGCGATGTCTCTCACTTCATAAATTATTTAAAAACAATATTTTACACTATTAATGTATGTATAATATATAGAGGTCACCTAATTCGAATAAAATTTGTCAAACAGCATCGAAAAATTGCGCTAACGGGTCCAGGAAACATGATAACAGTGACCCAGTGCCGCGCCGAGCATAATATAATATAATATTATATAATTGTCGTACTTATCTCACACCAGGGGCTTGTACGAGGCATTTTTTTAATTGTAAAAAAGAAGTATCGCCTCCCTTTCCGTTCTTCTTTTTTTTTTCATTTATATCATCTATATAAAATTAAAAAACAACGTAATATCATTTATATTACTTCGTCGTTATTAATAATAAAAGCTTTGTACAAAATTCAATTTACAATTAAAAACGTTTTGGTTACGTAATTTTCTAGAGATTCTGATTCATAATTGAACTATCTACCGATAGAGAGGCAATTGAAAGTTAACTTCTTTTAACGCGCTCTCTTTTGTTTCTCCGTTTTTCTTCCGTTTATACACGCATTCGCTCTCCTTCTCTTACGTTCCCTCTCTGTTACTTTCTCTCTTTAGTTCTTTCGCGTGTTCATTCGTTCTATCAGTTTCTCGCATGCAATATTAACTTTCATTCATCAGACTCCATTTGGTATGCGGCAATTATATGGTCGTTAATTAACTTTTTCTATTCTCTTTTTTATCGTTGTGGTTATTGGTAAAACACAAAGTACAATCCGTTCATCGTTTCATTTTTTTTCTCCACCTACCAAATTACAGAAATAGAAAAATTTTAAAAAGAATTTACTATGCATCGATAACCATCGAGTCTATGTTATTAGTCGCGATGTGGCTTATCATACTGCGTTGTATCAATTAGAAAAAAAAAAACGAGAACCCGAGTAAGGAAAAAGATCTCGGTGTTACGCATCGGAGGATTATTAACTATTTAATCGAAGGATCGTTCTCTCCCAGTTATCCAGAGAACCTCAAGGTCTTTAACATATAGTTGAAGACGGATGTAGGAAACCAGTTGCTCTCGTAAAGCCCCAAGTGACGGTATGGTAAAGGAGTGCGTGAAAGAGGTGCACATACTGCACTACGAAGAAAGAGGGTGTGGGTCAGACGAGAGCTGCCGCTGCATGGTAGAGCTGCATGAGCGCTTGCACGTGCACTGGTAAGCAGGATAGCCGATCCTTCGTGTTCGCATCCACTGCGAGCCACGATAATGCATTGTATCCTTCCAGTACATATCTGAAAGGTACAACAATATTGGTCAATTCATTATCAATTATTGTATACTGTTTACTTGTATAGAGTACTTTTAAATTATGCTGCAAATTAAATTTTTCATGCAAAAACAGCAAAACGTTAAATTAAATTAGTTACATATATTTTGAAACGCTGTACAAATACATGCGTGAAAAATAAATTATAATTGATAAGTTTATTATTTTAACAAAGTCATAATACTTCTTGACTCATTTAAAAAGTATTAATAGCAGTAACATTAGATTTGGAGCCAATTTTAGAAATAAAAAATTTGTCCAAAAGTTGTAATGTTTAAAGAAGATAAAATTTAAACTATTAAAGGCAATAACATAAACCTGAGCACATCGGTGGTATACTGCGAGTCTAATGGATGAGCAGTGAGTGCACTTTGTTGTTGCAACAGATCGTCACTATTCTGCTGTATTGCTGGACTATGCAAATGTAAGGCATTCTTCAAGAACACTGGGCAAACACCCTCAAGATGGGGACAAGCTGACCAAAACCATGGTGGCATTCGCCCTGTTGGTGCAGTAGATACTAGATAACCAAGAGCAAGTGGTTGCTGTAATAGCGTTCCAACTTCCTCTGCCTGCTCAGCAACTGCTACCTATTAATTAAAAGTATTATGGTAAAATTATATAATTCTTACAATAGTAGCGGGATTAAAGGCAGAATTGGAATGAATTATTAATTGCGTTATTTTTAATTTAAAATTGTGTTTAATGTATTTCTATTCCTAATTTTAACTTACTCTTGGTGTGTTGCTACATGGGAATGGACTACCAGGACCATCATGATTCCCTAAACCTGAGCCACCACCATCTCCACCTAGTGGTGATCCCTCGGGTCGATGTGGACTACCACCAGGGCTTTGTCCTCCACCTGCGCCTGCCTCTGGCCATACACTGAAGATATCGTTGAAATCTCCCATAGCATCCATGCCTTCAGGCATATCATCATTTAGTGCATTAAACAGCTCATCATCTCCTAAATCTGGTCCATTAATGTGTTGCTCTTGAAATGCAGTCTGTGATGACTGTAGCAAAGAAAGAGTCGCGATTATGGTCATAGTTAAGAACATAGTTATAAAATGAAATTATACAATTTTATTGGTCTTTTCTTTAAGCGTTGGATCTTTTTAAGTATATTGTTTTTTAATATCAAATATGACCAAAATGGAATCTACAAAAACGTATTTAGTTTTCATTCTATACTTATAATATAAAACATGGTGTAGTTAATTTTTAAAAATTATACTACTGACGATTATTTTGAAATAATATTTTGATTAAAACAAATTATATCTTAAGATTACCTGAATCATTCAGAAGCGTAGATATTAGCAGTGTATTGTAATATAAAACGAGTTTATATTTTTTTTTAAGTAAATATTATTATAATACTTTATTTAGTATATTTAATGTATGAAATGTAAATATGAAACACAAGATACAATTTTTATTTTGTAAAAGAAATAGTATAAACTTATGAAACACAGTAAAACGTCGATTAAGAAAAATGTAAGAAAAATGATATTGTAATATACAGTAAGAAACCAAATAATAATTAATACTTTTATTAAAGAAAAAAAGGTGTAATAATATAAAATTTAGAAATGACAAAGATACTTTTTTTCCAAGAATAAAATACACTTTCATGTTTTTCATTAATTGACATTTTATCGTGCTCCGTCTGAACGAGATAATTGAAAAAATTTACCTGAGTAGTAGCAGATGTGGGAAAGACGAGAATATGAGTACATGTAACATCTTGTGGTGTGGATAATTGGCAGTTTACCGATGCTTGGCTAAATCTCTCATCGGGTGTGAACTGATCAGCCATCAGCCTAAGAGTCGAATCTGGTTCAAGCGAAACTAAACAGGCGCTGAGCACGCAAGGTGCCGCTGACGGATACAAAAGACTACACTGGCCACATATTTCCTTTAGATGTTTAGAAGCTTTGAGAAGTGCTTTCCTGGATAATAACCAACTCCAACCCTTCAATTCACCATGTCCAATACGACCCACACGGCCTACTACTAATCTCCATGGTTGTACCTACACAATAAAGGCATCCTTTTTAGAATGATTTTAACAACTTTACAATCACTATTTTATAATCTTATTATTAATGCTGTACTTTACTAAAAATGATTAGTTTTAACATACACTTACACCCTGTGACATCACTCCAAGTATGAAATCCATTAATTTTTGCAATCCGATTCGTCTGGCTGATGCTCGTTTCCTTCTTTTTCTGTTAGGTATGTCGATGTTAATAGTAGCTGTTTCGAATATCTCGCCTCTGTCATCGGTAGCAACAGCAAGTAGCCAAGACTGATCCTCGCTGAGGCAATAGCTTAGGTAAAGAACCGCGCATTCTTCTGGTCCAGCGATGCCAAAGGATTCTGGAGCTTCACTCTTTGCCCGTAGTGGAGCCAAGACATAGGCGGGTGCGTACAATCGGTACGGTGCTCGATTCCGTTCCTGATATACAATTGCAAGAATATTACTATAAGACTGAAACCAATTAATTTCGAGTCTTGATGTATATTTTCTTTATTACTACCGCCATTTCACTAAGCATGGGACGATTTTATTTTACGGGATCCATCGAATACAAGAGATACAAAACGGAATCTTACGTCTTTACTCTTAAGGAAAAGATCTGCGGCAGCAGCGGTACCAAAGCCAGTGAGACTTTTTACCGTGGAGTTATGGTTTAACAATCGGCGGCCCTGCAGAAACACGTTTAAAGCTAACGCTCTCATCTCGTCCTGTATCTTGCGCCTTTCCCTAGCTCGCCCTAATTCCATTATACTTTCCAGGGATATTAACTGGGGACAAAGATAAAATGTTAGATGATTCATTGTTTTATAATGTAACTACGTTGATAAAATTAAATATTAATCCTTTGTAACGTGTACGTTTTGATAAAAAATTACAATTGTAAAAAATGTAAGTTACATAGTTTCATAATATTTGAGGTACAATATAGTATTAAAAATAATGTATGTATATTTAATGTGTAAACTAATAGGTAAACTAGGATGAATACAGTCACTTCTATGTCACAAATTCCTTATATTAATTAGCAAATAAATACTGTTGTTATGATAAATATTTTAAAATCAGGATCTTGACTTTATTTATTATGCTTTTAGAATATGTTTTAGTAACTAAAGTTTATGATAATTTTTATAATGTTTTTAAAGAAAACTTGTATATTTCTACTTATTTGTTATAAAATTGAATAGAAATTGCCATTCACCTTAACTTTCTTTTTTATACGGTTAATAAAAATGAAATTAACAGGAAATAGTTTTATCTCTGTTTTCATTAACAGAGAAAAAATAATTCTTAATATTGAAACTTCATTTGTATGAAAAGAAAATTATTTTAATTTTGACTGAGCAGCTATGAAAATTTACTAAATTTAAAGATTTTATGGAAAAGGATCTTCCCCACGAATCAATATTGTATGGTACTGTGACAGCTAATAAAAATATTCAAAAATAAATAAAACCACAGAATAAAAATACTGACTATGTGTATTTATATTTATTTCATTATTTGAAAATATTTTATTTAACGTTAGAAAATATTATAAAGTTAATTTAAAGTAAACCATAAGTAATTTTACTAAGAATACCTATTTTTTTATAAAACTTACTTCTCACTACAATTACATGAAAAATAAAATTCCTAAGAACATAAACCGAGTATTTATAGATTAAGTGCAAGAAGTCAAGTATGAAACTATGATTATTAATATCAATAAGTGAAAGAATTACAATTATAGCTATCTAAATATTAGGTTATGGTGTTTTCCGCCTTTAAAGTACTTTAAAAACATAAAAATAGATATCTGTCAAATAATAATATTTAATTGTGTTTGCAGCTTTGTTTCTATTTATCTGATTTTACGGTATATTGCAGCACAGAAGAGTACAAAGGGTTAATATTTTGATTTGACAATGTAGATATTTAAATCTTACCTGGACATTGATATTGGATCTAATGTTCTCGGGCATGCTATTGACCGCAGCTGAATATGCACGTAACAAAGCTAAAATCGCAAGTCTTCGACGATCTGGATCTTCAGGGCCTCCTAGTGAAAATGGTTCTACAAGATAAACGACGATAGCTGGAGGTTCGACTTCCTCCTCGTCTGGACCCGACGTGGTATTAGTGGGTATGGTGGCAGTTTGAGAAGTTGGTGTCGTATTACCGGCATTAGAATTAGTATTTGTTGCGGAGTTCGACGATGGAGTTTCACTTCTAGGATTTTCTCCTTCTGAAAATGTGCCATTTTACATGTATCTTTTACAGCATAAGTGAAGATTTAATCGATGTACGTATTTATTACTCAATCTATATATTTATGTCAGATGTTAGCAAACGTATTAACTAAATATAAACGCATCAATTAAAGTATGAAAATGAAACCTCATAGAACTCTACTACATAAATTTACAAATTTTTAATTACCTAAAATGTATATCATAGATATACATTTTTTTGATATTCCATTTAACTTAACCTAACCTAATATAAATTTAATTATGATTTTAAATTATATGATAAAATTGAATATGTAATATATTTTTAAGTCTGAAATAGTATATAAATATTGGTTATGTAGTTAGTGTATCCAATGATGACTTAATACACAAAAAATTATATCTACATTTTGTGAAATTTGAATTTCCATATATACCAAGTAATTATGAACTGCTTTTTGATGCTATGTAAAAATGACATTTATATCTACTTTATAAATTTGGAAAAAATGAAATTTTTGTTCTTTATAACTCACTTAATCCATTACTTAGATCATACAAACATTCATAATCTTACAGTAATAAATGTAATGTAACAAATATTAATTAATTTATTAATATAATGCAAAGTACTGCAGACCTATTTATCTTGAAGATACTAAAAGTGAATATACAATATTTGTGCATTAAAACAGCAACATATTTTGTTTTTACATAGCTTTACTAAATTTTATTTACTTAGTTATACAAATTTAATTATCAAACTTCTATTAGAAAAAGTTTAAACTGTATTGCTTCTGAATACATTTATTTATGAATTAGCAAGTGAGTACATGCAAGAGTAAATGAATACGTTAACTGAATTAATCTTTCTATACTGTAACATATCTAAATAGCATTAGCTGTACTAATTTTAACACTGAACTAAACATTGGCACACCCAATTTATAATTCATAAGAACTGCATAAAATATGCATTTATTTTTTAAAATATTCAATCAATTCTTTCTCAATTGGCAAAAACTTGAAAATTTCATATTTTATTCATTAAACTAACACAAAATTATTGTGTAAATTATAGATATCATATTAAGTGTTCCAATGAAACAATCAGTATATTAAATATTCCAATGACTATACCGTATTATTATCTGAAATTAATTTTGATGCACTTTTGACTCTAGATATAAACCAATGTATAATTATACCAATCAAAATTAAAAAATAATTATAATCCAATTGGACGTTTTTAAAAATAATTCTAAACAAGTAATAACATTAGTGATTCAAATAAAAATTTCATTCTATAATGAAACATACCAACAGATTCAGGTTTACTGGTCATTACATCGGGCGTGGCTGGCATCGTGTCAGTAACTGGAATTGCTTGCTGTTGTTGTTGTTGTTTATTGATCGACTGTGAATCTCCAGGATCTAATAAACTTCGGTCTTGTATGACTTGTGTTAAATATGGAGCTAATCGATGATTACAGACTTGAGCATATAATCGCAACAATTCTCCTAATTGGTTCTCTCCTAAAAGTTTAAACCAGTCGTCTATCGGTTGTTTGGCTTGTTTTTGCACAGTCGATTTTCCTACACGAAGAATACCATCGCGCAGTGCTTTCGAGATAGGTGTATGCCTTCCTAGCCGACAGATCTGAAGAAACACAGCATTTTTACAATTGAAACAGAAAATGCATTACGATATGATGATGCTACAAGACTTATCACTTACTTCGTATGTGGTCGATAGTTCACGAAAGAATGATTTCACTTTATTAACAACACAATCGCTGTCAGGTGCAACAACGACGTAGGCAACATCCCTGGGTCCAGCATACGGTTCTAGAAGTAATTTTTCCCAGTAACTTAAGGCATAAGGTGACAAAGAAAGCCAGTCACGATCGTATCCGACAACCAAAGCGGGTATTGGTTGAGGTTCACAGCGATCATCGGTCCCACGACCAGCTAGACGATGGAATTGCCTCCAAGTGAGAGGACCCGCAACAGTGTACGGTGCCTCCCACATACGGGTGGTACATTTCTTCTGCACTGCGTCTTGTAACAACGGCTGTAAAGCTCTCATCATTCGTACTATATCACCACTACACTGAGGACCTTTAGCTCTAAGAAACACCCATCGATGCACACCATTTACACGATTAGTCCTTTCATTGTGCGTACCGTCAATTTTACCCTGATCGAGAGCCGCTAATGACACTTCGTTTCCGTCGTTAAACTCCAACGTATTTACGGTTGGCGGAAGCATCGGATAACTTTTCATCGCGGCGTAGATCTTAGACGCTCTGTACAGACTACTTGCAGAGCTTTGCACGATCAGACATTGTTCTCTGAGTAACTCTAACACGCTAGGTGGTATCACGTCTAAACCTTCTGATGGTTTACTACTTCCACACGCAACAGCGACCAAGGATGCTTTCTTCTTCTCGGCTGGATCTTCTGCAATACCAGTGATCTCCATTTCATCCTCGTAGAACAGACCTGCTTTATGAGCTAACCGTCGATTCACAACCGCACTAAAGCCACAGCTGCACCTGATCTGATCGTCGTCTTGATACAAAGCACCGCCTGACCACGAGTGCGTTAAATATACACCGGCATCCGCGCCTTTGATATTGCCAACAACTTTTGGACCTGCATTGCACACGCAAAGACTGCAACTATCGAAATTATGATCGCGGAAGATATTGAGCGCAGTATCGCCCAAAAGAATATTCACTATGAGAGAGTTCGATTCTGGTGCACGAGTAGGTCCCGGCGTATCTGCCTCAATACTGTTCAGGTTTTTGTTCAAATACGAAGAAGTAGTGGACGTGGCTGGACTTGGTTGATCATATGGCGGCGGCGGTGGTCGTCCGGAAATAGTTGCCGAGCGATACGGTGCTCCTAATGGCGCTGGGCTTGGAGGAGGCTGTTGCTGAACCGAGCCAGGTCTGGTTGGTGGAAGCGGTTTATCTGTATTGTTGGAAGTAGGATTGCACTGCCAAGAAGGTCTGTACACGCAGTGCGATGGCAGTGTAACGGGCGGTAAAGATTGGCTGGGTAAATTTGTTAAAGGAGCATACTTGGAAGAACCAACCATTTTACAGATGGGCGTGGGTTTGAACACGTAGGACCAATCATCGATTGGCTCTTCTTGAGGGGATCCCATGTTTGGATAGATGTCAGGGAGATGCCTAAGTGGTCGTTGAGGTACAGAAAGTTCCGTCTGGTCCATCAGAGGGTCGCTTAACGGACAAGGTGAAGCAACGGGATTATGCTCCAAAGATGGTGGTGTAGGAAACATTTTTGAAAGTTCTTCTGGTCGCAATACACCTACACCTCGATTATTATGTCTGTTATTGGCGTCTATTCTGGTTTCTTCATGTAATCCACTGGATCTATTTGACTCCGGTGGGGTTTGTACTTGAGGCTGGTTCATGTTCTGTAAAATATATTGCATGTTTTTTAATGTTCAAGCGATATCAGAACGTATCAAATGGAAAGAGAAGCAAACGTACAGTTTCGTCGCTAGAAGTATCAGGATCGGAATTGTCAAAAATTTGGTCTAAGTCTTTATAGGATGCCTGAAGACCTTCGCTGGTGAATAAAGATCCCGGTTTGGTTGGATCATCTCTTTGCCGTCTAAGTCCATCAACATTTGTACCGTTTTCTTCACCTGTCGCATCAAACTCGTAAGGATCCGTTCTTCTTCCAATGCAATCTCCCTATAAAATATCAATGAAATGACATTAATAAAATGATAAGCAACAGTCTGTAAAAATAAATATGATCACTTACAACACCGACATTTGGTTCTTGCTTAATTTCTAGTTTTGGAGTCTGAGATTGAGGAGTCTGAGAATTCATTGGTGGATATAAAGTATTGCTCCGCACGTTAACCGGACTGCTATTTGATTCCTTAAAACGTTTCACAGGATGATTGAGCCATGCTTCTTGTGTAGAATAATCATAGAGCCATGGTAATGACTGTTCGTTTTCTAAATATATATCCTCACATTCTCTAGAGGCTAAAACTGGTCGTTTTAATGTTGGTCCAGGAGCTGGACTATGTACTTGATTATTGCATGCAGAAGAAGTTGACTTTGGGCCTTGAGATGGAGTTAACGGTGGGGCAGTGTTTGTATGACTGGGTGGTGGTTGAGGACTGAGAGTAGGCATTGTAGGTTCTGCTGGTGGAACCGATGCTGGCTCGGAATGTGGAGTTGGAAGAGGCGAAGGTGCTGGGGAACCTGGTGAGCCAACAGATGGAACTGGTAGACAATCTCCTCCTGTCGGTGGTCCCCTTGAGTAAGAAGGAGGTCCTCCTGGTGGTGTACTTGGCGCTTCTGTTCTGTTCAACACAGACCTGTTCAAAGTAAATTACATATATTAAAATTAGATTATTTCAAGTTAAATAAACATAATTTGTATCAATAAGCGGATTCATGCTAAATTAAAAAGAATGATGAAAGCAGAACTACCACCATGAACATTTTTATAAAGAGTACATTTTATGATATTATCTACAACCATCCCATTATTTAGGAAGATTATTTTTTATAATATAGATATTTTTAACATGGTTATTGGCGTGTCATGAAATATTGGAGAGTAGTAAGTTTGTTAAGAGTGTAGCTAATACGTGAACTACAATATGTTTAAATGCAACACTGATATGAACAGTAAACCAATAAAAAATAAAAGCTAGAGAAGATGTGCTGAAATTATAATACTGTTTGCCAAAATGCGTGCAAAACATTCTTTATGAAAAATGAGTACTGAGAAACAAAAGAAACAAAGATTTAAAGCACAGTCATAAAAACATGTATCTTTGTATGACGATATCATAATATTAATGATCGTGTATACAAAACAGTAATTGAGAAATAAAACCAATTAATATTATACAATATTTTTATACAAGAACTTATAATTTTTATAACACTTTTATTGTACTTACTACAGTTTATATTGGTAAGCTCATATATGTAACATATCCCATTTATAGAAGTATGAGTAAAATACTCATATTAATTGCTTCTTCCCAGCAGTGAAAAAGGAATTAGATTCACTTTGTTCACTCTTTCTCTTGTGTACCATTTACCAAAGTTAATATTCTTAACCTTTTTGATAATAAGCCCCCTCCCTCCACAAGAAGAAAGAACAAAAACAATGGTACAATGATGTTTGATTAATGTGTTGTACGTGCAATTAGATTTAGTTACTCGTATGACTAAATAAATGGTGGAGCCTCCAGAAGCAATGTGAATTAAAAGATAACGTTATGGTATCATAACGATCATATGAAATTAGCATTATTGCGGTGATTAATTAAGATGAAAAAAGATTCCTGGTTGATATCGGGGCAGAAATTACCCACCTGGGGGCATTAGCAGGGACAGAGGGGCAAGCATCCCACTGGGTGGTAGAGCGTCGATGAAACGGTACGACCCTCCGTCCACCTTTATCTACTCTCTCCCTCTGAACCTGAGAGGAGGCCAGGCTCTTCCAACCCCCGGGGGTCGCATACCTGCAACCGACGTATTTAACATCTCGTTTTTTCATATAATCTACTTATTTTAATTATTCTGATCGATTAATTTCTGAAGCAGAAATTATTTTAATCTGTAATTGCTATTATATTGCTTAATAAGTACTTTAATTTATATTTAACATTTTTATTATTCTTAATACCTATATTAGTTTTTATTACAATTGTTAGAGAATGTATATACTCTTTATTTTGACATATTTGATTCTTTAGTTTAGAAAGTTACAGTTTCTTTTTTTATTTTAATCATTTTATTTCTCGATTTTAGTTTTATTATGGCATTAACTTACCATTACTATTTAGACTGTAGACAACCTTACTTTTTATTGTAGTTTTTAATATAGGACAGTTCAGTTGTACGAATAAAAGAACTAATTTCAAAGAAACAATTGCATTCGCGCCATCCTTAAAAACTAATTTTACATGCATATATTGCAGCAGGCATTAATCAAATTACCATCTGTACTGTAACATTTTAAAGAATCTACGTTTCATAAATTGTGCTATAACATGCAGACAGAATAAATAATAATTGTGGACATTACTATTCTAAATATTATCAGATAAACATAGAATGCAGTTGAAGGAAATAAATATTTACTGCTACATTTAATAAATGTGCAAAGAAAATAGTATTTTGAAAATCTAATAATAAACCAGTATATTCTGTACGTTTACTTTCATTTAATATTCTAACAGTGAACAGAACTATTGTTATTACTAATAGGACTATTACTGCATTGCATTATTTCTACCAACGTTATTGGAAATTTTTTCTGGAATAGTATATCTGTTTTTTACAATTTATAAAAGTGAATAAATAAACTTATTTTATTATTGCATTAAATTCCACATGTTATGTGCAATGCAGTAAAAGTTAAATTAATTAGTACAGATTACTCAAAAATTACTTACTTCGAACAGGTACAGGAAGACTTTTGTGTTGGATCAATGAAGGTCCAAGTTCCAGGTTCTGTGGAAGATTCTGTCTTGGAAGCAGAGATCGGCGAACTCAAAGTACATTCTGCCCATACACGTTCTGGTAATTCTGTAGCTGCTCGTAATTCCTGCTGACCTAAGAGAGGATGTTCGCAACTAGCAGGACTACTTGGTGGAGAAAGAGGAGTATCAGGTGGAGTATCATCCATATCTGTGACCAGGACATAACAAGAAGGATAACGCATTCGAACACCGCCTACTAGCACTTCCACAAGAGGTGGAAGTCCTGCCTCTACATTACTGCCATTGATTGGATAAAAGTGTTTCCACTCTTCAAGAAGTTGACTGTCAGTTCGACCCACTGGACCAGTTAATGTGCCTGCTAGTCCATAAGGAGCTAGAATCACTGTAACAAAATTAAACGTTTATCAGCAACTTTTAATATAGTATACTGTAATTGTATGATTTCATTAATTCACTGTACATGTTTACCTTTAACACCAGATTGGGAGGTTTGGGTACGCTGTAAACAGGTTCTTGTGAGATGTCGTACAGCAGGATGCTGCCTGACATCCACACTAGCGCATACCGTGCTCTCTCCATGAACAAAGAATGCAAACGAGAACGACAAGTGGCTACTGCAAATAATAATCAAATTATGGTCATCAATACATTAGAAAATTACAATTAAATTATTTTAGAGTAGCAACAGGTATTACAGAAGAAAAATAATGGAAAAAACATACCTACTGCAACGGTGTTTTTCGAATCCATCATAAGGTTGTACGAACCACTTTCCTAACCGAACGAAATCACGAGACAGTAAGCACCGTTCGATCAAGTTATGCAGAGCCTTGAAAAGAAGTGACCGGCACTCGTACGATAATCCGTTTTCCCAAGAACCTTGTTCACTTTCTGCAATTACAACAATCATTAATCAGTTATTACTGCGCTAAAATATTTCTAAAGCTAAATGAGTAATATCAAATAATATTTATTTTTATTATATTTGAAAAAAGAGAAAAGTTCAAGGTCATTTTTATATTTATCTAACAACTTGTTATTCATTGCAAACATTACACCACGTTTTTTTTTAAAGCGAGTTTACTATTAATACTATAATGATTCATATGATCAAATGTTTAGTTTGTTTTGTTTACCAGATCTTTCTGTCGTGTAAGTAATTTTAATATTTCTCGGTTTATTGATTTTCCGTTACTAACGGAAGTTCGAATCTTACTCTACAGAGTGTGTGCGATAATTTTCAATAGCCCATTATTTTCTAACGCAAAGATTTGAAAAGTGTGTATATAATAACACATTTGGTTCTAAATGTAAGTGCAGTTCGAACGAAATAAAGCAAAGGCGTAAAAAACATTTTAGAATTTGACGAATTTCTTAAATTTATAAGAATATAAAAGTAACAATTCATCATCGCTAACAAATTTTTTTGCTTGTACCAAACAATTATCATATATGTAACATTTTGTAACACCAATACGTTAGGAAATAAAGGGTTATCTTGACTTCAGACGGACACCCTGTAGAAACATGTAGATTTTCTGCTGTTTTCCCGCGATCTACTTTCTTCATTGGATCGAGGCAATGCCCATTCCAGCCGGTCGAAAGAAACGGCTGATTCCACCGTGAAAGTAACGCAATTCGAGTATAAAGTTACGACGAGTCACGTCGACGATAGGTAGTTCGTTGAAGACAAAGAAACGTTGACCGAGAAAACTCAAAGGATTCTAACGTTTCACATTACTTTGTATTACATTTCAATAAAGTATAAACACTAAAAACAAAATAGAAACTAGCGATATTTTAAATAATTGTCAATTTTATACAGATTTCGAAACATAAATTTATAACATAAAAGTATTGCAAAATACTTATGTTCCATTAATTTGTAACTTAAAGTTATGTGATCATATATTTCATTAAAATTCTTAATACGAAATGACTAGTTACAGCAAACAATGAGCTAATTATTACCGAATGAAATTTTTTCAAACGGAAATAATAATTCTCATCATGCTTGGGAGGTGCTGTTAATATAATCATGAATAATCCTACGGAAATCACTGAACTCGATCATAACAGTTTAAACGGCGAAAGTATCACAAAAAGAAACGAAAGTATTTTCTGTAGCTGCAAAATCTTTCAAAAGAAAATTACTCTCATCGTACAATAATTCTCGATTTTCAATTTCCATTAAACAATTAGAGGCTGAATTTAAATTCTTTAATAAATATTTCAAATCTCAGAAGTGACATATCTATGTATATTATTACATTTTTCATTTTTTTAAACAATTATGGTGGCTGTGTTACAATATATTTAAAAATTTGACATTTCTACGTTTCCAAATTTCAAAATCTGAGAATATTTAAATTTGAAATATAAATATCATGATTTCAAAAAAGATTATTTCCATTTTAGTACGATTAACTTTTTTGAAATTTTATTAATATTATTGTTTTCATGCAGTTAAATTTTAAAAGAATTTCGTAATATAACCAACTTAAATGTTAAACTCGTTCAGAATTAACGGTACATCAACTAGTGGATCCCTCATACCGATAATACTGACCAATTCATCAGAACTATATGTAAAATTTAATACACTTGTCATCCATTTTGGACCGTTTAAACGATGAACTCGTTCAGAACTAACGGTTCGCCAGTTGGTTCTGCAATTGGTGCATTTCTTGCAACATACAATCATGGAACCTTGCGATGCATCGCAGCGAGTTGCAGACAAGTACCCATGGTTCAGCGACCCTATGCTGAGAAACACGGTCTAGCTTGCGTTACCGCTTTGCTCGCACTGCACACCTTCTTTCTCCAAAACAAAAGCGTACGAGATTCTCTACAACGTTCACCAGAATCACGACACCGCTTCCAATTTCCTGATCCAAGAGAAATTTACTTTTTCATATGAAAACCATCCCAAATGTCCTTAAATTTTAGTAACTTTATACATGTTGGTAGGTCATATTATTATGGACTTCTCTACATACACTATTTTAATAATATGATCTATCAGTACAAAAACTTATTAAAATTTTCGACATTCAAAATAACTTTCTTGTCAGTCTGTAATTTTTTAGTTGCAACATTAAATGAGCCACAATGATTCTAAACTAGATATCTCACGTGAATATTACTATTACAGGAAATTTGGTTTCAAATTTTAAAAGTTATTATTTGTATGCCAAATGGTCGATTTTGAAATGTAAAAAAGTCTGGCACAATTTCATAACATAAAAATATCATAATGTGACACTTATGATATATCAATTTAAAGCTTAGAGTTCAGTTTAAATGATCACATTTAAATATTCATTAATTTTCCTAATAAAAACTTAGTTGCAGTAAAATATGAATCACAATGGAATTCATGTATCCCTTGATACTGTGAAAGCAAATTATTCTGTATTGATATATCTCAAAATAACAATTACAACTGAGAAGTTTATAACAAAAATGACTTGTTATACAAAATTTCAGTTCTCTTTAGGAAATAATACATCATAGTGAAATCAATAGTGCAAAAAAAAGTTATACGCATCTTAGCTTTCTATACAAAAGATTTTTTTCTTATAATATTACAATCTTTGGTATCTTATCACTACCTAAGCAAAATGTTAATATTTTTAAATATTTAATTTTTTACTATATCAATTTAATTTGGAAATATTTTGTCTCAAATAACTATTCACAACTATTATGATTTAATTATAAATAAGATAAAATTTCATAAGATGAAATTAATATCAATTGTGTAATACAAAGTATATTTGATGTACCGTTAAAGTATAAATTTATTATTACTATTAAGTTAAATAGTAAATTAAAATTTACTGAACAAAAAAAACAAAAAATGACAAGGATCGTTCCTGTTATAAACTTTTCAATTCGTAGAAGCACCAAGCATATCAATGGTTCATACGACTTTCTTGTTAATTCTGTTTACTCTCTTCTCTTATTTCTTCTCCTCCTTGCAACTTCATTCAAAATTATCTTCATGTTTACTGACATCACATCCATACTTTGTCACATTCATTCTTCTAATTAACATAGTTATTGGCTGTATTCGCTCTGAAATTTTATAGACTTTAGTCAGGACATTTTGCAATGGAGATTGCAAATAATTGAATACAATGTTTAGAGAAAGCATAATTAATAAATGCATATTACGGAGTCAATTTGACAGGTTTCAAATTATCTAATCTATTTTTTTAATATTGAATATTTTTTGCTATGGGTATATTAAAGTATTTATTTATAATTGATTAAATAATGTTATTATTTACCCATTAAGGACCAAACAGAGAAATAATATAATTCTACATATACAGTTCTTTATTATATACAAATTTATATAATAAAGAACAAGAAATTTACTATAAAATAATTTTATAGTAGCAGTATATTTCTCACCAAATGTTGTAGACATACATAAACAATTTATATACGTTCTTTTGAGATACGAAAGCCATAATATAATATTTTATAGAAGCAAACACAGCAAAAGCACAATAAGAGTTTCTATGATGTAAAAAGAAGTCAGTTCTCAATAGTCTCATATGTATTGAATCACTACGTTTAAAAATCTCAGCAAATATTTTAAATAAATATCACTTTTTATAATAAAACATTAGTTCATATAATAAATTGTTAATACAATCTTTACTATACTGTATTATACTACAAAAAACAAAATTATATCTATCAAATAAATAGCATTGTACTAACTCAACTGTGATTCTATACTAACTGTGATTATACTAACCATTTATATCACAAAATATTTATCATCTATTCAATACTGCTCAAATTAATAAAAGTGTTTGTGATATTACTATAAATGTTCTTCATATTAAGAATTTCATAAAACTGTAAGATCTAAGAAATGAAGTGTACAGTCTTTAACATACTAATTTCTAAGAGTAATAATTTACTTAAACCATGACGCAGCATCAAGGAAAAGAAGAAACTTACATTTAAAATATTTGTGATGTACATATACAGGATGTGTCAGTTTTTTTTACCAATATATACCATATGCAAAAGAAGAAAAACTGTTATAATAACATAGTGTTTTAAACATTTCATTAAAAAATTATAACAAAAGTCTAAAATAATTTTCATCTGCCTTCTTGTCCAATGCCACATATAGTGTCGCAGATTTTAATGATCAACACTCATATTTTTAAAAATAATTTTTAATAATGAATTTAAGAGTCTGTGTTCACATAAACATTTTATTCTATTTTCATTCATAGAATGAATGAAATGACCCAACATGTGATACCAATCAACTGTTGTCATTTTCTATGTTTGTTACAATATTAAATAAATGTATTTGAAATCCTATGTTAATATAATATTTCTTTCATATTTTCATGAACAGAATATGTTAATAACGTTAATGGTAAAAAAAAATTGTGACACTCTGTACATAACTATTTGAAAGCAACACAAAATCATAACTGAATAAATTGTTGGAAAAGTGCTATGTTTACAGGGTAAAAGGCATGTAATCTTTTCTGTATTCTCATCACTATTGGATATTTTCTATAATAGAAAAATTAAATGAAAATAAAGTTTCATTCTATTCAATCTTTTACTGAAGTAAGTTTATTACTCTTATTTTATTTTCATTCATTTTATTACAGATAAAAGATATTCTTTAAATAATTTGAATAAAAAGTGTAACCGAATACAAGAAAAAATAATAATAAAAAAGATTACAATTTACTACAAGTGTTCAAGCCCGCAACCCTCGATTTCATACATCTGGTGCATTTCCAACAAGCTACTGATTTATGGCTACTTATTCCAAAACAATAAAAATATACATAGTAAAAACGTTAAATGCAAATTTCTTTTTTATTTTGTGCACTATGGTTGTGTACTACTCTTTTTAGTGTTCGACTATGCAAACTTCGAGCAAAATCGATGTTCTAAAGGTAATGCATTTCTTTTGCAAGAGAAAGAACGGTGAAACTCTTAAATTCCCTTTCACAGCTACAACGATAAGTCTCCAATAATAAAAACTGACTGAAAAAATGTTATAAACGGAATTTCGTATTAATATAAGGTTGGTCCTCAATGGAGTTAGACAGTCACGCGGATTCCATAAAACCATTGAAACCTTTATTTCTTACCACACGCAATAAGTTCCGGTGACAGCAGACCGGAGAGATCGGGTTCCTCGCCATACCAGAAGATCCAGAGTTCCTTGGCGGCGGTAAGGGAAAGGGGTGGTGGTGCGGGCGAGGGTGCGATGCCCAGGTCGAAGATACCAGCTCCGGTTGCCGAGGCGGTTGCCGGGCCGGAGGTGGACGGCGTAGCGGCGACACGCCGCCACACGCAGAGAATGTCACCCGCGAGGCACCGCGAGAAGCTCGAGAGCACCGGGTCCTCGAGGGGGGTCCCCCCGAAACCGCCGGTTACTTCGCCCCACACGAGCTTCTTCCATTTGATGCCGCAGAGGTCCGTCTGCGAATAAAATAGACATAATTAGTAACAAACCAACACTATTTAGACCCTTAACTACCATACCGTATATTTCTATTGGATATTCACATATCCAAAACAAGGTTTTGCTCAACAGGGTGCATTTACACTAAACGAGTATAATGCTCATTCTTCTACCTCGATGAAACTCAAGTGCTTTGTTTTTATTTTAGATACGTTCTAATCAGAGTTTCAAAATAATGATTAGGTCAATATGCCACTCTTCAGCAAAATAGTAATATTTAATACATGAAAAATCATATAAATAATAAATAGCGATTTTAATTAAAATTTTTATTTTATTTTAATATTTTAAATAATTTAAAATATTTTGTCTGCTTTTTATGTGGAGCTTTAGAACATATTTAAGAAAGAAATCGCATTTAATATATCTGTATACAAATAAGAACTTTAAATGTGTATTATTTATGTAATTTGTATCTCTTAATTAAAATGCATCATTATTTACAAATTAAATTTGGCGGTATTTTGCTGAAAAGTAGCGACACCGTTCAAAATCAATATCATCATTTCCTCTGATGAAAAGGTGTGTATATACTTTCTGTCTTTCATCTTTTCTTTCTTACATTTTACATTAAACAAGAACTAACAAAATTTTTGTTCTGTGGGTGAAAACGCACCCTTAGACCAATTTTGGTTGAGTATACGCAGACTCCAGACACGTCACAAATTTCAATGTGGAGGATTGTAAAATGTTGCGAATATTTTACAAAATATTAATACAGAGTTTATATGGATTTCAGATTAATGAGAAAAAATACACATTATTATTGTAAATTAATTTAAATTATTTATGGTCATAATTTATCTTTCAATTAAAAATCGATTAATTGGATATTTCCATTTTTTATTAATATCTCAAGAGAAATGTTTTTAATTTATTCTGGAATGAATATAATCTACATGTTAATGTAGTTAGTACATCAAACTTTTCTATTTTTTATATTCTATAATGTTTTGTATAAATTTATATTTAACGATAATTTGTGACGACATCATGAGTCTCTATTTGATTGGATAGATTATGTAAATGTACAATCTCATATCTTGTTTTCTTATGTAATAAACATAACTTCCATAGTATATTACTACGTCCATAATTTCTATAATGTTTATTACGATATTAAATAAATATAACTATCGAATAATGGTCAAGTGTCTTCTTGTATTGAATGACAAGTTTTTTTTCATTAAGAGCATATTAATTTACATATTCGCAAAGTAAGTCTTCATAAGGTTTCATAAGTCACTGGAAATTTAATGAAAACTGAATACATATGAATGATAAATTCAGGATGCATGATGATTTTAAATGTATTGAAATATAGAAGTATAAAATTTATAAAATTGAAGTTTTCATAAGTAGGAAATTAAAAACTGATAACAGAAATTTCAAATATTCAAAGCGAGGAATTGATTACCTATCAGTGCCCGCAGGTGTATGCCACTTGGCAGTTGTGCAGCGCACCCTCGTGGGCGCAGTTACCCATCACTGATATACACAAATAAAACGGAGTGCGCTAAGCGTTTAAGCAGCGGCAGTAGCTTTTACGGTCACTAATCATTTCATTTACTTCTTCCCTTTGTAATTCAATAAACAGTGGTTTTCAAAGCTGTGACGGGCAACCATTTTAATATTCGAACGTAACAATATTTGATATCAAGTACATACGTCAAAAATATATGAAATAGAAATGCAAGTGCCATATATGAATTTATGTATCGATTTATCTCTAGGCGTGATCGAAAAGCACCAGTTGTCTACGACTGTTAACGTATTTCGTTATCAGAGTTATTGTGCTATTAATCCTTTCTATAAAAAAAAGTCTTATGTCTTTGAAGCCTGGAATGAAAAAGTGATTTGAGATGTTAAAGGGATTGAAGTTCAAATTGTGTAGGTGGAAGTTTAGTAGGCAGTGGCGTTAAGGTCAATTCAAGGTTAATTACACTTTTTTAAATGTCAGGTAATATAAAGCATAATAAGGCATAACGAGACGTGTTCAACCGTGTCATGTATACCTTACTTTATTGAGAAATTGTAACAATTAATACTTTTGGCGAGCAGACAAATTTTAACAATTTAATTTTTGGAACAATGCTTAATTATTGAAATAAAAAAAGTTAAAGCTGTTTGATAAATAGTGAAATTTATAAGATAATTTAAAAGGAGAAATTAATACGTATTTGGGTAATTAATATATGATAATTCCGGATAAAACGTGCCCAAACTAAAATTTATACAGTCCTATATAAAAAACGGTTTTGAGTTATATATTACTATCAATAACAATTGATTTACAAAGATACCGCAAAAAATCTTTAAGAAACTTTAAAGTTATAAATACAACTAAAATATTGTTATTATTATTGATATATATAATAAAGATCGCATTAACTATTGAATTAATCATTATCTAATGAATTTGTTAATGTATAACAATAGTGTCCGAATTAGCGAAGATAGGTTAGGGATTGCAAGGAATGTATCGAACATTCGTCGACCATTGAGAAAGGTCGGTCCTTGAACTTTCGCCGCATTCTATTTCCATTTGTCACGCAAGGTAACTAATCGTTGATTTAACCGTGAACAATAAGATTCACCCTTAATATATCGATACATCATTCGAGCTGTGACACACTGCATTGATTTACAAATTTGATAAATAAAAATGAACGAAACATAAGCAGTTAAAAAATATTTTATACCTGTTAGGTTATAATTAAATGTTGCATTGCGATTTTCTATTATACTTTTAAACTTTTCATCGAATATCATTTTGTCTGTTACATTGGATCTTCTGAAACGCCAATGAACTTCTGTTCGATAACACAAATACTACAGTTGCAATCCAGTTACGTCCAAGGTCGACGTCTAAAGAAAATGCCTTATCTCAGTCAACGAGAGTACATTCACCTTGTACCGATATCTTGCCTCCACCTGATTCGTATATACTTTTCCTGCTATTGTGCGACTAATCGATATTTTTCGATATTTTGTCGATCGAACTGTTCACAACGCATTATTAGAAAGCGCGTCGCTGCAATTAGCGCATGCGCAAAAACGATTTTTCGTATATAAATTATAACCCATGTAAAAATATAATCAATTACTTGATAGAGGTTATGATATTTATTACAAATCGACACGGATATAATGTCAATTCGTATTATGAATACTCTGTATCACCAAAATTTTAATCTTTAAAACTGCTTTATTTAATTAAGAGATATTTACTGAGGTTTGTATTCTGTTCTTATTAGATTATTATATTCTACATTATATAAAGAAATGATATTTAAAAAGAACATATATAATTAGTTGCGTGTAAAAACGAAATAAAATTGAAGTTTACGATAGTTCCATTTGTACTATTTTATATTTATATTCTTTATTATTTTTACTACTTGTTTACTATTCTGTTATTTAAAAGATTTTCAATTCGATTTTATATTGATTAGGTTTTAATTACAGTCAACATGAATTACATTCAAGATTGACACTAACGACAATAATGCAAAAGGGTAGACAAACTCCGAACATTGTCTTGTTATTTAGTACAATGTTTCATGTGCAGCGGCGCCACCGTAAACAAGTCTGTCTGTCGTATGGCGCCACGATGTGTCTGTCAAAGCAATAAAGGCACGCGCAGACGCGAGCAGGTCGCGCGCTTCTCAACCAATCAAATATGCGCATTTCCTTACGTCACATTGCCAGCTGACATAACCGGAACAAATTCAAATAAGTGCGGAAACTTAGTGCAGTGCCTTAAAGAAATCACAGACAAACAACGTTATCGAGAAAGGAAGAGAATCGTTGTTCAAAATTATATTCAGTACACTTCTTACATTCAAAGCATTCGAATAATTTTCTACAATAAATTTAAAGTAAAAGATACTTAAAAATTGCAAATATATTTCCAACTCAAAAAAAATTATTCTTTAATATCACTTTATTTTACATTTGAATTTAAAGATTATTTGTGTAATACCGTATTTTGTTTCCACTGCTTTTAATAATATTTCCAGACTGTATTCCTTTAATAGTTTAGTGATCTGACCAGGTTAAGAAAAGATTGTACTATCAATAACGTTTAACCTTTTGTCCGAATACGGGAAATTTTTGAATGCGCCCAGAAATATTTTAATATTTCTGTTAAAATAGATTGCAATCATTTTAACGTATTGAATAATTTCTTAAAGTATGGAATCGATTTCGGAAGGACGTGCGATGGCGCCTAGCGTGTCGGCGCGACGAAATAATAGGTGAGCAAAGGCGCACGTCGTAACGCTACGGGACTGTCAAGTTGGCTGATCAATACAAGCAAGGCGACGTGCAAGGCCGCCCGCGTGGATTCAACTCGCGGATCCCCTACATTCCCTCCGTTTCATCCTGCCATACACGCGCGTCTGTTTGTAATCCTTTCCTCTCTTATTCTTTTCTATTTTTACTTACATCCTACAATCAAACAGAAATTTTTTCAAAATCTCTCCTTCGAGCTCTTTTATAATTTTTTATCAAATTCGTATTCAAAAATCTACATTTTTAAACTAAATTAAAGTTAAAACCCTAACTTCAAAAAATTAACAATTATATATTTTTATAACGCCAGATTAAAATTTTTGAATTTTTATGCTTCGTTAATGAGAGATCAAAATTTGAATTGTTTTCACGATTAATACCATTGAATATTCGCACTTTCTCCTTCGTGTTCGTTTGTTTAAATCACATTTTCACTTCTTGAAATTATTAAACGAAGTGTTTGTTATGATATAAATACATAAATTATTAAATGAATCGATGTACAATATAATTTAAAGGAAATTGTGAAAGAAAGTTGCGATTGTAATTTTGAATGCAACCGATCGTAGTTCGGGGATATCGTCGCGCATTATTGATGAAAACGCAGTCGAAAAAGAACAATACCGATCGAGCGAACTGTCAGTGGAGACAGAAGGAACTGTACAATCTTATTTTTCTAGCGGTGCAACGTTTCGTTGCGCTCTGAACGTAGGCACAGCTGTAAATTCCCATTTCTGTTACTGCCCTCCTTACACACGCTCGCCGTTAAAGCAGCACCAACATTACATTCGCGTGCGTAACGAAGCGGAATTCTCTTGCGTACAAGCCACTCGAAAGTGGATAGCACGCCTCTTAGGCGCGTCTTTCTTTTCTCTATGAAATCGCGCTTCCTGCACAGTTCTACGAATTTCTTTTCGCTCGATACTATAACGGTATAGTAGCAGAACCATTTAAATGTGGATACCCTGTGATAGAATAGATTAATTCAATGAACTTTGCCGTGTTGAGGTGGATGTGCTTAGCTTAAAGAGATGGACTCGAATATTTCAACTGTTAGAACAGCTGTGTAGAAAACATTTCATTTGTGTACGATATTAACTATGAAATTAAACCAATCAATAAGTAAACATAATCTTATCAATAATATAACTTTTTTATATTTTTTCTACTAATCAAATTTTATTAATTGATTTTTGTTAATTTCAAATAAACTCTGTATTTTATATAGAAGTGTATGTTTATATATAGACCCGTCGCTAGTATTTACGGGCCTTGAGGCGAAAATCGAAAATTTGTTATTTCAAAGTTTCAAACCGGAGCTAAGGGCGTGTGTTTTGGTTAAAATGTATTAGTATACAAAAATAATAGTCATTTTCTTATCAAAATTAATAGTGACTTGAAATAGATTATGTTTTTTTACTTAAGTAACTTTCCACATTTAATACAACACATTAATTTTCCTAGAAAGATTTTTCATAAATAATCTAACAAGATATTTACATTGTATTTCATTTCACAAATAAATGCATTCCTTTCAAATAACTAGTAGTGTAGTATCAAAGTTAAAACTGTAGTAGTATCACTAACGAACTAGCACGATAATATTAAAATAGCATTATAAAGTATTGCTATAGTTCATATTACTGGTATTTCTAGAATTCTAAAATCCTAAAATTAGCATTACCATTACCATTACCATTATTGTACTAAATACTACAAAAATATAAAATCCTTGCTATCTTCAGAACAGTAATAATAATAATGTATTAATATTATTATTAATGGTGCAGAAATTTAATACTGTTATTGCCAAAACTAAAGGTTTTAATATTTCAATAGATGCAATGCTTAGCTACTACTATTAACAGAAATAATGATATCAAACTAGTAACAAGAGTTATGTTTCAATACGGCACTTTATATATGAGAATTTTTCTGTAAATGTATACTATACATATACTATAAAATATATCAGAATATTAATATTGCCAATACATTAATTTTCAAATGTAAACTTTTAGTTTGTCACTGACTAGTATAATATTAAAGTTATATTATGTTTGCTTTTGTTATTCTTACATTAATTATTCAATTACACAAAATCTGAATAGTTTCGTTTATGTTACTTTTCCTAACCCCAACTTAACAGACCTAACCTATCTTATAACTTGTTTAATTTTATTCAACGTCAATCAAATCTAACTCTCAATTGATCTAAACATAATACCTTAACTCTGAATTAACTTAACCTTTACTCAGACTTACACAAGTTAACCTAATCACAACGTAATCCCAACCTAACTTACTGTTAATACCTTGTCTCATCTAACTGTCAACTTGAGATTGTTCTAATTTAACCTAGCATAATCTAACCTAACTATGATTTGGACCTATTCCAACTGATCTATACACCGACCTAGCCTAACCCCGAAATTATACGCTGACCTAATTCAAATATGACCTAACCTACTCTGAAATTTTGATATAATACACATATTTATGTTTCACTAATATAGCTAAATCTTTTATACTATATAATGCTAATTTAAAAACTGGCAATTTTATTATGACATTATAAAAACTTTCAAATACAATTTTACTGGTAATCGTGAATTATACATACAATTTGTATGACCGTACATTTCATAGAATATATATTTTCCGTAACGTTATTTGTCTTTCAGTTAAAAATTAGATTATTAATCCTTTGACACTGAGTTGTTGAGACAAGAATTTAATTTTAAATAATTTTTCCAACATATGTGCATATTTTATTGAAAACTGTGAATTAATAATTTTAGTTTAGTAGCGAAACTTTAATAGTGGTAAAACTATCACTTTCCGAAATACAATTCTTACGTATGCAATAAATGCAAAACAAGATAAAGAACAATAATATAAAAGCATAACTGTCTTCAAGTGTTAAGATTAGAATAACTACAGTTGAACATATACGTATTTTCAAATGGAAAACAGATTGCAGAACTAAATAAAAAACTAACCTATATATTGAAGATTTATTTTAAATATTAACAAAGTCATTGCGTTGAATTTTTAAAATAATAATATGCATTTTCAATCAAAAATATTAATTCAATATTTCATAATTATCACAAATTCCGTTTGTAATCTAAGCTTTAAGAAAATAAAAGAAAAAAAGGATATGACTTTCCCCGAGATTGGGACGCGATCCATCGATCCTTCAATTACAATTTCAGAACTCTACGCAATGAGCCACAAGAGTTATTTTCAAAAACATGCTGTAAAATTTATATCATCCAACATAGAATTTTCCAAAATTTATTTTCTTATAAAGCTTCAGATATTCGGGAGAAAACCAAATGACAAATATGACAAATATTAAAATTTTTCAGAACGCATCAATTTAAGGGTGGCTTTTTATCAAAGCCATTTTGCGGTGTAAATACAAGAAAAGCAACAAACAATCAGAGAGACACTGAGTATCCTCTATTATATTAGACCGTTCTGGTGATTTCTCGAGCAAGATACGCGAGGCACGCGGCTTCTTCGTCGAGCAAGTCTGTCGGCTAGATTATGCTGAAACTGGTGCTCCGTGGCGAGAAACAGGAGAAGCCGAAGGGGCTTGACCAGCCTAGGTGAAAGCCTTGCACCGCGAGGACGTGACGAGTTAAGACTACAAGAGAGTTTACACGCCATTCGGCTTGGCTCGCCACTTTTGCCTGACCTCGGAATACCGTTCTTTTATTTTCAGAAAACAAAAAAGGGATTTATTTTCCTTCGAAAATTATTACTATACAATTGTCTACTTCCTAGAAAATTATTCCTTCGAACTTTCTTTTGAATAGACAGTTCCCTTCTAGAAATTTACTGAAAATTCTTTAGGCATTTAGCGTTTTATATGGAGGTAATTTGACCAAGGTCTTGAAACCGTTAATCCCTTACCTGCTATACGAATTATATCGATACCGGAAGAAGCGATAACATTACCGAGTTGTCCTGTCCGTTTTGACCATACAAATATCTAGATAAAATTGAATATTTTCTTGAAAAAAATATGTTTACTTATTATGTCCTCATGAAATACAAACAAAAAAATATATTTTCGTAAATATATATTTGTTGTAAATAAAAGAAAATTTAACTCGTATTTGCTTATATTTTAATAAAAATAATATAATTTTAAAAAATAGATTTTATAAATTTAATATCTTATTTAATAATTTATTATTCAATAAATTTAATTTAATTTTTTAGTATAAATATAAATTAATATATTATTTAATAAATTATTATAATATTAAAATAGTTAATTTTTTTCGAACAATATTCTAACTGCATTCACGACACAATTTTATATTAATTTTCATATATTCTTTTTTAAAAATATAATCAATAATACATCGAGTGTAAATTACGAGGTCACGTTATGACAAAGATAATATGCTGCGCTATATAATGATATATACAAAGCATTATCATTACTGTCATTGAGGAAGACCCATTTCTGCCTAAAATCATGAAACGAATAATATATTTTATTTGATGCGCAATAATTCAAAGATTATTTGTTGTAAACATTCGAATCTCAACAGATAGAAGAAAATGTGTATATATACCTGTATAGCATGTTAAAAAAATGTCCAGCATTAAATGCTTAGTAAATTCTACAAGGCTACGTGACTGCGTGCATTTCAATCATTCCAACGTCAACGAAGAAGGAAGATCACGATCCTTTTACTATACGTTTCAAGTATTACAGTTCCTTGTAATCTGTATCAATGATTCTTCAAATTCCCCTGATGATATTTACTCTTATTTCTGTTTCAGTAATTTAAAAAATTGTAGTACTAAAATTTGCAATTATCAAAAATTATATTAAAATATTTTCTATTAATAAAAAAATAATATATTTTGCAAAAAAATTATATAAAAAAGTAAAAAAGCGTTAAATAATTAGTCCTTGTTATTTCGTCTCACATGTATTTTTAAATTAAATTGCATTAATAGAATGTAATTGCCATTTTTAGTGTTCCATTAAAGATGACGTTTCATATACGATTGGAATGAGAACCACTGTAGTCGAGCATTGCTCCTACCTGGCCGTTGCAGCTCGAATTTTACTGTGAATACAAAGTGACTATAAAGCTGTACACTAAAACTGCCTTCGAATTATTCTGCCCAGTACTTTTCCACGATTTTTTTCTTTAAAAAATTATGTGAATCAATTGTGCGAGGAATAACATCCGACAAACTAAATATTTTGATATCTACGAGTTTCCAGAAATACCAAATTTTTTTCAAGTAACGTAATAATAAAATAACAATACATAAAATTACTGTGCTTTACTAGTTTAAACAAAAAAATAAGTCAAAGATAGGTGTTAACCTAACCAATACTAAAATTAACCATCTCAATTCTCTGAACGTTGAAAACTAACCTAACTTTAATTTTTAAATCTATATTTCATCAAAAATAACATTCAACATCTGTGAATGTTTATCAATAATGTAAAGCAGTAAATAATGAAAGAAAATAATGATCATTTAATGTAGAAATATTAACGCAAAATTGCACCAAATATCGATTAAACGAAAATATCGAAACTATTTCTCGAATCGAATTCACGCGGAACGATAGAGGACGACGAACTGTCGAGGACGTAAACGAACTTCATCGGGGGGAAAGCTGCGAGGAGTCAAAACGAAAGCACTGCTTTTCCTGCAAACTAATGACACAACGAACAACCTGACTTTCTTGAATTTTAATCGACCATAGAGATTAAAGAAAAAAATTCAATATCTCCGCAACGTTCATAATTGGAAAATTTCCAAAAAACATACAAAAGATACCACTGTCAAACGATTGATAGCCTTAGACACGTTTACCGTTCAATTTCAGACTGTTAATATGAAACTAAACTAGATTAGCTGTCGGATGGTTGTGATCGTGTACTATTGACATATAAAGAATTAAAAAGAAGGTTAATTATTCGTTAGGTAATGTAGGAAAGTTTGTCATTCGTGACAACACCATGCTCATGGAAAATCACATATAAGAGACAAGTGGAAAAAAACGAACGACATGGCTCATTCAGTACTGGTTGTTTTGATCGACTGTTCGTGGGAATGCGGTGCGCTGCCAGTGTAACAGAAAAATGTGTCTGTCTCGCTGTTATACCAGGGATATGTATACACAAACGCTACGCGCATATTGCACGGTCCGAAAAGAAAGAAAAAAGGAGACAACCTTTAGTAGAAGCCTTGCATACAGGCTGTTTCTAATCTAGGTGGCCTAACTTTCGAAACTAGAAAAATACAAACAATATTTCGCGATCACGACCAACGTATTGCTTCAACAAAGTATTATTCTGACATGTCGCAAACGTCAATTCAAAACTCATGTTTGCAACGTGTTTTATCGATTTCCAGACAAACGCAAACACGTATAATTAAATAAATATGTCAATCAATGCGGTGAATGTATCGGAAATTTTTTCATTATTCCAGAATGACATTCGACGCACTTTTTTAAAACCATATGTTCGAAAAGCATCGGACGTAGAAATCGATGCACTAAGTTTGAAACCGCGGCAAATTTGAATTAACAAAATACGAAAAACACTGACAAGTCACATAACTCGTTCGAAAATATTTAGTTCACGCATTCTCCGTTTTGAAATCACATAATTACGAAATTACGAAAGTATTAAATATTTCCATCACCGTTCATAAATGATAACCTATAAACGAAACAACATTGCGTACGAAATACATTTAACCGTGCACAATACATTGCTCGTCTTTCAAACGAAGTAAAATACGTTCTGGATGATTGACTATTCATTTTCAAAACATCCTGTAGCATGAAGAATCTATGTATGTATATCGATAAGTTGGTATGTATCGTAGAAGCACGTTCGAGGTTCATCGGGTTCAACGAAAAGGAGTTCGTAGATTTGCCGGACCAGAGCAGACGACGACTTTCGAGCGGTACAAACAATGTCTGACACAGTTTTCTGGCTCCGTTGAAAGGCGAAAGGAATGTTACGAGAGACGATCTCATTATCTGTCGAGCGAGGAGACGAAAGCGTCGTGGTCGCGTTCCGCGACAGTTTCTAGAGAGATAGCACCAGTAGGCACGAAAGAAAACACAGTGGCACGCGAACAATCGAAGAAGATAATCACTAGGATGAAAAAGATAGAGATGCAACAGTCACCGGTTAGCCCTGTTGCAACCTCCTTAATTCTCTCACGAGTGGAGAACTCAGGGACGACATGAATCAGGAATGACATTGGGTCGTATAAACTTCAAATCCCACTGACGCGCATATAGACGCTTTGCGCACGTATATATGTATGTACTTTATGTATGTGCACATATATGTATTTATGCACGTACAAGCGTATGTATACACGCATGTACGTGTATATACATAGTGGCAGAATGGGAGGGGAGGGGAGTGCCGCGATACACACAACACCAACGTCGACAACGAACGATCGAGTACTGCCCACGGGAATTCTCTGATATATAGGTTAACCCGGCCGACTTCTTGCCTCGCAACGTTATGCGGTACCGTTAAACAGTCACTAGACAACTGGCTTCCGTGTTGCGAAGCCAAAGCTTCGTCCGTCTCTGTACATGTCCAAACACAGTAAAAGATATGTGCTCCGACTCTTAACGAAGAGTGGGCTCTCACTGGATCACTCACCAGTGCGAAGAAATTCGTGTGGCAGTCCTCCAGGCTAGCGCCGTTCGTTTGATGCGACGGATGCGTCATGGCTTCTCCATCGTACGCCGTACACTCATTAGCAACACTTCTCGCGGCGGCGCGCCTCTCTCAGCCCCGAAAATCACACGGCGAGGCCGCTATTATTCGAGAACATTTAGGAGGGTTTTCACTTCTCAATGGCGACCGTAAAATGGCGGACGATGGGAAACAACAAGCGCAGCCGCCCGAGGCGCCTCCTACTGCTCAACTCGCGCAGTTCCCTTCAACGACGAGGAAGAAGATGGCGGCGCTCATCAGGCATGGTTTACTCGCGAATCCTTTAAAAAGTTCATCCACTATTCTCGCCGTGAACACGGTCAGTGCAGACACTTTACGTACACTTTTTAATCACCGTTATTGCACTACACTCCACAGCAGGAGTGAAACAGTTTAACTCATACGTAACGCGCACTAACGAGACTATCATCATTTTACAGACGAGTTTGCGATACGATGTAACTCGCTTTAAGAGCAAGAAATCATCCAAACCACCTAAAGTAGTGATCCCCACTTTCAATGATGATAACGTGTCACTCTCTACTAAAGGGTGAGTATTATAGTCAGCTTACGCACGAATTTGATCGAAATATTCGCGTTACGTCGCGTTGCTGGCCAACTGACAGAGGACACACTGCGGCCATATTGCCGTTTACCACCTCTTTTCTACGCGACGACCAATGAGCTGCCGTATTTCACTGCTCTCAGGGATGACACGAACGTCCATGGCACCCCGATTTTTACAAACAATTGTTTGATAGATACGCACGACTGGGGATGAAATTAATAATATCGCGATTATTGTTATGATTTATCTAAACGCAATTCCATTAATAAATGACGTACATAAAGATACAGCGTTACTTCTGTACAGGAAATTCTTTGGAAAGTGCGTGAAGTAAAAAAAAGTTTTTCTAAATACTCCAAAACATCGTTAACGATGAATCACGTAAACAGAATAGTACAGTCACATTTATTAAACTATTTGGTACGACACATATAATTCGAACAAACTTTAATAGTACTTTTACAGGATTTAATTATTAAATTTGAATTATAGTTTAAGAATTAATATGTGTTTATTTCAAAATTCAGTATAAATATTTATTTTATTACATACAAGATGGACGCGTTATGCGGAATATTAAGTTTTTGAAATTACAGTAAATTCGAATGAAATGACATTTGAATATCTCATTGATTCAAATTCATGAGTATCTACGGGCTGACTTTGATTCCATCTTTACACGTGACGTAACGTCTGGTGCCATACCCTTTTGTACCGCTATATCAGATTTTCCATTGACCACAAGAATTCTCGCTAGTTACGTTACTTCAAAATATTTCATTCGTCGTTAAACGAAATTTGTTAATTTAAGTACCAATTCAAGTATAACGTTACAGAACAATGCACGTATGGCAGCAGCAAATGTACAAAACGATTTAGTCCTTGCATATTTTCATTCTCCGATTGTGCCAGTTTCATTGAGAACACCTGTTTCGAAGACCAAGTTTCTCCGTCCTTGTGATTAACATTGACAAACTATCGCCCGTTTCTCGTAAGGCGTATTAAAATTACGGTTAAATGGATGGAAAATAAAACTGCATTCTCATTTTCTCGAAACGTCAATTTCCTTATAAATTATTGAATGGAAAACCGAGCCATCGGAAACATAAGTAAGCCGTTTCCTCATGCGCGTATTTAAGTAATCGGTAAGGTTTGTTACGTATCTGGATTAAGTCAAGTATGGGGGACAATCGCAACGCGGAACGAAAGTTTCGTTGAAATATTAGAAACTACGGGGTTTCTCTTCGATACGTTTCGTTCCTGGCCAGTATTGGCCATAACTGTATCCTGAGAAAATACAACTGAGGGCACCACTGTACAGTCGGTGGACATCGATCTTGTCCCCTCCTCTCCCACGGTTCTCCTCTCTTTTAAGGGAAGCCTCCCTTACCGCACTTCGTCCGGTAACCGGAGTCTTTTACGCGTTACGAAAAGTTTGGCGCGAGTCGTGTCGAGATAATCTAGAAGAGACGATATTGATTTTCAAACCGTGAAATCAATGACTATTGACAGAGATAGTCTTCAGAAAATTCATGTGGTAATCCAATAGATATGTCTACGACTTTTTAAATGGAAATACGTGTTGTACTAATTACTCTGTCGTAATATGCCTTTCCTATTGTTAGGGACTTTCTTGAGCAAATGTTTTAAGCTCGTTTAAAAATTTAAAGCTATTTGACACTATCGGTTATTTTATATAGTTGATTAGCGATGCCGGATCGTTCGTATTTTTATTAACAATAAACGAGTCGTATCAGAAATAAAATTCGAGAGGGACTTAAAATTGTTTCGTACTGTTTTGCCAACACACATCAGTTGATGTAGTTCGTGATCGATCCGCGTCCGCGGTGAAGAATGAATTATGTTGACGGGAACAATAAGTCGTTTATTTGCTGAAATCTATTGTTCCGGTGTAAATATGTAGAGGAGGAGCATCCATACTCTGTGGGAAGGAAATAAATCATGCGTTAATTAAGTGTCGTTTAACGAAAGAAGACAACTTTCCACCTCGATGGCTCAATTCTATCCGACTTCATCGCCTGCCTCGGTTTTCGCAGACTTTCTATATTTCAGAAAAGTTTAATTTTAGGTTTCGTCTGCAAAAAAATATCATTTTTTTTTTTTTTTCGTTTATACACTTTATAATTTGAATCACCGTATATATTTTATGATTTTAAATACAATAAAAATGAATTTTTTTAATTTACTATTTAAAAAAAACAATATCGAAAAAGTTCTGTTATATTGACCGTACTCAAGATGATAACGGTAGTAACTTTTGAAATCAATATAATTTTACTGTGTATTAAGTAATATATGAAAAAAAATAAATTAGTAATCTAACATTAAAATTATAGAGAAAATTAATCGATTATATAGAATTGAGCTGCCATTGATTTCGATAAGTTATTTATTATGATCTTTGTATTTATTATTATGAACTTTCTATTTTATGCAATTCCATTAAAAAATAAAATTATTATATTAAAAGTTATGAAATATCAAAATTTGAATAATTTTATATGGAAAAATTACTGACAGTGAGTGTATTATCAAAATATACCTTTTGAGAATCAGAGAAGCTAGGTACTCCTCGCAAAATCGATATTTTCAACATTCGGTACAGTTCAGGTAAAAATGAACGGGTACTTTTAGTACTTTTTATTAATGAAACTTTCTTTCTTCTTAATTAAATATTAATAAAATATATTTGTTGACTGTTCTTGAGCATATGATCAAATATCAATATCACTAATACTGTTATAAAGAATTCATCTGACTTAGTTCGTTTTTACTTTAATAAATTTTTTGTTAATATTTAATTGTAATTTTTTTATGATATTAACAAATTTTGATTTTAGTATTTGCCATTTATTGTAATTTCATTATAATATTTTGAATAAATAGGAAGTTCATAGTTTTGTGTCAGTTTCGATAATTAATTTTAATTTTTCAGTAATTTTAACGATCAAAAATATTTTGGTTTTAGTTAGATCCGTGTTTGGAGAGAGAGGGGTACGCAGTCGTCATAAATAATTTATTAATATTTTGATATGGTTGTAGCTTAACTAATTAGTTTAGTTAGTGAAAGTAATTAAAATATTATAATGTAAATAATTTTCTTTCTAATTTTGTACCGAGAGCAATAACCTCTATCATTCTGCCCTCACCCCCCATAGACGTCACGTTCATTTTTAAATGTATCTTAAATGAAATAATTAATATAATAAACAATAACAATATAGATATAAAAATACAGAAAATATTCAGATATATTTCTTTTGCCTTTTTACAGTTATTTGCATTGTAATACATTTTATTGTTTCAGATTCCTGAGGTATCGAGACGCATATAATCCTCCCGAAGATGTGTCTACTCGCATAAATAAAATTTGTAACGAACAAAGTATTTCAACAGACGATGGAACAAAAATCGACGATTCCTTACAACGTTTTAATCTCTTCCTAGCGTGTGAAAAAGAATTTCAACATTCATTAACAAATTCCGTTTTATGTTTCATTGAAACTATTGGTAAGATAGTCCAGTTTTAATTTTTATTTTACTTGAATTAATTTGAATTTTATTCCTATTTCGAGATGGTAGGCTGAAAGGAATATGATGTTCAAATTTTATTTGAATTTGTGCAAATGTTTTATTGCAATAGTTTTTATATTTTAATACAATAATTTATAAAGGGCTAACTATTGGAGAATAGTACATTTGAACAAAAGAAAATGAAGGAAATTAAAACTTTGATAAATGATCACAAATAAAAATATTATAAAGTAACAAACTACTTATTAGAAAAATTTTAGAAGTAGCTGTTTGAGTATTTCAATCATTTAAATTTGATGCATTGCTTACATTTTATTATTTTGTTAATTACCTAATCAAATATAATTCTTGTTGCAGCTGATCTAAAAGAATATTATAATACACCAGTTGGCAATGTAACACCACTGGATGCAATGCATAATATGGAATTACCAAAGAATTTGCAAATTAATACTAACTATGTTCGGTTCCATCCAGGTATGTTGCTTTTATACATTTTCTCTACACTAAAAATTTTGTAGGATGTTACTTTTAAAGATTGTTGATAAATTCAATATTAAGTCCCTCTAAATAAAATGATTCGTTTTCATATATTTTTAAATTAGTGCTGTTGTTAAGGATTTTATTATTGTATTTTGTATTAGTGCAAAAATATTGTGGATAACTCTATACAGAGGTTTTGGTTTTTTACTCTCTTTCCAAATAAATATAAACAAACTAATCTTAAAAAACTTTTAGATACGGATACACTTTTCAATGGCCAAACAGCATTCCCAAAGAGCTCTACTCTGGTAACTGGTTTGAAGTACAAAAAGAAATATCCTGGACACAAACAGGAAGATCCTTACCTAGATTATATGCTTAAAATTTAAGTATTAGAAATCATATATATATATGTACTAAGTGTATTATGTGAAATATAAATAAACATTGTTATTTTTAATTAGTTTATTTTTCATATTCACTTTTTAGTAAAAATTATATACAGTTTTGAACATCAGTTTTTGTAATATTTCTTTTTGTATTAGACATATAATATTATGCAAATACTTTATGATTTATACAATACTTTGAAATATCAATATTGTATAACATTTAAACCAAGATTGTTATACAACTGAAACAAAACTTGAAAATAAAAATATATATCAAGCAAAGCACATTTTCATGTAAAAAAAACTGCGTTAAAAGTTATGTATTAGTTGTTTGCAATTGTAGAATTTAATTGAGTAAATACTCGGTGTCTGTATCACGCAACATCGACAATTTAAACAACTACTTCGGAATGATTCTTAATACTACAGCAATCAGTAAAGGGTTAAAGGTGACGAGAGTCTAATATTATATACCCTAGCTTCATCAATCGACCCATCAAGTTTACGTTAGTAACCTAGCTCCAAGACGACCAACGATTTATTTACGTTACGATAAAGATTCACGTTGAATAGTGTATGGTCATAATTTTGTAGAAAATAATGGCAAAAGCTGCGAGTGCAACTGGTCTCATAGAAGCCCGAATTCGACCGGTTTACCGTCCTAAACCGAAGGTATTCGTTGAAAGAAATTGTTAAAAATATATAAATTGGTATTTCATGCACCTACTTACGTATTTAGGAAATCTACATCTATGTTCAAATTTTAAAAATACAAAAATTGATCCTTAAATATTATTTATGTATTTTTATGTAATGTATTACTGAATTATAGTTAGCTTTATGTGTCTCAAAAAAATAAAACAAAATCTAGATGTCTTTTCTTATGATGACAAGAAAGCAAAAAGTTTTAAGATAAATTTCTTATCTATTACAGAGGATAGAACTTTCAGGATCTACCAAACCAGTACCTTTTATTCTTCGACCTTTTTCTGGTCTTTATAATCCTTATCCTTATGGCTGCTCCGTATTGTGCAATCATCCTGCAGACTGCGAAGCAAAAGAAGTGCTTAGACGAGCAAAAGATTCATGGGTAAAATTATAACCGTAACATTATATGCTGGCAATAACAACAACAAAGTATAATTTTGAATATTGTATATCATGCATTGAGCACTTTCAAGTCTCATTATGCATATGTAAGAAATTAAATTGAATTATCATAGTTTGTATGTTATTTTGTATGCTTTATAGGCAACTGAAGGAAAAGCTTTATTGCTACCGGAAGAAATGGAAATGATCAAAGCAAATTTGATGGCTACAGGTGGTGCCACTGATACAAGTGGAAATATTAGAATAGAAGTTATTAACACAGATGAAGCCACTGTTCCTGAAGAATTGTTTCGAAAATATACTGAGACAGATTCAAGACCCTTAACTCCAGCACCTACACTTGCTAGTGGACCTGTCTTAACCAGCAGGCCAATTGTTGATGAATTTCCAGTGACCTGTAATCCAAGAGAACGTACAACATTAGTTCTGGACCTAAGAACTAATTCATACAAACAGGTGATTTAAGAATATTTCCATTATTTGTGTGATTATAATGATTACATAAATTCTATTTTCAGGAAAACGATACTTTTACCTGGCACGCTTTGACTTTAGAACCACCACCAACCCATAGAAAAACTGAGATTTTTATATCTAAACCTAAACTTCGTTGTCAATCACGTTCATTAAACCCTCCAGCTGATGTTTCAAATCTATTCGTTACTACAGATGCTTCTGAATCGGTACTTCACAATTAAATTTATTAAAAATCTATGAAACGTTTTATTTGATACATCTGTATGGAATAAAAATGTTTTTGAGTTTATATGTATTTCAATATAAAATTTTGAAATTTTTAAGAATTCTAGTATTAATGTAGTGGAAGGTCAAATAGAAAAAGTAAGTAAGGAGCAACAACCCACAATCATTCGTAGAAGAGGAAAGCGATTACGTAAAGGAAAATGTAGAAGAGGATCAGCTTATGGACAGCAAACCGAAGTTCGTGATTTATTTGAAACAACTGAAACTCAAATATCACATATAGGCGACGGTTCCAGGAGAACATCGTAAGAGACGATTCAATCTAAATATTTTTACTTTTCTTATTTTAATTCAAGATGTTTCTTCTTTTTTTACAGAATTCATACAGCTAATAGTGATGCAGAAAATTTGTCGACCTCTCCAAAAAAAACTTCTGCCATAACTAATGTATCTTCTACGATGCTTCCTAGTTTCCTAGAGCCAGATATTTTGAAGCATCTTTGTAGAGAATTGGATAGTGACAAGGTGGAAGCAGAATTTTCAATTAGGGTAAGATTAAAAAGTAACATTACGATTTTAGGCAGTTAATATTTAAAAAATGCAGTAATTTTCTATTTAAATATTTAGATAAATATAAACCATTATATTATTAAGAAAATGTCATATTAATATTAAAATATTAAAAATATTATATTATAAGAGTATTTTATAAATAATGTTAATATTTCTTATGAAATATAATTACCAGAGAAAACTTGCCTTCGAAGAAGCTCTACGAGTGAAAGGAGAAACTTATTCACGCACAAGAAGATCTCAAACATACTCAAACCCTGCTCTGTCAAATACACCAAGAGTATTTTCTCGTCAAGTGGCTCGTTTTGAAATTCTTGATAGCGGAAGTCTACGTGGTAATTACGGTTTAATACTTTATATAGAATGATGCAACATGGCTCCATAACTAAGAGTAAGGTTGGATTGTACATACATCTATATCTTATCTATGTCTTTGGTATAAAACAAAATATGGCACTAATATTTAAATCTTTCAGCAAATTCATTCGTGTCTTATAATTGAATTAAAGTTGACACAATATACATACCTAAAACTGTTTCTAGGATTAACGGTGATGGATTATCTCAGCAAACATGTCTTTGTTTCTTCAGGAAGAAAATTAATCTTTGGTAGAGTTTTCAATAAGTTTCAAGATGATACGACACGGGACGCTAAGAAGATTTTACCACACAATATTCCAGAAGCTCTCCAAGAAGTGATTGGAAAACCTATGACTGAAGAGCAAGAAACATATTTCAAACTTCTATTTGGCGAAATCAATGATCCTCTGAATTTCAGAAGTTGGTGCGGTTTATGTGCTGCTGTAGAACGACTATTTTGTCCTCTTCCTCAGAAAGAAGTTGATACTGCCAGTTGGCTTGAAAGAGTTGATTTTGAAACCTTAGAACGAAGACTTGGATCTGTTAACGTGGATCCAAAACTAGCAATGTTTTTAAGGGAGATTCGTGAAAAATAAAATACATTAATATAATATTTACGAATTTAGTAACTTAGCTATTCGGTACAAATTAGTTACACATATTAATACTAACCCTCTTTTAAAGTTACTTCTCTTCAATTGTTTTTAATTTTAAAAATAAATGTATATAATACTGATTTTTGATAATAGTTTGTATGTTATGGAAACCTCAGGTGATTAATTTATGTTACTAATATCTCAGGATGTTCACTGTTAACATTATATTGTCAATAAATATAGATATCAAATTTTCATATTACAAAGTTTCCAAATTTTCTAAAGACCAAAATTTAAAAATTCTCAAGTCATAAAATTCCTACATTTCCAGATTCTCAAATTCCCAATTTCCCAAATTCTTGATTCTCAAATTTACAAACCCAGATTTTCAAACTCGTAATACAAATATACATTATTAATAAATTTTGCAAATCCTGAAATAAAGTGATATATATTAATCATTGATGTTATCAGATCAAGTCCAATAAATCATTTTCTTCTGCAACGAAGTAAGACAGAGCATGCAGTAAAACTTAGTTTTTAAATAATTATTTTTACCTGACACTATAGTAAAATGTGATTTTACAGGTTGCAGAAAAAATAAAAGTAAACGTTTGCTATGCTATCTTGAGTTATGTAGGCCTTTTAAACTACTTACTTCCTATTTTGGGCATGGGACTGAGTTGAATGAAGAAATGTAGACAGGATCTACGTTCGTCGCACAATTTTATTGCCGGAGCGAACTCGCCAGTATCCATTCGAGCGTACACAATTTTATTACAGCGATCCTCTGTTGGCTGCCGACAATGTACGAACTGTTTCGAGTTCTTCTTTCGTTTTGTTTTCTCGATTCCTTCAACACAATAAATAAACGAATTTCGCGCGCGCGTGTGTTACCGTTTACGTAACGACAATATAAAATCGTTCTGCATTAGTAAATAAATTAAGTAAACGAGCGGTATAGAACGGTGTAGAAGAAGTATAATCGGGATTCAGGGCGTATTTCGTACTGATATAACACTAATACACTACCGGTTGCATTTTCGTGTTCACTGTGTGTACATGTATGTATGTGTGTACGGTTATATACAACTTAGACTTCTCTTAGGTAAGGAGAATCGTAAGGAAAGAAATGTCCTAGCTCTTGCCTTATCTGTCCATGTTTCTTTACATGTAATGACAGAAGGTTCTAAGTTAGGCTTCTCCGTCTATATTTCTCCTTAATCTGCAGAAGTCTATGTTGCACTTGAGTATACTTGTTTTGCGTGCATGTATGTATTCTGTATGAAGTTTTTTACGTGAATGAACGCGCGTACACGCGCTTGTGTCGATGGGCATTGTTCAGTCGCTAGTTCCTACGCCACATTGCACATACAGCTAACGTACAAATATAACGACGTGACGATTCGTACGACACTACTTCCTAGAGTCTCTATACAGCGCGACGCTACCCGCCGTTTAAAGGGAGTTTCTTTGGAGCTGTTCCGAGACTTAGATACGTCTGATTCCGCGGATTGATGGTCGAAGAGGGAGAAGGCACCACTCTCGGTACCATCCGTGTTGGAAATTCTTCTAGGTCTCTGCGTTGATTTTCAGTATAAAAAAAGTTGCTCCTGCTGGGAGGCAGTGGGACTGGAGTATAATGTCGGCGTGCAGGTATTAGCAGTGGGCTAGTTGCCATTCGTGGAGCGCTGCATCGGTGGAATCACTGCATCCCGTTCAGTCCCGTATATCTTCACTGCTTTTTTCGCCATATTGCCCAGCATTTCCATTGAACACTTGTGCGCGGATCTTAATGATACCGCCCATTCTTTTAAACTGATTTCATCCTGAAACAATTATATGTTATTTATTTTTACCGCTTATAATAAAGAAAAACCTTTTGACAAAGTTTTGTTAGATACACTCTGATACAATCCAACTTCCTTTCAATCTTTAGGGATCCTCTTAAGAGGACTCTTTAATTACTTCTTATAAATTATAAATTTTCAAATTCCCAATTTCTATAATTTCTAATTTTTCAGACTGTCAAATTTTTAAATTTCTATATCTTTCAATTACCAAACTTAAAAATCTTCAAATCTTTAAATTTCCAAATGCCAAAATTCTTAAATTCTTAAATTTCCAAATATTCAAATATAAAAATTCTTAAATACCAAATATCTAATGTCCAAATTTCAAGATCTCTAAACAAATCTTCAGGTTTCTATATCTCTAAATTTCTAAATTTCCAATCATTAAATTCTCGAACTTCCGAATTCCCAAACACAGCATTAACAAAATTTTATATGAAAAAATTTGAACTTTGCTACCGTGCTCACTAATTTACAATAGCGCCTACTCACTTAAGACTGCTCTACAATTTATATTTAGATAATAAATACAATAGGTATTTATAAATTTTTAAATTAACACATGATAAATGTTGGATAGTATATTATTAATTAACTTTATTTTCAGCTAAGAATTTTTAAATAATGTTAACAGCTATGTTGTACTATAATATTGGAATGACAGACAAGTGACATGAATTCAACTACAACAGGGAGGATGTTTGATAAGCATTTGGGCAGCATTGATAATACAAGATGTCAGATATGTCGAACCATATATACATAATATATCTGTACATAGGCACAGCAAAATTTTATGGAAATGTTCTGCAAATGTATTGCAAATGATGCAGCAAAACAATTTTGAAAGTAGCAATATATAAGAACTTTGTCATAGTTGTCTAGAATTTAAATCTGATTGAAATAATTAAGTTAAATTTATATATTTAATAGTAATAATTTAGTTTAATAATGTTAGCTAATAATGTACCAATATTGTTAACTTAGATCTGCCATTTAAATTTATAAATTTAGTACATGAAATTGTAAGCGATGTTAAGTACTTAATTATTCGCGACTTCATCTACAATCTACAAACACACCAAATTTGAATACTTACGGGATATGTAAGTACTATTTTCGCATCTCTCGTGCGGACGATAATACATTGTTCTCCTTTCACGTGCTGGAGGTCAGCGCTGACTTCCTCAACCTGAAATTTATTTATGTACGAAGTGTTTATCTTTTAATAACCTAACTGAATATCATAATTCTTTATTGTCATTATTTAATTTATTTCTATGCTTACCTGGTCGAGAAAAACAAGTTCAGGTTTCGTCGTAGATTCGGGATGTAATTCTAATCTATTAGGGTAAAGTTTTGCGTAACGCGTCTGCCAAGCGCTTGCAAAAGGACCACCTAATTTCTTAATATAACCATGTAAAATGCAGTCTGATCCTGCAATAAACAATCGTGGTTATATTTTTTTTAATAAAATTATAGATTACTTAAATATTGTGTATCGACTATTAACGATTCATTGATCAATTACCAGTTCAAACATGTCTAATACTGTTCATATTAGAGAACAATTTATTAATTATTAATTAATATCATTGATGCCATTGTTACTTTTTTAAATATCAATATATATTATTTCTTGTATACGGGATTGAGTCTTCTGAATATTCTATGTAGAAAAGTATTAGGGTATAATATAAAAAAAAAATTCACAATGTTAATGTTATACGTTGGTCCCTTTTTACCGTGTAACTTTTATAAGAGAAAGTTTTTTCTAACACCAATAAATATCGCAGACATTTGAGGTGATAATAATTATTGATCTACTCCGCATAGTACATTACAGAATTCTATGGCGTATAAAATATTACCTTTCTCATCAGCATCAAATCGCTGTTTTTGCTTAGCTTTTTTCTTATTCTCCAACTGTAAAATAATAAAAAACGGAAAACAGTAAGTAATCGCAACATAATATTAAAACAGAATTTCTTAAGTTAACAATTTATACCTTGTCTGCTTCGTTATTGATTGTCTCGAACACAGTCTCGGCTACCTCAGCTTGCCATCTTTCAGAGATGGTTAGAGGAAAATTTTTGTACAGATCTTGATCCGCATCCGTCAGTTTGATACCTTTCGTATCCTCTTCGTCAAAGGAACCGATATCAAAGGCGTCTGCGGCGTTCACTTCACCACGTGGCGGTATAAGTGGCGGTGTGTATTTCTGGAGATAAACTTGTTGCCAATCAATACCACTGAAAAACGGGTGTTCTTTCAACTCGTCGGCCCCTCTTCCACGACAACCGAGTCTGTTGTTGATATCACGCTGCAGCAAACCTTCCAACAGAGAGCGCAGTTCCCGCGAAAATGTTTCCGGTAGTTCGACGTTCTGAAATTGTTTTAGAGGATTACTATGGTCATAAATTGAACTTTCATTTAAAAATATATGTTTTTAAATATAAACTTTGTAGAATAGAAGAATAACAAACCTTAGTTAATGTCATGTGATCTATTTCATGTTTATCTTTGGTTTTATGTTGCCTGAATGGACTGTGCCCTTTTAACAATTTATGCAACATGCAACCGAACGAGAACCAATCAGCACTGGAATCATAAGTCACACCTTTCGATAATACCTCCGGTGCCATATACCCATGAGTTCCGCTGTAACAAACAGACCTTTCATTAACAATTTTTCTAGCATATGAAATATATTAGAGTAAAATTTATTCAAAGTCAGCTAACTATGTAATAAGTTAGATTACAAATACATCTGAGTTTAATAAGTAATGTTATACTATATTTCAAGTTTCAATAGATAATTATCTAAAAATGTACAGACACTTAATGATAATGTTATTATCTTACTATCTTATTACTTTATTTAAGTAAACAGTGTTTATATGTCTGTGTGAAGCTTAATCATTTTATTTAAGCTAATAATTTTTTTCATTATTTTCTTAGTATGTGTCATGTTAATATTTTGTTTAAACAAAATTCTTTTTCCTGTTTTATATTCCATTTAAGCGAAGAACTTTTGGACTTGCTACAAGTTAAACTCAATTTTATCCCAAAAAATAGAATTATTAAAATAATATAATTATTTTATGTATAATTCATTTAAATACTACACAATCCATTAAATCCATGATCTATAGAAATATAAGTTTGCAGATTCTTGCTTATACTTACACACTTGCATGTGGCTTCTTCTTTGAGAAATCACAAGCTAATCCCAGATCTGATATTCTGACATGTCCATGCTCGTCCAGTAAAATATTTGCAGGCTTCAGGTCCCGATAAACGATGTACCTACGGTGCATGTGTTCTAATCCCAGTATCACTTCAGCTGCGTAGAACTTCATTTCTCGTTCATTGAATACTCCATGCTGGCTGAGGTGATAATGAAGGTCACCGCCGTTCATTAGGTCCAGAATGAAGCACAGTTTGTCTGGTGTTTGGAAGGCATATGTCATGCATACGATAAACGGACAATCCACCTGAAACCATAGTTACAATTATATTTTAGTTGTTTAACAAGTTTATTTACAAACAAGCTACATTGATGTTTAAATGATTTTTAAATAAAGTTTAATATATGTTTAGATAATTACATAATAATTTTGGCAATTATAATTTAATACACAATTATAGATTCTATGTTTATAAATAATTGTATTATATTAGAGAAGTAGAATGTGTTTTCACATTAATATATCTTTAGATAATAGAAAAATACTAAGTATTTTTCCAGCAGTCTAAGAAAACTTCACGAATGAAAGAGGTGATTATAAAGTAATGTGAAATTTTTCGAGTAGAGGCTTCAAGGTCATTTCAAAGTCAGTGTTTTGCACACAATATATTTACGAAAGGAGGCAAAGAATGTTAATGCAACTGTGACACACAAGATTTCTTTTAAAGGAATTTGACATTGAAAAAAAAAAACATGACAAAAAATAAGGGATAATATAATAATCCTTCCTTTGAATTTCTTAGAAAAATTCATGAATAATAAGAGTTACATATTTATTTAAAATTGTAAGAACAGTTGTAAAGTTAAAATTTGGACTCAATGACTTATAAAATATTCAGTGGTAAACAATGTTCGACCAGTAAATTGAAATCTGCCTCTACCACTTCCTAACTTTAACCGTCTACGGTATTTTTAGGATATCACATCCTTGAGTAAAGCTTACTCCGGTACTGACTGCCGAAAGCATTATCCTTTCGTTGAGCGCTAAAGTTTCCCCTTGTTTCATTTTTATTCGCTTCTTGTCGAGGCACTTCATTGCGTACATTTTCCCGGTGTCCGCCTTCCGACACCCGTAAACTTCTCCGAAACCGCCCCTGCCGATTATCCGGTGCACACTGAAGTCGTTCATCGTCAACTGAAACAATAATCCCATCCAGGGAACTTTGAAACCCAATGAAGCATAGAAGTAACTTCCAGTAAGTGATTCATGTATTAAATTGCTATGTATACAATGTGTGTGTTAAAGAAAGGAACTAATTTATCCTATGCTATATACAAATAGTCCATTAAATTGAGTACAGGAAATATTGTTCTAACAAAAGTGTATTAGTCTGAATATACTAATTTATATAGGTCCTGGTGTAGTGTTAACTCCTTGTGGTCTTGGAATGCATACAGATGCATCTTATCTATTAAAAAATCTATTTTTCTCAATATATTTTTCTCAATATAATGTACATGTAGACTTGTTAATATAGGTCTTGTATCATTTTTAAGAGTCTGAACATCCAAAGTACCTAACATTAATACAATAAGTATTGCAACAAAAGAAGTTTATTGTCTGAATATATTAACTTATATAGACTCATTCAAATAGATACTAGATTATTTTGAACACTGTGAGTACTTTAAAATATCAAACATACTGACAAATTTTAGTTTGCGTACATATAATTATCTAACATTGATAATTAATATATTAACTTATATAACTTTAGGTTTATCTTCAATTCTGTGCATCCAGATTACATGACAAATTTTATTTTATTTACATCTAATTGATAGGATTCTGAATTAAGCTTGAATTAAATACAATGTTTATTGTTGTAACAAACGTCTATTTATCTGATCTATACAAGCTCATTTATATTATTTTTAACTCTGCAAGGATCCAGAAGATGTATATAAATAAATTTTGCGGTATTTATGTAAAATTGTTATACTGAATTTTCTTGTATACAGTTCAACTGCAAATATTTATGCAAACACCTGTTGTCATAACATATTTTTCTCTCACAGATGGCATGAAGTATTACCTTCATTTGTACAGTATGCAAATTTTACATCTGCTAACCAATTGATTGCAATTTCTTGCATGTACCAGACAGTTTACATACTTTTTGCAAATTTTAATACACTATAATTGTATAAAAGTCTTGCAGTCTAATTTTTAAAATAAAAAAATTTGTACAGATTCTGTAATTTATTTCTAGTTATTTAATTATTAGCTTCTACAATTTCCTGTTAATTTCTCATCAAACAAAAATGAGATCCATTCATGGAAAATGTACAACACTGAAAAAGAATTAACACTAAACATATATGTATACACACACACTGCATAGCAAAAGAAAGTTGTAGGAAACATACCTGCATATTTAACTCTAAGTTCTTCCATTGACAAAATCGAGTGTACTTCTCGCTGAAAATATACAACAGCATTTCTTAGCAATTTTCCTCCAAGTAACACGAAGCTGGACCACGTGTTCTCTTTCTTTCGTTAGTTGGCTAAACATACCTCTCCAGAAACTTCTTGAACGGCTCCCCTCTTAAGTGATTAAAAATTTCTTCGATATACGGCTGCAAAGAGGTAATCGATGCGATTTAATCGGATCAACGGGGATCGACCAAGTAGCGTTAACGTTATTAGGATTAAGCGATACAAGACTGTGGGGGACCAACCTCGAATAAGTTTACGGGAACCTCGTTTTTGACGAGGTATTTGTGAACGTGGGACACCGCTTCTGCGGAGTATTCCTGAAATAAAAAATATTCAAAAATTAATCAGTGCTCTTTTATAAATATAATAAATATATATAGTTATAAAAATTATTAAAAAATTATTTCGTATTTTTTCACAGAGCACGATGTCAATATGGCTGTTCACGGTTCTAACCTATTAAGAGCTGCTTTGCTAGTTAGTAAAACAGTATTAACGTTTTACGTCACAAATTCACCTTGAGTTTTTAATCTTTGGAAAGTAATTCATACAATAAAAAAGCTCATGTTAAGTACTAATAAAATTATATAGTCCTTTCCGTTAAACTCCAAGCTCCATATTGATATAGCACAAGCGCTATTTTGAGGTACTTTTATGTCATGAATTCATCTGCGACTAGAGGCGTTTCGAAATCGAACATAAAGCATAATTCAACCGTTTCCTGGCGAACAAACAAAATCACAAATCTCGTAATTTCACAAGGCACGTGTTACTCGTAAACTGGTTGTTAATAGGAAACGTCTATCGGCGATATGGAGGGCTCTTTAATGCGTCCGGGGGAAAAATCGTGGTCAGAAAGCGGTTAAAGGCGAGGCTAAAATTAGGGGCGAAACAACCCGGGGGAAAAGTCGCGAGAAAAAGCCCACGGAAATAGTTTCTCCTCGTACGTAGGCATCGAGAGGCTCAGAGATTAGAAACCTTGCTTCTGAACTACGAAGAACACCCATTCTCCGAATCCTTGTTCAAACATTCATGGAGAAGACGAAGAGCGTCGAGGGTACGTGCTTTTCCCGCGGTTTTTCATCCTTTAGAAGCGAGTTTCGCCGCCTTGCAAGCAGAAAAAGGGAACGCCTTTCAAAGCTCGTCTTTCTTTTTTTTTCTTCGTAAACGATCTCTTGAATCAACATGTTCGAAATCGTGCATATTTTAAAGTATAATCTCTTTTCGGGCGAACAGAGTCATGAATTTTCTTTTCTTTTCTTCTTTTTTCATTAACCTCCCAAAGGTTGGATCTCCATCGTTTTCAAACCGTCATTGAATATTTTGTTAGGTAATTTTGGTTCTACAAAGATTCTTTATACGATCAAATTTCTTCTTTGAAATACACGAATTTTTAATATATTCCAAGACTGACTTGTTTAGTTTTTGTATTGTTTCCGAGGACCATTTCAAAAATATGAGGTTAATACTTCTAACCTAACATTATTTTCTAAGATTATAAAAATTGAAAAGATATGTGCAAAATTTTGTTGACAACATCTGAAAACAATCATTCACTTTATACTTACATTATTTATATAAACAAAATATTATCTTCTGTCAAGTTATATATCACCAATTTTATATCTTTACGAAAATTGTTTAGAAGCTAGACTATCGAACAATTTTTTGTTACAATTTATTTAAATAGTTGATAAAATTGTTTGGCACTTTGTAATAGGAATATGATTTTAGTTAAACAAGAAAAAAATTAAGTAATTCAATGTGTCAAGTTAGACATATTACTAATCTTACATTTTTAAGGGCAGAAGTTATACACTAATGAACTATTTTGTGCTATAATTTATTTAAAAATTCAATAATACAAAATATTATTTACGTATTACAATTATGTTTTACTATAAGTATAGTATTTATCGTAATTTTATGCAGAGAACGTTTCCATAAAAAACGATCAAAGCAAATCGATGTTTTATGTTAGGTTAAGACTACCCATCTCGTATTTGCAGCAGATCCTTTAACAGTTGTGCAGTATGAATTATTTTTTATGAAGCTAGGTTCAATGTTGAACTTGAGTAAAATTAATAAAATACTATGATGCAAATAATTGCATAAGTAACAAGTACTAATTGTATAAGCAATAAAATTGTGTAATAAATATTAAATGAATTTCAAACTTCTTCACTAGTTTCCATTAATTTTATTTTAATTCAGGTGGCATAACCTAATCTTTAAACGAATGTAACAGGAAACATTTTAGAAATAATTTATTTGAAAAAATCACGAATTACAGCTCACTATGTAAAAATTTTCCTTACTATAAAAAAAAATGTTAATAAATATAATAAGTAAAACCAATTTTCTGAATAATTAATTGATTAGTTTCTAAAATTGAGTTTCTGATATCTTATACAATATTGCCAAAGTATATAAATCGGCTATTTAACGTACAATAATGCTAATTTTAATTTAAGAATGAAAAATGGTGCTTGTCTAGGCCATTAGAGGACCCCGAGGCAGAAAATTTTGCCGGCACGGTAAATAAATGCACAATGTAGCAAACTTTCGAACACAATGGTTGATAATAGAACGGAAAGCTTTTATTTCGCGTGTTGAAGCGAAGGATAAGTTTCGCACAATAAAAAGGATCGAGAAAACGGTCGTGAATGAGATTTACTCACATGGGAGTGTGCCAGCAGCTCCTTCATGATGAAATTGTCGTAGATCTTTCTGGCAAGTTTTCTCCTCTCTTCCGGGCATTCGAGCTTCTCGTACGCCTTAATCTACAATGCATAAATGAGAAATTCTTTATATTACCAGACAGCGATACGCGACACAATACAGCTGGAACTAAGAACTTAAAACACCGTGCTTGCACATCCTTACTAGTAATTTAATCATAGAAAAACATTATGTGATGCATATATTTTTTTCATAAATGGAGATAGTATTTCGGAAATTTCAAGGTTAATAGATGAAGTAAAATTACTTGTTAATTATTAAGTTTAGAGCTAATAAAGGTATATCTATTTTTATTTACAATTCAACGTTGCATTATCACGCGTTGCATTACCCGTTGGTCTACTATGCGTTGAATATTCACGCTCTGGATTACTACATGTTGGGTATCCACACGCTGTATTACTACGCGTTGGATTATTACGCGTTGCATTATCACACGTTGCATTATTGCGCGTTGGATTACCACGCGTTGGTTAACTGCACATTAGGTTACCACGTGTCAGATTCTTACGCTTTGAATTACCATGCGTTGCATTACTACGCGTTGAATATCCACGCTTTGGATTATTACGCATTGGATATCCACACGCTAGATTACTCTGCGTTAGATTACCACGCATTAGATTCCTACGCTTAGAATTACCACACGTTGCATTATTACGCGTTGAATTACTACACGTTTGATTACTACGCGTTGCATTACACGGCGTTGCGTTACTACGTGTTGGATTACCACGCGTTGGATAACTACACGTTATTCGAAGCTGCCGCTCTCGCGTCTGCGCATGCGTAACCCTCCCACTCACAGTGGTCCGTGTTTTTCCTTAATAATTCAAAAACGAAGCCTCAAACCCCATTTTTGCGAAGAGAAATCTTATTCAGAATCCCCCCCCAATTTCAGGGACTCCACTAATTGTGAGACATCCTGTATAATCCATCAATAAATTAGTATTTATTTCCGACTACGGTAAGAGCAATATTTTCTCTATTTAATAACATTTATTTTCAATTCGCACGCGAACGATTAAGGTAAATATTTAATTGTAAAATCAGATTTACGTTATTTTATTTATTTGATTACCAATTAAACTGATAGTTAATTATTTATTTTAATTGTTTGATGATTAATTAGAAGGATAGTTAATTATTGAAATTCTAGAGAATTTGCAACATATAGTATTTTATTTAATTATTTGCATTAATTTCGTTAAATTAATTGTGAATTGTTAAACTTCAACTCTTAACACATTTTATAATTTTTTTAGTCTCAATTTTGATAGGAAAGTTAGTTTTGTTTTGCCACAATGATAAATTGTCACAAAGATAAATAACAAATAATTATAATAATTAAACGTATTTTTATTGAAACATGTTAGCACACATTATAATTGAGAAATTTATTAAAACAAAGAAGTTATAAAAATCTTATTTGTATTCAGTTCTAACAACCTAGCCAAATATTTATTTTAAGCAAATATATTTTCAGTAAATTTTAAGTAAATTATAGGTGAATGGATTTTAATTAAAATTAAACAAAAAACAATTAATATTATATTTCAATACATAATATTTAGTAATATTTTGCTTTTGCTTATATACTTGATTCGTTTTACAAAAAATATAAATGGAAACGTAAACTTTTTGTAACAAATATAAATATAAATGTAAATTTTCGGTAACAAATATAAATGCAAATTTTTGGTAACAAATATAAATGCAAATGTAACTTTTTAGTAAAAAGTATAAATGCGAATGTAAATTTTTGGTAACAAATATCGATGTATATTTTTTGTAACAAAAGAAATGTAAATGTAAATTTAGTTAACTAAAACATATAAATGTAAATTGCGTAACGAATATGAGCGTAAAAACATACAGCACTTTTGCTTATGAAAAATAATGGGATCTGGAAGATTTAAATTCAATTTAAATTAACACGATTTGAGGTAAAAATTTCTATATTTTTCGAGAAGTTTAATAATGGTTGTATGCTGTTGAGTGTTTTCTGTAACAGGATGTCTGGACTTGCAATTTATGACTTCAAGGATGGAAACTCGCGATTACGTATTGGATTGGCAACTGAATTCGCGACCTTCCGACTTATTTCACTTGAAAATCCTCCGGCTTCTACTGCAGAAGAATTCGAAAAATTGCCAAAAATCTGACAAAAGATTATTAGTCTAACTTTGTTTCAGAATAAAAATTGACGGCAAAGAATTGAAGCAAACAGGAAATGTACTACAAAGCTTATAAATTTTAATATTTCAAACTTTCATATCTCAAATATGGTATACAATAACAAATTTACGGTATAATTTGGAAAAACGAGATTTATGTTCATTTCATGAAATTAAAAGAATTAATATTAAACTTATTTTCTATCACGATTTCATATATAAAAATTATAGTATAGCAATGATCATTTTAAATAAATTTAAGTAGTAAATATTTATAGACTTATAAGTTAATTTATAATTTATAAAATAAATAAATGTCAAGAAAGATTTAGAGAATTTTTGCTTATATCTTGTAGTTCCTACGTTGATTAAAGTTTGCCGAATGTAGAGAAGCGAGCGAAGAAAATGTCCGAACGTAAAAAATAGTAATAACAGCGGAATGATTCTAACGCAAGAATAAAACTGTTGTTCATTTTTCTCTTATGAAACCTGTACCATCATATTCGTAACATTTTTCTGATTCAAATAAGACCGTGAAAACAAATACGACAAAATTTAAAATATATTTATTTGTAATTACACGCGTTTAGCTTAATTTGAGACTATACTGTAGTAAATTTCGCGGTAGAAGTAATGCCACGTCGGGTAATTTCGTTTTTCTTCGGAGCTATTCGGATAATCACGTGATACATCTGTCAGTCAAAATCATAGACTTCTATGGGTAAAATGTAAAATGTCTAAATACAGTTAAAAAAAGTGGTTGAAATTATATTACAGTCAGAAATTAAGCAAATTTTTCAAGTCTGAACTTTCCCTTATCCCGAGTAGTTCCTACATTGAATAATGTTTGCCGAATGTACAAAAATGAGTGAAAAAAGCGTCCAAGCCGAACGTAAACAAACACTAGCATACCGATGGTACTAATCCAAGAATAAAACACTTTTATTCGTTATTATTTGATCATACAACCTTTACTACTTGTGACTTTACTATCATATCGTGCTAATTAAAATTACATATTTGCATTATAAAAATGACGTAATTCGAAACATATTTACTTACAATAACTTACGCAAATAAAATTGTCGATATTAACGGAACGCTTGAAATTACAAATGAATGCTTCGAATCACGTCGTGTTCGGTTTCATTTGGAAAATGTCGCGAGTATAATGGTAAACGTTTCATAGAAAAAGGGTTAAAAATAAAAGAGGAACGCACTGGTATTGTAAATAATACAACAGACTTTTGAACTTTGTCGACTGTCACAATTGCAGCGCCTTTTTCTTTTTCACTCGCAATCGTTATATTGTGTAAATTATTTTCACTCGCATTACTGTACATACAGGTGAATAGAAGACCCTTACACATAACAGTAGACTGTTACAGTATACTAGTTCAGCTTTACAGTATAAACAGAAAGAATTTTATCGCTAAAAGCTTTGTGACAGTTTATAAACACTACTGTGTAGTATATTTGTATTTGTATAGGATAATACAAACCTCTTCGTAAAACCTAAGTTGCGGAATCGGCTCCTCCGCCACATTCTCGCAGAAGTCTTTGAATAAGAGGTAACCTGCAAGCAGAGAACAAAAAATATAATACATATTTTATAGAAAATAAAATACAAATTAATTTAGAAAGATAAATATACTGATGTAAATTTAAAATAAATCAAATTTTTGAGTTTATGAATTCTGAAGTTTCAAATATACAAATTCTAAAACTGCTAAATTTTCAAATTTTTAAATTATCAAATCCTAATAAAGTAATAAATCCATATAGCGATATTATTAATTATATCTGTTAATTTATAATATTCGTTTACTATAGGATAAAGAAACAATTTGTTTATTTCATTATTTTATATATTGTGATCAAACTCTTGTATAAATACTTAAACTATGTTCAAATTCTGTTAGTTTTACCGCCATTTCGAATACTGTACAATATATTTCTTAAAAGCAATATTATTTTTCTTGTTGTTATTATTTTTTTATTACTATAAAAACACTATAATATTTTTAATATTTTTCAATATTATATTATTCTTCAATAAAAATCACTGAACGCGTAGTCCGCATTTTTTGATAAACATATATTCTGTGATAAAAACATTTCTTTCATAAATATTGTAACATATTAAAATTGCCATTTTTTATTTTTAATCTTACTTGTTAATATTACATCTAATGTAAGCAATTTGGTTACTTATTTATACGTCCATCTATTTACTCGATAATTTTAATGCAAAGGCTCCCTAATTGGAACATTCCCTGTAATTGGTGCACCTACCCTCTTCATTATTTTCCGGATTTAAATAATTAATCTTAACGTTCTTTATTTAGCGATTTAATCTTACTTACTCTATAAAAACAATTACAAAAAAACTGCACTAAAATTAGAAGAATCTTCTTTCAACCCTTTGTTGCATATTTTAAAATTATCTATAAAAATTAACATAAACCCTGAAAAGCAGATAATAAAATAATAACATTTCCTACCTAAAAAATTTGAAATAAGGATAAATTTTCTATTTTAATAATTTTAAAACAATACTTTGAGGAAGTAACAAAAAATGTAATTACAAGAGACAATAAATATTTTGATGATTTCAACAATTATGAAATTTGTGTTTTGTTCGTTTTACAAAATTTACATATTTCATATCAATCATCTGCAATCTAATATTATGTTAATTAGGCTGAAACTGGTTAATATCCAGTTTTTCATTAAATTTTACTTCTTTTTTGGTAAAGCAGGTACAAACAGAAAGGGAACCTTGTTTGCCCGTTGTCTACGGAATACCCGTGTATTAATAAATTACGAGGGTCGGTCACCTTAAAACCGGGATTTGTTTCACAGCAGTGTTTGCTGTTATGGTAACCATGTTAGTCGTTGTTCAAGATAACAAATGGCGAATTAAACTAAATCCTTTTAAGCGTCATGCATTTGAACTGCAATGTTATCACAATTTAAGAGGATTTTCTATTTTCGCAAACGGACAAGCTTAGTAATAATTATTAGTTGTATATAGAATCGGTATTAGCACAGGGCAAATCAATTGCCTGTGGTTTTCTCTCGGGAAAGGTTCGCTACAAAAATTAAAAAATTTAGAAATATATATTGATTTTTTAGATTTTTGTGGGAATTTGCGAAGGGTTCAAATTTTAAATTCAGAAATTAATTCCTTCTAGATTTTTAAATTTTCTGAATGATCAAGTGTTTTAATTAAATGTGAAAATTTAAAGGTTTGAAATTTATAAATTCAGAAACTTAAACAATTTTTGAAATTGCGTAGATTGCTGAACTTTTAAACTTTCACATTTAAGCAATTTTTTAAATTTCAACATTTTTAATTCCATAAATTTACAAATACTTAAACTTAAAAATTTAACAATTTTTAGATTTATGAGATTTTCAAATTATCAAATTTTGAAAAAATTAGAATGTTAAAATTCCTAAGTTTTGAAATCCCTAAATTCTCACATTTCTAAATTAACAAGTTCCACATATTTCCAAATTTTTTAATTTAAAAATTCCTTGTTTCAAGCTCTTAAAAATCTGAAAATCCCAAATGTTTAAATTTATAGATTATTAGATTTCAGATATTAAGAAACTTACAATTTCTTAATTTTACAAATTTTCAAATTCCTAAGAATCAAAAAATCAAAATTCAAATTCCCAAATTCTCAAATCTCTAAATAAATAAAATTCACAGATTTCCAAATTCTCAAATTAAAACCACCAATTCTTAAAAATCTAAAATTCCTAAATTTTCAAATCCGCAAATTCTCAAACCTCTAAATTAACAAATTTCACATATTTCAAAATTCTAAAATTAAAAATCCCTAATTTTAAATTCTTAAAAATCTAAAATTTCCAAATTACTAAATGTTTAAATTCTCTAACTCCTAAAATCTTAAATTTCCTAAGTTTAAAAATTTTCTATTTGCCTGATAAGAAACAAATCACTGATATATATTGACGTAGTAATTCCCAGCTATCTGTTAACCGGAAATTCCCAAGTTCCGCAAAACTTCGAAATCTTTTACGCTTTCCTGTGTCCTCATTGACTATTGACGTAATAGAAACCCACGTAAGCACCAGATTTTGACTGGAGAGTTGTGGATTGCGGTTTTTGATAGGTTGCAAAGTGTGGTAAAAGAGTACAGGAAAAAGAAGTGATGTTAAAAAGGCAACCGCAGAGGTGTTATTACTAACAAATGTTTCTATTTCCACGTTTTAGTGGCCATAGCATTTGTAACATGAGAATCATTTATTCATTAGTAAAACTAAAATTAGTTATGATTATTTAAAAAGTTATTGTCTTTTTATCAATTTTATAAAAATTTTGTAAAAATTAAATTATTAAATGACAATAATAAATTAATAAAATATTAAAATACTAAATTACTGTACAATAATGAACTAATAGAATATTAATATTATATAATAATAACTTATTATTCTTTATTGATTTTGTAAGAATTAACTAAAATATTAATTATTATCATTTGTTCTCTTTTATCAATGTTATAAAAATTTTTTTAAATTAAATTATTAAATGACAATAATAAATTGATAAAATATTGAAATGCTAAATTACTATACAATAATGAACTAATAGAATATTAATATTATATAATAATAACTTATTATTCTTGATTGATTTTATAAAAATTTGCTAAAATATTAATTAATTATTATCAATAATTACTAACGACTTAGATTGAACAAAATATAAGTTTTTATACATTTTCAACTGTTTATTGCAGGAGGAATAAAATAAAAAAATTAGTTACATCTTTTTTAACAAAATTTTAGATATTTATGGATTTTTACTGTTGGATGTGTAAAATAAAAACTTGAACACAATATAACGACAAATTTAGTGGTCTTAAATGAAAATAATTTTAACGAATGATAATGAAAGCAATTTTCATTAATAATGAAAGTAGGAATTTTTGTGAATAATGAAATCAGCCGTTTCGACGAGTAATAACAACAGTTAAACCAGCAATAATAAAAGTAATTACAGTAACAGGTCAAGACAATTTCCACGAACCAATATTAATTAAATCAACTGAAAGAACAGTTTTATACTAATTGGTAATTGCAAAATAAATTCAGAAAACAATTATGATAATAAGAGTCCAATAACTTTTTGAATGACTTTGTATTTTAACTGAAATGAATGAATAAAGATTTAACTTTCTAAGTTAAACTTCATTCATTTAATTTCCAAGTTAAATTTATCTTTATTCAGTTAAAGTATCCATTCACTAAAGGTGCAACACCAAGACATACAAAAACCCTAAAAAAATAAATCAAATTAGAAAAATGTATATACATATTTATTAATGAGAAACACAATTGTTTACAACTAATAAACAATGAAATGTTCCTTCTATTTTTTTCGCATAATTATCTTCAAAACCATACACTATATAGCTTGACCATAAATAATATTTTTATAATATATTCAATTAATATTTCACTAGTTACCGTAATATATTCTTAAAAGCTGATTGACATCAATTTTCCGGTATTAACCCGTTAACGTCCAAACGGAAGATCTTTCGAAGAATTTACCGAAAGAATTCGAGATGTTTCATCTCTTCAAAGAATACAACACAAAACTTTTCTTACGTAAGATTTTGTGTTCTTTCAAAATCCCAGTTGATTTCTTTTGAAAAACCAATTTCAAGATTGTTGTAAACAATTTTTCGAAACAAAATGTAAATTTGTTCTGACAGATTTTTTGTCAATCAACCTAAGTCACATTAACCTTTCCCGTGCTTTGACGAGTCTCACTCGTGACGCACTTACAGCTCAAATGTGACAAACGTTATTTAAATTTTGAATCCTCTTCAACTTGAAATTTAGGTACAACTATAAGTTGCATTATCAAGGATCCTTGAATATAAAATAGTTACATTTTAATTTTTTTTTTTTTTGTTTTAATGTTATAGCCCTGAATAGTTAGTCTTAGCTGACGCATTTGATAAATAAATGGCACGGGAAGGGGTTAAAATTGCTTCGGCTCAACTTGGAGGAGTGAATTTCGTGCGTCCATGGACTCTAAACTTTAAAATGTATAGTCTCCAATCATCAAATTAGAACCACTACAAATTTTCAGCATTTCTCACGTTTTCCGTAGAATTAGAAGGTCTGTTCAATTGTAACCATATAATTTATCTACTAACATGTTACACTACTGTACATATCATTATTAACACATGCTAATATCTTGTATTTCCACACTTTAATCACAGCTTGTATCCGGCATGTTCTGTATACATTGATCATATGCTTTATATCTTCGTTATTTTCCCAAATAACTCTTTTCAACTCAGATAATGGAAAGTTGTAAACTACTCTTTAGGCTCCAGACATTTTCTGCGGCGTTCACCAAATTTCACCTGACGCGCTATCGATACTAACGTAAACGCACGCCCCTTAATCAGTCACCACACCATGTATTGTGATAGTAACAAACTGCTACGTATGTATCGTTATCGATGTACATAGAAATAATTTTCCATGTACGACATAATGTTATAGCTATAAAAGTGAAATTTTCGTACGTCGTCCTATTCGATGGCTAGCGACTGTATAAGTTTTCCAAAATCGAAGATGGCAACATTCAATATGGCAGTTCAAAATTGTATGCTATCTCTGATATTTTTCATTGAAAAATGTCGAATCAAGTTCCATACAAGTTTGTACTTACATACGGGACCATCGCAAAGTAATAATTTCCGATTTTGATAAAACTTATGTACAAGGTGTCTCACAATTAGTACAGGTCCCTGAAACGGGGCTAGCTGACGTGATTCTGAATAAGATTTCCCTTTGCAAAAATGGGGTCGGAAACTTCGTTTTTGAATTATTAACACTAAACCTACCGGCATACAATGTGTACTTAATTTGAAATTAAAAATGAACTAAAAATGAAATAAACAAATGATGAAACATAAATTATTACACACATTTATTCTTTATCTTTATGAAAATCAATTCTGATTTCAAGAAATGTATTTCAACAAAATGTATACCTTTTAACAAGAAACTTGTGGAGCGGTCAATTGACCGGTTTGGTAGTTTTAGTGTTAAGGAAAACCACGGACCAATCGGAGCGCGAGGGTTACGCATGCGCAGACGCGAGAGCGGCAGCTTCGGATAACGCGTAATTATCCAATGCGTGGTATTCCAACGCGTAGTAACGCAACGCTGTGTAATGCAACGCGTAGTAATCAAACGTGTAGTAATTAAACGCGTAATAATACAACGCGTAGTAATCCAGCGTGTGATTATCCAACGCGTAGTAATCTAGCGCGTGCATATTCAACGCGTAGTAATTCAACGCGTAGTAATTCAACGCGTAGTAATACAGCGTGTGATTATCCAACGCGTAGTAATCTAGCGCGTGCATATTCAACGCGTAGTAATTCAACGCGTAATAATGCAACGTGTGGTAATTCTAAGCGTAGGAATCTAATGCGTGGTAATCTAACGCAGAGTAATCTAGCGTGTGGATATCCAATGCGTAATAATCCAAAGCGTGTATATTCAACGCGTAGTAATGCAACGTATGGTAATTCTAAGTGTAAGAATCTGACTCGTGGTGATCTAACGCGTAATAATACAACGCGTAGTAATACAGCGTGTGATTATCCAACGCGTAGTAATCTAGCGCGTGCATATTCAACGCGTAGTAATTCAACGCGTAATAATGCAACGTGTGGTAATTCTAAGCGTAGGAATCTAATGCGTGGTAATCTAACGCAGAGTAATCTAGCGTGTGGATATCCAATGCGTAATAATCCAAAGCGTGTATATTCAACGCGTAGTAATGCAACGTATGGTAATTCTAAGTATAAGAATCTGACTCGTGGTGATCTAACGCGTAATAATACAACGCGTAGTAATCCAGCGTGTGGATATCCAACGCGTAGTAATCTAGCGCGTGCATATTCAACGCGTAGTAATTCAACGCGTAATAATGCAACGTGTGGTAATTCTAAGCGTAAGAATCTGACTCGAGGTAATCTAACGCGTAGTTAATCTTCACGCTCTATTTTTCCTTAATAATTTAAAAACAAAGCTTCAAACCCCATTTTTGCAAAGGGAAATCTTATTCAGAATCGCTTCAGCTACCCCACATTTTAGGGTCCTACATTAATTGTGAGACACCCTGTATATTTCTCTATACTTACATAAAATATTCGAAACTTTTTTTTTATTTATCAATATTCGTGTGAGGGAGTGAAAATAGCCTTCAAAGTGCGGGGTATGAATCATATTTTGTTGAAAATCTCGAGAAACAGCAGTGCTAGAGGGATGCTTTCAATTGTAATATTGTGTATTTTTTCTGAGGTACCCAAACATGAAAATGGACTTTGTTAACTTTTCTGCCCAAAAGTTACTGTATCTAACTGTAAATTTCGATGTGAAAAGTATATTCGTAGGTAGAAAATACGGATAAAATGGAATTTTCATTTTACATTATGAATGTAGTTAAGGTAGTTGAACTTTTATCGATTTATTGTCCATATTTGTATTGTAGACTTTGGGAATATGATGCATTAACATCCTATATATATATTTTTAATCTCATTAAAACTCTCATATTTAAGCATAAATTGAATCGCAAACTCTTCAATGTAAACATAAATTTAATCGCAAACTCTTCAATTTAAACATAAATTTGAACGCAAATTCTTCAATTTAAACATTAATTTGAACGCAAACTTTCCAATTTGAATATAAATGGACGTAGGTCATTTGGAAAATAAACAGCTCATATAAGTATCTTCATCATATTTTATCCTTATTTTCTAATATACAGGATGACTGGGCACCCTCTGCATGATTTGTCACATTAGATGCGTCATCTCGAATTCGGAAAACTCAAATGTCGTAGATGGTTTAGCTGAAATTCTTGGTACACCAATTTTATTGATTCGCGTAAATCCGACGAGTTTCCCTTTTCCACATATCTGCACACGCCACGAAGTCATTTTTATAATTTATTCATACGTTACCATAGAATAATATTACCTTCGGACATGGAACGTTTGCCATAAATGCATTTTAACAAATTGAATTTTAAATGCCATGTAAACAGTGATTTAAACTTTCCCATGAATATTATAAATGTTAACATTTGAATTTAACTTTGATGTACAAAATTCTGCAGACCAAACCAAGTTTATATGTATTTGAGACGGGTATAGAAATTTTTGAAATTGAAATTGCATATAATAATGTATACAATTGTATTTAATATAATTTTTCTTTTCACTCTCGGAATACAGAAATGAATAACGATAATTCAGAAACATTTTAAGTCTACATTAAAATTATTACAAAAACGAACATTATGTTTTCAGATATAATCAACTGTGACATAAAATTGATTAAATAAATGAATTTTATTTCTTTGACTAATGTCAGTGAACTGTATCAATACTTTTTTAAAGAAATATGTCGGTTCTTGATTTTTTTAACTATGGCGCAACTCACCGAAAAATAATAGTTGTGCCAATATGTAACTACCACATTAACATAAAAGTAGTGACTCAACATCTTCAATAAAAAATTGCACCTTTTCCGTTTTTTGATTTCTTACAACTACAATTGGCGATCAAAAAATCTGAAAAAATTCTATGTGGACCTTAATGTTTCAGAATTTTTGTACAAAAATAAACAAGATTTTTCCCTGTTAGTACCTCATAAATGAGATACGGGGTTGAAACTTGGTGTGAGATTTTTGATATGTTATCGACTGACAACACTGGGTGTTTGGCTCAAAGCATTTTTGACTATCTTGGTTAATTGACTATCTTATTTTGCTAGACCCTTAACCAACAAAATTAACAAATAATTTCCATCTTTGTCAGTTGCATTATTTCCTCCAATAAATAAATGTGGTATAGTACAAAGATTCCACTAAATAAAATTGATAGATTCATTAGCAAGTAATCAAACAATTATCCACTTTATCCATCATTCTCCGTAAGCGACTAAAGGTGATTCTAGATTGTAGAATAGCTCGATATCAACGTCTAGTAATCGTTTCAAGCTCTAGATATATATCGATCAATGAAAGCTACTACTATTTTAATAAATCGAAACAAATGCGTTTTGTCGGTCAATCAGTGCACAGTTCGGTGAGCGTTGCAAAATTGATTTTCAATTCTCTTTAACGCCGGATGACTGCCGTTGCGAGAGGCTATAATTACGCGTAAAAAGCGGAGATATTTGCAGGCAAACTATACTTAGAGGAACGAGAAATAATCCGTGCAATAGAACAGGCAACAGATTTCATCCTGACCACTGATTTTTCTCTGTCTATCGCTCGACTCGAGTTTTCAAGTTTTCTTCTCCCTGAATCTCCAAATCCTCCAATTCTCGAATCCTCAAATCCTTCAATTCTCGAATTGTCAAATACTAGAATTCTTAAGTTCTTAAATTTTTTAATCCTTTAATTTAGAGATATAAAAGTCCAGAAATATTTAAGTTTCTAAACTCTCAATCTGTTAAATCCTCTACGTCCTTAATCTCAAATTTTCAAATTCTCTAATCTCTACATCCTTCAATTCTCAAATTGTCAAACACTTCAATTTTTAAATTCTTATGTTTTCAAATTTTCTAATTTCTTAATCTGAAATTTTTAAATCCTTTAATTCCGAAATCTCAAAGTACCCAAATTATTAAATTCTCAAATTCTCAAATTCTCAAAATCTCAAATTCCTAAATCTCAGTATCTCCAAATTATCTAATCCTCAAATTCTTAAATCTCAGTATCCCTAAAGTATCAAATCCTCAAATTGTTAAATTTCAAAATCTCCAAATTATCAAATCCTCAACTTCCCAAATCTCAAAATCCGCAAATTGTCAAATCATCAAATTCTGAAATTTTCAACTCCTCAAACTTCTACAACAAAAAATTCCCAAACTATCAATAGAACAATCAACAAATTTCACCCTGACCACTGTTTCTTCTCTGTCCATTTGCGAAAATCGTTCATTTCTTATTTTACCCTTATTTTACGCAAACGATCATTTACTTTCGTTTTATCGACAACAGAAAAACGATTAATTAACTCTAACTACGTCTTCGTTAATCCGAATTAGCAGACTTTAATTTCTTTTAATCTTGTAACAGCTGAGACATTTATTGAAATTTTGACCAGTACTTAGAATAGTAAGAACAGAAAGCCAATTTATAATCTTACTCTAATTTATTTTTATTTCTAATTATTCCGATTCGAGTTCATTTTTACCCTTAAACACTATCTTTTTTTAATTTTTAATTTAAGGTTTCAATTCATGTACATTTGTAATCCTATGTCAGTTTAATTTTTAATTCTGTAATTTTATTTTATCTTCGTTTATAATTTATGATACTAGTCCTGGTTAATTTTGGGTTCCATTTTAGTTGAATTTTTAACTTTCTAATTTTAGTTTATTTCCATTTTTAATTTAAGATTCTGTTGCATGTTCATTTTTTATTTTAGACGCAACTACAGTTTATTTGTTAATTTTGTAGTTTTACATTATTTTCATTTCTAATTTAAGATTCTGTTTCACGTTTATTTTCAATTTCAGATTTTACTTCAGCTTATTTTTTTAGTTTTAGAATATACTTCCGTGTAATTTTCAACTTTGTAATTCTATATTCTTATTTTTAATTTATGTACATATTGCAATTCTACTGTACTTTAATTTATAATTTTATAATTCCACTTTATCTTCATTATTAATTACAAATTGAATTTCATGTTCATTTTTTATTTCACGTTCTACTTCATTTTTTTAATTTAAGACTTTATTTTAGATCCTTTTTTGATTTCGGGTTTGTTTTTAATTTGAGATTATATGTTATGTTTATTTTTAATTTTAAACTGTACTTTAGTTCAATTTTCAATTTACTTTTTCCTTTCATGTTTATTTTTAATTTTAGAATGTACTTCCAATTAACTGTTAATGTACTTCCAAATAAATTTCATAAAAATATTGTAAATATTACAGTTATTTACTTATTGTTAGATATTTAGCAAATCCAAGAATTTAGGTTAAGCAATTTAAAGTAATTTATATTATTACTTCTTCAAATATTTTATTTTTACCAACTATTTTATATTTCCTCGTTTTGATAAAATAAATTATTATTCAATTATTCTACTGTAAATCTACAATTTAATTCTATTTTTGAAATAAGCATGACATAATTTTGTTTATTTAATTTGAGTATTTTAGTTACCACAAATAATTTTACTATTTAAAATTTCAATTACATTTCTATAATTTATATAGATACATTTTTAATCAAATAAACGACTTAATTGCACACACTACCCCGCTTTTAAAACAGACAAATAACTATTACATTACGAAGTAGATAATTTATCAATTATCGTACAAAAATGTTAAATTATTAGCAAATTGAAATTTTAAATCGATATTAATTTATTTTAAACTTGACATTACTTTAATTTTAAATAAATATTGTATTAACTTTAGGCCAATATTAATTTAATATTAAATAAATATTATTTTAATTTTTAATTGTAGAGGTAATTTTTTATATTTCATCCTCCTCGCAAAAGAAACCTTCAGGACCATTCTTGGCCATAATTGATCCAGCTTCATCGTTCAAAAATTATCTCCCTTGGAGTCATTTTTTTGAAAAAATTTTCCACCTTGAAGTTGAATTATTTGATCACTATTAATTGATTACTAATTAATCATAAACTGTTAATTCGGATCAACATGTAACAATAAGGTATACATGAAAAAATTGCTCACCAAACATCTGATTGAATATTTTGTCGAAGTTAACTTCTTTCTTCTTTTCCAGATATTTGTGCATTACGCTTCGTACACTACAACAGAAAGAAGTGCCCGAGTGTAACGATTAAATTCGTTAAAAACAATTAACAACAAATTCATCGTACAATTTACACAAAGATATCCATGATTACGATAACAATCAAACGAATAATACAGGGTGCCATGAAAAAGAAAAAGAACATAGAAAATGTGGAATAAAAAGTTCTATTTTGTAGATTCATTGAGTACGCATGCAATTAATTAATGATGATAGGATATTCAATACAGGATGATCCATGCTAAGTATCGCTCTATAATAATAGAAAATACAATAACATTTTACTTTAGAAAATTAAACTGTGTTGAATAGTGCATAATGCATGTGTTAATTCAAGAGAGGTAGACATTTTGAAAAACTCAAAAATACAGTTCCGAATTTGTAAATTTAAACAATACAAATTTTTAAATATATCAGACTGCAAATAATCAAGAAATTTCTGAATTTAAATGATCTATTCGAATATAATAACTAATATACACATAAAGAACGAACGATCATGCCGATACATTGATCCATGTTAATGAAGAAAGCAATGCCAGGAAACCCGCCATTTTCCAGACAGAATCTTCTAAAACTACAATATAATGCGCGAGAATTGCAAACCTTCTCATTTTTATATTTTAATTTCAATTTAAATATAAGTGGCCATTAAACAGCCATAAATTTAGAATTAATCATATAAGGTATCCGTAATTAATTCTAGAATATAATTTGAACACTAAGACCGAACGTAAACAGTAAGGCCAGTTTCACACAGACAGATTTTTCTCGAATACCGTATACGAGATTCTATCGAACAGTAGTAATGAATTTTGTATTAGCTGTTCATACAAAGTTTATGCGGTAAAAGATTCGAGATATACTTTTTTCCCGTATAATGATCAAATACGTCGCAGCAATTCGAAAAATCTCAGAACGGTTTTATCAAACACGTAATGCGATGGTATTTGGTTTTATGTTACGTTGTTCACAAACATGATTCCCGCGCTTACAGTACTAACAAGAATCCACGATGACTGTTCACTGACCAGACTGTAACACTGCACCAACAATCGAATCGTATTAAACAATCGAATTGAATGGCTCGCGAATTGTTGTCTCGTATTCGATAAAACCGTGCGCGTGAGAAAATCGAATCGGCAACCGTGTGAATTTGCTACTAAGTTTACAAAACCGGATTTCACATTGTTTATGTCAAAAATTACAAAAATTAAGCTTTCATCAAAATACATGTTAACCTTCATGGAGATAGAGAATCATATACACTGGTTTACGTATCAATTTACGTATCATTTTGACGGAATAATAACATGATCGATGTGTGTTCCTAAAACACTGGGTGGTACAACGCGGGGTCAACTGGAGGCGCTTCGTTACGTTGCACAGATCTGTGTACATCGCGCCTTTCTTGTTTTTGGTTACTTCACGTTACTCACTTCTCTCGTGTATCGCAACGTAATAACACGCGTTATTCTAGCTTGTTCAGTAATTCTTTATTAAATATGAAGTAAAGGTACTTGAACATGCGCCAGTAATTGACCAGTCTTTATAAGTGTACTTATATGTGTACTTATAAAATTTTATAAGTGCACTTGAAATGAATGTGAACTTCAAATGCCACGACATCTGAAAGTTAAATTTTAAGACAATTGCGAAGCGAAGTATGCTTACTAATAACATCTAAATTCTTTATTGTAAGTAACTTACTATATTTCCTATTTCCATAACGTTTCTGTTAAGAATATGTTTTAAGTAAAAATATTTATACGTTTAATTATTTAACCAATGAAATATATTTCTTCTAGTAGTCAGTTATTAACAAATAAAGGGCCAATTATTATTTCTTTAATTTTTAATAGTTGTTCCTAAAGCATTTACCAAATTTTTAAATATTCTTTTCAAGTATGTATAACTTTTTTTTTAAGAAGTGGACTTTTTACTTAATCTGGAAGTTTCTTAATCTAGAAACCTATCTTAAAAATGCCTTCAGGTATCAAATCTCTCTATTTACTGACAGAACAAGCGGCTACCATTTTTACATGGAAAATTTCTCTTAACTGGTCAACTACTGGTGCCGTTACCTTATACAGTATGTCTATGCCGCCATTACTAAACCTATCAATTCTGATAGTATAGTTTCGACGTACATACAAGTGGTCATCAAACGTCCGAAAAAAGGTTAAAATTAAATTCCGAAGTTAACGGGTTAGCGACAAGATGAAGGAACATGTTTGAATGGGATACGAAACGGATCGAGTTCCGATTAGATTGTAATCCAGTCAATTTATAACGCTCAACATTCCATCCGGTGTTATTTCCACTGAAAGAATGTTTGTTGACAGAGAAAGAATTCATCAACTATACTGCAAAAATAGATGATCGCATTCCACGTAGGCAGCTCTTTCAGATCAGAACTGATAAAAGGCAAATCCGTTAATTATCCAATTTTTATATTTTTACTAATTTATACGTTGAAATAAATAAATACTCTGACGTTAATTTGTTTTAGATATTCACCGGACATTTTATATTTCCTTTTTATGGAGGAATGTTGGTTTGAAAGTTTTTAGGAAATTAATGTAAGTTTACTGGGAAACGTGATAGAATTTTGTGAGGAACGGTGGTGCAGAGGAAAAATTTGAAGGTGCTAAATTTTCAAATGTAGAAATTGACAAATTTCCAAATTTAGAGATTTATAAATTTTCAAATGGAAAGATTTATAAATTCACAAACTTACCAACTTTCGAATTTCCAAATTTAGAAATTTAATTATTTGAAAATTTTAGAATTCGAAAATTTAGATACAGAAAAAGCATTTATGATATCTAGTATTTTTGAATTCCGGAATTTGAAAATTGTATATTTTTATATGTTAAGAAACCAGGAATATTCAATTACTTAAATTATTTAAGTAATTACTTAAATTATTTAAGTAATTGTCAATTGAAAATTCAATTACTTAAAAACATAAAAATTCAAAAATCTTCAAAATTAGGTGGTTTCAAATTATCGCATTTCGCGAAGAATACAAATTGGCATCTTAGTAATCGGATAACAACTCAACGAGAAATAAGCTGCTTTCGAACTACGTATCGAAGGAACTTAAATTATAATATGTAGAAATGATGAACATTGCATTAAATCCTCTATGCATTGAACTAATAACGTATGCAGCTCACAATCTCGCAGCTGCAGAATACTACCGGAATTAATACTGCAAAAAGCAACAACGGTTTTAAAGTACTAAGAGTTCTTTACACTGTTCGGCTTAAAATAAAACAGACATGTTTCAACATATAACATTTTTGCATCATTATATTAAAAACGAAGCGGCTTATTATGCAAATTAAATAAATGCATTCTTTTCAGAAGCATTGTGTATCAAAGAGATATAAAGGTCATACTTGATACAAAAATGTAAAATGATTACGAAACTGAAGCATAGAAATCTGTATTAATATGAGGAACATATGTAGGGGGTGTCTTATTGTTAGTTTATGTTAATATTTTCAAAAAAGAATGTAGATAAGTATGTACAAAATAATGAGGGTATTCTAGTCTGAATCTTTATAAATAATTTACATAATAATTTATTATTTATTTATTTTCTGGAAGTAGACATTTGTAGACATAGAACTAGGATTTGTTTGAAAAATGAAATTGATAAAGTTATAGACAGTTAACGAGACGGTACACATCTCGAAGCCAGTGAGCCTGATGTTCTCATGTAACGAATATGTGAAACTCTAAAAGCGTCATCTTCGACATATTTTATGGCTGACTTCGATTTTTGAAGCGAATCAATTTGACACACACTTTCAATGAATATGCCGTTTTGATCCAAACTAAAATTATAAAAAAAGAATTTTTACTATGTGTCTTGCTAAACAAGAAAAAATAGAATCTATCCAAAATTTAAAGTGCCACCAATAACAAGTTAAATAACAAATAGAAAAAGTTTTGACCATGTAGGATTTTTATTAAACAAGTTATTTCAATAAAAGCAAAAAGTTGAGGAAAGTGAAGTTAATGTTAAAATTGTTTCAAGAACCTATGCTTTAAGTCATTGTAAAACTGTGAAACATGTTAAACTTTTTCCCCTTTTTTGTATAAAGGGATTTATCCCGTAAATGGATGAAATGAATCTCGTGTCACACACGTGATGTAGTATGCTTCAAATTTGACAAACCAAATTCGTGTCCTCACCACAACTGGATTTTGGGTTGAATTCGAGTTACAATAAAAAATCAGCAAAATGTTGCATGAAATTCTCAAATGAGAGTTTAATAGTTTTTAGGGTTAAATTCTCAAATTTGCATTTGTTTTAATTTCTAGATTTCCAAATCTGTTCAAATTGTTTAATCCTCAATTTTCCAAACTGTTATATTTATAAATCTGTGCATTCTCAGATCCTCCAAATTTTCAAATTTCTACGCCAATTTCCCATTTTCGTAAACTACAGTATTGCCTCGAAACAAGCAACAGTTTCGAGCCTCGAAATTAGCAAATTTTTATCCCCACTTCTTTGATTGAAGTCCGCCGCCGAGTGAGAGATCCGAGAAGAAGTGAGAGGTCCGCGAAACCGAAGAAGGCATACATTTTCACGGTCGACTGAACAGTATAGTGGAAAGAGGACAGAACATATATATTGTTTTCTCACTCTGATGCGTGGCGATTCTGTCGTATTACGAAAAGTATATTCTCCGAAATTATATTATATCAATATGCTTTTTTTTTAAATCTAATGGCTGACAATGATCAACAATTTCGGGTACATTTTTATCTATAATTTTAATTAATTTATTAAAAAAAAAAATAAAAAAAAGTTGAAGGAAAAATTATTTAAGTGTAATACACTATATGTACAATATGAACTATGTACATTGAAATAGTAATAAAACTAGCTACTCGTTCAACCGTAATTATTTCCAAATTGCTTTATTGTCGAAGTAACAGCGATGACTTACCATTTCTACACATGAACATTTTTTAAACTATTTTATTTCAACAAACTACAATAGCGATAATAACACAACGCATACATATGTAGGTGTGTGTTAATATTCACATAATTATAAAAAAATAAGGTGAAGTGTGACAAGTTAGGAATTGAAGTGTGTTCCATTCATCTGACTTTACATTGATCCGTAATAAGCAACTCGCTCGGGATCGGCCAGTTGCTAATTTCGAAGCTCGAACTGTTGTCTGTTTCGAGGCAATATGTATTGTGTATGTGTTCCATTCACGAACTTGTAGTAGTATTAAAAAGAGAAAGCATGTTACGTTCTGTCCTTGTCTAAAGAATAACATCGCTCCTCGACCGATTACTTTATAGTTTACCGCTACCGTCGTCGCGCTCGGGAACAAAGGCAAGCCGAATAGCATACCACCCTCGAAATAAGCAACTGGCCAGTCCCGAGCGTGTTGCTTGTTTCGAGGCAATACTGTATTTCTTTTAGTAGAAGATTTGAGTATAAATTCTATAATTGGCGCACAATATTCGATGTTAAATGTAAATACCGTAAAGGTCGTACAGTGACTGCTAGAAATATTCCCCATTTTTCTGTTTTGTTTTAACTCTTTGCGTTTCAAAGGTGACTCTCACTCGCCATTTTATTTAATACAATAACTTGAAATAAGTATATTTTAACCGATTTTATAACATGACACGTGTGATGTAAAAACAAAGTAAAGCAAACAATAGTGGAAATTATTAGTAGAGAAATAATAACCCGAAAAGAATTCATTTAACTTTTATATTAATAAGTTTGAAGTCGCTGTTTGCAAACAGTCAAATTACCTTGGAGTGCAAAGGTAAGTTTTTTTTAACAGGATGAACTAAGCATTCTTATCCATAAAAATCGATAAAAATTAAATTGTCAACACCGGAAGTCGAAACGCATCCCCAGACTGTTACACTGCTTTCTTCATGTTTTAATGTAATGGCAGCTTTAAACCCTATGTTTGCCTTACGCCACATCATACATCTTCCACCAAAATTACAGACATTAAATATGCTCTCATCAGCAAATATAACATTTTCTTTAGAACTCCTTTGCGAAGTTTATTCGTCTTCTGTTTGCCTCGTAATGTGGGGTGTCTTCCTAGCAACCACAGCACGATAGCCATGTTCTTTCAACGTGTGGCGAATTGTTTCAACTGAAACCTGTTTGCTCAATTCTTGAAAAACCTCTCTTGTTAAACGTGGATTTTCTTTAACTTTTCGCGCAATTCTTTTTTCTTTTGCGTTTGAAATAGGTGGGCTAGTTTGTGAGACAAATTCGATGCCCGCTATTAAATCTTCGAACTACACACCAAGTGAGCAACTTATGTCACAATATTCCCCTTTCGCGGTGAAATATTATGAGCTGGCGTATATCATATAATTTATTTTAGCTTGAGCGACATCTCGACAAACGTTAGTTGCTATTAAAGTGGTATCGACAGCTAAGGCTATGTTTATAAACAAATACCATTCTAAACACCGCTTCCTGACAAGTACGGATTTGTGAAATTAATGTCCAAATATTTTTGTGACACGGAAATATTCTTTAGTTCATTTATCGCTATTATACAATGTACGCAAATTTTTGTATCTATGTATATGATATTGGAAAAAGTAACGAAGGCAATTGCTTTTTTAATAATTACGATATTAAGTAATAAAGCTAGACATACACTGGTGTTCGAATATTTTTGGAAGTCGCAGATATTTGATATTTCACATGAAAAATTCTATAAATACGATATTTGATATTTAATAGGAATGAAGTACGATATTCGATATTTCATAAAAATAGTACAAATGGCAATTTAAATTTGATAGCATTCAATTCCATATTAAGACACGCTATTCCATATTTGGTTACTTTCCTTTACTTCTGAGAAGCGGGGTCGATGACACGTCCGAGATTCACCAGAAACGTTTATTACGGTGAAAACGCATACGACGGGTGGACAAGCGGTGTTTTCACATCATCGTCCCCTTAAGGAAGGTTCTTTATAGCACAGAACCGCACCCTTGTTAGAATCAGAAGGGGTGGACGCGACATGGTCGACCACTTTTTCGATTGGGATCGTGTTCGCAAGGGTTGACGGATATAAACAAACGTTAAGACCATTAACCTTTGTAAGCATAGAGGGGGTATTTAAATTCCTACAGCTGTTATAAAGCAAATAACAGTAAATTTGATGATATATGCTCGCCAACCGGCAGATAAGAGGGAGAGAGATCTTGTTTTTACGATGTACACAATGGAAATTAAGCTCTTGGGCAAATATTATGAGACAGGTTTGTGTACACGAGGTGTTACAGGCGGATTTTTATTGGAATTTCGTGAAAAAAAGGGGTGAACGTACGAAAAAATATTTCGCTGTTAGAACAGGACAGTCAATTAATCTGCTTTTATTCGGTTTTTATTCGCTGCTCTTGCACGGTCAATGCACGATTTCGAAACATCGAAAGTTTGACACGATTTTATGACACGAAAGTACAGTGATGTGAAAAAGTATTCGGAATTGGCTTTTGTTCCATAAATAAAAGAAATTATAGTATAGAACTTAATATTTATTGAAATACTAGTATTGTTTATAATGAATTTAGTTATGTATAATTCTGTTTAATAAAGAGTATTAATGACATTTTAATATGATTAGTACTCTAATTCTTCGAATCTTAACTAATAATATTTGATAAATTATAATTACCATGAATGCCAAATATTATTTGCATTCTTTCTTTGTGGTACAATAAATTAAAACACAAATCGTTTATTTACGAATAATTATGTTGATCAGGTATTAAAGATATTTCAATATGATTGGTACTCTAGCTTTAGCAATTTTGAAGAATAATATTCGACAAATTATAATTATTCATCGAAGCGTATTTGGTAATGATTTCCTGCCATTATTTAAAATGACGCCATATTGGCAGGGAATTCAAATTTATTTTACTTGCAATCTCCCTGAAATTTATCATTATATTTATATAAATTAGAGGAAAATTAACGCGAAAAATATTTTTAAATGTAACAAAATAAAGAGAAAGGTATACAAACATTAGAATTAGATCATTGATGATTTCTCAAAGATTCAAAGTTCAAATAGTACCATGTATTGCAAACACATTAGCATCAAAATGATCTACGATTTAAGATGTCGGTAGAAGAGATTTAAAAAATAAATGTATTGAAAATGACTTAAAATCTTCACATAATGCAAAGAAGAACTTTTCTTTCATCCATTAATTCGTTCGTGTGTTTAAAAAACATAATCTTGATAAGATATTAGAAAAAACTAATGAAATTATTTATAAATGAACTCATTTCAAATTGATTACATATTTATTTATTCTAAAATGAATAAAGTAGCGAAAACATTTTCGTATCACTGGAACTCGAAATAACTTGTACCAAATCGATTCGGAGTATAAAGTATTGTGAAAGTTAGCGCATAAATGTTATAGTAGTATTTGCGATACGAGGTAACTGGTTCCTAGTTACCTATCGCTGAGTTATAATTAGCGATAAATTAGTTAGCATAAACAACGATATGTTCACTAGAGGCACCCATTAGGGTGGTTAATGCAATGATGGGCAACTCTACCCACCAATGGTACTATATGTTCACTCATGCAGTCTGGTGGGTGGTTCATTTATCAATATGAAAATTTGACATTTACATTTATAAATGTTCTAAGCGCTTCCAAAGTATGGAAAATTTGAAATTTCTGTGTTTCTAATTTATTAAATTACTCATTTTTATTTATAAATTAAATATGTAAATTTTTTAATTCCTGAACTTTTGAATTTCTAAATTTGAAATTTCTTTATTCGTAAATCGCTTAATTAAAAATTGTTTAATTGTTGTTTCTTAAATTTATAAGTTTACAAATAATGTAATTTTGAAATAACCAAGCTATACAATTTGAAAATCTGGATTTTCAGTATTTACGAGTTTTCATTACAAAATTTAAAAAATATTAGATTCCCAAATTTTTTATTTTCTAAATTTCCAAACTTGAAATTGGTTATTTCTAACTCTTTTAATCTCTTTATTTCCAATTGTATATATTAAGATTTCAACATTTTTAAATACTCGAATTTCCGATTAGTAAAGATACAAAATAAATATTCAATACTTTTAATTTTGCAAATTACTAAAGTTTTGAACTTCTCAGTTCCTAAATTTTTTATTTAAAATTTCATATTTTTCAATCTTTCAATCTCTTAACATTTAACTTCTCATTTCTCATTTCCAATTTGGCGGTTCGACTAGCTATGGTAGGGAGGCTAGGAAAAGTAAAGGAGAGGGAGAACGTTTCGTCCGGGACCTGCTAGTGGACTCATCAGTAAGGCGTTCTAGCAGGCCCTCGCCTTAGACGCGGGGATGTAAGGAAGGGATGGACAGGAACTATTATGAATAGGAAGGCTCTTTCAGTACTTGCGAGAAAGTCAAGTCTCGATCCTATGCGTCGTCTGGTGGCGATGAGCGTGGGAGTGAAACCGCCACATCCAATTTCCAAATTTTTATATTGCCATGTCACAAAGTTGCAAACTTAAAAAAATTAGATTTTTGGTACATTAAATTTCCATTATAAAATTTTTTAAGTTCAAAACTCCAAAATTTAAAAATGTATAAATTTCCAAGTTGCAAATTTTTTACATTTTAAAATCATCAAATATCTAAATTTAAATATTTAAAATCATCAAATATCTAAATTTAAATATTTAAAAACGTAAAATATGTAGATTTCCAAATTTCCAAATTTATTTTAAAGATAAAACTTTCTACAGAAAAATTTTATCCACAATTTCTCCTTAATTTGCACCATCAGTCACAACTTCGTATAAATATCAGAAAAGGGAAGGGGCACGGATGACGAGTCCTGATCAGCTTCATCAGGATGACTAATTGTAAGGGTAGAGATTACAGAAACCGAACTGTTCAAAGAAGTTCGTGAAAACAGCATGACTCAGAGTACAATTGCTGACTCTCATAATAAAAATGTTAGTCATGCAGTAACATTTATGGTACATAATCGAGAACTTTAACAAAAATTACTAATTTTAAATAAACCGTTTATTAATATTTTAAATGCAAAACCATAGGTACTAACCACAACTAAAAACGATTGATTTAAATTTTTCAACAACAAAAATATGTTTTATAAAATAAAATATTTATAAATAAATATTTTTCTGTATTAATAAACTTTCATAATCTCTTTAAATTTTTACTAATACAGTATTTTTTCATCGAACACAGCTTTAAATAAATACAAGTGCCATTTTATAGTATTATTATAATTTCATTAAATTCTTTTTTAGTTGTGCTTTAAACTTGGTTTTTATAATTCTTAACACATATTCTTAAAATTACATTTATTATGAATGATAGTTACATTGTATTGAGAATACTAATAAAATATTTATGCAGTTCTCTTTATTCGAGCTGTAACAAGTTTTGAACTGTTACAGTGTAAAGTTAATACAAAGGTAATGGAAATTTCGTTACTTCAAACTTTGATGTTTATATTTGAATAAACTTTTAATTAAGCAGATGTTCGTGTAATATACATACCATTTTAAGCATGAAAGTTACTTTTTTAATTTATGATATTGCAGCAGGAAAGTTCATATACTCTTTATTGGAAATTCAGAAAATTTCGAGGTACAAATTTCAATTTTCTCACTTTTGAAGTTTTTGTACTTCTAAATTTTGGAATTAACAAATTCTTGGATTTACTGAATTATTAATTCTAAAATTTTTGTATTTGTAATTCCATTCAAATTTTCGAGTTTCTGAATTTTTTAATTTCTAGACCGTTAAGTAACAAAATTTCCAAATCCTCAAGGAACAAATTCTAAAATTTCGAAATAACTAAATCTCCAATCATCAGTATTCCAAGTTATTTTAATTTTGTATTTTCTAAATTTCTAATTATCAAATTACTAAATTTAAAATAACCTTTTGAAGTTTCCAAATTCTGAAATAAACAAATCACAAAATCGCTAATTACCAAAATTCCAAATTTAAAAAATATTCAAATTCCATATTTTCCAATTATTAGACTGCCAAATCCTCAAATTACAAAATTTTCACATTTCAAAATTCTCTAATTCTCAAATCACTAAGTTAAATTCGCTAATTACCAAAATTTCGAATTCAAAAAATCTCAGTTTCCAAATTTTTTAATTTTACATCCAATTCTTAAATTACCGAATCCATAAATTGCGAAAGCCATTTACCTTCTTCAAAATACTTTGTGAACGATAATAATTATTAAATTTCTTAATTCTTAAAAAAAATCACGCAAGCTATTTATCACTAGAACTACCAACCAGTCAAAACGATTGGTTTCAGATTTCTCATTTTATTGTCGTGATTTTATGGAAATGTTTGTCATATTTTGTTAATGCAAAAACTAGTTCTATATGTTACTTGATGCTTTAGTAGTTATTTATTTTTCATTTTTCGAGCATTTGATGTCGGTAGTTCTAGTGTCAAACAATCAGTCGTAAAAACCTCAATATTATTAAAAGACCTCAATATCTACAATAAAGTGATCGGAAATCAATATTATTTTTCAATGTCCAAAAGTTTAAACATTAATTGAAAGTTACAAAAATACTGGGAAGAAGAGAAAAGAACTGTCTACATTAATCGAGGAAATTGAACCAGGAAGTGAACGACCCCGTGTCTCGTCTCCGCGATTTACTCTTCCCTCCTATTTTCCACCCTCCAACCAGAAGTTTTAAGGGACAGCCAACTGACAGTGGTGATATTAAGCTCACTAGATTTATGGTGTTCACTCACGAAGTCTATTGTACCATGAGATTGGTGTTCTTCGATTCGTGCACTTCAAAATTATAAGAAACTTTTATTTGCTCAAGTGCAGTACGATATTCGACTGTAATTAATATTCATTTTCATTTTAACACGCTGAAGCAGTTGAAAATTATATTAGATAGCATTTTTGTTTCTAGCAAATCTTACCAAATATTCTCACGTTATTTAGTTACATTTATTACTCATAGTTTCAAATACTTAATACGAATATATCAAATTAGGTTATTAGGCAAATTCTTAATAATGTAGATGATACATTCGTTTGGAAGATTAAGCGTCACCCATATGTGGGTGACGTGGCAGTCAAAATGTTAAACTAGCTTGATCTAAAACTAATTAGTATGCGTCATTTTTTTACTTCAACAAATACTTATAAAGCTTATATTTCAGGTTACCTTAATAAAAAAATTGTTGTTTTTATTGTAAATTATTTTTAATAATTTCATAATTATACTTTTACTTTAAACAAGTTTAATATAATTATCTATATCTTAAATTTATCTTGAGTTATAATTGAGAGTTATTTATAAATTCATATTTCATAAATATTTAACATGTAAATTTATATGTTTCAATTGTCCCTATTTTTGATTAAGTATAAATTTTTGTAATTATATTTTCATTTTCACAAACCAGTTTATGTCACATAATTATATTTATTGCACTTCAAATTTATGTTCCATAATTTTGTACATTTTTCACAACAATTATAAGATTTCCTTTCACAAATAAATATAAGATGATAATAATAAACAAATATTTCTTCTTAAAAGACTACAAATTTAAAATTTTCATGAAACTCAGTTACAGTTATAATAATTACAAAATCTTATTTAACTTTGACAGTACTTTATGTAACTTTAATACAATGCAATCTTACTGGAACGATTACTTTTGTAAAAAAAACCAATTCCCAAATCAATTATTCACCGATGTCATTCAAATGTACAGCCATAAAATTTCGGTAAACATTAAAGGAAGTCACACTTTACATCTTTATCGAGAAGTGGTTTTATATTACAAGCCCGTATGTCTGGAAGCAAATAATCTGTTCTGAAAATATTCCGGTTACAACGTAAAACGTATATTTTTACGCGTGAAATTGCCAATTGGAAATGGTGATTAAAATGCCCAAGATTACCGTGGTCCTAATCGTCGTAGAAACCGACGGAAATCGTTTAGCTGTTTCACTGGTGCGTAAACGTGACTGTTCACGCGCGGCCAACAATCAAAACAATTCAAACGTTGCCAAACGGAAACCAGTATCGGTTCTCCCGCTGGAAACGCCTCTGACGTTCGCCAAATATTTAAATTTCCTTCCCGTAAATAGTACAATTTCGTAAGCGCGGCTTCGACTTCGAGATAAAAAAGAAACGCACGTAAATTTAGAATGAAATCTGTATATATCATCTTACTTCACGCCCACCTTCTTCGAGTGATGCGCCTTCAAAAATATTTAGTAAACTGCACGTGAATTTCTTGCAATTAATTTTGCAGAATTCATTACATAATATGTATGAGAAAATAAATTATAGTATAGATAGATAATAGAATTTAACATGAAATACATTATGTAGATAAAACATAGTATGTATCAAAAAATCAATTATTGTATAGAAAAATGATAATATTTAAGAGAAAATAAATTTTATCATAGATAATTTAAAAGTATTTACTAAAAATAAGTTGTGAGGAATAAGCAATGATGTTTATTAACTACCGGAACATTGAAAATGTTGAAAAGATAGTTTATGCGAATATATCTGTCTGTCCGTCATCACGATAACTCCTAGCCACATTGACGGATTCTTTTGAAACTTGGTACATAGGTTCTCTATAGGTAGTAAAAGAACCCAATTGAATTTGGTGGTGATTGGTCCACCTGCACCGTGGTGGGAGCAGGTGAAAACCCCCATGCTTACTTATAGGCAAAACAGTCTACAGAGTGACATGTTCCGGTAGTTATATTTATTGTGTTTACACATTCTAGTTAGAAAATAAATGACATCATCAATGAATATTTTGTTTATATTTTATGATATTTGTATGAGTATTAACGCTTGCATATTGTTACGGATAGAACCAGTCGAACGAGGCGTCTTAGAGCATGCAACGAGAATTTAGGAATATATAAACGTTTTAATGAAATTAGCGGGGTTTTCGGGGACGACTGGTCAAGAGCAGCAGGCATGGCAAGTTTTCATGAAATACTGATAGTTGATTGATATCGTGAAGTGTCAAGTCGCTCGCTACAAACTCAGTTGTAATACTTGTTGCAAATTAACCGAAATAAATTTGTGCGTCTTCATCATCGTAAAATTGACTTTGTTCTGATACACATGTATGTAGATAAGCATGGAAAACTTTTTTAGTGAAAATGGCGGAAGAATGGAAGCACGCTTTGCAACTCGCTGGATCTGAGCGGAAAAATTCAAATTTTTAAATATCTAAATTTGAAAATTTTTGAATTTGAAAACATGGAAATTAAAAAATTTGCATTTTCAGCTTCTGAAAATATATGAGTTCGAAATTTGAATAATTGGAAATTCAGATTTTTGGAATTAGGAAAGTGGAAAATTTAGGAAATTTAAGAATTAAAAAATTTAAGAATCGAGATAATTTTGAAATAAACAAATTTTAAAATATAGGGTTTTGAAAATATGGAAATGTAAGTTTTATAAATTTGAAAATTTGGGTACTTGAGAATTTGAATTCCCATAGATTTGGAATTTAGGAAATTTAGAAATTAAAAACGATGAGAATTTTTTGAGAATTCAGAAATTTGGAGTTTCAAAAATTGTCAACTCTACACATTTAATTATTATCTTGTTTTTATTAAACTGTACTTATGTTACAAGTGTACTATTTTTCTTTTTCAGTTCTTATATTTCACGCTGCTCCTTCAAATATTATTACTCCATTATAACAATTTGCTGCAAAACAATTGAGATAGTTAATTATTAGTTTCAGAAAAAACTAACAATTAACTGTATTAAGTGTATATGTTTCGTATGCCTAATGTTTAATGTAACTCCACAGTTCACACCGTTATGTTCGAACCGCAAATTGTTTCTGCGCATCTGTTTTGCGCAGCGACGTCATCAAAAGGGCGGAGCTAGTTGGGAAGATTATTCACTTTCGAAACAACCCGAGCTTTAACGAACTATATAATTCGTTAAAAAGTTAATTTTTGTATTCTAAATGTTCATTCCCTAAAAATGTATAATTTTTCTTTATTTTACCGTGCTAATTATGTCTATTTATCAATTTTCAAATAACTCCACAATTGAAGCACACACAATACCAATGCTTAATAATGAGGAACAATAAACAGTCGAATTGAACAGCAACGGTATTTCTATTTTCAGATAGTTCACCCTTTTTTCGCTGGAAATTTGTTCTCGAATAATGTTGAAAGTATTCGAACGAATCGTGGGAGCGTAAAAACATTAAAAGTAAACGAAATTCCCTTACATGATTTTATTTTTAAACGAAACTTCACGCCTTGAACTTCGAATTACGATAAAATGGATCGACGTTTACAAAAATATAAAAGAAACATAATCGTATAAAATGTTGCAGGGAAAAACTAGCGGGAAGTGATTAAAAATTTTGATAAAATAATTTTAAGAAAAAAAAAATACACCGACTTCGAAATATACTAAAAAGTATAAAACAATTTCTATTTCCTAATGAAGTAATTTCTATTTCATTCAATCATACAATTACGTAACAGATATGAATGAAACCTATTTATTCGTTAGGTAGTATATTAAATACATTTCAACCTTTTCGGAGGCGACGCAAATAAGTATTGCCCGCGTAATCGGCGGGCATACATAGAAAAAAAGAAAAAGAAAAAAAATACTGATCGAATTGAGTAACCTCCTCCTTTTTCGAAGTCGGTTAAAAAGTACCGGAATTATCTAGCAAAATAAAGCACAATGAACTTTTTTTACGTCAACGAAGTGCTTTTAACATTTGGTAATCAGTTCGGTTATCTGCATAAACTTGAATAACAAATGGTGAGTCATAAATGCGCTACAAACGTAAAATAAAATAATGTTTATATTTTTTGTATCGGACAATGTATATGAGGAAACTTTGTTTCGAAACTTAACGAAGTTTGTGTCCATGCAAATTGCAATTTAGTGAAGAATTAAATACTGAGTATTTGTAACAAATTTACATTTTGACATCAGTATATGTAAAAATTTTGCGCCGCGTTCGAAAGGGTTGAAATGTACTTAATATACTACCTAACGAGTAAATAGGTTTCATTCATATATATTATGTAATTGTATGATTGAATGAAATAGAAATTACTTCATTAGGAAATAGAAATTATTTTATACTTTTTAGTGCATTCCGAAGTCGGTGTATTTTTTTCTTAAAATTATTTTATCTGTATTCTGTTCGCATTAATTCGAAGTAGATTCGATAGAATCTCTTCACATTGAAAACTAAAAAACCCTTTACCTTATACAAAATCTTACGTTCAACGATTGGTAAGAAATGATACAAAAACTTCTTAGGAACTTTGAATATTTCCTACATTAATACAAATGTAATTCCTTCTATCTTTTAGAATCTTCATCCCTTATATTATATAATTTTAAGTATCATGAAAAATGTATTTGTATAATGTAGATTATATTAATTGTACGTATTTATTATATAACATTATTCTGATAATGTATATTTTCATACTAGATTATATTACTGCACTTTTATTTAAGGACGAAATTTAAAATAGTCAAAATAGAATACTCTACTAACATACAGGGTGTCTCACAATTAGTGTAGGTCCCTTAAATGGGTAGCTGACGTAATTCTGAATAAGATTTCCCTTTACAAAAATAGGGTTTGAAGCTTCGTTTTTGAATTATTTTCTTCGTTTTGGAAAAAACGCGGACCAATCAGAGCGCGAGGGTTATGCATGCGCAGACGCGACACCACCAGATAATGTGTTGTTATCCAACGCATGGTAGTAACATACAGCGCGTAGTAATTCAACGCGCGGCAATGCAACGCGTGGTAATCCAACGCGTAGTAATACAACGCGTAGTAATACAGCGTGTGAATATCCAACGCGCAGTAATCTAGCGCGTGCATATTCACCGCGCAGTAATTTAACGCGTAATAATGCAACGCGTGGTAATTCTAAGCGAAGGAATCTAATGCGCAGTAATCCAGCGTATGGATATCCAACGCGTACTAATCTAAAGCGTAGATATTAAACGCGTAGTAGTCCAACACGTAGTAATTCAACGCGTGGTAATTCTACGCATAGTAATACAACGCGTAGTTATTTAACGCGTAGTTAACCAACGCGTGGTAATCTAACGCGTAGTTAACCAACGCGCAGTAATTCAACGCGTAATAATCCCCACGCTTTGATTGGTCTGTTTTCCCTAATAATGCAAAAACAAAACTTCAAACTCCATTTTTGCAAAGGACAATCTGATGCAGAATCACGTTAGCTACCGCCCATTTCAGAGATCTACGCTATTTGTGAGACACCCTGTACAATACAAAATTATATTAGTATACTAGTCTTATTAAATGCATAATATTAGTAGCTATAATGTATTTACTAATTATAAAGATTACACTAAAACACATTTTAGAGTAATTCCTTTTTTCTAAAAGGTAAAATATTAAACGTTACAAATAATTTTATATTGATATACCATGTAAAGTTATGTTAGCACATTATATTAATATACTAATCAATTAAATTCATGTTTTACGCAGAATTATTAATATGGTATCTACTTTTATGAATTCAATAAATAAGTTCATTAGTAATTTTAAGAAGTTATAATTATAAATAAAATGTCATTCTCAATTCCATAAAAAAGAGATTTCAGTTTTTAATTTAAAAAGATTTAATTCAATTCTTCTGTCTGTATTTTAATTCTCCACTAGAAAATCAATCAATTATAAATTACAATTTAACCCTGCACCCGAATGTGTTTTTACTGTAACATGGAAGCAATTTAAAGCTTTCTGCTGACAGGCTGACGAAATTAATTGAAATTATTACATTTTCACTACTGATCATCACTGATATTTCGTTATAATTAAATATTTCACTTTCGAAATTATACATTTAATTAAAAAATATTTATTTTACGTTACTGCATTAAACCAAATTGCGAGTACGCATTAAATCTTGATTACCAATTAATTAAATATCAAATATTAAATAATACCCATTCTAATTAAAAACTTAATTAACGGCCGGAGACTAAGTGCATGACGATATAACACGAAGCAATACAATGCGGTATAACGCGAACAAAACAGTACGTGGCGATGTAACGCGACGTAATATAGTGTGTAGGGGTATGTATAAACGCATTGCAATATACTGTGTGGCGATACAATACATAATAATACCACAGGTAATAACAAGCAAAATAGTTACATAATGTGTAATAATTCCACGCAAGGAAATACAATATTTAGCAGTACAACGCAGAAGACTATATGCTGCGATATAACGGAAAGCAATACAAAATCAATAAATAATATAAGGTAAAATAATTTCACGCATAGCAATATAATATGTGGCGATGTAACGCGTAGCAATACCATACGTAGCAATAATGGATGGAAATACAAGGCGTAGCCATTCCACGAGTAACAATACTATAAATGCCGATATAGCGCATAACAATAGTAATGTGACAATATAATGTACAGAAATTTAATGTATGGTAACGTAACAAGTGAGAATATAACATGTAGCAATTCCAAATGTAATAATGCTACATATGACCATATAATGACAAGCAACTCTGCGCGTAATATTACTACGTACGGCTATAATAACGCCTAGCAATTTCATGCTTAGTAATTTAATGAACGACAATATGACAAATTAATAGTACAATATGTGGCGACATAACACATAGTAATACAATATGTGGCGATATAACACGTAGCAATACAATATGTGGCGATATAACACGTAGCAATACAATATGTGGCGATATAACACTTAATAATACAAAATGTGGTGATATGACACGAAGCAATACAATATTTGGCGATGTAACACGTAGCAATGCAATATATGGCGATATAACACGTAGCAATACAATATGTGGCGATATAACACGTAGCAATACAATATGTAGCGATATAACACTTAACAATACAAAATGTGGTGATATGACACGGAGCAATACAATATGTGGCGATGTAACACGTAGCAATACAATATGTGGCGATATAACACGTAGCAATACAATATGTGGCGATATAACACTTAACAATACAAAATGTGGTGATATGACACGAAGCAATACAATATGTGGCGATGTAACACGTAGCAATGCAATATATGGCGATATAACACGTAGCAATACAATATGTGGCGATATAACACGTAGCAATACAATGTGTGGCGATATAACACGTAATAATAAAAAATATAGATATACAACGTGTGACAATAGAATGTGTGTCAATTCCACATTTAGTGATACACATATAAGTGAATTCTGCCCTTATCAATACAAGGTTCTTAAATTTTCAAATTTAATAATTGGGAAATATGTACGTAAGTCTCAAAACTCCGAAATCAATAAATTTCTACATTTCCAAATTTGAAAATTTGCAGGTATCCAAAAACTATGCAACAGACTGTAAAAGATGACCAAGTTTTTCAAAAAGTCTATACAACTGTTAATTTAAAAAATTGAGGCCCACGCCATATTTTCGATCTACTAACGACATATTGTAAAAAAGTAATATCACCGTATTTCCTTTTTTCTAAGAGCAGAGGTCTTAAGTACCATAAGAACGTATATTACGGTTAATAATTCATAAGGGATCGGTGGATCCCATATGCAATTTTTTGTAACCCCTCATCCCACATGACACGATTTGCCTTATCCAGTCTCGTATAAGCACGTGAAATCTCCTCTCGGCCGCTGGCTGTCTGCCAGCAAAAAGGAAGGCTGCTATCGAAACGACTTATTTTCACGGCGTACCTTCGTAACGTCCGTGTTTTACGGGTCGAAAATAACACCGGCAACGTAAACATTGGCACATTATAATCGATGTGGAGTATCGATCAACGGGTTCGGTCCCGGAAGCGGTACACACCCTTTGGCATTCGTAGAAGAGCAGTACGTTTCAGCCAATCGAATCCAACAAAACTCTTTCATGGTCATGTTCAATCCGTCATTGTTTATACACAGTTTTCAAATAATTCGGCTACTTTGTGTAAGCCAGGCTATTTCTGGGACGTTCAATCCTGAGTGAAAGAGACGAACCAAACTGAATACCATCAGGAAGATATCCTTGGCCTCCCGACACGCGAGGGTCGCTCTTTTCAACACTCACCTGGGGGAAAACCCAAGCGAAATATGTATACGTAGAATTCTATGAATCACTGTAATGATGGAACTGGACTTTTGTACGTACGTTGCTGAGCAAGGTACGAGTACGTACCAAAAGACGATCTCTTCGCTTTCACGGATGGAAAAGATAAAATTGCCAAGTATTCTAATTCGGAAATAATATTCTTGGATTATTATTCAATGAATTTGGGGATTCGGACTACTTTCGGATTCTTGGATTTGGAAATTTGAAAATCGAGGATTTGTCAATTTGAAAATTTTTGAACTGGAAGAATTGAAAATTTGAAAAGGTTCATTTGGAAAATTAAAAATCTGGGAATTGGTGATGTGAAGATTTGTGGATTCGAAAATGAAAAAAGTTTTAGGATTTTGGGATTTAAGAATATTTTGGCAATTTTTAAATTTAAGGGTTTTTAAATTTTAATATTTGAGAAATTGGTGATTTATGTATTTGGAACATTAAAAATTTCAAGCTGCGTAAATTTAGATGATTAAAAGTTTGAAAATGTTGAACTACATTTAGAAATTTTATCAAATTTAAGAATTGAATTTTTTGGGGAAAATTTAAGAGTTTTAAAGTCTGAAAATTTGAAAATTTAGTAATTTTAATGTTTGAGAGTTTTGGAGTCTAAGAACGTGAAAATTTAATAGTCAAAATCTAAAAATTAGAAATTTCAATGTTTGAGAATTTGAAAACCTAAAAATTCAAGAATTTAAAAGTTTGAAAAATTGGGTTTTTGAAAATTGAAGTATTTTAGTGTTTAAATATTTGAAAATATGTAAACGTAAAAATATACAAATTTAAAAATTTGGGATTTAAATAATTTTGAAAATTGGAGAAAAATTCTGTAAAACTTTCACTTTAAATATTTAGAAATTTTTGGATTTGAAAGTTTGGTAATTTGATAATAATTTAAGAATTTGAAAACATAGAAAATAAAAAACATTTGAAAATAAATTATTAAGAAATTGAAAAACTTGAAAATTCGAGGATATAAAAATCTAATACTTCGAAGATTTAAAACAATGAAAATTTGAAAAATTGACAAATACTGAAAATTTGAAAAATTGACAAATAGTGAAAATTTGAAAAATTGACAAATACTGAAAATTTGAAAAATTGACAAATACTGAAATATTTAGAAATCTAAGAATTAGAAATTTGAAAAATTAAATATTAAAAAACTTAAAAATATGAAAATGCAAAAAACTGAAAATTTATTATAAAAATAAAAATTGTAAAGTCCAGTTACTAAATACAAATATTATCTAAGTTATAAATAATTACTAATTTAACAGTTTTACAGTGTTTCACAAAATGAATAATTGAACAAAATGCGTATAAAATAATCTCCCCATATAACAATACAACGAGCAGTTTTATAAATGGAAAATTATGTGTCACCTACATATGTATCTATTATATTAACAAATATATATGCACGCAATTGGTTGAATACGTTTTTCAAGGTTCAATCAATCTTTATAGGTACACCCTATGCATCACTTACAAGTAACCAGAGTTTCAACTGATACGGTTATATTATTAGCACGATCTACGTACGTCTAATAATATTTAGATATCAACGTTGCAGTTAGCTTCATTGAATCGAGACGTTAACTAGTGACGTGTTTCATCTTTGATGATTCTACTTTTACCTATGATTACATCAAACACTATCAAATATATAAAGTGAATTAGACTTCATGTGCATAAAATTGTTTATTAACATCATTGACGTAACCAGAACTTTTTCTTCTAATTTCGCCACCCGGAATGAAGTAAAATCACCAGATGCTTTCAGATGAAGGATGTTTGACAAAAAAATTACTAACAAATTTATTAGCAAATTACAAGTTAATTATTTAATTTGTTTTACTATTTTTTATAGTAAAAATTAGTTTAATATTTTTAAAATAATAAATAGTTTACTAGATTTTATTAATGGTATACAAGTTTTGTACTATTATAAATGAAGATCAGGTTATTTTTTAATCGAAATTTCTCAGAACTGTATATTTTTTGAAGCATTTTTCAAAATTTCGTTTTTCTCAAGAAATGTTCAAACATTAATTAATTATTGAAAACAGCATTTTATATCGGTACGAGTGAAGAAAACGTAGACTCAACAATTCTTGTTAAATACAGGTACGATTTAAATAATTCAGGAAGAAATGTTTGAAAATCTCCACCCACTTGATGTCTGACTTTGTATCAACATTAATTCGATCGTGCATGCACTTTTTTCCAGCCATATAGTGTTTTAAGTATAAAATCCATCAATGAAGTACTTAAATGGGGGATATTATGAATGGGGGACAATATGGTGAAATGTGGGACAAGCCCCCTAATAGGGAACGTCTGGTCACTTCAGTATAGGGTAGAGCTTCCCAAACTTATATTGCTTGAGACCCACTTTCGAAAACGGTCATTTTTCGCGACCCACTCTCTTGCAATGCATATTTTAAAAGGAGGAGATGTTGAATAAAAAAACATCGGTTTACTACCTTTAAATTTTTTATATTTTAACATTTTCGCAGGGTATAGCAGTTGAAACTCATACTTCGAGCTTCTAGGGGAGGTTTGAATTTTTGGGTTGCTTAATTTTAATTCTCAATGGCCACACTGGGATATGAAACGATCCCTTCAGCTTCGAGTTTAACTACTTTATCTCCTGAAAATCTGTGTAACCTTTTTTGAAATACCGGTATTTTTGTTACTTTGTCCTGAAAATCCGGAGAATTTTAGATCAGCTAAAATAGCTCTTCATATTAAAATCGGGAAAAGTTTTGAAGTTTCTGCGAAAACCGTCATTCTTTCAATTCTTTCGTTTCTGAATTTTTGTCGTACTCAACCTTCAAATTTGCTCAAATCAATTATGAAATATGTTAGAACAGTTATCAAAGATTATTTAAATTCTTGTAAGTTAAGATATTGAGTAGCTTTTTTTTAAAATATATTTTTAGTAAAATCTTAAATGTCCTAGTGTATCAAGTACATTATTCTAATGAGTTTAACTTTACTTTTTTTATAATTTCATTTTGTAAAAAAATTAGTGTATTTTTTGTATTTAGTTGCATTGCATGCTACACTTTGTATTTGATCAAATTTTTTAAAATTATATTTCATAAATATTTTTCGAGAGAAACGTTTATTTGTAATGCATTTTTTAATTTTTAATTACATTTCATATTTACTAGAAAATATTTCATAAATAACATTACATTCATTCTTATATATAATTAATAATTACTTATAGTAAAAAGTGGAATTATTAAAAAATAACAAACAATCATTTTATATTAAAATTACCATTTCGTTAATCTGTATAATTGTTAAAACCAAAAATAAATTTGCGGTGAACTATAAATAAAGTTTCGAAATGTACTTCATTTCGAGTTTATCCCAATTTCCAATCGTGGATTAATGAATCGGGTGATAAAAAGTCTTTGCGGTAAGTTGGTCGCCACACAAGAAACTTTTTTGTCTGTTTAAAATGTTTTATCTAGTCATAAATCTTGCCCAGCAATAAATTACTCCATCAGATGCTGAGTTTATGTACCACGAACAATTCCGACAGTTACAATACTTTGGTAAACGGAAATAAAAACGGTGATTATAATTTTTCCTTAGTTAAATAGACAATGGAAGATGTTATATTCGATATCATTATAATTCAACAAAGGACTCGCTTCAGCGTTTGCCTATCTCAACAGAACAAAAGTAAATATATTTAGCATGATAATACTGATACATTATTTCTAGTTATATAACAATTTGATACAATTGAAACTGTTCAGTTCATGGAAATGGGGAAAGAGACGGCCATAACTCTCGTGTCCTAATTCAGCGGGAAATTTGAATAAGAATTACTTTCGCGAGCGAATAAAAGAGTGAATACAATCTAAATATTTTAAAAATACAAATTTAAATGAACATGTGCTTTTTAATAGGTGCTAAAAATAGACTTTGTATGCAGTAGAAATAAATATTAAAAAAGAAATAATAATAAACATTGAAATATGCAGTGAATTTAATAAATGTAAAACAGAATACATTTTAACGAGTTCATCATTAAAGAAGAATTCTATCATTTTATACTGACTGGTAATTTAAAAATAATGGTGTGTTCAACCTTTTTTTTTTTTTTGGAAAAAAAAAACAAAAAAAAAATAAAAAATTAAACTATTTTTAATGTGAGAGTTTATAATGTTCATAATTGCCAATATACTAGCAAAATATATAATATATTCAAAACACTTCTCTAGCTGTCTATTCAATTGATAAAAAAGTAAAAGAGTGAGATATTCTGCCAAAAAATATTATTTGATATTTTAAGAAATTTCTCAAGTAATTTTGTACTTCAAACTTTAGAAACTAATTGAAAGAAGCATTTTCATTCATAGTATAACTACAAACTTAAATAACTGTTAACTACAAACTACAGAGCAAATCGTTTTAAGGCGGAAAAATTTAAAAAAGGATTCTGGGGGTGTGGTTTCGTTTCGATTGGATGAAGTACGCATGGTGGGAGAAGGGGCGGGACCACTTTCCTCACCACGGTAGCTTCTAAGCTGTTCTAATAACCCATAAACAAATTACATAATCGGACATCGCGTGTGCTGCATCACTTCCCACTATTTTACAGTTAATCGCGTCTGCAGCCGAACAGATGTAATTACACGCAATAAATATATTATTCTAGTAGTTGGTGTCATTTAACTGATGAGAGAACTGTGGTAAACAACAAAAAAATTGTACATGGAGGAACATGTTTTGATCTCGAAATTGCTACGACTTGGAAGACAGTCCACGTTTCTTTCCGAAGGCTAAAAAATTGATGTCTTACCCCAAATACTTAATATTATTAGTTTTTTATTACTTACATCACCAACCAATACTAACTTCATAAACATAAATTGTCTTCTACAGAAATATTCATGTAATTCTTCAAAAGTAATAAAGTAAACATTCAATCAGCAAATTAGTTTCTTCTCGAGAAATTTATGTGTTTTTTTTCTTCAAATTGTAAATATACAATGTATTTATGTTCAACGCGAATGGAAATAGAAGACAAACTCTGTTGCATCGTACTCTGAATGATTTTACTGGAAAATTTCGAAATGAAACATTTATGAAGTTGCTTGTCTGGGAAAAACATGAAACGCAAAGGTGACTTAAAGTAACACGCTTCTCTTCGCGGATAAAAAAAATTTACAAGAAAATTATACATCGCGTTTAAACTGAAGAATGGTGATCTAGAAACTTCGAAAAGATATTTCTGGCATTGCTTGTCAATCATGTTTTCTTCGGAACATTTTTTGAATAGCAAAAATACTAAAAATATTCGATATATCAGGGTAAATTATTCATTACCCGTACTTTCATAGATACAAAGTATACTATATGTCCTCTTATAGAAGAGGAAAGAAAAAGCAAGCGTAAATACATGAATAACGATATTGGTGTAAGCAAAAATAATGACCACTTTTCTTATTAAATATTAAGATTGGGTCGAAGATAGTGATAAAATAGTATTTGTATGTGTATACTTTTGAAACACGCAATAAAGTAAAATATTGTAGTAAATACTATAGTGAGTTTTTAAAAAAAATATTACTATTTTAATGTAACATAATATAGCACATACTGTAGTATAAAATTATTATTATTATACATACTAATAATTGTTATAACAATAATAATAATAATAATTAATAATAATAATAGTAACAAACTTAATAATTATTAGGATCCATTATTAATTATTATTATTTATAATTATTAATAATTATTATTATCATTGTGATATACAATAATATTAACAATAAATAATTATGATTGTTTTAACTATGGAATTAATATAGTATAACCATTATTAATATTATTAATGTACAATATAACATACATAATTAGAGTCTAAACTAATTATAGCAATCCAATATAATTTTCAATATATCCACAAATATGTAGTAATAAAAAATAACAGTTGGAGTCATGTTAAAAACAATCACTATTTTTACATATACTTAATTGTACCTGCACGTTACAACAAAAAGCAAAAATATCAATAAAATTAAATTAATGAATTTCCTGAAATAGAAAGTGGAATAAAAAATATGAAGTCAATCTTAAAATGTACGATCATAAAAAATGTAGAAATTTGACTGTTAAATCGTTTTGTGTAATTATTTTTGACGTCTCCATTGAACGTCACTTTATTTGGTTGAAAAAAAGAACGCGATTAAATCGAACTTTTCATTGAGCAATAAACCGTGGGAATTAAAAAGATATTAACCATTCGAAAGGGACAATTAGACGTGCGAATACTTTTATTGATCCCTCTATGTATTAGTAAACTTCTCGTTTGTTTGATAATCCGATATACCGTTACTGCCTCCTGACTGGTGAAATAACGGCCTCGTAAATGACCACTCTTACGAAACACCCTCCACGAGTCAATTTCTGAAATTGACTTCTCAAACTTATCCACGTTGTTTTTGATGTGACACTGCCATTACTTTTCGAAAAAATTAACCAAGAGACCAAATAACTTTGCTTCTTCTTGCAAAAATTCAGAATGTATCAAACTAATTTTACTGTGAAAATATATTTCCTTTGTTAAATTGATATTACACTATTATCGTTTAACGTATATCAAAAATTTCAAAATAAAAATGTTACTAATTGTAAATTAATTTTTAGACTAAAATGGTTCAAATTTGTATAAAAGTTATTTAACAAACATTGCTTATTAAATAAATAATCTCACTAGAAGGAACACACTATATTTAAATAAATCACAGAATATATTAAAGCACATCTAAACTGTATAATAGATCGTAATGCAACAATAATGGAGGTCGTAATTGAATTAGAAACAATAAGAATAGCTACACAGTTATTTACGTAATGTTCAATCTGAATAAACTAAATTAATTAGGTATAAACATTTGCTAATACGAAAAACCCATTATATAATGCTACTTAATCGTGAGAAACAAAATCACAATATTTGCTTCATAATTGCGCGCCTAAATTAATCCCGCGTTTGCCGCGTCGGAAATGCAAACTGCACTTAACCTAACCTTTCTTACAATTGATCTACCGCCTAACACAAGTAACCAATTACCGATATCAAAGAACAAATAAGCGCGAGTAATAACGTTTTATTTTGAAGTATAAACGAAACTTTGTAACCGATAATAGTCGATGGAAACCGGATGCAATTTTCTCATCGTCATTAATTGTTCCGGTATTTTCGATCGACGTACTTCACTGTTTGTAAACATTTTTCCGAAATGGCGCGCTATCGAAAGCGAACGGAGCTAAAGGAACCGAACATCCGTACGTATGCGCGAAAAAACAAAGAAAGATGGAGCCAACCGTATCGGGTCAGACAAGGAACAGAAGGGAGAAGAAGGGAGGGGCAGGAAACGTGGTGAGACGTAGTGATGGGACTAATTCGATTATCATGTCGAAATGTACAATCGATTCAATCCCTTGCAAAATTCTTCAGGGACACTGACAAGAAAAAATATCTACTTTACTGATTAAAATAAATATATAGAATTTTAAATCCATAACTAATACTATCATATGCTTATACACACAGAAAAACATATGCATGAGTAAATGTACTTTAAAGTAGCCATCTAATTTGACAGTAAATTTAATATAAAAATAGAGATTGATAACAATAAAAAATTTTAATTAATACTTAACTTCTTCAGTAAAGTAAAAACATTGCTTTAAACTTGTGATATTAATGCTTTACTTGAAACGCATAATTTAAGCTCATTTCAAAAATAACTTTTCATTTACGTCAAATGAAATTTGCAATTTTTTAATAGTCAGTAATTTTATAGATTAGGTATTTTAAAAGATAGTACAAATTGAAATTGTTGAATACGAATGGTCATTCTAAACTACTACGCAGATCCTTCAAGAACAGAGTAGAGGTGCCGCTATCGATTATCGATACACTATCGCCTTCTTATTGATATTTAACGATATATCGATAATATTGTTACAATATCGTTAAGGTTAATGGGGGTGACTGAGGTAGAATATTATACATAAGATAAAAATATAAATTATAATTTAAATTTATTTTTATTTAATCTTCAAATATAACACAGCTTTATCTGATGCATTATTTTATCATTAAATTTATTTATTCTTGCATAAACTTTGAATATAACCTGATTTCAAAATGAAGATTAATATTGTATACCACGTTAGGTTGAATTAGATTTTATGATTCAAATCTGTTAGGTTTGGGTTAGGGTAAATTAAGTTAAATTAGATTAGGTTAATTTAGATTGCGTTATAAGATTCGACTAGGTTTGTTTGTTAGTATAGGATTACATTCGTTTGAGATTACAGGCAGATAAGAGTCAGATTATGTTGGAGAAAATTACATTAGGTTAGGATTATATTTGTTTATGGTTAGTGTTAGGTCAGGGGTAAAATCAGGTTGTGTCAATTAAATTTAGGTTAGGTTAGAATTACATTCATTTGGAATTGCAGTCATGTTAGGTTAGATTGAATTAAATTACATTAAGATAGGTTAGATTAATTCAATTTACATTAGGTTAGGTTTTATCATTCAAATCTATTTATATTTTTTAATTTTAAATATAATTCGATTTCGTTTCAAATACGAATAATTAAATTTAAATGATAAAATTACGCGTTATATTCAATCGCTCACTCGCCTTAACGATATTATCGACATATCAAATTATCGATATTTGTCGGTAATATTGTTGACAACAGCAACTCTACATCCAAGCCTATCTAATTTTAAGCAAAACCGGAAGTATCTAAAACTAACCAGTACATTGTAGCAACACTGTTATTATCGCTTGCTTACGAGCGTGTCGGACCTATCGCTAGAAGCGAACACAGTCGGTCGAGGTGGTTAGATTGACAAAAAGCAGGAAAGATCGAAGAGTATCGACGTACCTCGGATCAGGCAAGATGATCTTCTTGCTGGCCCTGGCGGCCGGTGTGCATTTGCTCTTCTCCATGGCCATCAGGTAGCTGACGTCGGCCAGCACCGCCTCGAGGTCCGCCATTTTCCTCGGTGGTCTCTAAATCTTTCGGACGTGAACACGGCCTGCCCACCCTGGAGCTGGTTACCTCGACGACACTCGGCTCACCGCGACGGACGCGTCGTTCTCACAGTTGCGACGCCGGGAACGACGCGGCCGACGCCGACATTCTGATCGAACACGACCGACGTGCGAGTCTGACAGCTCCGTCGGGGATCTGAGCGCGATTTACAACCAGGGAAGTGTCTCGGGGTCTCTCCTAGTCGAAGCGAGGTTAACGACACTCCCTTCGGGTAACACAACACCAATCACCCGCGCAACTGTTTGTGTACCGTTCACGCGGGCGACACCACGATTACTTCGATCTCTGACGTGTTGGCCATCGCAAGTCTCTCGGACGTGAACGAATCGAACGTGCAAATAGCCACGAATTCGCACGCGATCATTCGCATTCGAGACCCGTACAACTTTACACGGAACCTACGCTTTACCGACTGACAGCCGGACAAGTCGGAAGGCACAAGTCCGCGCGCACTTGCGCGATGATTGGTTCGTTCTCCTTCCCCCTACGAATCTTCGTCTCGCCATCTGTGAATCGTAAGCAAACGACTTACCGGATTTGTTTCTCCGCCAGTGTAAATCGAGTCGGTGAATTGGAGAACCGTACACTTCCTTGCAATGTAGCCTTCTCTTTATTACACATTGTTGAACGGAAAGGAACCAGCTACATTTTCGATTTCGGTCTTCGGAAAATGTAGAATAAATCTAACCTCGAACTTCCTGTCTCTGTATACACAGTATGGACAAATAGGACGAGTAACGGAACACTTCCTATGTTTGCAACACATAACAGAGTGTATTAAATTTATCTCTTTTTCAAAACTGACTGCACGAAATTTTTTTGCTTTATGGTCGAAATTATTTAATTTTAAACAATCTAATATATTAATACTGAAGTGTAGAAAATATTAATTTCATATTTGGTTCTAAAAATTTTAATAATTAGTCATTTCTACTCTGATATAATTTAAATTGAAGGTACTCTTTGGTTCTGTAATCAAGAACTGTATATTGTAACATATGATTTAAAAGTGATATGTAAAAAACATGGTTTTAGAGCTATTATCATCAGATTGTTATAAAAGCATACCTTGATTAATTATGATGATTTTATTCATTCATCTGTATAATTTGGTTGTACAAAGCTATTAGTGTGCTTTTATTAATTCATGTGGGTAAATTATGGGTGCTTATGCTTTTATGATATATTGAAATTTACAAAGTAAACATAAATTATATAATCTATAAACCAGCTTATAGATTATGTGATTTATTTATATTTTGCAAACCTTGATATATCATAGGTGTATAAACATCCACGGTCTACATATGACACTGTGCTACATTCTATAAATATGTCTTATTACAAAAATAATAGTAAGAAACAAATAAAAGTGAACTTACGCAGGTGTATGTATATAGTGTTAAGTTCATGTATTTGAAATTGGTTTAATAATATTTAATTATATTTAAAAGAATTTTTCACTGCTCTTGGGAAACATACATTTGTCATATTATTTAACACATTATTTGTCACATAGGTTAAGACTTGATATCTGTTTTAAAAAACACATTAGAGTCATGCATTTTTAATAGCCTAGGTTTATGAAGTCACATTACAAACAATACAAAATTGAAATTAAACAGTATTATATTAAGACATGTTAATACCAAATCACAGAAATATTAATCATTAAATTCGTCATTAAAGCAAGTCAGTATCAAGTACATTTTATTTTTGATTTCAGAAAGAAACAATGTCCAGTGTATGATCATATTTTTGAACAATAAAATGATGTATTTTATAGCTGCATTTAGAAAGTTATGTACATATTTTTAGTGTAATGTATTCCGTGTGTACCCTAAAGTTACATCAAGTTTTGCAACTTTGATTTGACTTGTAAAGTTTGAAAAGTGTAACTTAATATATTCTGACTCCAGAGTTTAGATATATGCAAATGAATGTAAGGTAACTTCAGTAGCTAAGTTTTTTTACAGGATTCATATAAGATTTATACAGATTTTTTTACATCTATTTTGCTCCTGTTACTTTTGTTCAGCTCGTTTGCGTCTTGCCATATTTCAATGATTATATTTACAGTGTATTAAATCTATACAAGTTAGAATCTGCTTTGAAAACATACCCACGATTGTTTGAATATTAGAAAGAACTGTTTAGTTATAATATTGCATTCAGAATTCTCGGTTGTATGATTACTGTATTTCTCTGTTTATCTTATCTCATTTTATCTCCTTTTCTTTTTCACTAACTTGTAATTGAAACTTGTATAAGCGTATGATAATTGATTGTCAAGATAACAAACAGCAATGATTTGGAAGAGCATACAATTTTTGAAGAAATACTCATAAAAGTTTTGAAGGATCTATTTGATTAGTGCTCAAGTCTACATGGAAGTGTATTACTCTCAATTCTTGTAGCACTTATCAAAGATATGAATCTGCCCTATTTAGGTTTTATTGTGGTTAGAAGATTACAAGATTACTTTTAAGAGTACAAAATATTTATTTAAAATAATTGAATACTAGAATACATAAAAGTTTCTGAATTTATTATCACCTTGTTATTACAACTTTCAACGATAAAAAGATAAGCTAAGTACTTCTTCCAAGAATTCAATATATTTCTGTATGAGTTAGTTATTAACTTTGAATTATATAATATTTTATTATTTAATTAATTATTAAAAGTAATGTAATTTGTATGATAGTAAGAGGAAACATATTATTTCAATGATTGATTTAATGAGCAGAGTCTTACTCTTTACGTAAGTTTTATATTTATATTTTTTAGTCTTATAACAATGTAAAACAGTGTCGTCAATGCCAGTTAGAGGAGGGAGGTAATACTAAGAAAATACAAAATATTTTCTTTTGTGAAATACATTTAGAACAGTAAAATTCATACTTACGCGCGCCGTTTGTAAAAAAAAGGCACATCCCATGTCATCTAGTGGCGAATGCTAGTACTACTAAAATAGAAAATCGCGATTTTTCTTTTAAATTGATGACGTTTCCTCAATTGTGATAACAATATAATATTCTATCATCTACACGACGCTGAAATAGTACACTCATAATTAACTACAAGCGTCAGAAATGAATATTAAATAAATTCCATTTTTTGGATTTTAAAATGCATGGCCATCTAGCAATAGACGCGAGAAGCAACGAATTAAATATCTGCGGTCAATGTCAAAATCAAGATAGCAGTTCCTATATCAATTCATTTTTTCAATACAGAAACACTCTTAATACATTTTCAAGCTGTGATGGGCATCTGTTTTGAAGATATTATTCCATAGTAAGTCGGAAAAAACAATATTTCAAGTTTAGGGTAAAACTTCAAAAACCGGTCATACTTCCAAAAAACAAGATGTCTCTGAGAATGGTTTTTGGCGACTCGCAAGAAAAGTTACCATTCTTATGTCATTCGCTATATCATCGACGAGATGCAGTATAAGTATATGTGAATTGTTTTAAACAAATAATCCATATCTTCGGTCCCACATAACATATTGCAAACAGCATAAAATCAATATTAATAAATATATAGCATATTAATCATTGAAATCAATATTAATTGAATTGAACGAGTACCGTTCACTGGGAGATCATTCTTCATCTTCATTGAATTGTTTGTTATTTTGTTTAACCGCAGATAATTTTGCAAGACGAGACAGATTGCTTGATAACTCCTCCTATAGAAACATCCAATGCAATACCCTTAACAATTTTTCAATTTTATTTCTCAAAATATAAAATTCCCATTCTGTTTTCTACGGACAATTTTTCAATTCAGGAAATGTACTATTTCTGAATTCTCGTTTGTAACGATCTGAGGAAGTTCTTGTGGCATTATCTCAGTTCTAAAGAGATAAGCGCTAATTTTTCAGAAAATCGCAACATTGTGATTTTATATTTCTTCCGTTCACCGCTAAATGGCGCCACTCGTACAATTTTGGAGCTAGTTCAACAAATATCGATTTTGTCGACTTTATCGGCATTAACGTACATCAAGTGTTAATAATAATTTGCTTTAAAACGTTTTAGGAAGCATAATACGTGGTGACAGTTACGAAATATGACTTTCTATGATTTCCTCTTATATGTACATATTTGTACATGCATTTTTTTCTGCTAGTTCGAACATTTCGTCACTAGATGACGCCCAAGGGTATAATTTTTTTTGTTTTCTGATTTCGCGTAAGAATTCCACCTTACCAACTTATGTTAAGTATGATAAATAATTAGATATTGTCTTCATGTGAAGGAATCCTTAAAATTTATTAACACAGTGGCTGCTATTGGTTTGTGATTTTACAATTAGTCATTGAATGTACTAGTACTAAAAATAGTTCACTAACTAATTACGAAGTGTAACTATGTTATGACACATCCCGAAAAGTGTTACTGCATCCTTGAAGGAAATCCCCTTACCTGGAAAAACCATTGAAATTCAGCGCGGGAAAAAATGCACCTTTTGGCGGGAAGGTTGAGCGGAAGCAGGTGTCAACACTTCATTTACTACGATTTCTATAAGCATGGTTTAAATATTTCGTCATTTTTGTACTGAGCCAACGTCGATCGTCAACTTAATTCTCTAAGAAAATTATAACCTCAAATTTATTTAGCAATTGCTACAATAGCATGATTTCTTTACCCGCGGGTAAAGCATCGAATATGAAGTTTTGAACTTAAATTGCAGTTACATATTTGCAATGGTATGACTTTTATATATAAACTCTATTTTTAATTTATTTATACCCCATTTTGTAAACCTTTTGTAATCTTTTTCTTGCATATTATTAACAGTGTGGATGGACGTGACAGGTTAGCTTCGCAAAAAGCGATGGACGCAGAACTGAGGTTTTCTTACAGGCAGAGTAGCGTGGGATTTTCGCCAGAGCGTCTCGAGTTTGACGGCAATGTAACTGTTCTTAGACAATTGTATGCAAACACATTTAAAACAACTGCAACAAATCATGTAATTTATTTGCGGTTTATTGTATTATTTTACTATTTTTTAAATCTTTAAATCCTTTCTTCCCGCTATTCGATTGAAATTTAGGGTTATGTTTTGAATAACTGTACAACTTAACTGTCTGTTAACTAAAGATATATGTATGCGAACAAGATTTTATGTTTAATATATTGCGTTACTATTATTATTTTATAAATCTACTTATCAAATTCTGAAAGCATTTGAAATTCAGTCTCGAACTTGGATCTTGAAAAATTGTAAATTATTAATAAGAATTTAATATAATTATTATTTTATATATATATATATATTATTATTATTAATTATTAACAAAAATAATTGTTAATAATATCTTCATACACTTTTCAAGAAAAGCTTTTCACGAGGACTTTAATAATTTCTTTTTATAGTTTCGATATTTAAAGATTCAACAATAATAAAATAAGCTATGCAAATTAATTTTTCCACTAAATTGCCAATCATTTTAAATATCTACTTTTGAATTTTTTTCAAATTACCTGATTGATATTTTATATACTTCTTTTTTATACATTGTTTATTTTTTAATGTAAATTTCCATCGATAAAAGATTGTTGTTTTAGAGACATCGAGCAAGACGTTCTTTGCATATGTTACACGGAAACCTATGAGTTTTTGGCAGCAGGTCTAACGGACGGGACGGTGAAGTTGTACAAAACGAACTCCAAAGGAGAGAACTTTCAACTACGTGATATAGAAATCACACAGAAACCAAGTCCAGTGACGTCTATTAAACATAGGCCTGTTCACAGATCTCATCCAATCACGCGAACCATTATTGCGACTTGTTAGTGCTAATTGTAACGAATTTCTGCATAACTTGCATCAATTTATCGAATCAAGTAACATGAATCTCAGAATATTATCTCCACGATGATCGTCCACAAGTGGCACCCTCTGTGTAAATCTATCTTTCTTTAAAATCTTACTTTAACCGTATTAGTGTCCACATATTTTAAAATTAAAAATAAAAAAATAAATGAACAAACGATTAAATATAATTTAGTGTACTAATATATTAAAAATAATTTAAATTATCACAGATTTCAAGAAACATATTTTAACAAATTTTGTAATTAAACAATGAATTTGTGAATTGGTCAAATAGGTTTAATGGTTTTAATAGAATTTTTTTTAAATTAAGATTTTTCAGATTAGTAGTTAATGCATAAATATTGAGAAAAATCGTATATAGTTTATTGCAAAATGAAGAAAAATTGTTGCACAAATTATGTAGTCTAGAGAGCACAGAACAAAAAATATTTGGACGATCGTTTAGCAGGTTTATTTCTTAAAAGTTGTCACGTTTTCATTGTCGTTATTATATTTAATTGTTGCAGATGTTAATGGATGCGTGAAATGTTGGCATTATCCGAGTTCCCAGTGCTTGTACACCATACGAGAAAAAAGGCAGACTCTTGGCTTGGCTTATCATAATCATCTGCCGAAGTTTGTGACTGTTGGCAATGATGCAAAAATCTTTTTATATGACGAAGAGACTAAAAAGTTGGAAAGAGCTTTCCAAGCAAGGTTTGTTTTTGCAGCAGTTTCATACCTTTTCAAAAGGAAATATTCAAATATGATATGAAATTGGGTAAAGCCCAGCTTTTGTGACGTCTTAAAAATGTGGTGGTACTATATATAATCTAACATAAGGTTTTGCACTGATTTTTTTCTTTTAATTAAAGCAGTGTTTGGTTACAATGTTTTATAGCTTTACATTGCCAAATTTTTAAATAAATTATATCAAGAAATGACCGAAATTAATTTCGTTTTTGAATAATCTTTTTAAAAATGTAAGGTTGGTAGTATGTCCTAACATATTGAATTATTTAATTTTCAAATAATGTTCTTAGAAAAAGATGATTTTTATTTTAAATAATATAAGAAATAAGATTTGTATTTGCACATGTAAAATGTAAATTGTAGTTAAGTATTTAATGCCAAAAGTCCATACCTTTCAAGGTTATGCTTTAGGTTATGTATACTACCAACCTTACATTTTTAAAAGGGCCCTTCAGAAGACCTACTATCAATATTTTATATCTCATTGAATGAAGTTATTAAAATATTTAATAATAATAAAAGTATTAATTCTGAAAACGGTACATTCATATTAAAGGAATTAATGTCTGATTTTGTTCTGCACAAAGATTACTTAGAAATAACAATTTAGATTAGTTTCAATTATTTATTTCAATTTCGGTAATACTCATACGTAGTTCTTAAAACGGGTCAGAATATACAATCTTTAGATCCTATGGGGAACTTATGTGTGAGTTTTATGGCTGAATTTGATGAAGGCACGTAAAACGCTTGGAATAGGGGAATCCCATAATTCAGGGTGTTGTAACATTTCTGATATTTCTATGTTCTGATTCCACGTGTAATAGCTATCATGGTCATGCTTTCATTTACAATCTTAATTGTAACAATCATTCTTACCGATAATCTCATTGTTCATCATGGCTAGACTATTTTACAAACACCTTTTTTACAAATTCCTTTTGAGAATTAAATATTTTTCAATAACAATATTTTTGCTTATAATAATTAAAACTTGTAGTCATTTCACTCATTGTCAGCACTATATCATTTACAAAAACTCTGTGTAACAGTACTTCGATTTACAATCGCTTTTATCAAACTTGTTATCTTTTAAAGCAACCCCAATCATCGTAATCCTAACCTAAACACACTTCCCTGTTCCAGCGAGTCCTTGGAAGTTATGGACGGTCACAAATCCAGAGTTTTTTGCGCGTGTTTTAATCCAAAATCGGCACACGAGTTAATCAGTGGCGGATGGGACGACACCATTCAGTTCTGGGACACCAGGCAACCTCATGCTCTCAGACGGATATCCGGTGTCCACATATGTGGCGATGCACTGGATATCAGCAAGAATGGAAGAGAGGTCCATACAGTTAGAATTCAAACTCGTCATGGTCATTCTCAAATCTAATTTACATTTTCTTAATATTAAATTATTTCTCATTGAGGTGCACTTCTCATATTTGACAACCGTTTTCATTGCCTAAAGCTATCAGAGATCAAATGAAGCATAGTTTAATTTTTTAAATCCATCATAGCCGATTGATCCTTGATCAACTTCTTTCTTCATACTCGCATTTATTTTGCTCTATTGTCTCTTTTTTTTTAAGAATGAAGCACAAGTGTAGAATGGTATCAGTATAGTAAGCAAACAAAACTTAAATTAAAAAAGCAGAGTCACTAAAGTAAAAAAAAACCACTCAGAATACAAAATCATTTAAAAATTATTCCTGTGATCAGATTCTATCATGCGCCTGGCAGAGGGAAAATTCAATCCAATTATGGGACTATGGCAGTGGAAAACACCTGGTCACCATAGAACCTGACAGTTACTCTTCTCTACTTTATTGCGGAAAGTACGTGACGAACATGTTTCTTGCTTGCGGCGGTTCTGACACTAATCTCTTCAGGGTGGTCGACCTGCGATCTCATGCGGTAAGCTGGACACCCTAGGGCACCCATACTGTTGAGCAGGCTCTATTAGCACGCTCCAGCAGCTAATATATGATCTTCACCGTGTCGCTTTTACATATAGGCTGTCCATGGGCAAATTAGCGTACATTCTTGTTCTACAGCTACTCGTTGCGTACATTAATGTCTAACGTTTTTTCCGCAGACTTTAGCTATGGTCAGGAACTTGACTGGAGGTACGTACAGCTTCGACATAGGTCCAGTGAATCCGAAATACGCAAAGAAAACAAGGACCGTCTTCGTAGTACCACAGCTGGCATTCTGCGCTGGTAGACAGATCTTCGAGATAGATGCTCAGCCCGGATGATCTTTCTTCTATTTCAAACGGATCTCTGTCCATGTATACTTTTTGAGAATTAAATATTTTTCTAAAAAAGGAACCCAGTGTTCGTGGCGTGAAGATAAAAAAGGAGGTCGAGAAACGATGAACTGTTTTTTTTATTTACTTTTCAGCTGATTGTTCCAAAAATAAGGAGACAACGAACGCGGTCCGTTTGCTGGCGAGTTTCAAACGCAAAAGCACAATGTTGGGCGATGTAACAGTTTCTTTTTATTCTAATTCAATGTGTTACAGTTCAATAGCATTCGCTCTCAGGATCGCTTGCCGCTTCAAATAACCTCGTCCGAGAGACAACAGCGGTTAGAATGAACGTATGAGAAATTATCTGCAAAATTATCTCAGTAATAAAATATATTTCTACACACACAGTCGTCGCGGGTGCATCTTATCAAAAAACGAGCCTCGCATTCATCATAATCATCATTATCATCATCATCAGGGGAGTATAAAATTGGTCGACATGGCTTTGCGAACGCAAACAGAACGAACGGGTCCGATGATATGTCTGAGAACGACGAACGACCGACTGGAACGCGGTTCCACGATCGCGTTTTCTCATTGTACTTTCTCCAGTTGAACCTTCGACGGACAATCGTCGTCACTGGTCGGTAAATAGATAGATGGACTGACAGAGAGAGAGAGAGAGAGAGAGAGAGGGGGAAAAGAAAAAAAAGCGGTACGTACGGGAAATCAATCAGGTCGCACGACGATGCTACAATTACACGTTGAATACAAAGAGATTAAGGATCGATAACGATTGGTCGATCAGTCGGCCGGGTCGTTCGAACGACCCGGAACAACTCCGGGAAAATAGACAGAGTTTTCGCTACTTTCGTCTCCTCGCATACTGTGCACCATCCTAATCACATCGTTCGCTCTAAAATACTAATAGTACAGCTTAACGTTACACGTCGTCCCGAGGTGTCTCATTTTTTTTTTCATGTATACATACAATCTGTCGCTTGCGCCTCGGCGATCACAAGAAAACGGAAGTTGAGAGCCAACGTTGCGCGCGGGCCACGGACCCCTTTCGTTCACAGCCTGCCCGGGCCCCTTCGTTCTGACGAAACAGGCAAACATTGGCCCCAACTTCCGCGGCTACGTCTCCGCAGAACATCACACGTTTGATTCCAAGCCCATTTTTGCTTTTTTTGTTAGGTTTAAAACGACACGTCGTAGGAGTAACAGTTTTTTCTTCCGCGTCTTCCTAATTGTTGCATTTCCAGCTTAAAAAATAATTGAACTAAGGGCAGGCCAAGACACGTCTGACGAAGAAGGAACATAAAAACGCGTTGAACGACTTTACACGTGCCTTACGAAATACGCAACGGGACAGCAAGGCAGGGCACCGGTTCATCTGTTCGACATGAACACGACAAGTCTTTGTTTGCGTCGTGTGTACAAACACACGAATTGAAAAGGCAGTAAAGAAACACATTGGAACAATTTTGGACAACAAGTATCCGATGCCGTGCCTTATTGTCGCTCGTTTTGTAGCACAGGACTCTCGCGAATAGTAAAATTGTACATCGAAGATGGTGGGAAGCGAATCTAAATCCTGTCCCCCCGTCGATTAGTCATCGAGCTCGAAGAGGACGATCCTCGACTCGTTGGCATCAATAGAGATCACACGGTTTCATCGTGGCCACGATAACAACATACCCATGCATTCAGGTACGCGCGCTCTGATTCGACAAAGGGAGAAAACACGTTCCCCTCCTACATGGTGTTGTAAACTGGACTGCTGTGCCTAGGCCTGACCTGCAGCCTGGCAAGAGGATGCGTCCTGCCATGCTGTTGTTGCTTCTTGCTAGCTGCCACGACACCGGACGAGGGAACTGGTGGCCTGCCGGGTGCTTCCGGTCCCTCCGGGAACAAAGGGGACGAATGGTTGTTGATCATGATCGGCGCGGACCTTCTACTGTACTCGGGTGTAACTTTGGTCTTCGCCGAATGCTGCGTGTCCATCGGGTCCCAATCCTTGTCCTTGTGTACGCGCAGCTGGATCTCCGAGGACTTCCTGGAGTCTGGTTTCACCTCGTACTTGCCGACCAGGACCCTGACCGACCGGTCCTCCGAGCTGTCCTGCGAGGACACCGGTATCTCGCTCGGCTTTTCCTTCTCTTTGGTTTCGGACGGGGTCTGAATCTTCGATTCATTGTGAGGGATCACTGGCGACGAAGGTAAACTCCTGATCTTCACGTCCCTCTTCGGTCGGCTGACCATCGACGACTCCCCTTCGAAACTGCTCTCGGGACTCTTCTCCAGCTTAGTTGATTTCGCCTCGAACTCTTTCTTCAGGTTCTTCACGATACCGGAGGTGCTCCGAGGACACTCGGCATCCGGGGAGTCGTCCACGGACAGACAACGCTTGTTGAATATCGACTTGTTGCTGAGGTTCTCCAGCACCATCTTGTGATGCTTCACGGAGGAACACTGGGTGGTGTTAACTACGCACGGACTCGAGGTTTCACTTTCCGACCTGCAGGACCTTAAGGATGAGGGGAGATCCGAGTCCGACGATAAAGAGGATGGCGCTGGGGCACTAGTGGACAGTCTTCCGATCTGACGAATCGACGCGGGCGAGATGTCGATCCCTCTGATGGGACTCGGGGAGTTTCTAACGGGGTCTACTTTTAGGTTATTTTCTTGGCTAGGCGAGGAGTCCCTCCTTCGCGGCGTGGGAGACGCCGTGTGATGCAGGAGTACCGGATTGTAGGAATCTTCTTCAACAGGCAGTCTGTCCTTGTCTTCGGCATCGGAGTTCTGGGTGCAAACACGCTTTACGGTTCCAGACGTGGTGTTCTCCTCCAGTTTCTGCTTGGTGCGCTTCACGGTACCCGGATGCCAAGGTATCTCTTCCTTGTCATAAGGGAACAGACCACTGGAACCGAGTAGATCCGAAGGTCGCATGTCGTACGAGCCCCAGGAACTGTTCCTCGAAGGTAACGTGGCCCATGAGCTGTGCACCGAATTATTATCTAGAACCACGGCACTGTCGTAACTGCTCCAGGAGCTTTGTCGACTCGGAGAGTCCCTCGTGACCGGCTCCCCTTGCCTCTCCTCGCGATCAAACACTCGGTCAACCTGCGTACTGAACGGATCTCCGTCCTTTTTCGTTTTCCGCGCCAGAGTACCGGGGTACACCGTCATCGTCGCGACACATTCACTCTCCGCACTCACTTCCCCGTTAGTCTTAGCGTTACTACACGAATTGCTACATGTTGCATCGGATGATGATGCAGTCCAGACTAGACATTCACTATTGTTACCACTTTCCGTCTTCTTAGCTTGCTTTTCGCCAGGGTCCCAAACGTCTTGCTTCACTTCCGTCTGCTGTGCCAAACCGTTCTCGTTCACATCCGACACGGGACTTTGCGGTAACGGTTTGTTGTCCGAGTCCGAGCTCGGAGAAGATGGTTTGCTGCTCACAGCTTCAAACTGATTCGTCAGGTTCAGCACCAAACCCTTCCTCCTCTGGCCCTGCGTCTCCAATTTGCTGACCCTGTTCTTCACGCTGGGTGCATCCGGCGAAGGACCTGGCAGGTGAACGATTTGGTTCTGCGAAACGCTATATGATTGCCCATTGCCACAAGGCATCAACACGTTCCGCGCTTCCTGAGCGATTCCCGGTTTCTGGCTGGTGGAACGAAGAAGATCCTCCCTGGTTACTTCCGTGCTCCCTGCTTTGTCGATGCTTTCGAGGGATTGCGAAAGGGGAACTGCAATAAGGAGATCGGTTAATTAACGGTTACGTTTAACAGAATTTGAGGCTGTTTGAGGTGTCTAGCTCGCTTAAGGACAGATTTAAAACGCTTCATACCAGAAGGCAACATGGTTTCAGTGATCTGCACGTTCGGCGACCAACTCTTCGGCCTCTGACTGCTCTTCTTCAGTTCCGAACCTGAAACAGCTTGCAACCCATTGTCCACATTGTCAGACTTCTCCTCCTTCTTGGTCTGATCCTTCGTCGACGTGGGAGACTTCAAGTTCGTGTCCGACTTCGACCTTTGAAGTTTTTCTTTGTTCTTCATGGCATCCAAGATACCCTGATACGTCTCTAACTGCAGCAGGAAGCTGTTATTAGGCTTGATGCAGTTACGCTTCTCCTTCACGTGCTTCCAGGCCTGCGAGAAGTCCCAATTGTACGCTTTCATTGCATACGCGATCACCACTGACGCGGATCTGGAAACCCCCATCTTGCAATGCACCAACACCTTCGAGCCTTCCTTCCTCGCCTTCGTGATGTACTTGTACGTATCGTCCCAGTGCTTCAGCAAGTCCGTCTTCTCGTCGTCGTATACGCGGACGTTCAAGTACGTGAACATCCCAGGGAAGAAGTTGTCGATCTCCCGAGTAACGTTCAGGATATGCCTCACACTGAAAAAGCCAACAGATATCGAAGTTTAACAAATATATTTATTTTTAATTTGGGTTAGGTCAAGAATGTGGATTATTGTCCTATATACAGATACTTAAGCTGTGTCTTTTGATAATTCTTTAATTATTGTTTCTGAAGTATTAGCTCACGGTTGGGGTAGTTCTGTATTAGATGCTTGGTACTAGCTTGAATTTATTTGGTTCACTACTTTCCTGCTCAGTTTTAATTTACAATCTTAATTTTAATTTACAAACTAGAACAAAGAATTCACATGTGAAATTATACAAGGATTTTTAAGAACAGAAAGGATTTTGAAATTTCATTGACGTTGACATTCATAGGCAGTTTCAGGAAGACTATCTGTTTTGGTATTCACAGTTGGGTTAGCAGAAAGAATTGAAAGTGGTACTGCTAATGAAAGGATTAAGGGTTTTTAGATAACAGGAAGAGAGCAACTAACCCATTCTTCTGGAGCTCCTCTAAGTTACTGGCGTTCCACTCGCTTCCTAAGTAAACGTGGTCAAATATTTCCGTCGGCGCGTCCATTTGACCCAGAATGGTGAGCATCTCCTGATCGATAAACGGCTTGAACTCCCCGAGATCCATGTCGAGGTCTTCCTCGAGACGACCTCGAATGTATTTCGAGGTTACCTCGTCGAGGTCCACCGACATCATGATCTCTTTCAGTGTCGATCGGATCACGCGTTCAGTCTCGTCCCTCTCTCTGGGCCTGAAACGTTCAAACGAAGAATATATTACAATTTGTACTATACAAAATTCTTTAAATGTACTACAGTTAAATGTACTTTAAATGTACTACAGTTGAAATGTCCACTTTGATTCAAACAATGCACAACTTAAATGTCCACTATGATTTCAACAATACACTATAACTTAATTGTTTACATTAGACTAGAAGATTTGTTACGACTTGAATGTTAATTTTACCAAAAATGTCTACTTTGGGTTAAATGTTTCAATTGACTTAAATGTCTATTTGGTCCAAACTGCACAATATGACTTGGATGTTAATATGACTGAAATGTTTGTTCTAAACCAAATAGTATATGGTGATATAAATATCTATTTTGTTTAAACAGTGCACGTGACTTACATGTTTACTCAGGTCCAAATAATATATTAATTCAAATGTCCACGTTGTTTCAAATAGTATACTGAGACTTAAATGTCTACAATAATCTACACAGCACATTATGACCTAAATAATCACATTGCTCTACATAGTTGATTAGGATTTTAATGTTTTTCTTTGTCCAGATAATATACTATAATTTAAACATCTAACATTGGCTGAGATAATACACTGTGACCAAAACAGCAATATTGGATGAAACACATTACAGCTTAAATTTTTTAATTTGTCTAAAAAATGTATGATGACTTAAACGTGCAGTGTAAAGGTACTATGATCTAAATGACCACACTGGTAATAGTATGCTAAAATTTAAAATTTCCCCTTTTTTCAAATAATATAAGTTTCCACATTAGTCTAAAGAGTGCACAATGACGCAATGATCACATTAGTCCAGGTAGTATATGAGTAAATGTCCACATTTGTCCAAATTATGATTTAAATATCCACGTGGGTCCATACAGTGCACTGTAACCTCAATGACCACATAGGCCCAAACTAGGTCTTAACAGCACCTATGTTGAAACAATGGCCTTTGACTTGAATGTCCACATTGATCGAAACTACCCGTTAACCTAAATGACTAAATTAACCCAAATAATACACTAGGATTTAAATGTCCTTCATTTAACAATATACTTCCACATCGGTCCAGAACAACGTATGAAAAGGGTCTAGCTTCTTATTTCCACTGAATGATTTAATAACAGTGAGTTGTGGGACCATTAACCTCCGATTTTGAAACCCGCTTTTCATGATATAGGTTCTGTGTTACGGATCTTTCGCAAAGGAAGGGCAAAAAGGTGAAGAAAAAACTCACTTGGTGCGCACGCTATCCGGCGACGGTGGTCTCCGTGATTCCAGACTGTCCATAGCGTGCCACTCGTTGAGACACGAGCGATCGCTCTCGATTCGTTGCTCATAGTAGCTGACCCAGTCGTGTGACAGGCCACCTAGGAAATAGTTCTGCTCCCGTGCCTTACTGGACACCTTGTGCAACGTTTGCAGCGCGGACCTGCACAGAAATTTAGCCAACAATATAACAAATGAACAACGATCATTCAAAAATGTGGTAAAATACTTCAGGGTTGTGGTCTAGACTTTGGTTATCCAAGATGATCCAGGTTAACCTTTGACTGTTCACGATGACCTAGATTGATGTTTGATCATTCAAGATTCTGATCTAGGTTATGTCTTGACCATTTAAGATTAAGGCCTAGGTTGATGCTTGATCATTCAGGGTTATGAGCTAAGTTAATCTTTGACTATTCGTAGTTGTGAACTAGGTTGATCTTTGATCATTTAAGATTGTGGCTTAGGTAGATGTTTGATCATTCAAGATTCTGTCCTAAGTTTCTGACCTAAGATCAATCAAGATTCTGATCTCAATACTGTGATTCTATAATACGACCCAGAAGAATTAGAATGTTCATTTTTAACCTCAATTTTAGAATACATATCGACTATTTGAACACATGGAGAACTTCAAAAATACATGAAAGTAAATATACAAAATTTTAGTAATCGATGCAAAAATCTAACTTTAGATCAATAATCTGAGGAAATGTAAGATAAATCTTCTAAGATGTCAAGGTCAGTTACAATGCAGAAAGTTAACTTCAGATAAACACTCTGAGGAAGAAAGCAGATGAATTTTCAAAGATGTGTCAAGGGCAATTAGAACTGCAGTCATGACGCAAAGGGGTAAGATCAATATGGAGATGTGCGATAAATCTTGGGATATATAAATATCCTCTACGATAGCAGTTATGATGCAAAGGGCTAAGTTCAGATCAATACCCTGTGAAACATGAGATAAATTTTCGAAGATGTATCAAGGTCATCTACGATAGTTCTGATGTAAAGGACTAACTTCAGCCCAGCACCCCGGGGAAATGCGAGATAAATCGTCTAAGGTGTATCAAGATCAACCAGGACTGTAGTAATAACGCCACGAGTTGACTTCGGATTAATGCCCTGAGGAAATGTGAAATAAATCTTTGAAGATGTATCAAGGTGAACTACAATAGCAGTTGTGATGCAAAGGGCTAACTTCAGACCAATACCCCGAGGAAATGTGAGATAAATCTGCAAAGATGTATCAAGGTAAACTACAATAGGATGAAAAGAGTCGATTTCAGAGCAGTGCCCTGAAGAAATTTAAGAAGATAAAAGGTGCACGGAGACGGACAGCAAAGAGTATAAGTGCGAAACGCGGAATCAGATAGACAGATGAGATAAAGGTTGCAAGAATAGAGAAGCATAGGACAGTTAGAAGACTATATGAGACGAAAGTGTGACAGAGTGGAATAATAAAATAAGTGAATTAAATGGGTATTGTGAATCAATTGACTGCATGTGTACTATGAGGAAGTTCCACCAGTTAAAATGGCGCATCAAGTAAACGGATTGAAGAAAGGGTTCTATACGACAGTTAGAGAAGACAAAACGTTGAATAGTGAACGAAGACTGCATATGAGATAGCAGTGGGTTGCAGATGTATTATAAGGCAGTTAAACGGAACTAAATGCTGCATAACGAGAAAGGCAGATTAGAACTAGTTAGTTAGAGAAGACAAAGTTGAGTAACGAAATGAGTGATCATTGTACTACGAGACAGTCGTAGTGGACTGCAAACGTATTATGAGGTATCTTGTACAGACAAAATGACGTGTAATGACGAAAGCAGGGTAGAGCACTATGGGACAATTAGAGAAGACAAAACGTGGAATGACGAAACAAGTGGGCTGTAACGTATTATGAGACTGTCGAAGTGGACTTCTAGCGTACTTAGGGCAATCGAAGTGAAGTAAATGGAGTACAGAGATGCGAGCAGACTAGAAGAGCACTATGGGACAGTTAGAGAAGACAAAGTTGAGTAACGAAATGAGTGATCATTGTACTACGAGACAGTCATAGTGGACTGCAAACGTATCATGAGGTATCTTGTACAGACAAAATGACGTGTAATGACGAAAGCAGGGTAGAAGAGCACTATGGGACAATTAGAGAAGACAAAACGTGGAATGACGAAACAAGTGGGCTGTAACGTATTATGAGACTGTCGAAGTGGACTTCTAGCGTACTTAGGGCAATCGAAGCGAAGTAAATGGAGTACAGAGATGCGAGCAGACTAGAAGAGCACTATGGGACAGTTAGAGAAGACAAAACGTAGAGTTACAAAGCAAGAGTGCTAGATGCATAATACAACGCAGCTGGTGTCGAGTAATGGTGCACAGCATATTGGAAGCGTATTATGTGACAGCTGAAGTGGATTAGCGTACTATGCGCCAGTTAGCGCGAACTAAGCGTTTTCTAATACAACGAGCGAATTGAAAGCGTATTCTACGGCAATTAAGAGCTGTATATTGTAAAGAGCGGATCACAAGTAGACTCGAAGCGTATTATTGGGCGATTAGAATAGTTTGAGTAGTAAATAGTGGAGCGTGCGGCTTAGAAGTGGACAGTTAGAGCGGCGAGTAGGGCACGAGCGGATTAAAAACGAATCGGAAGCGGATTATGTAGTAAATAAACGGATAACAAGCGGATTGCGAGGATTTCGATGAGCACGTTTCACGACAATTTTTAAAATCGTAAGACTATTGTAAGACGCACCTGGTGCGTCAGCGTGAACAAACCTTTAAATTTCAAGAAAAATATTTCAGGAATTCGTTTAAGCGTGAGAACAAAATACGTATTTAAAGCGAGTTCTGTTATGTAATATGCTATCCTTAGTTACACACGAAGTTTATTAATATTTATAAACTACGAACGTGATGAAACAATTATACTGAAAAATAGGAACAATTGTTGGCGGATTGGAGTTCAGATGCTTGACACCTTACTGGCTGATGGCTATCAATAGACTTCCTGATGTCAGCGATTTCTGATTGAAATCCAATTAATAATGCGACTGTTGATGACTCATCGACAATTCAATCGATACTAGGGATTATGCCTTTCAAGTTTTATTCGTGATAACAATCGGAATATTTATAAGCTATTTCTAATGTTTTGCGAACAGTTTAGAATTCTTAATGCGTTTTATTCTAATTTTCAATTTTTCTAATTTTTGAAAAATGGCTTTTTGAAAACTAGTAATTTTATGATGTATGTTGTATAAATAATTGAAATAATCTTTTTGTGTAGAAAAATATGAATTATTGCGATATAAAAATACAAGAAATCAAATTTTGTAATGTATATGTAAAGAAAGTACACTGTACTCCCTTAAGGTTATTTAAATTTTCCCGCGTAATAAAGAAGGAGCTGACCAAAGTAACGATATACACGTGGTATATATAAATTGTTTAAAATGTATTAATATAAAGTGACAAATTTTTAGATATATAAACACAAACTACAAAATATTTAAAATACACATATAAAACATAAAACATTTGAAATATATAAATAAAAAATTATGAAACTTACAAAATATATAAATTAAAAATATAAAATATTCAAGATATAAAAATTCAGAATACTAAATTTTTAAAATATGCGACTGTAAAATACAAACTATTTAAATCACATAAATCAAAAATGGCCAATGTAACATAACATAAATAAAAATATTTTATTTTCTCCAAAGAAAAATATCAAAAGAAGTATAAGATTATAAGAAATTATTATTTTTGTAAGTAAACGATTCTTATCGAATTATTCAAATGTAATCAAAAATATTCTACAAATCTGATTTAAAAGTACGCAGATAAGTTTTATACCTCGATCTCTGAAAAAGGCGGAGATTGAACATACTTGCTGAATATTTTCGAACTAACAAACCTGAGAGTAAACAAGGTTAAAAGCGCAAATAGAATCGTTTATCTTGAACGAGAACCACTTCCGTTTCCCGCCAAGCGGAAATACTCGGTCGAGTTTCCTCAGCAGTGGTTCTGATCCTTATCAGAGGTAGATAAATATGCCGTTCATATCGCAAGCGACTTTATTGCAATTCACTGAATAGTTTCAGGTAAACGTTAGATAATGTACCGTTCGTTTTAGTTACCTTTCGCCGTGTACATATTTGAGGCCATGAATTATCAATTTCTGAAACTGGTAGAATGCAATTTAATCCTACAGAGTGCACTGTCTTTGGAGATTGGGTTCCAACTGTGCATAATTATAGGGGATACCAATACAATTTCTGATAATTATAGAAAACTATGCTACAAATTTTTTAAAAGGAAAATTTGCATTCCCAATTTAACGTTTGCATTCCAATGTTATTATAAATTGGCAGTAGGCTGGTTTTGCTAAATTAGTTTGCGAGTTTATGCATTTATAATATGCAGCTGAAATTTTAGCAGAAATTTAAGAAAGGAAAAATTGAAAATTTTTTATTTTAAAAACAGAAAAAGTTGGAAATATGAAAAAGTGAAAATTTATTACTTTGAAATTTTAATATTTGAAAATTCATTAAATTGTGAATTTTTTTATTTGAAAATATAGAAAAGTGAAAATTAGATAATTTGAAATTAGTATGTTTGAAAATTGAAAAACTGTAAATACGAATGTATAAAAATAGAAAATTAGAAAAATCTAAACTCTAATAGTTTAAAAATTGCAGTAGTAAATTCAAAACTTCCAAAGTTAGTAAAGACAGAAACAATAAACTTAAGAACTAAAAACCTCACAAAACCTCAAAACTCAAAAATTTTCTATAAACCATTAAACCAGAAAATTTAATTTTCAAAAAATTTTCTCAATTCCCAAAACATTCCAAAATATCAAAACTTTCTTTAACCATTTAAAGCCTCGCATTAAAAAAATTTAACAATGTATTAAACAATTAATTTTAACTACCTCCACAATTTATTTCAAATTTGTAAACAGAAAAAAAACAGATATTTTACAGTTGGTATCGTGTTAAAGAGAGATCCATCAAGGAACGGTGAACATCGATCTACTTTTTGTGGTGGAGTAAGAAGTCACTGACAAATGTTACCAACGATGCTCGAGCAATTTAATAAATGAAAAAACCGTAGTCGCCATCATCGTCATCGTTCGACCGTGAAGAGGTTTATGAAATGTACAAAAAAAGCATCACGCCAAGAGCGAACTCGATGACTTTTCTGGTTTGATCTGCGGTCGATTGTTTAACACTTCGCGATCTCGTGAACAGGGCCGACCACAGAGTGGTACAACGTGTGCATGACACCTGGAGTCTAGGACTTTAAAAAAATTCTTACACTATTTTGACGAGTCTCGTGACACACTTGTACTTGGTGATCAATTTTACTCGAATACGCTTTAATTTGGAGTTCAATTATAATTTGTATAATCAACCAAATTGACATAACATGTTAACTTTCTTTTAATATTGTAGATCAGTTAGTTTTGACCGACCTGACAAATAAATTAGAGTGCAAAATCATATTTAAATTTGTTAATGTTTATTTCTTACATTCTTTTATTCTTCTGATATTTTTTCGTGAAGAGATGTTAATCCAACAGATACAAACCTTATAATTTTTATGACACTTTCAATAATTTTATAGAAGAATTAGTTTCGACGAAAAGTTGATCAACAAAAATTTGTTTTTTGAATAAAAAGTTATGAACACCTTTCTTAACGATCTTTAAACGAAAGTATAGGTCTTGAATTGTATCTAAAACATTCTAATCAACCCTCATCTTTCCAGCTCTCATTTTGCAATTATTTTAATTGATTAGTTGAATAATTAAGAACTCGGTTCATTACTGAAGTAAATTGCTCCTACTTAAGACAATTATTTCGTGTTAAAAAAAAAGGAGGTGGAATGAAATGTTCTTCGGAGCTGACTATTGGCATTAATCGATGCGTAACCGACGGAATCGGTGCCGCTTAAATGCGAAACTCGTTACGTAAAACGTTTAATTATAAACACGTGATTGTCCTCACGGATGTTAGTTACGCAAATCTGTTACAAAAACACTTTTGACCGGCCAACATTGGGAATACATCAATTTAACACTTCTTAGGGTTTTCGCATTTAGTTCCATAAATTACTTCCTGAGTATCACTTTACCAAACTGTAGTACTTAGTGCGTACAACTGGGTTTGCCTTGCAACATGTAGAAACTTGAGGAGATGACAGAAGGTTACATAACTGTTTACATGTGCATTAATGCATGTGCTTGTCGCCGTTGTCCTCTACATTGAACATCAATTTTGTTGCAGTAGTCACCAAGTACATTCTTGTTTTATTGCCACTGAGGGGAATAATACAGCGTTATATAACTGTTTGCATATGCATTAATGTGTACGTTTACTGTCTTTGTCTTCTATGGTGGGCATTAACTTTGTTACAGTAGCAATTAAGTGCACTTTTGTTATATTGCCGCAGGAGGTTAAATAGTTGTTTGTATACACGTTAGCGTACTTATTTACTATCTTTGTCTTTCGCAGTGGATATCAATTTTTAAAGGGTAAAACTGTACAATTACTACGTCACCTCAAAAAAAATATTCGGGACATGTTTTCGATGTATTCTTGCCTCCTGAATACGAATATGATCATAAAAATCAGCGGTCGGACATATCTGAGCTGCTATTTTGGAAAAACAGCAGAAAATCGTGATTTCTTAGAGTTTTTTGCATTTATTTTGAAAAATTCTCATCTGATGAAAAAATGTTTCCAACAAAAAATGTAGAATGGAAAATTCTCTACAAGAAAGTTCTGATACATTTTTTTTGTAATTCTAACGGTAAGGCTGCAAATGAACGACGAAAGTGTCAAAAATTACCTTTCGAATAGAAAAAATAATATATTGTGAAATCTTAAGGCAAGGCGTGAACCTAGGGAACAATACCGCCGGCATTAGCATTACCCGAGCACTACCCAAGGAAGTTATTTTTTTTTTTGACATTTCTAATATTTTATAAAATATTTGCAAAAAATGTCAATTTTTAACAATTTTTGTAACTTTTTACTAATACCTTACCGCCGTTTTTTATGATCATATTCGTATTCAGGAGGCAAAAATACATCGAAAACATGTCCCGAATATTTTTTTTGAGGTGATGTAGTAATTGTAAAATTTTACCTTTTAAAGCAGTAACCAAGCACACTCTCGTTATATTGCCGCAGACGGAGGCAGAAGGTTAAATAGTGGTTTGCACGCACGTTATTGCATGTGTAAACTATCTTCGTCTTCTGCAGTGGATATCAATTTTTTATAGTAGCAATCAAGCACACTCTCGCTATATTGCCGCGGGCGAAGATAGTAGAAGGTTAAATAGTAGTTTGCATACGCATTAGTGTACCTGTTTACTGTCTTTGTTTTCTATAATGGATATCAATTTTTTTCAGTACTAATCAACTACACTCTCGTTATATTGCCAGAAGCGGACATGTAAAAGGTTAAATAATTACTTATATATGTAAAGTAATTAATGTTAAATAATTACTTGTTATCTTTTTTACTAGTTTTCTATTCTGAACATCAACTTTGTTACAGACGTAACCGAATGCACTCTCGTTATATTGCAAGAGTAAAATATTGTAATGATTTATATAATTGTTTACATATGTATTAAACTGTTCACTGTCTGTTATAGTAGATATCAACTTTATGACTAAAATAGACTCTCGTTATATTGCCGTGGCGAAAGATAATGAAGAATTGCAAAGTTTAATAGTTCTTTGTTTCATTCTTATTAACTCATTCTGTTCAGATGTATTATACTGAATATCAATTTTATCGGCAGTCTCTTGTTATATTGCCATGATGCAAAGTAATAAAATACTGTTCAGATATGCGTAAGTAAATATGCTTACTATTTTTGTTCACTACAGAGGACATCTTCGTTAAATTAGAAATATAACAATCTCTCGCTATATATAAACGAAAATAAGATGAATTTAATAATTGTTCAAGTATATAATAAATTATTTAATGTTTTTGTTCACTATACTAGACATCAATTTCGTTCAAATAGTAATATGACAGGTACTTGTTATATTGCCACAATCGGAGTTACATGTATTGGCTCTACCCGAATTAATATTACGGTTTACATCAATCTCTGTTTTGTTTGCGATAATGTAAAAGCGCAATTGTATGAAAGTTTGATGAAAGATGGCAATATAACGAGAGTTTATTGCATTTTTGATACAGGGCCTACAAATCGTTTTCCGTTAGTCGGTGCAATTTTTTGGCTATGATAGATTTAATTATATCATATTAGATTATGTTATGAGGTTAGGTTAGATCAAACTAGTACGTTAGATTAGTTTGGTAGGTTAGGTTTGATTACTTTAGTGAATTTTTATTATTACGTTAAGTTACGCCAATTATTTTCTTACGATAGTTATTAGATTTGTTAATTACGTTTGGTCAGGCTAAACGTTATATTTCAGTAAATCCTATTCAGTCACTTTATTTAATATGTTATCTTATTCAATTCTACATGTTCTTATCAAAACTTCAAATAAAATATAATTCATCTAAATGCAAACAATAATCAGAATTTATGCGGCTACGGTGATTACGCATTTCAGTGCTTAAACGATCGATAACATCAGGTCTAATTTGGAACGCATTTGCACCAGCGTTAAACCTGAAAATATTACAGAAAATTTTACTTCATTTCAGTACACTCCCATCGGCAGACGTTATTATTATAATCCAATCAGTGGCAATATAACGAGGGTCTGCCGCAATCAATTAAAAAATAAAGGTCTTATTAAAGCCACCGTGACGCACATCTTTTCCCTATTTACATATTTATACCTAAACTTTGCAATAGAATTTTATTTAATTCCATTACCATGAATATTTATCACCAGTGTCGCGAAGATTTTATGCTCCTGCAGTTTCCATAACTCAAAGAAAGATTACACGCGTATCTAAGTTTGATCATCTTCAGCATCTTGGAAAGAAAAACCGGAAATTGTTTTATCTAATCGGTATGCAAAGTGGATGGCAACGAGAAGAGGTGCTACTAGATATAAGAGCATCGTTCGCTATCTCAAGATAATGATAAAAATAGAACCTGCTCTTGTACTCTTTCCACGTGTAGGCTATATATAATTTTATGTGCAACAGATTTATCTTTGCATTTTTTGTTTTTCAATGATAATTATTATTCAGATTCAGTTAGTCGTTTTGTAAGTAATTTTAATCTGTCACATATCGTTATCTCATATTACGTATGTCTCTGATAGAGATACATACACGGTGTTTACCATTGATATAATTTTGGAGGTTTGACTGATATAATTTTTTGATAATCCGATAGAAAGGTGTTTCATAAACAAAAATTTATCACAGCACTGATAAATTGCTGAAACTTTTTTTGGCAAAGTTTGCTCGACAATTTTCACAGAAAATTATTTTTAATATTATTTAAATTTAGACAAGATAGTTTCTTTTAATTTCAAACATTTGAAATTGTTTTTAATTTAATGTAATAATAAATGAAAAGTTTGAATTTCTTATTTTTGCTTTTTTGCACGTTAAATATTTTTAATGATTTATTTTCTTGTATATTATTTTTGTACCTTGTTAGTCCCATTTTTGAGACTAAAAATAGGTTTTGATGCATGTGCCTAATTTGAAAAATTGCGACTTCAAAGTTTTATTTTGTAATTTCCATTATTAAATTCGCCTTATACCGTCTCCCACACGTGACGCACTCACACTTCAACAGTGACAAATCTTACACGAATTTTTAATAGGCTTCAATTTCAAGTTTAAGTCAAATTATAATTTGCATAGTCAAGGACTGAATACCAAATTGACGTAATATTTCAACTTTTTTTTAATTTTAATATCTTAGCTATGATTAGTTGACACATCTGGCAAAAGGTTAAAACATGTCCTGAAATTAAATATCGAAAACATTCTCTTCAAAAATTCGATACAAACAAAATTTAATACCTCGTTGAAAATTCAACACAAAACCCCTAATATTTAATTGAGAAATATTTAAAAAATACTATGTTACTTACTCATAAGGTTGCACCATGTGAATAAAAGCAAAAGTAATTTTTTATCGACTACGCATCATATATAAACGTCTTCTCTCGATTAATTGAAATTGAACACCAGATTTACGAAATCCGTCGTCAATTACGAAAGTTATTCAGAAGTTTTTTCTGTGGAAATGTCAATCTTCATCAAGATAGAGAATCATCGTATAAGGTAGTTTACGTTATCCATTATTTAGTTTTATTTTAAATATACGTGGTCATTAAACGTCCGTAAATCTAGGGTTAACAAAGTCGATGTTCCGATGACTTGCGCAACAGACGAGGACAACAGCACGAGAGAGACTGAAGCTCGAGGCACAGCATCGTAATTATAATGAGTCGCGTCATCGGCCCGATCCTAAATGGAACGGTTGGTGAAGCAAGCAATGACGAGTCGATCTGATGTGTTGTGTTCGATGTAGGGATGGCTTTGAACCAATTATTGATACTTGAACTTGAAGCTGCATAAAATTTTCTAAGTTCAGAAACTCGATGTGTTATATGTTCGATGTAGAGATGGCTTCGAACCGAATTTTTCAATTATTGAAACTCGAACGAGAAGCTGTATAAAATGTTTTAACCTCAGAAACTCGAATTGTGTTATGAATGAAACTTGATGTGTTGCATTCGATGTAGGAATGGCTTCGAACTGAATTTTTCAATTATTGAAACTCGAACGAGAAGCTGTATACAATTTTCAAATCTCAGCAACTCGAATTGTATTATGAATGAAACTCGATGTGTTGTGTTCGATGAAGAGATGGCTTCGGACCGAATTTTTCAATTATTGAAACTTGAACGAGAAGCAGTATAAAATTTTTTAACCTCAGAAACTCGAATTGTTTTGAATGAAACTCGATGTGTTCTGTTCGATGTAGTGATGGGTTCGAACCGAATTGTTCAATTATCGAAACTTCATCTTGAAGCTGTATAAAATTTTCTAACCTGAGAAACTCGAATTATTGGAGAAGTACAAGGTCTTGAAACTCTCGAAACTTGAAATTGAAGGTCTCTAAAATCTTGAAACTCATATAATTCGAATTCGGAGCTTTACAAAATCTTCATGTGATGAAGGTTTTGTAAGAACAATATGTTACTTTTAAGGGGACAACGAATAATATACTTTCTGTTAATTTTGAATTTTCCATCAGACTACAACACATTTTTAATATCATGTTACTTTCAAAAAGATATACTACAAAAACTTTAATCATCATTTCTCTTGTATTTAACAGAGTTGTGTTCTAAAGTTTTTGCAAGATTATTACGGTATCTTTTCATAATTACGCAAACTTTGAATGATGTTCTAAACCTTCATTGCTAAAAGTTGTAGGAATAGGAAGACGTAGCAGAAATCATTTCGCAGAACATTCGAAGTCATCTTCATATCATCCATCACGGAAAGAATTCTGATCGGTCCACAGCAAATAAAAATACCTAACCTAGTGATTCACCCTATCTGATATTCGTAAATGAGTTGCGAAAGTATTACTGGCGACGTGAGCAACATTTTCATGAGAAATTCCTGTCTCATCTTTTATAACTGTACAAAAAAATAGCAAAACTCGCATAGAACAGTATTTGTTTCAAAAGCAGCTGTAAACTTAGAATCGACATTGACATTTCTATCAAAAAGTTTTAACTTTTGAAATCCTAAATCTTCCTATGTTACAGATTTCAGTTGCTTTCTTTGTCCCGCATCTAGTCATTGTACATACTACGCACATCGATATATACACACTTTTCGAAACATCAAACGCACTTAGATTTCCAAAAGAATCAGCGTGGTAATACAATTTCAAACGACACACAGAGGTAGGTATATGCTAGAAAGTGTAACTGTTTTAGTTCTAAATGTCCCGATAAAAATCTGGTACGCGTAGACTGTTTAAAACCTTAAACGCGTCTTGACTTCTGGAACAGTTAACGCGTTAATAAAATTTCAAATAACAATACGGATACAAGTGTTCATGCTAGAAAGTGTGACTGTATTAGACCAAAATGACCCGATAGGAAATCTGGTGCACGTAGACCGTTTAAAACCTTAAGCGCGTTTTATTTTCAAGAACGGTCAACGCGTTAATAAAACTAGTGAAACTAGCGGGCCTTGCCTCGCAGTTAACAGAGTTCGTTTAAAGAGTAACTGTAATCTTCTCCGAATCGATGTTCACTTTTTCGTGAAAGGCAAGAGATTTTCGGTTGCATAACTATCGAAATCGTTCATAATGAGAAGATGGTCGATAACAGGAGTTGGGTTAAACGGGGACAATTGTTCTCGCGATGTGACCTTTTCTGACCTCTCACGAAAAATTCCAATTTTTCTCGTATATACGGATTAATCCATTCCATGCAATCGCAAGATCTTTGACCTGACGAGTCACATATATGCAAATTGCTTTTTTAAGACTATCGGTTAATGAAAAATGAATATACATTGATGAGGTCGAAAACCGCGATCTGGTGTGAGGATAGATTTTTGAGAATTCATTAAAAATTTACTGTTTTTCTAAAATTTTTCATAGCGAGCTGATTGTGTGGATATCTCGATTGCCACTGTGCAACTTGTGGATTTTTTAAAAATTCAAGAAACTTTCAAAATTTCAAGAAGAGTAAATATGTTTGCAACGAATGTCTAGAATATAGTATGATGTATGGCGTGATTGATGTCGACTGAATGTTCTTTGTCCCTCGATTTCTTTCTGTTGGTTATTTGGCAGCGATCCAGCGGAGGATTCAGCAAAGAAAGCAGTCGTATAACGAGACGTTTCCAGAGTCGGTGCAGTGATCTTATTGCGACGAAACATCCTGGATTTTATTCCGGATCTCATCACCACGTGGGCCACATTCCTCGCCTTTGAGTCTCTTAATAGCTTGTGTATCAGCCTTAAAACGCGGAAGCGTCGAAGTTATATTTGATCGAAAAATGATTGTATAAAAGTACAGATAATACGTTTCTTATTGCAATCTTTCTTTAGCGGTATAAAAAGCTAGTAATATACCAGCAGAATCGTATTTAACTCCGGATTGTAAATTGTAGATTTAACAATTTCTTAATGATATAGTTGGTTGCCATCGAAGTACTGATAGATTGAATATCAACCTTAATCGTCCTGTATTTAATGATTCTTTTTATTAATACTATTGGAGATAATTAGTGACATCATTCGATATGGGAGAAGTAAGATTGCTGATAAATGAGTAATTTGGTTTTTGTACTGTGATGATTGAATGCTTTTTCTGAAGAATGCGGTGAGTTTTTTGTCATTTGCTATAATACATACAAGGTAGAACGTATGAATAGTTTATAAAAGTTAAATATATGAATAGTTTAATAAAAGTTAAAAGTAAAATAAATAGTTTAATAGTTTAGAAAAGCTTATAGTGATACTGCACACTGTTAAATATACTAGAAATGATTCTTATAAATTATTCATTAAAATCATAAGCTTCCACAATTTCTAATTTACGATTTCAAATTTCAAATTCTTAAAATAATCAAAATTTTCCATTCTCAATATTCGAAATATCTAAATTTCCCAAATCTGAAACCTCAGAAACTGGAAAAAGCTCATTGCTGTCTTCGTACGCCAATACCCAAGTGTTCTAACCGATCACCTTCCACCCAATCACGATACTGCGCTCAACTGTCGATAAACAAACGTAACAACCCACAACGACCTATTTACTTGTCGTACACAACAGCAAACACGTTAAATCGATGGTCATCGCGGTAATCAACGTGAAAGGGACCCAACCCTTTGATATCCAAGGTAAATCGAGGAATCAGTCCGGTTGTTCAGCGTAAAGGAATAATGAAGCGAGTAGAGCACGTGTGCCAGCTGGGATTTCTTATTTAGAAAGCTTCCCAAACGACGCAGTTATGGGAGCTCCTTTGAGCTTCCTCCACCGTGAAATTTATTTCCGTCGCAGTTCTGTTGAAGCTGACGAACACCCGGCTATGGAAATCACCTACAATTTTTGGTCCTATTTCTATGACTCATCTTCCAAATAGCGGGTGTAGTACCGAAGTTACCCGGTGGACAATCTACATGCTTGAATGCGTGAAAGGGGAAGATCTCAAATATCTACGTAAGTCTATCAGTTTCGCACAGATGCACTGAAAACTTATCACATAATACATACACGTGTAAAAGAGTTAGTGCGTAACTGACTTAAAGTAAAAGAAACTACGTCCCACCGTGAACTCTTCCAGTAAACAGGAATAATAATGAAAATAACAACTGTTGAACGCAATTTACATTAACCTACTCTAGACAGCGGAAAAAGTAAAAAATGGACTACTGTTGGATATTTGCATCCTTTCTCCCTACTTTGGAGCAGAAACACCTTTGGGGGTGCTTCCATCTTTCAATATATCACTCAAGAGAACACTTCATAAGTGTCCCAAATCCTGAACCTATTTATATAGAGTTGAAAGAGAATTTTGGACGAAATCGAATCAGGATCTTACCTAGCAGCTTTAGCGACACCTGCAAGAACTTTGCTTCTGCTAAGATTCCCAATCAGCCACAGGGTCGCTGGCAACACAAGGATAATCAGCAAGTAAACGGAACCACGGGTCTCCATGTTTCTTCGCGGGCTGATGTCCGGCCTTGGGAGTTATTCTTGTCAAGGTCATCGGACCTGCCCCAGCTAAAGGCGTGCTCTGTCCCTTTTCAGACCTGTTCTAGGGTTCGGATGTTCGAGAAGGTAAGTTCTGCTTGTTTGTTCAGTCCTGGGATCGTAAAGTTTCTTCGGAGACAGAAGTCCCGTCACTTCTTCCAGCGTGGAGGTAAAACACTGTTTCACTTTTAGTAGTTCTAACACTTGTTATTTTTGGTGTCTCGCCGTGAAGCATGTGTATTTATTGTGTTCTTTTAAATTAGACTAAGATCTTCAGTTATAACTAAATTTTCTGAAGATTAGATCTTGTAGATTAGCTGTGACAAATAATTCAATCTTCTACGTAGTTATGATCAAGTGAATAATCTTTCAAACTAGGTATGATCAAGTGAATGATTAGATCTTGTAAATCTGTTACGACCAAATGAGTGAATAGTATTTGCAAATTAGTTATGCCAAAACGGCTAAGATCTTGCAAATTAGTTTGGATCAGTACGTAATAACATCCGAAGCATCACTATTCAAATACAACACAGAAGTATAGTTCTCTGAATTCAGAACGAGTATAAATTCGTTTCAGGAGCTGTTACGTAGAATTGTGAATCTATTTGATCCTGAGATAAAATTTTTGTTTGCAATTTTTCTGTAAGCAAAACCCTGTTTTTGCTTTTAATTTGTCAGTGTGTATCTTGCAAATTAGTTATGACTAAATGACTAATACCTTGTAAATTAGTCTGCGACAATTGTTCCAAGATTCAGAATGGGTTATTTATCTGGTTTTGAAATTTAAAATCCTTTCAAACAAGTTTTATGGTTAGCACTGAGTGTACTCGATATTTGCACTTAGATAATACATCTGAATCATTATTTAAATAAAACACAGCGTTCACTGGATTATTAGACTCTAGATACTTAGAAATGTGGATCTAGATTTATTTGATACCGAAATAGAATTCGTATCATTTTCTGTAATTTTTCTTAATTGAAATCTTCGTTTGTTTAATATCAGTGTTTGAACAATGTGTCTGAATTATCAGATCTTTCAAATAGAGCATAAAAATATGATTCACTGAATATTTGTCCTAGATCTCAGATACTTAGATAAGCTGTCCACTTAATCTTAACACCTCAAAATCTCTTCAAAAACAGAATTATCGGAAATTGGTTCTACTTGAAACCTGTCCTTGAATCATCTGTATGAATCATCGAAACCAGTATGAAAATGAATTTCACTGAATTGTCTCATTAATTCCAGGATGCAAATAAGTCCAGGTTCAGTTCTAACACATCGACACTTCTTCGAAAACAGTATTTTTATTAAAACTACTCGTTGTATCGCATATGTGCAACGGTGAATCATCCGAACCAGTATGAAAACAAATTTCATTAAATTATCTTGTTTCGAGTTCACATTCTATATTTAGATCTAGCATTTCTATAATAAGCAGAGTGATTTTAAAATTACTCGTTATATTGCATATGTAGATGTAGGATCAAGCTGGTACCAAAATAAATTTCAGGTAATTTGTTTCAGTGTAGAATATTCAGTCTGCTTTCAGTATTCACTAGTATTCGTTTAAAAGCAGAATTTTTATTAAAACTATGTGTTGTACGCGGACAGACAGTTTCTGAATCACCCAGTATGAAAATAAAGGTCTGAATAGTCCAACCTGTTCCAGATAAGTACAAGTTCCTTCTAAAACCTCTAGAATCTAAATTCTTGTGGAAAACACTTGTGACATTCAATATTTTCACCTGGATAGTTGAATCATCGCACTATGCAAATTTAATAAGATAGAGTTAGACACTGGAATGCAAATACCACAGAATATAAAAGGTTCTTTCAATTCACTAAATCTTTATATTACAGAAAAGTACTAGCTGTGTAAAAACACTTGGAAGCTACCGTCTCACTATACCAAATCACATTGAGTCTGTCTTCACGAAGAGGATAAGTTTGCACGTGGATAAATAATAAATTATTTATTTGCACGTGGATAAATAAATAATAAATTGTCACGGATCAGTGATGAGACTTGCTACACACTATTAGCATACACCATAAGTCTATCAGTTTCAGAATCATTTCCGCATCTAAATGTCTACGTATGTAATAACACAATCGACTAAAATAGTAAAAATCACTAGCAGCATAGCATAACTGCACATCAACTTCAATTTCCTCAAAAGCACAATCTTCCTCGAACACTTTTGTAAGTCGAAATGTTTTTCACCGAATTAAAACTTTGAATACACGTGGAGGGTGCGAAAGTTCCTTGAACCCCAAAATATCCCAGTGGCAGACAAGCCAGAGGCAGCCTAGTGGAAACGGCCCAAACATCCGCCTCAGCCAAAATTTCGATGAACGAGTTTTTCTTAGCACGGCCACGTTGCGTCTGTTGGCCGACGAGATCGTAGGATCTGGCAAAGTCCGTGTAGTATGCGTAGGACAGAAGAGTAGGATGGTGGGGCGATGGCAAACGACCGAGTCCGGCCATATTTAGCTCGGAGACGTGTCCGGCTTCTTTTTCGCGGGAACCAGTCCCATCGGCGGGACCGGAAACGCGGGAAAGGAGGATGACCCGTCGGAAGAAAGTGGATCTTGACCTGGGCGAAGTTTTATAGGCCCGCTGGTACCCCGAACCGACTGGGCCGACCATATTTGTGGCCCATTATGCTTCAACTTTTCGAGAAGTCAGATTTCTACGATCTGAAACTTCGTAGAAGTCTATTCGCAGATTTGTACTGGACAACGGAAAAACTAGTTTCTATCGAAATCTTAGTGCTCATTGTTAACGTAAATTATTTCTGAGAAATGCGGTTCTTGTCTTCTTCTTTTGCGGACGATGGAAACATCTTCATGACTCGGACAATCACGATAATGGTAATAGTAGTGAAGCGTTTATATCGTGATTTGCGGTGCAGAATTTATCGGGACACTGTTGAAATAAACACTTCTATTAGGAATTACAATTCATTTGGAGTTGCTGCGTTGAGGCAGTGGTTCTCAAACAGTAGCACGTGTGAGGTAGTATATAAATAATTTTCGGAATATATAACATAATTTTAATATTCAAAATTTTATTATTAGTATTCAAAAACAAATGTAAATAATTTTTAAAACAAATATGAAAGTTTGATATGAAACCAAATTTATATTAAAAATTAAGTAAGATGCAATTGGATGTACCAGAAACATATGTGTACAAAATAGACGTTTATAAGGAAATATAAATATCATATTAAATTAAGTCACTTTAGTTGTGTGTATAATTTATAAAATATATAGCAGAATTTTACTTTGAATATCCAAAAATGTATATAAAATAAAACTTCATATTTAAAATCGACTAAATGTTAACTAATTAGGTTAATTTTATATATGTACATAAAATAAGTGTTTATAATGAAATACAAATACAATTAGTTTAAACTAAATCATTTTGTCTACGTCAAATGAATTGTCAATGTCGTCGAATTGTCAACGACAATTCAAATGAATTGTTCATGTGTATGATTTATTAACGGCAATTTAATTTTCAATTTATTTTCAGGAAGTAGGTTTTAGTGGCAGATATTTGTGGAAAGGTTGAGAAACACTGTTTTAGAACAACCTTCTGCAAGTTGTTACATTGCATTACAATTGCAGGGGTGAAAGCAATAGTGGCGTAAGTCGAATTTTATTAAAATACTGACTTGCGTAGATATCATCGACGCGTGTTTCTGATACAAATCAGAAAAGTAATTGTACGGTAGCGAGCATGATAGAAAAAACGATCCATGAATTTGAAAAAATTTGAATTTTGGAACGCAGAAATTAAGAATTTAGAAATTTAGGAATTTAGAGATTAGGAAATTTTAATATTTCATATCCGCTTAATTACTTAATTCAAAATTCAATAATTTTGAAAGTAAAAAAAATTACTTGGGTATTTTACCCATTACTATTAGAGGTTTTATTAAATTTCAATTTTTTGAACCATTGCAATAAACACACATCATCCAATACCACAAAATACAAAACTTTGTCTAACAGTGCTTACCAGTATTTTATAACAAAAAATAAGTTTGTTTCATTTTTAAAATAACATCAAATTGAAAATTCTATTTCGACGATAAGGCAAAGTTTCACTATCAGATTCTTCGTCCCTGTTCTTTCCACTGCAAGACCTTTATGGGAGCGTCGCAAAAGTGGAACAATCCCGACAGAAATATAATCATGTACGAGTGGGACAACCGTGAAAGTTGCCCGCGATTTGCCTCCGCCGATGGTCGTTTATTCGCAATGGCAACGAGATTCGGTTGTTCACGATGATCAAACCATAGTTATCGAAAGTGAAGGTGTGCTTGGAGAATATGGCACAATTGGAAAGCTAGACTTCGGCTCGCTTCGTTGAACCATTGACAGACAACGCAATCCGATGGTGGCTGTTACTTTTGCACGTTTGCGTCTTTTTAGCGTTAAATGGAACGAACTGACCCGTGAAACTTTCCTTTTACCGAGACTGTTTCCTGGAAACCATTTTTGATCAATCGACGAAGAACTTGGAACTTTACCAGTTCATCAAACGAGGATGCTAAAAATAGGTCAATTTTTACCCTCGATGTGAAACTAAAAGTACAGATGTTTTTTTTTTAGATTACTGTAGAATCGTAATTACATTATGGGTTTAATAACGTATTTAGTTTATTCATAAATTTAATAATAAACTTAATTTTAATTTTACATTTTTTATTATTTTTATCTAATTATTTCTTTAATAATATTATATTAAATTATTACGTTTGTTAATAAATTTTTGTCACCTGTTTGCACTTCCAACGTGTCACCAAGCAACAGGTAGAACAAAAGGTGCACGAGTGTTTCTGTAGAAATTATAGCACATGAGCTCACAAAAATACGGACGTAAATACTGCCAGCTCGTAGACTACTGTTTAGTGACGAACAATCGATGACATACTAGGGAACCACGGTCCTACAGGATGACCCACTAAGAATTTATACTGAATTCATTAACACTCTCGTGGTGTGGTAAAATTAAGGATTCTGGTCCAAAAAATATCTAGTTCATATTGAATTCAAAACTAACGTCTCTTCTTTCTTCAGTTAGAATAATCTTAGAAAACAGAGGAAACAAAGAATCTTGGCATAGACTTAGATATCTTTGGTGGACTAAACAGTTTGTACGCCTTATTTTGTGACTGTCAAATAAACTTTCAATGGTAATATTATATTTTGCGTTGTGTTCAAACATAACATGAGAACATCTTACCGACTTTGTATGTACAAGCTTTACTATTCTCCAGCTACCGATTCTTGTAAACTCTTTGTGCTTCAAACGTGTCACCAAGCAACAAGTAAAGCAAAATGTGCACGAATGGTTCTGTATAAATGATAGCACAGCTAACAAAAATTTTATAAATAATGGTGAATATGTCTTAGTACTCTGACTCCAATAATTACAATTGAGAGCAATTTTATTTATATCTTTGCTTACTTTGAATCTTTAATCTAATCAAAATATAATAGCACAATTAGCTATAATTAGAAGTAGATAGGTATCCAAATACTATAGAACTCCATTCCAGCCACTCACTCACGTATAAAAATGTACAGACCAAACCGTGATACGACTTTTTGTCAGAGAATCAAACTTTCTTAAAATGGGCCAAAAGCACCAGAAATTGTTAAAAGCGTCGGAAGTAACGAGGGGTCTGTGGGCGGAGTGCAACCCATTTAACGAAAGCGAGTGAAAATATTATAGCTCTACATACTGTTGTTAACCCACGAGTTGGCGTGTGAAGAGGCTGGCACAGGTGTTTAGAACAGCTACGGCTCCAATTCGTCAGAATAGCAAAATGGACGTCTAAACTCGCACGTAGTTTCGGCGGTATAAACAATCGGCTTGAGCAGTCGCGCACCAATTAGGCGAAAAACAATGACAGTCGACAAACGTCTGGAGAGTGAGTAAAATAATTCGAATCGAGTGATGCAGTTGTTATTGTCATTATTATTCGTATCTGCGAAATGGAAGTGTCTATGATGTGTATAGTCGGTGCAGCTTCCTGTACTTTTGATGGACCTCATCACGCGCCATTTGCTGGGTTGACTACGGTACATGTGTTTTTTAGGTGTGAAATTGCATTTCTTATACCATTTTTTTAATTTTTCCTCTGTTTAAAGGAAAACGGATTTGACCACGTGATTCTACGGTAAAGAATCTACATATGAGAAATTATTTATAGTTTGGGTTCTACACCATGGGCCAAAGTAGAACTATTTTTAACATCCGTTAAAATATACTTCGAGTGTGGGGTCTTGTATTTTGGGTAAACCGTTTTGAAATAAGTAAGATGTAGGTTGCTCTGCTGTCGAAAAAGAAGGAAGTTATATAAGAGATTTCTTCAAGGTCCTTCTGAAATTTTAGCCAAGAACAATCGACTCGTGTAGGATTCGCAGACAATTAACCCAACTTTTTTCGGCGGGAGATTTGAGATCTCGAATTGCGTAATATCCGCCGTCCATTGTCTGACTTTCTGTAAACGACCAGATGAAAAGTGAACCAAGGTTAAGTCAAAGTTAACATTTACTGTAAGGTCAGTTAAGACTATCGTGTAAAGATCCTTTCAAAATTGTTGATCATATATTATGAAGTTAATTTCCTTTTTACAGTGATTTATTTTTTTCACTGTTTCATAAATTAAGTCTTAAATTTCCAAATTAGGAAATCACCAAATATACAAACACCTAATTTTAAAATCTCCCAAATTTTAAACTTTTACCAGAACTTAATTTATAATTCTTATGAAAATAATAATAATGATTAAGCGAACAATACGTGCCTTACAAAAAATGGACTTAAGCCACTTTCAAAATTAACAACTATATTTGTCATTAAATTTGGAACAGCCAAATACACTTTGAATATATCTAACCATAAAATATTTATGATTAACATCAAGTAATACATATTACTACAGTCAACAAACAACTGACAAATGAGCTTAAACCGCTTAAAAAAAAATGGCTAACGATGTACGATGAGCGTCAAAGGAGAACGAACCGAAGCATAAGAATGACGATCTGACTCACCATTCCCGGAGAAAGTAAATACTTATAACTTCCATTTCTCATCAACATCAGAGTTGGACGCAGTCATAATCAGTTACATGCACGTTATATAAAGGCGAATAAAAGTTGGCGAAACGTGTGCCGTAAAGACATCACACGTTCACCTGCGAGATTTCTGGAATTCACGATCTCATGCAACGATTTTCACTCGGATCGTCTCAGCACGACAATTCTCCTCGGGATCATCCGACGTAATGATCCGCGATGGATCATTAATGGATCTGGATCGTGACGGAGCGTCTTGGATGCGGTTATCCGACCATGCAGAACGAGCTACGTGTACGATTCCGTGTATCCTCCAACCTGTTCTACGACGTAGTCACAACGGTGAAAGGAATGGAAGCGATTATGGCGTGACATGCACAAGGGGAGTGCTACAGCCGGTGACATCAACGGCGAATGTTTGCTGCATTAACACTAGGTTTACGGACGTCCGATGTGCACTTATTTTTACATTAAAAATAAAGTACGAGAAATGTAGAAAAACGCGGAGTAATTTATATAATTAGTCTTCATCTTGATGATAGTTAACATTTCGACAAAAGTATTAAATTGAACTACATGTCACACACGTGACGCACACTACAGTTGGATAAACTAGATTTGTACTGCCACTGAATTGTGGGTTTAATTCTAATTATAATCTGTATTATCACGGAAATGTGCTTTTTTTAACATTTTTCAGCTGTGTTAATGTTGTAGTAATAATTAGGCAGCTGTGAATGTTGCAACTGCCTAGGAAATTATGGGTTAAGGGGTTAGTTCAATAAAGTCGTGATATAAGCGAAAATATTTATTTACATTTGGTAATTTGAAATGAGCGAGTAAATTTCAATTTTCAATTGGTAAATTAAATGAAGTACTGCACGTGATATAGTCATAAACGTAGGTCTGAAAGATACACTTATTTAGAGACTTTAATAGGTTAAAGATACAAGTAAAAATGATCTACACGATATAAGCGACAAAGTGACAAAAACTTTAACATTCTGAAGTTCAAGAATAATGATAGGTCCAATAGATCCAATATTCTTAGGTGCCAGAGTTCCAACATTCCTAAGTCCCAAAATTTGAGGAACTCTAAAATACCAAAGTGCCAAATCTGAAGAACCCAAGAATTCCAAAGTCTAATAAGTCTCAGTACACCTAAGTCCCAAAATTCCATAGTTCAAAATTCTTAAACACTAAAATTGAAAAGCTAAGTCATGATGAAGTCAGATAGTATGTTCTTAGAGACACATACATGGCAGGACATTGCAACTTGTAAGAACATCCTGCAATTTAAAGGTTACGAGGTTTAAGTAGAATAATAAGGGAAAAGGTAAGAATGTGAAACCAGCTAGATTTGATGCATTTTAGTTCTATAATTCGCGTTAGGGTTACATGGGTCCAATCTATGCGCCTTAGCAGCTACACATGAGTAGGCCCTAAATCCACATATTGATTTAGACGTATTGAAACTTATAGTACTTACAGTAAGTAACTGTAGTTTAACACGTTCACTGCCACGTCACCCTTATATGGGTGACATTTAAATATCTATACTGATTTAGCATGTGTATTGTTAAAAATTTATTCATTTTACTAACCGTAAATTCTCGCATTAATTACATGGATCTATGGAAAATAAATGTAACAATATATTGTGCAAATATTTACAAAACCCAATCAAGAATTAAAGCACTACTGAAAGCAATTGAAAATTACTTTCGTGTGGCAGTCAACGTGTTAAATGATTGTGAAATACAAATAAGTCTTGTGCAATCTAGGTTCTACGAGTAGCTTCCAAATCTACGTAGGGATAGATCCCAAATGAAGATGTGTAGATCTATGTATGTGGATCTGTATCTATCGAAAGTTACAGTAAAAGTTTGTAACTTAAATTGTTATGCGGTGCAAATGGAAACCCAAAATAGGAATTTATAGTAAATTGGAATTGATACATCATGTGATCTACCTAAGAGTGACATAGATGTAATTTGTACACCTTTCGATCTACATATGGCTTCGTATAAGTTTTATGTGAAACCTTGATCTCTTTTGGAACTAACAAGTACATTTCAAATTGGAAATTTTATTTATATACGTTAAATTTGTAATGGAATATCTTTCATCATTCCTGAGTCCATAAATCCAATATTTCTAGGTCCCAAAGTTGCAATATTTCTAGGTCCCAGAGTTGCAGTATTCCTAAATCCCAATATTCCTAGATCTCAAAATTGTAATATTCCTAAATTTCAATATTCCTAGGTCCCGAAGTTGCAATATTCCTAAATTCCAATATTCCTAGGTCCCGAAGTTGCAATATTCCTAGGTTCCAAAGTAGCAATATTCCTAAATTCCAATGTCCCTAGATCTCAAAGTTGTAATATTGCTAAATTTCAATATTCTTAGGTTCCAAAGTTGCAATATTCCTAAACCCCAATATTCTTAGGTTCCAAAGTTGCAATATTCCTAAATCCCAATATTCCTAGGTTCCAAAGTTGCAATATTCCTAAATCCCAATATTCCTAGGTCTCAAAATTGCAATATTCCTAAATCCCAATATCCCTAGACCTCAAAGTTTCAATATTCCTAGGTTCCAAAGTTGCAATATTCCTAGGTTCCAAAGTTGCAATATTCCTAGGTCCCGAAGTTGCAATATTCCTAAATCCCAATATTCCTAGGTCCCAAAGTTGCAATCTTCCTGGGTTCCAAAGTTGCAATATCTCTAAATCCCAATATTCCTAGGTTCCAAAGTTGCAATATATCTAAATCCCAATATTTCTAATTGTAAGTCCCAAAGTTGCAATCTTCCTAGGTTCCAAAGTTGCAATATTTCTAAATCCCAATATCCCTAGACCTCAAAGTTGCAATATTCCCAAATCCTAATATTTCTAGGTCCCAAAATTGCAATATTTCTAAATTCCAATATTCCTAAATCCCAAAGTTGCACTATTCCTAAATCCCTAAACCCCAAAATTCCCAAGTCCCTAAATTCCTATACTCCTAAGTCCCTGTTGAGGATAGCGAAGGTCGTGAGCCAACGGTTTGCACGAAGCAAACGACGAGTCACCTTTTCGAAATCGTCCGTATTTCCAAAAGGAGTTAGTTAGTCTTGAACTGTCGCAAGCATAAGTATTGTTTTTCGTGAGCGCTCCATCGTAATTTCAAATTCTGTATATTGTACTTTGTCAAATATATATGTTACGGTGAAAGACTGAAATTGGCGAATGTCGACGTTCACAGGTGAATGTCGACATTTTCCAGATTTCGGTGTTTCACCGTAACATATATATATATCGTGTTTATTCACTTTCTGGTGTACCTGGGATTATTTTATTCAAACAGTCCCAAAGTCAAAAAGCTGTAAAATTCCAGAACCCAGAAACAAAGTCTCAACATTCCCAAGTCCCAAATTTCAAAACCTCTAAAACTCCAAAGTCCAAGAACTCATAAATCCCAAAATTCTAAAGTTTCCCCAAAGTCCCAAAACTGAAATTCCACAAAATACACACACCGAGTGTAGTACTAAAAAGTTGAAATCTAGCAAGCAGAGTTTGAAATGCAGAAGTTTTCCACCCGTCAAAGGTATAGCGTTGACTAGCACGGTGGTCAGAATAAAGATTCATGGTCACTCGTTCAATGGGCGTCAATCGACCACGGTCATTGTTGTTTTCATCAGCTGCCATTATCACCGGCCTCGCCTCTATATTATTCCGATAATGCGACTGCAGGCAACCTGTTGTTATCCGTCCACGTCTGCTCGGTTCGATAGGCGGAACTAGTTTGGAAAGCTGTTTGCCGGTTCACGCCCATCGACCGGACTTGGACAAAAAAATCGTTCCACTGGAAATCACGCTTATCGTCTGGCCGTGAAAAAAGAAGAAATTGCGTGTTTCGTATACGGCAACGTGATCGAGCTTATTGGAAATCTGACGTTGGATTTTCCGCTCGACTCACGAGATTACTCACATAAGGAAGGATACTGGAACGTTTACAACGCTGTCGAGAAATACTTCGATTCTCTCTTTATGGTATTACTGACAAAGAAATGTGTACTATGGATGTTTTTAACGCGTTTGTTTATGTAAACTTCTGTTGAGTACGTGTGTCGAATGGTAGATTAGATACGAATGGAAAATTTAGATGCAGAATGTTAAGATCATTGTGAAATTAACAGTAAAATTTAAGAACGTGAGGAAATCGGGATTTAGAATACAAAATTTGAAAATGAGGTAGATTGAAAATTGGGGTTCTAAAAACATGAGAGATTGCGATTTGAAAATTTGAGAATGTGGATGCTCCTATCAAATACTCTGATTTTTCAATTTTTCAAATTTTCACTTCTTCAAATATTTATTTTTCAATTTTTCAAATGTTCAAACTTTCACTTTTTCAATTATTGAATTTCTCAAATTTCCAATTATTCAATTTTCCAAATTTTCAATTGTTCAATTATTGAATTTCTCAAATTTTCAATTGATCAATTTTTCACTTTTTCAATTTCTCTAATTCTCAACCCTTCAATTTTTCTATTTCTCAATTGTTCCAATTTTCACTTTTACAAATCTTCAAATTTTCAATTTAATTTCGCAAATTTTCAATTTTTCAATTTTTTAATTTTTTCATTTCCTGTTTTTCCAAATTTCTAAAAATAAAAATTTTCAAATATTTTGATTTTCCTATTCTAAAATTTTGCAATTTGCAAATTAAAAATTCAAAGATGCTGAAATTTCTAAGTTTTCGAGCTTTCGTGTTTTTACATTTTTTCTCGAATATCTAAATTTCTAAATTGTGAAACTTTAAAATTTGTAAATTTTCAAATTCACGAATTTCCAAATTGATAAATCCTAAAATTTGTAAATTCTGTAATTTCAAATCTACATTTCTATTTTTCTAAAATTCCAAATATCCAAATTTTCAAATGTCAAATTCCCCCACTTTCAAGTTTCCAAATTCTTACATCTTTAGACCTTCAAATTCCAGAATTCCAAACCTGCCAATCCACAAATTTACATAACAAAATTTGCAAACTGCGCTACACGATTAACTTATAAATCTACCTGCGGTCTACATCAAAATATCCCTAGAACATAGTGAACGAACCGCACCATGTCTGCATTGATTTACGCCCTTATTAAGAACATGCTGCTAGAAATCGCTTTCCAGCTTGAAACAGAAGAAAAACTCACATACAAAGTATGTTAACTCTCAAGCTGCAAAAACTAATCCCTTTGCATCGTATAATCCTGAACAAGATTCAAGCTTTTCTATAACTTTGAAATTCATGTTCCAGCGTTCCAATTTTACGTATTTGCACGGATGAACGATTCTAAAAAATGATTCATAATGTGACGTTTCATAACATTTAACAAAGTGACAAAATAATAAATAATTACCAAAACTATCGATATCATTTGAATCAGTTATGTCGTACAAATAAAATTTAATCGTATAAGGTGAACTTTAAAGATAATCTTGTACCTAAGGTGAGTCTAAAAGATGATCACTGAAGCCGTTATCGTGGTAAAATCACATGGTTAGCAGGAACTGACCTTTGAGAAAGAGGTCAGAACAGATACCCGATTACTTAGCCAGCCATCAGCCTGGTTTCGTATCGAATATCGCCGGTCTTATCATCGTACGAGGTGTCATTTTGTGCAGACGTGTTCGTCCGGTGGAGAACCGGTTCGACTCGATGGTTCATCGATTGCCTGCTAATCCGCGATCGCTTCTTCCTGCTTCGATTAGGTCATTTTTAACGTCTCAACGGCCTCTCACCGTACGATTTAATTAAAAGTCCTATAAATACTGGCGCATTATGTTTCTTATCACAATGAAAATAGCATATTTCATCTAGCAGAAATTAATAGCACTACTGGTAACGTCGACCGAGCGAAAACTCGTTAGGAAAGTCTTTAGATCAAGTATAGTGACGTCAGTTAACGCTGGAGGCGTTAATAATCTCGGCGAATACAAAGGACAGGAAATCCTGACTCACAATTAATTGGTATCGGAGGTGACGGTTGAGGACCACTTGCATGTGGACACTCACCACGCCTAAACCTGTTGCTGGCGACCTGGAAACCGGCGAGCTCGACATCTTTCAGGTTAAAGAGAACTGAAACCGGAATAGGAACAAGTATACTGTTAAGAATACCGGTACCGAAGGTACTGAAATGGCCCTTGTGATATCGAAAACGGTCAGGAACTGAAACCGGGTAGATCAGAATCTAAGCAAGTGTGTCAAAGCCTAATATCAAGTAGGGCAAAAATTAAATAGGTGGAAGATGAAACTACATAGGTCATAATCTAGCATTAAGTGAGTCGGAATCTAAAATTAAATAGGTGGAAAGCAAAACTAGGGAGGGCTATCTAGCATAAGGATCACCTACAACTGAGAAGATGGTGGGTCTAGGCTACTAGGCCTATAACTAGGTGGGTCATAACCTACAATCGAGAAAGTTAGGATTCAAAAATCACATGCTATTCTCACAAAATGAGATTTACGAATTGATGCAAAGAACTTTCCTCGTTTTTCAATTTAATTGAGGTGAATGATATATGTAACCAATTATTTTTGCATATGTGCTAATGTATATATATCTAATGTATACTTTCAAAAATATATATGAGGTTTCGAATATATTTTCTTGATTTAAATAGCAGCTGAACTGTTTTCAGTATCTAACCAGTTCATCTCGTGACATAGAGTGAGAGATGACATATTTTTTGACTTAAGTAGCAGACATTTTTCTCATTAGGTGTCTCATCTCATGAAATTGTAATCAACGTTAACTGCATTCGACGTGTAAAAACGTTAATTCGAAAACTTGTGAGCGGCTAATAAATTATTAATCTTTTATCGAATAAAAACGTAATCCTCCGTTGTTTTGCTATACTTTTTTTGTAAAGTTTATAACGGTAGCATTAGCTCTGTGTTTGACGCATACTCTCGTCATTTCTTAGTTTTAACGATACGCCCTAAGAGCTATATGTGCACCAAGACATCGCAATTTGTAAGATCAGCTTCCAACTTAAAGGTTACAAGTAGCGAATAAATTTTATGATAAGGGAAAAGGTCAGAAGCAGACAAGTACGAACCTAAAACCACTTAGATCAGAAGCTAGACCCAAGTTAGACATGTTTATACGTCTGACTCACGTAAAGGTCATGATGAAGTCAGTTAGTATGTTCTTAGAGATACATATGCGGCAGGACATTGCAACGTGTAAGAACATCCTGCAATTTAAAGGTTACGAGGTTTGAGTAGAATGATAAGGGAAAAGGTCAGAATGTGAAACCAGGTAGATTTGAACATTCTTAGTCCTATAATTCGTAGTTAGGGCAACATGGATCCAATCATATCACCTTAGTAGCCACACATGAGTAGGTCCTAAATCCACATATTGATTTAGACGTATTGAAACTTATAGTACTTACAGTAAGTAACTGTAGCTTCAATTATTGTGAAATACAAATAAGTCTTGTGCAATCCAGGTTCTAGAGGTGGGTTCCAAATTTACATAGAGGTAGATCGCAAATGTAGACATGTAGATCTATGTATGTGGATCTGTATCTATTGACAGTTACAGTAAAAGTTTGTAACTTAAATTGTTATGGGGTACAAATGGAAACCCAAAATAGCAATGTATTAGGAATTTATAGTCAATTGGAATTGATACATCATGTAATCTACCTAAGAGTGACATAGATGTAATTTGTACACCTTTCGATCTACATATGGCTTCGTATAAATTTTATGTAAAATCTCTATCTCCTTTGGAACTAATAAGTAGTCGTCAAATTGGACATTATATTTATATACGTTAAATTTGTAATCGGATATCTTCTTCGAAAGAATTGTCGATATAGAAAGTATCTAGAGCCTAGACTAGTTTATAATTGTCTAACCCAGGATCGGCCACCTGCGGCTCGGGAGCCACAAATGGCTCTTTGGGTGTAAAGCTGCAGCTCTTCAGTTCCATACGCAAATATTATTTATTTTATCAAAAAAAACTCATTATCTAATATTGCCAAGCGCTGGAATTGCAATGCATCGAATTACCACGCGCTGGAATTCCAACGCATCGAATTACCACGCGCTGGAATTCCAACGCATCAAATTGCCACGCGCTGGAATTGCCATGCATTGAATTACCAAGCGCTGGAATTCCAACGCATTGAATTACCAAGCGCTGGAATCGCAACGCATCGAATTACCACGCGCTGGAATTGCAATGCATTGAATTACCAAGCGCTGGAATTCCAACGCATTGAATTACCAAGCGCTGGAATCGTAATGCATCCAATTACCACGCGGCGAATTACCAAGCGCTGGAATCGTAGCGCATCGAATTACCACGCGTCGAATTACCACGCGCTGGAATTCCAACGCATCAAATTGCCACGCGCTGGAATTGCCATGCATTGAATTACCAAGCGCTGGAATTCCAACGCATTGAATTACCAAGCGCTGGAATCGCAACGCATCGAATTACCACGCGCTGGAATTGCAATGCATTGAATTACCAAGCGCTGGAATTCCAACGCATTGAATTACCAAGCGCTGGAATCGTAATGCATCCAATTACCACGCGGCGAATTACCAAGCGCTGGAATCGTAGCGCATCGAATTACCACGCGTCGAATTACCAAGCGCTGGAATCGCAACACATCGAATTACCACGCGCTTCAGTTGCATACGCAAATATTATTTATTTTAACAAAAACAAACTCATTATCTCACATTGCCATATATATATTATCTACTTTGTTGTGAGAAACACTACTTATATATGTAAAAATAGATTATTTTTTTTTATCAAAAAACTTTATTTATGCGAGTACTATTTATTGTTGGCAAGACAAAATTTTGTGGCTCTTTAAAAGTTTTGAAACTTTGTAAATTGTAATTTTTGACTCTTCCGACTCAAAAGGTTGCCGACCCCTGGTCTAAACTCATGATCTGAGTTTAAAAGCCGACTATATGTGTTAATAATGTTACGTACAGTAGTAGAGTATCATGTTACTAACTAATAAATGATATTATTGCAATTTGAACAAGCTTCTTAATTTTACAGAAAAGATGAAAAATGCAGAAGATTTGTAACAGTAATTCTATGACCAGACTGTTAAGAAATATTTCAATTATTTTAAGTAACTGTATCAAACCGGATGGCGAATGTCAGTCACCTTTCGAGCGCAAATGGTTAAGATGTTAATCTTGAAGTTTCAATACGATTTCCACTTTCATCCTCAACTGTCTCTTCGTTACTCATCGGTTACTTAACACGCAGACAGCATTATCGACGTGCAGCGACAGCACGGTGAAAGTAGTTGGAATACGTAAAATGCCACCCAATTTGCCGTCGAGGCGAGTCTCCTCGCGGACGATCGTTAATTAGTTATGTAAATGTCGTCCTGAGGTGCGATAATTATTTATTCGACGTGATACGCCCTCTCATCGTTCGTTTAAGGCGTTCAGAAAGAAATACAGCAGTCTCTCGAAGTTCGCTTACAATCCATTTCATCGGGCGATTCAAACTTCGAATTAAGCCGTAAAGTTCTGAGAGGACATCAATTTTATCTTTTTGTTCGGACTATCACGAACCTGTTCAAAGATTTCAGTAAGAATACATTCACTATAGAAATTTTTCGTTATATCATCGCTTGTTTAGAAATTAAAAGATTTGGAAATTTAAGAAATTGAAGGTCTGAAAATTTTTTAATTTAAGAGCTAGTAAATTTAGCAACTTTAGAAGTTAATAGATTCATTAATTTTCGAATATTTCCAAACTTGTAAAATTAATGGTTTAAAAATTTGAAAAAATGAAAGTTTTATATAAATTTTTCAATCTTACAGAAATTTGAAATAATTTTTACTAAACAAAATAAATCGTATAAAGTGATAATTAAACTTAAATCCGTAAAAGAAATATAATTATAATAAATAGAGAATTTTATCAGTGCTACATTTTTATGCACAATATGATCTTATGAAAGCAGAGTTCAATTGTCCGTTGCAAATAATAGTTCAATAGAATATCTAAGTTTAAATAATGTAGCGTTATAATTTCTACTAATTGCTTTATGCGCATTAATTAATATTCTGGGATTAACCAAGGATTTCTGTGTCAAGGTTCCTCCACGAAGGAAGTCGATGAAAGGTGGGAAAGAAATGTCAGTGGTAAATTAATCCTAGTCATTTTTATCTATTTGACGTGGGAGTCTCTCGAGGAGCTTGAATCAAATTTTTTGTACAAACTAATTAGTAAATTGAATTCATTAAAGATTTCAAGGTACTCCTTCATTAAGGGAACAAGGTTATCTCGTTTCGTTTTATATTCGCATTACAGAAGGTGTCAAAAGAAATTTTGAAGAAAACGTTTGATACTAAAAAATTAATTTACAATTGTTTTACATGGTTTCATGGATGTTTTTACAATTAGACAAAGAAATTATTTGATTTTTATGTTATAATATTTTACTTCCTTAATATTTGATTACATTTAAATATCAAGTATCAAGTGAAATAATTAAATAATAACAATTTTATAAACAAATTTCTGAAATGGTATACAAAAAAGATAGGACCTATATATTTAGCTAATAGTGATTTAAATTTTTCATAGCCTTATAAATTAAGTTAAAAATTTCCAGATTCGAAAGTAAATAATTTTTAGAGTAAATCATCGAGACAATATTTCAATAAGAATATAGTAACATTACAAAAAAGATATCCGATTGAAAAATTCCAATAAAAATATTCGTTATATTGCATCTGTTGAAGGACCTTTTATTCGAGTACAATAATTTGCCCACACGGTGCAATATTTGTATAGTAAATCACCGAAGTGGTATGCAATTTCCAATAGGGATGCATCAGAAACTGCAGGGCTGTAGATTGCAATTCGGCAAAGTGACCACGCGACGTGATGCGGCCATAAATGGCGCGGCCGATGGTCCATGGCCGCAACCCCACCACGTGGATGGTCGCCTTCGACGAGGCTTCTCCAAAAATAGGACCACGACAACGTCAACGACGATAGAACTCCGTCGTTCTCGCTTCTGTGACGGATTTCACCGTGTGTTCTTCCCTGATACATCACTTCAACAAACTGAGAGATTGATCGATCTTTTGGTGGGCCTCTTAACCTGATGACTATGTGATGGCGTGCGGTTATAGCAATCGACCTTGAGCGCTTCACGGATATATAATTTTTCTTCTTTTTTCATGAAAAAGTGTTTTACATTTTTCTTTTTTTCTTTATACAAAATTACTTGATGGAAGGAATCAATTATAATTAAGTTTAGTGAAGAAAAGAGCGATATGTACAATGGCTGAATATGTACAATGGTTAGCAATTAACGGTGTTATTTGAGAAATACTTGTATTATCTAATAAAATTGAAGTCATTATTTTTGTATTATTCACTAGGACGATAACGTCTATTTGTATTAATAATTTTATGCTTCTGGAAAATGTAACTTAAAAGGTTTTCAAGTTATATAATACAGGCTGTAATACTAACTTCTTCAATTTCAAAAGTTTCATTTAAAAAATTTGTTTGTGCATGTATTTTAATTAGTTCTTAAACAGAGTATTAAGTAAAATTTTAGAACATTAACTTCTTCTGTTTTTCAAGCTTATCCATGTATTTAACTTAATCAGCTTTTAAGGAGAGTAATAACTACAACATATATTTCTGCAATTTTTTAAATTTACCTATGTATTTAACTTAATTAGTTTTTGAACGGAATATTAAGTATAATTTATGATACTGTCTTTCTCAATTTTTTAAACTTATCTATGTAAAGGAACTCATTTCAGGCAAATAAGTAACATATAATTTTTTTTTATTTTTTTGAACGTACTTACAAATTTTGTAATGTTTCCGTTGGTTCTATATTCTTAGTACGTAAAGCGTTATATCAAGGGTTAAACAATTATGTGAATCTTAAGTGAAGTCTCGATATAAGCGAAACGCTTGAAATCACAAAAAATGCACAGCAATTTTAAAATATTAGCATTAAATATTTTAAATTAGTTTTTTAAAATATTTTTAAAATATTTAAATTATTAATATTTAATATTAAATGATTAATATTTATTAATTGTTAATTATTAAATTATTAATATTATTAATATTTAAATATTTTTAAATATTTAAAAAAAAAAACATTTTAACAAATATTTAACATTTAAATATTTTAAATATTAGTTAAATTAGCATTAGAATTAGTTAAATTAGTTTTTTAATGTTATTATTTCTCTACTAATAATTTCCACTATTGTCTATTTCACTATGTTTATACATCACATGAGAATAATTATAGAATTGATTAAATAATGTTTATTTCAAATTATTGTATTAAATCGAATGGCACTTGAGAGGCACCTCTCGAGCGCAAAGGTTTAATTTGATCTAAATGCACTTTTGACCCCTTTATTCTTTAACATCCGTGATTTTTACGAGTTTCACGAATCTAGCGTTAACGGGAAATAAAGAAACGGAAGGAATGATTGAATCCGTGTGGGAAGATCGGGATGCGTTTTCACTTGAGCTGAAAAATCGCCGAGCGGAAGAGGTTGGGCGTGCAAGAAAGTTCCTCATCGTCCAGCCGTGCATAAGACAATCGCGACGCGAAGCAATTAAGCCACGGCCCACGCTTCATTTTTCCTTCTATTCAAATCCCGATCCTCTTCCGCGTCGATACAATCTTGAACGATTCTTCTTTTCGAGTATTGTGTTCGTATTACACTTTCCATGATACTGTTATTACATTCCTATGAACTTTTTTATGTATGATTGTATGGTTCATGATAAATACTACTTTTGTCATTCATCACATCACAGGGGATGTGAAAGTGAATTGCTAAATACTAAATTTTCAGCTCTTCTTAATTTCTCAATTTCCGGTACTTAATTTCATAAATTACCAAATTGAGAATTAGTTGATTTTTAAATACAAAAATTTTAAGGTGTTCAATTTGAAACTTGTGAAATTTTCAAACTTAATTTCCCAATTTCTAAATTTCTAACTTTATAAATTACTAGGTTTTCTAATTTATAATTTTTCAATTTTTCAAGTTTCCAATTTTTCAGTTTTTCAATTTTTCAATTTTTCAATTTTTCAATTTTTCAATTTTTTAATTTTTCCATTTTTCAATTCTTCAATTTTCTAATCTCTAAGTTCTAAAACATTTAAATATTCTACTTATATAAACTCTGAATTTTAAAATTTCTGTATTTCCAAATTACCAAATTTCCAAATACCCATAGCCTTAAAAGTCTACATCCCCCAATTTCAAAATTCCCAATTTCCAAACTTCTTCAGGTTTTAACATTCAAGTTTCCATATTACAAAATACTCAAATTTCCCAATTTTCAATCTTACCAATTTCAGACTCTCTAAATCTCCAAAAATTCAAATTCTGAAATTCCAAAATCTTCAAAAATTTTACTGCTTAAGTTTCCAATTTCCAAGTAGTAAAGTGGCAGTATATGAAGATAATGAGATACTACTATAGTAGAATAATGAAATAGTAGAGTACTAAAATAATAATATACTTTCATGTTAGAATTAGTGGAATGATGGCGTTTAGTGAATAAAATAGTAGAATTCTAGGGGAATGTATAGTAATATAGTAACATGATCATACTGTAGAATTAATAGAATACTAATATTTTAGTATAGTAGAATAGTAGTATAGTAAAATTGTACGGCAGAATAGCACTGTTACGGCGTTGTATCAAAATAGTAGCGTAGTAAAATAGTTGTTAGGTAAAATAATAGAATAGTGGTACGATGAAATAGTATAGCAGAATTGTACTACGCTAAATGGTAGTATAGCAGTATAGTATTACTTTCGAATAGCCGAATAATAAAATAGTAGTATGACAGTATAGTAATACAGTCGAATAATGGTACAATAAAATAGTAGTGTGGCAATATAGTTGTATAGTACTCCACGACAATAGTAGAATAGTCAAATAGTAGCGTGATAGAATAGTAGTATTGCAGTTCAGCAATTTAGTATTACTTTAGAATAGCAGAATAATAAAATAGTAGTACGATAGAATAGTATTATAGCAGAATAGTAGTATAGTAGAATTGTACTACGCTAAATGGTAGTATAGCAGTATAGTATTACTTTAGAATAGCCGAATAATAAAATAGTAGTATGACAGAATAGTAATACAGTCGAATAATGGTACAATAAAATAGTAGTGTGGCAGTATAGTTGTATAGTACTCCACGACAATAGTAAAATAGTCAAATAGTAGCGTGATAGAATAGTAGTATTGCAGTTCAGCAATATAGTATTACTTTAGAATAGCAGAATAATAAAATAGTAGTATGATAGAATAGTAATATAGCAGAATAGTAGTATAGTAGAATTGTACTACGCTAAATGGTAGTATAGCAGTATAGTATTACTTTAGAATAGCCGAATAATAAAATAGTAGTATGATAGAATAGTAGTATAGTATAGTAATAGTATAGTAGTATATAGTAGTAGTATAGTAGCCTATAGTAGTAGTATAGTATAGTAGTCGTATAGTAGCCTATAGTAATAGTATAGTATAGTAGTCGTATAGTAGCCTATAGTAGTAGTATAGTAGTATATAATAGTAGTATATAATAGCAGTATACAGTAGTAGTATAGTAGTATATAGTAGCAGTATACAGTAGCAGTATAGTAGTATATAGTAGCAGTATATAGTAGTAGTATAGTGTAATAGTACAAATAACAAGGCAGTAATATAACAGTATAGTCACAAAGTAAAAAAGTTTCCACATCACAAGAATAATACCGTAAAATATAGTAAGTAATAGTTGTAAACTATTTTGTACAACGATTCTTCATTTCAACAAAGGTTAACATTCTGACAAAAGCTTCTCAATAATTTTCATAATTAAAAATAAGACAAAGATCCATTAATTCGACCCGATTCATAAATGTAGTTCTCTCATTATTAATAACAGTCTTGCCATATTCGATTTTCAATTCTCTCTTTATTAATGAGTTCACTTACGGTATAATAAAAATATAGATCGTAGTTATTATTAGCTTCATTTAGAAAATCGATCACAACACACGTGGGTCGAACCCTTTCATGCATCCTATCGACTGACCCTATATGTCTTCCGTGGGTGTCGTCTCGGACCCATCCGTTGTAATTACACGAGGTTATTTATTAGTCACGGTTATTAGGTAGACGACTAGCAACGTTCTCGCTCAATTGAATCGTTTATTTTAGAACACACCGGTGAGATTGAACTTACGATTGCTAATCAATTTTAGTGGTAAAAGTATCTTTCCTTCGGTACAAAACGGTTTAAGAAATTTTTTGAGAGAAATGCGAAATTAAAAATTAAGATACTTCCAGATTCGAATTTATTCTGAAGTTTTCAACATTTGTTTTTATTACGTCTACTTTGCATTTTGATTTTAGTAATGATTTATAAAAATTATGCGTTAACTATTATTTTACTAAATATGTACACATTTTTAACGTGGTATTGACAAATAGAAGAATTTAAATATTCCGTTTAATTAGTAATAAAGACTTTTTCAAGTAGAATCTCAAAAATTAATTTATATACAAAGGATCGTTCAATTTTATAATAAGAGTTCAAATTGTATCAAACATTTTTTAACTTGAAATCACGTCGTTCACAATATTCTGAAGAGAGAGATGAAATGCTAGAAAACAAATACTTCGAAAAATAATCCAAACCGTTTCAAACAGACTCAAACTTCATTAAACTTACAATCATAGCGTATAAAATATTTAGAACATACAAAGTACTTCAAGAAATAATGAAAATTGTGTCAAACTTCGAGTTGTGGCATATGTAACCAGAGCAAACAAAGATACCTTGAGAAATAATTTAAACTGCCTCAAACTTCAAATTACGGTGTATAGGATATTCTGAATATAAAATATTAAGAAATGCTTAAACCAAGAAATAATTCGAACTGTTTCGAACACCTTCAAACTTTGAATCGCTGTGTACAAAATATTTAGAATGCAATATACCAAAAAATACCTATTTTATGAAGTAATCCAAACAGTATGAAACTTCTTCAAACTCAGAATTATAAAATATTGAGAACATAAAAAAATAGTTTAAAATAATCAAAAATTCTTCGAAGTACGAATTGTGAGGTACAAAATATTCGGCACACGTAACATTAAGAAATGTGTGTATTTAAAAACCATGACTTACCACATCGCCTGCACCGATACCGGCTTGAAGATGTGCTGCCGACCGCAAACGCTGACGCTGAAGCCTCTGTAACAGAAAATAAGAAAAAACGAATGAGAAAAAGAAGTCTAAGGGAACATCGAGGGTCACACCACCGTTCACCTTATACAGGGTGGCCAACCGATCGTATCAACGAGCTATTTTATTGGCAGCCGAAACAGACCTCAACTTCCCCGTTCTGTTCGGCTGGTAGCTATTTTCGAGCACGGTTAGTTTCATACGTACATTTTCGCCCAGTTCGTACAGCAACGTTTCGTTCGACTATCGAAGCGTTCCATTTTTGGTAACAGGTGTCAAATAGTGTTTCACCAATGTTATTTGTCAGTTGCCAAAGCTTTGATTTATGTCACTTTTACTAAAGATAGACTTCGAGTTTATAATTGTTTCCTAAGATGATCTCAGAGCATTTTCTTCTCTTTTACATCACGTATAATTGTTTTTTAAGATGGTCTCTTCAGAACGTTTAACAAACAGAATTTTCTTCTTTTTTACGTCACATGATGTTTATAGCGTTAATTTGATGCTTTACTGATTACTCCAACAGCTGAAATTTTTGCTTTTCATATTCAATTTTATGACTCATAAATTAAACTTCGCGTCATTTTTCATTGTGCAGTGATTTAATATGTTTCAATTTCTTTCAGATTTCACTTATTCTGTCGAACAATACATCGTATAGGTTGTACTGAAGATGACGCAACGTATGCGTCGTATAATATTCATTCGATTACAGCTGACGATGCTTGTTGTAAGTTCTACTGCAAATCCTTTATAACACATTGTGTACGTTCTATAAAGAATCACTATCGATGACGCACCGTATGTGTACTATAATAATTATATTCTATGACGCACCCTATGCGTCCTATGATAGATGCCGTATACTTGACGACGCACCACGTGCGTCATATTACAAATCCTGTATTTGATAACGCGCCGTGTGCGTCATACTACAAATCCTGTATTTGATGACGCACCTCGTGCGTCATATTACAAATCCTGTATTTTATAACGCGCAGTGTGCGTCATATAACAAGTCCTTGTATTTGATGACGCACCGAGTGCGTACTATAATAAGAATTATATTGAGTGACGCACCATATGTGTCCTATGTTAAATGCAGTATACTTGACGCACCATATGCGTCGTATAATATTCATTCGATTACAGGTGACGATGCTTGTTGTAAATTCTACTGCAAATCGTTTACCTTAATAACACATTGTGTGCGTTCTATAAAGAATCATTATCAATGACGCACCGTATGTGTAGTATAATAATTATATTGTATGACGCACCCTATGCGTCCTATGACAGACGCCGTATACTTGACGACGCACCTCGTGCGTCATACTACAAATCCTGTATTTGATGACGCACCTTGTGCGTCATATTACAAATCCTGTGTTTTATAACGCGCCGTGTGCGTCATATAACAAGTCCTCGTATTTGTTGACGCACTGAGTGCGTACTAGAGTAAGAATTATATTGAGTGACGCACCATATGTGTCCTATGTTAAATGCAGTATACTTGACGCACCATATGCGTCGTATCACAAATCCATGTGTTTGATGACGCACAATATGTATTCTATGATACCTTGTATGCGATGACGCATCATGTGCGTCGCACAACTTATCTTAAAATAAATTTATATTATTTCTCTGCGCACCATACGTTTGGTACAATATGCATTTATTTAATAATGTATCGTACGCGATCTATAATATATATATGTATCTTGATGACGCATCATATGAGTCAGTCAAAAAAATATTTCATTCAATGGCGCAACATGTGCGTCCTATAATCGATAACTGTACTCGATGTCGCACCGAATATTCATCAAAGTAGATCACTGTCTCTAGACACAACTAATGCTTCGTACAATACATCATTGTATTCTCACGCGGAATACAACCTACGGTACAATATTGGGTAAAACTGTACAATTACTACGTCACCTCAAAAAAAATATTTGGGACATGTTTTCGATGTATTTTTGCCTTCTGAATACGAATGTGATCATAAAAATCGGCGTCGGACATATCTGAGCTGCTATTTTGGAAAAACAGCAGAAAATTGTGATTTCTTGGAGTTTTTTGCATTTATTTTGAAAAATTCTCATCTGCTGAAAAAATGTTTCCAACAAAAAATGTAGAATGGAAAATTCTCTACAAGAAAGTTCTGATACATTTTTTTTGTAATTCTAACGGTAAGGCTGCAAATAAACGACGAAAGTGTCAAAAATTACCTTTCGAATGGAAAAAATAATATATTGTGAAATCTTAAGGCAAGGCGTGAACCTAGGGAACAATACCGCCGGCATTAGCATTACCCGAGCACTACCCAAGGAAGTTATTTTTTTTTTTTGACATTTCTAATATTTTATAAAATATTTGCAAAAAATGTTAATTTTTAACAATTTTTGTAACTTTTTACTAATACCTTACCGCCGATTTTTATGATCATATTCGTATTCAGGAGGCAAAAATACATCGAAAACACGTCCCGAATATTTTTTTTGAGGTGACGTAGTAATTGTAAAGTTTTACCCAATATTGTATTCGAGTGCACATTCAATGTATCTTACAGTAGATCGCGTACTTCGATGTACCGGATGTGTCATACAATGCATCATTGCATTTAATGTTACGGTGAATGCAACCTATGATATATCTGATGACGCGCCGAATGTGTGTACTGAATTATACCTCGACGCACCGGCTGCGTCATATCGTAGGTCAATGTATTTAATGACGCACCGACTATGACGACGTATTTAATGATACAACGACTATGATGATGTATTTAATGATGCACCGATGATACAATATTGTATTCGATGACGGACTGCATGTGTCATACAACAAATCATTGTATTTAACGACACATCGAATGTAATCCGTAATATAATATTGTATTTGATAACGCACCAATTGTGTCCCATAACAGATGACTGCATAAATTGACGCGCCAGGTGCGTCATATAACCGGTCTTGATAATTTAATGACGCACTGAATACGATGATGATGCAGTTCTGTTTTACGATAAATAATTATGACGCGTTATGTGACATACAGTCGATTACTTCATTAATGAGTGCGTGTGTAATGAGTGAAGTATAAATTATTGATCGACGAACTGTACGTGTCATACAATATGTATCATGACGCACCATATGCGTCCTACAATAACTAAAAATTTTCGAAAATATTCAATTTCCTAAATTACCAAGTCCTAAACATCTAAAGTTTCATATTTCCAAATTTTTTAATTTACTGAACCCATGAATATACTCTTTCTGAATTCCCAAAGTGCTCAATACCTAAGTTTACGTATGTCTAAAAATGTAAATTCCATTTAGACATTTCTGTATCCATAAATTCTGAATATTCAATTTTTCAAACTCTTAGAATTCTAAATTCCCGAATTCTCAAATTTTCAAATATAACAATGTACAAAAATTTGGAAATTTAAACATTTCCAAGATTAAACTTAGCACTTTAAATTCCAAACACGGATCGAATAGAACCAATAAACTCTAAAATTGTTACAGTTTCGAATTTCAGGTTTTATAGGTTATATAGGCTATAGATACAAGATTATAGGTTAGAATTTAAAATTTAAGGGTTATAGTTAACACTAAAACTACCAAACCGGTCAAATGACCGCTCCATAAGCTTCTTATTATAAGGAACACATTTTGTTAAAATACATTTCTTGAAATCAGAATTGATTTTCGTCAAGATAAAGAATAAACGTGTATACTAATTTATGTTTCGTCGTTTGTTTCTTTATTCTTTAATTTTATTTTTAATTTCAAAATTAAGTACACATGTATGTCGGTAGGCTTAGTGCTAATTTTTTTCTAAGAAGTAGCGATGTACAGAGTTTTCTTATTTCACGTCTAATCAGTCTTCTAGACCCAATACTTTAATAAAAAAGGCAACGACACTTCTGGGACTAAATATGTACATTTTGAGGCACGTTTTATTTAATTTGACGCATTTTTGAAATGTCAAATTTCAAGTTACTGTCAAATTTCGGTCGTTTCCGCCCACTGTGCGGTGTTTCGCCGTATTTCGCGAGATATCGACGCGTTAACCGAGGGAAGCGCAGCGAAATGGAGCTTTGACCCGACGAGATGGCTTTGCCAGTGGCAGGCCGACCTTCCCTGATGACCTTGGTGCTCACCTGTCAAGCACCTTGCTCGAACGCGTGGCTTACGGTAACGCGCTCCATTTCCCTACGCCCGTGTGCTCTGGCGGGCAGCAAAGAGAGCGGTGCTGCTGACCTTCGCAGTGTTCACCTTTCCACACGGTGTTTCTCGATCTGCGCTCGATGTACCGTTTCCAGCCGCGTTTTATTCACCTAATTGCTGCGTGCTTCGCTAATGACTCACCGTGACGGGTTGAAAGGAGCCGGACACCGCGTGGATAGAAAGCACGCGTTCGGGGGCTGGGACTTTTGCGAAACCGACGAAACTTGCTTTCAAAAGCGTTGCTAAATCTTGCGTTAGGAGAGTCAAGGGTTAATTAATTACAACCTCTTGCTTAACACTATATTCAGTTATTTTATGAATTTTATACGTTCTGTTTGTAGGAATTTTAGTAATTTTTCAGGTTTTCTGAAACAGGTTTCGATTTAGTATCATGTTTATAGAGTAAGTTTAATTTATATCTTTTGTTGTTATGCATATATTATATGATACTATTTATGTTATTCGTGCATGATATTATTAATATTATATGTTACACTCATATCGTTTATTTTATTTTATAATAATATTATTGCATGTTAGATAATATTGTTTATATCATTCATGTGATATTCTGTTATTATTGTTATACGTTATTTGTTATCATTACTGAGCGATATAATTTTATTTTGTTAGGTATTTTATGTGTTATAATATTATTCATGTTACTAATATGTTATTTTATCTTCACATTACTATATGCTACAACTATTTTATTTTATTACGATTATTATGCATTATATTAATTAGGTATATCATTTACACTATATGTTATTATTATATATTGAGTGACGTACTCTGTGCGTCCTATGTTAGATGCTATGCATGTATTTGACGACGCACCATGTGCGTCATATCACAAATCCGTGTATTTAATGACGCACTGTTTGCGTACTATAATAAAAATTATATTGAGTGACGTACTCTATGCGTCCTATGTTAGATACTATGTATGCATTTGACGACGCACCATGTGCGTCATATCACAAATCCGTGTATTTGATGACGCACTGTTTGCGTACTATAATAAAAATTATATTGAGTGACGTACTCTATGCGTCCTATGTTAGATACTATGTATGTATTTGACGACGCACCATGTGCGTCATATCACAAATCCGTGTATTTGATCATGCACTGTTTGCGTACTATAATAAAAATTATATTGAGTGACGTACTCTATGCGTCCTATGTTAGATACTATGTATGTATTTGACGACGCACCATGTGCGTCATATCACAAATCCGTGTATTTGATGACGCACTGTTTGCGTACTATAGTAAAAATTATATTGAGTGACGTACTCTATGCGTTTTATATTAAATACTCTATGCTTGACGACGCACCACGTGCGTCACACACATACATATATAGGGTAAGGTTGCTCAAATCGTTTCCCCTAAGAAAAAACCTGCATAACAATGAGTATTTAGCAAATATGTAAAAACTATGTTTGCTATTCGATTCTAGTGTAAATATTGTTTTTATTTATTAGAACAACTCTGAACAATCTTTATACTGTCATATAAATTAATCTAAATTAAAAAAAAGTTGCAAGACTTGCGAAATCAGTGTCTTAAGTCGTACCACCTATGGCTTAAATCGTACCTACCTAAAAATACAATTATTATTATGTGTATGTGTGGTAAATTATATTTTTCAGCGAGTTTATAGGTAAGTTTTCTTAGACCAATTGCAGTAAGTCCAAAAAAGCTTATTTCCAACTTGAATGCATGCGCAACCAATTCCCGTTCCATAGTGTTGCTAAAACCCTTAGGCCTTCCAAATACGACATTCCTATTTAATCCTAGAAAATGACGTCGTAACGTTGGTTTTAGTATCCCATATTTTCTACGAGCTTCATTAAATTCAATAACACCTTGTGATAATTTGGTTAACGCCTCTTCCATGTCTTCATTTTTCCAGCGACTATAAATTCGTTTTAACATAATAAAAATTTTTAATAAAAATCAAAAACAGAAATGAAAGAAGAAGGTAAAAAATTAGTCGAAGTAAGAATTTTTAAGGCTATGTCGTACCAGGTACGATTTAGGCGTCTCGCACAAGTACGACTAAGGACACTACGTAAATTGTTATTAAAATTAATATAACCTCATGCTGATTGATCGTAATGCATGTTAGTTTCGCTCAAATGATTCTATAATAGTTACAAAACTTACAACACTAAAATAAAACATTCAAATAACATGGGGCACCATCTACATCCTAATGTGGCGCCATTACAGCTGTAGTAGCCATAATACTCGAAATATAGAAGAAGTACGATTTGAGCAACCTTACCCTATATATAGTATTAAAAATAAAATTATAACCAGCTCTAATTTACTTTTACACCTTCCTCTTTAATTAACTACACAACGAGTTTAATCAAGCAACGCCTATCTTACCAGAAACGAAAATTAAAACAAGCTCCAATTAGAGTTTAAGTATCAATTACCATTTATTGCCAATCTACTATTTTCACTGCACTATTAAATAAAATTGTCGGAAGTGTGTACAAAAAGTGATGTCGGTCATTACGTTGAAACTCAGCGAAAGGTTCAATCGTGGGACAGATTTGTCCGCGAACGTTTTTTATTCAACACGGAACAGAGGATAGTTATCTACCGGAGAGAAAGTGCAGAACTATCCTGCCGCGGTAAAAATCTGATAACCTGTAAAATCTGCCCACTTTCCCTGCACCACGAATCGGCAATAAACGAACAAACAGGGATCGATCGAGGAATCGAGAGGCTGAGTCGATCAGATTGAAACTTGGAACAAGGAAGAGGCTGATGCGGAAAGAAAATCGTATACCCATATTACACCATCTTACGAAAGTTCTGTTTTAGTGTAGCATTCTTAGTGTTATTTTAATGATAAAAAATACTAATCGATGTGTTTTTATTAGTTAAATTTGTGTACGTTGCTTAAATTCTGTTATTGAGAAAAATTAACAGAAATATCTTAACTCATTGAAATTATGAGTAATGAGTATTTGTTCGAATCGACAAAAGATTTCTGTAAGTATAGCTATAATTGTTTAATTGTTAACGTTAGTGTTGCATTGTTAAAGTATTTATTGAAAAAACGTAAAAAATAATAACTTACAAGTATAGCGTATATAAATATTCATAACGCGCGTGCGCCGTATGTTCTTTACGCATGCGCAGTATGTTCTTTGCGCATGCGCTGTATCTCTAAGGAAAACATTTCGAAGCATTTTCATATTTACTTTTATTCGAACGAAATCAAATACGAAAAAAACATTATTGCTTCCTTTTCTGATTTATTTTTGTGTACAGAATCATCGTTCGACCTCTTCTGCTGCTAAACTATTCTTTGTACATATTCAAATAGAAACTCAATATTTTAAATTATTATATACGCCTACATAAAAATTCATAAATTTTGCAAACTAAAAAGAATTAAATAAAGAACATAGAATCACATATAGAAAATAATATACAGATACGATAAAATGAAATGTTCATTCAAATTAAAATTAAAAGTAAGTTAATATAATATGAATAAATAAATACTTGGGAGAAGCTCATCAAAATTAGTGACGAAATTAGTGTTCATTAAACTTGTTGCTAATACCAAGAATCACAATAACATTTTCATCTAAATTTGCTGGGATTGTTTTTTATATGAACGCGCATTTGTAAAAACAAAAAGCAAGTATTAAAGAATGACACTTATAGAGCTTTTTGTCTCCACTGTTCGAATGATATACGATAAGAATGTAGTTTACGATAAAGCAGCAAGTAGTATAGATAGCAGACACAAGAACAGCCTGGAGACACAAGAAGAAATTCGAAAATAGCCGACATACCCGTCGCCGTCCAGAGTAATGGCAGTGTCGGCCAGAACTCGAAGTACAAGACCAACGGTCGCCCTAGCGTGACAATCGATACCGAGAAGGCAGCTCTCCTCGGCATCCTGCCTTCCGGTGCAGGACACTACGACCAGGTATCTCGTCCTTCCTGGATGCACCGACTCTAGTTTCACCGCCTGAAATCAGAACGAAGAATCCTTTGTTAGGAATTTTACACTTTTTAAATTTACGGGTTACGTTCCATATTTCTAAATATTAATACACAAGTTTTATAGCTGTATATTACTGAAATTATAAATTATAGAATTTTTATGTTGTTTTGAAATTTTGAAATTTCTGAATTAGCAGATTTCTAATTAAACTTCACATCATTTTTCATTGCGCAGTGATTTAATATGTTTCAATTTCCTTCAGATTTCACTTATTCTGTCGAACAATACATCGTATGAGTTGTACTGAAGATGACGCAACATATGCGTCGTATAATATTCATTCGATTACAGCTGACGATGCTTGTTGTAAGTTCTACTGCAAATCCTTAATAACACATTGTGTACGTTCTATAAAGAATCACTATTAATGACGCACCGTATGTGTACTATAATAATTATATTGTATGACGCACCCTATGCGTCCTGCGTTAGATGCTCTATACTTGACGACGCACCACGTGCGTCATTACAAATCCTCTATTTGATGACGCGCCGTGTGCGTCATATAACAAGTCCGTGTATTTGTTGACGCACCCAGTGCGTACTATAATAAGAATTATATTGAGTGACGCACCCTATGCGTCCTATGTTAAATGCAGTATACTTGATGCACCATATGCGTCGTATCACAAATTCGTGTGTTTGATGACGCACCGTATGTATTCTATGATACTTTGTATGCGATGACGCACCATGTGCGTCGCATATATTTAATAATGTATCGTGTGCGATCTATAATATATGTATGTATTCTTGATAATGCATTATATGAGTCAGTCAAAAGAATATTACATTTAATGACGCAACAAATGCGTCCTGTAATCGAAACTGTATTCTTATATTGTTCGGTTTTGAAGTTTTGAAATTTCTAAATTTTGAAATATGGAAATGATTTTTCTGATCTTTTATATTACTCAATTTAAAAAATTGAGAATTCATAAATTAAAAAATTTGATGATCATTAAATTTTCTACATTTAACTGATAATTCGAAATCGCAACAGTTTTGGTAATTATTTGCATTCAAGCGTGAAGATGTTAAAAGACACCTTTCGGTCGAAATAGGTATATAAAAAATTGTAGTAGAAACAGTGTTAAACGAGTCTATTATACTTCCAACATTCTGCAGAAAGATAACGAGGAATTCGTTCGAGACGAACGCGTTACAAGCTACTCAAGATGCAACATTTAAGCTCAATGAACGGTAACGAGGAAACAGGAAGAAAGTGGCAATAAAGACGTCGCCATCGAGGTTCTCCTGATCCGATCTCATACACTTGACCGGAGATCATTATCGTGAAGTCATCTTAAAACGCCAAACAAAAGTTGTCCGAGGTTAATGACACTGCCGACAACTGTGGTTGCACAACCGTAACGTTCTCGCTGTTTCCGTTTCACAGCTGTTTCCTGCTTTCCCATCGATATCGATATTCAACCTCGCTCTCGAAACATTCGATTGCTAACTTTCTTCGTAATCGACTGCATATTATCGAAATTTTCGCTGGCAATCTACACAGTTACTTTCATTCTTCATGGAATGCAATAAAATTGAATTTGCAATCGCAGATTACTTTCAATTATTTGTTACTTGGAATAGTACGTTAAAAAATTAATAATTCTGAAAATTGATTTAAGTGTGATATAAAAATAATTGACGTATGTAGAATTATGATAAAAAATGGACGATAATAGTAATAATTACTGCAATATAATAAATTGTTATATAATGTGGTTAATAATAATGTATTATAATAATTAATAGTTATTATTAATTTTTTATGTTATATATCATATATAAGGATTTATATTTTGCAAAGCATATTATATACGTTATGGAACATCAATTTTATACAATTTTATATATAATTAAAAATAATAATATATAATATTAATATAATGAGTAATAACAATTATTACGCTATATAATAATGCTAACAATAGTAATAATATAAAATTATATTTCTATTAGTAATTTTATTATACAAGTATATTATTGTATTGTATGTGTAACAATAATAATGTATGATTATGTTATTATATCATTATATTAATTTTACGTTATAATTATTTATTGTTACTATTAAATATTATTACCATTAATTAATATAATCAAATGCTGTTACCATTAATTAATATAATTAATTATTGTTAATATTAACTATAATAAATAATGATTTATAAAACTGTATAAAATTGAATTAATAAAATTTACATAATTCAATTTATACAATATAAACTTCAATTTATATTTGTACACTTCAAAATAAAATTTTTAATTGAATCGTAAATGTATTTATCTAAAATTTAAATCTGCAACAAGGCTTTGAACATAATCATTTTTTTTATTTAACAGTTATATAAAATGATAAGTATTTAATACTTCGTTGTAAAAATAAGGAAAAACATAAAAAAAAAAGATTATGATATCACAAGTAATTTAAGTTTGCAATTTATGATTAGATCTGACTAATTAAAGTTTGATGTTAATACAAAAACAATGCTCGTTTAATTTTTACGTGCTCTTTCATTTTTTTTTAATTAGGCTCTATACAATATAAAAATGCAGTTTGACGAAATATTACTCTCATGAAGTTACTGAACATGGCGGTGAGCTCGGTTGTTGGGACATTGCACTTCCGGGCCTGGTAATTATCAACACTTAACCTTATTATGTGGTTAATTAGGTAACCCGCGTCTCCTTATGGGATAAATCATAAATTGCACCCGTTTCCTTCCGTGCTGTAATAAAGTGATTAAGTGTTGCAATACAAATATTCCTGCAACGTTATTAAATAATTTGTATACAATTCTATTATTGCATATAAATCGATTTTGTTCTTAGAAAAGTACTAAACAAAAAATAAACCAAAATAGAAAATAATACAAAAATAAGAAAATTGAGAAAAATGAAAGATATAAAAAATATGAAAAAAATAAAAGAAAAAAGTAATACAAAAGAGACAAAAACAATGCAAAAACAAAATATACTAAAAATTATTCTACAATGTTATCGTACATTGAGAGATAGTTATGATGAAAACTAACCTTTAAATAAATAAATTTTATTCAGTGGTATTTACAATTTGCTACTCAATTTAAAATCATTACGAAGCAATTTCAAATGAACGACCGAAACAGAAACCGCTAATTACAGTAATTACCTTTAATACTTTCAATTAATAACGATTTATTATTTGTAGATACATATTTACATCGCAGTAATTACAAATTTTAATTAATTAAGCATTAATAAGTGTCAGTACAAAATCTTAATAGTAACAAATAAAATCCAAACTTTAATAAAATCAAAAATTTTTATTCTTTAGAACTGTAATTTAAAAAACAAATTCTCCTTAACTAAAGTTTCATTTTCGCATTTAAATAAAATTAACAAGAGAAATTTAAGTTCTTTATTATTTCACAAATCTAAAATAATTTTACTATTTAAGAAATATAATATTAATAACATTATTTAATTACAGTTAACTATATCACCATAAATCACTATATTTCATAATTGCTGGAGTCACTATGAAACAAATTTGAAAACATTGAATAGAGCACTTGTTAAACTTATGTAGTCTATGCACCCCTTCTTGAACATTCATTTTGTAAGCTCCACCCTACAATTAAACTTCTATAATTATCCGAAAAAAAGTTGGGTTAATTGTCTGCGAATCCTACACGAGTCGATTGTTCTTGGCTAAAATTTTGGAAGGACCTTGAAGAAATCTATTATATAACTTCCTTCTTTTTCAACAACAGAGGAACCTATTTCTTACTTATTTCAAAACGGTTTACCCAAAATACGAGACCCCACACTCGAAGTATATTTTAACGGATGTTAAAAATAGTTCTACTTTGGCCCATGGTGTAGAACCCAAACTATAAATAATTTCTCATATGTAGATTCTTTACCGTAGAATCACGTGGTCAAATCCGTTTTCCTTTCGACAGAGGAAAAATTAAAAAAATGGTATAAGAAATGCAATTTCGCACCTAAAAAACACATGTACCGTAGTCAACCCAGCAAATGGCGCGTGATGAGGTCCATCAAAAGTACAGGAAGCAACACCGACTATACACATCATAGACAATTCCATTTCGCAGATACGAATAATAATGACAATAACAACTGCATCACTCGATTCGAATTATTTTACTCACTCTCCAGACGTTTGTCGACTGTCATTGTTTTTCGCCTAATTGGTGCGCGACTGCTCAAGCCAACTGTTTATACTGCCGAAACTACGTGCGAGTCTAGACGTCCGTTTTGCTATTCTGACGAATTGGAGCCGTAGCTGTTCTAAACACCTGGGTCAGCCTCTTCACACGCCAACTCGTGGGTTAACAACAGTATGTAGAGCTATAATATTTTCACTCGCTTTCGTTAAATGGGTTGCACTCCGCCCACAGACCCCTCGTTACTTCCGACGCTTTTAACAATTTCTGGTGCTTTTGGCCCATTTTAAGAAAGTTTGATTCTCTGACAAAAAGTCGTATTACGGTTTGGTCTGTACATTTTTATACGTGAGTGAGTAGCTGGAATGGAGTTCTATAGTATTTGGATACCTATCTACTTCAAATTATAGCTAATTGTGCTATTAAATTTTAATTAATTTAAATATTCAAATTTAAATTTAAATTTAAATGTTCTCAATTTTAATTATTGGACTCGTCGTACTAAGACATTACGTATCATTCACCATCATTTATAAAATTGTTAACTCACCAGTGCTATCATTTCTACAGAATCACTCGTGCACCTTTTGCTCTACCTGTTGCTCGGTGGCACGTTCGAAGCACAAAGAGTTAACAAGAATCGGTAGCTCGAAAACAGAAAATTAAAACAGCTTGACATCGAGTCGAGAGATCGACTTCTCGTTGCCTCGCCCCGGTTTCGCGATCGATATCTCGGACCAGTTACACGATTGCGTTTCTCCTCGTGTTTTATCCGAGCATTACGCGCATAATCGCATGACATACAACGACCCACTTTGCTATCCCTGAACACTGACATGCGGCGAACTCTGCGAACAGAGAGCGTCCATGTTGCGATATAGCAGGGACGGGCATCAGGGCAATCGCATAAAGTAATGCGATACATTATGACCCGAACAAACAAAGTCAGCGTACAATTTATGGAAGATACCAGATCGAGCGATGCACGTGTACGACCCTCGTACTTTTGTATTCTCTGCTTAAATCAAGAATGACATTGCCCCAATCTCGAGAAGTAACGTCGAGATATTTGGATCGAAAAAAAGATACGTTGTTTAACAAGGTCGATTACTCGATATTGAGTGCTGCGTTGACAATCTTCGACTATTGTAATATGTGCAGAACAAGTTTTTAAATTTGTAGATTTGTAAATTTGAAAACTGAGAAATTTTCGAATTTATTATATATTAAGAGATTTTCAAACTTAAAAATAACTCTGCAATATTCAATCTTCTTCATTTCTAAATTTTTAAATTTACACAAGTTTTGAAGTTTCCAAATTTCTAAGTTTTCGAATATTTAAATTATAAATTTCCTCATTTCCTAAATTCTAATTTTCCAATTTTCCTAATTTCTGGGTTGCTAAACTCCAATATTTTCAAATTTTTTAGGTTCTAAATTTACGTTCCCAAAATGTAGAAATTTTTAATTTCTCAAATTTCAAGAATGATAAAATTTCCAAACATTGAAATCTTTGAACTCGTAGATTCTTAAATATTTAAGTAGCCAAATATTCATATTTAAAAATAGACCTCTAAATTCCTAGATTTCCATATCCTTGGATCTCTAAATCCCAAGCTTTCCATATCCAAAGATTGCTACATCCATAAATTTCCATATCCTGAATCTCTAAACTTCTACTCCCCTAAATTTGCAATCTGTCCCCGCATTTTTCCCATAGATTTGCTCTAAATTGTCCTATATAACATTCTGCGTTCGGACGAACAGTTAGGTATGCACTTGCGACTAAGTAGGCAAGTGTAAATGTGCGAATTTCCCTCTGGTGGCGACTACCGGAAGTATTCCCGACACGAATGTCGTCCGAGTACGGCACGGACGTCTGGAGATGCTATCTTCCTCCTAACTGTTTGACTGGAGTTCTTTACGTATTAAACTCTCCCTCTCGATTCACTTTACTGCCACGGCGATTCCTTCCTCGCTTTCGACGTCAACTGCCTCGAAAAACGTGTTTTAATCTTGCATATATGTACCTTCATATTTACATCCAGTATACAGACGTCGCTAAAATGCGGTTATCTATATGTTCTTCTCGAGTGAAACTTATTTCAAGAAGCATATTTCACCTAGTGACCCAATAAATTTCACTTATCGTATCAAACGGATTTGCGACTGCGTGTATGCATACATATGAGCCGTCTCGGACCAAAGTGACCAAGTTCACTTTTTGATCATACGCAAAATACTAAAGGAAAAATAAAAAGCAGCTTTATTTTATGGATTTGATCACTTAGATAAATGAGCAGCTCTTATCAGTGAGGTGAAAGTTAATTGCTGATCAAAGTTGAAGATTTAATCTTGTTGGACAAGTTTGGCCATTTTATTTGAATGTTCTCTGTCGGTGGAGTAAAACATGGAGTTTTTTTCGCCATTTTGTATTTCGAATTGCAGGGATGGGCATTAGAGTAATGTGATTAATTTAAGGATATAAAAGTCATCATTCGATACAACGCTTAAAAATATAATATATGGCGATATAATGCGTGGCTATATTACACGCGGCAATATAATGCGTGCCAATACAACGCACAGTATTATAATGCGCTGCGTTGTAACACGTGATAGTACTCCGCATTGCGATATAATGCGTAAGAATATCGCACATGACAATGTAATGCATGGCGATATAATGCGTGGTAATATAATAGGTGATAAAGTAATGCATGACGATATAATGCGTGGTAATATAATAGGTGATAAAGTAATGCATGGCGATATAATGCGTGGTAATATAATAGGTGATAAAGTAATGCATGGCGATATAATGTGTGGTAATATAATAGGTGATAAAGTAATGCATGGCGATATAATGCGTGGTAATATAATAGGTGATAAAGTAATGCATGGCGATATAATGCGTGGTAATATAATAGGTGATAAAGTAATGCATGGCGATATAATGTGTGGTGATACAACGTACAGCGACGTAACGCACAGTGATATCACACATGATGATACAACGCGTGAAAATACAATGCATAGTAATAAAACACATGACGATACAATGTGATATAACGCGTGGTGAGCTAAGGTTTGCGTCCCTTGAGTAAAAATTCTAATTACATCAATATAAAAGGAACATATGATCAATCATGTTGTACTAATACTTCAACCAGCACAATGAATCTGAATATCTTTGAATTTCTTCTAAGCCACAGCGTTGTGAGTTTCGCCACGATGAAACTGCAACCGCGGATCTCTTGATACATAGCATGTTTCTCGTCATCTCGAACGATCCCTTCGCAATCGAGGGAAGCCTGTTCGAGATCGTTCGACGCGGAGAGCCACGAGGATCCCACGGAGGATCTCGAAAGGCCACCGTGAAAGTGTTTCGCGATCAGCGAAGCCTGGCTCGCGTGTGTCTCGCCGTCGTGAAACGAAAGCGAATCGTCGACAGACGCTAGAAGGAGAACCAAAAGGTTCAACCGATCGGCTTCTTTCGCGTCGTATCCTTCTTTTTCCTCTTCTCTACCCGGATCGATGATAGATAAATTCGCACGGTCGCGTCTCGAAAGGTTCGCACGTGTGGCTCCGTGCATCGGTAATGTCGGCCATCTTGGTTCGACTCGGTTTGAAGTTAGCACGTAAATATATAAATTTTATAGATGTTATTAACTAATATATTGGATCGTTAAAGACTCACTGTATATTCATTTTGTACATTTCCACTTTTCATTTATATTTATTCGGACATACAATTAATTTAATTTATGTTTGGCTAAAAGTTATGATAGGTAACTGTAGACTGATATTTTATTGAAAATATTGATACTTTGCGATTTATTGATAATATCATTAAGGCGAATGAAAATAATTGAAATAGAATTTCATGTGAAATTTTATCATTTAAATATATTTATTTTTAATCAAACTTCAAATTTAATCTAAAATAATACATGATTTTATTATTCAAACTATTTTTGCTCAAATAAAACCGAACTTAATTTCAAACGTGAATCATTAAATTTGAAAGATAGTATTCTAAATTGGATTATGTTTTGGATAGATTGTGCCGTTCAAATTCATTTATTTTTATATAAATTTCAAATGTAACGTAGGTTTAAACGTGAATAACTAAATCTGAAAGATTTAATGTAAAAATAATAAGAGAAGATTATAATTAATATAAGAAGATTTAAATAACAATTTATAATAAATAGAAACTGTTATTTATACTTATATAAATATAATAGTATCATTCCGAGTTGAATGACCTGTCCAAACTTTATTTACATTTTTTATTTATTTACGAAAAATCTTTCAATGAAATTATTTTATTTTGCTTCTTTTGATACATAATTGTGATATAAAGATGCCACGGCTCAACATAAATAGATACGAAAACTAACGTTTTCATAAATAAAGAGCCTTAAAAATAAAGAGCTTCTTTCAATAACGTTATCAATAATTATCAATAATATTATCAACAATAAATAAGATAATTATCCTTTCGAAAACCGAAAGTAATTAAAATAACGTAACTTTAAATGTTATTGTTGTATTACACATTTAATATTACTAAATAATAAGCAATTATTTTCGTTTGAATTTCAAATCTAATCTAACCCATTCTAATTTCACTTCTTTCCACAAAAATTTTATTGAAACTAAACAAAAACTTACGCGATATTTCAATCATTGGTGAGAATACGTTAGGTTAGGTTTAAAGTTCAAATAAAGATAGATAGATTTAAATGATGAAATTCCTCGGCACTCCCGTTATCCTTAACGATATCTTGACGATAGTATCAATATACCGTTAAGTGTCAACGAGATATCAATAACTTATCGATAGTCGACAGTAGTATTTTAAAACCAAACAGATATATTACACTTTTTCACATTTAAATCGTAACGTGCGTAGATGTAAATATTTACATTGCAAATTTAATAGCAGAAAGATAGTATTAAAAACTTGCTGTAATAAATTTTTCCCAAAGGTGCTTTCTTATTAAAAAAAAATGATAAAACCTTTCTCAAAATTAAAATTTAATAACGAAATATTTCTACTGTTATACTACTATTTTATTTATTATATTTAGTCTTTTGTATTTTAAAAATTAAATGGGGGTGATGGGTACTTCATATTGAAGTTACTTTTTGTACTAAACAGTAATAAACATATACTATAATAAATACTATATATAATATATTTTAATTTATTGTAAGTGTTTAAAATAAAAATCAAATCTTGTCAATAATTAACAATTTGTCAGAAGACGAATTTCTTTCACGAGTGTTGTAATGATATAATACAATTCCAATCAGGAAATTTAAAGTGGGTATCATACTTCATTTGCCGTGTTCATCAGAGATGCTACTAATATAAAAGGCATGTACCTTCACCAAGAACAAGAAACTGTTGAACCGAACACGAACTTCGAAAGTCAGTGAACTTTCTCAGGACGATCCAATTACACAAGACACGAGAGACTGGCTGACCGCAGACATCCGCCGGTTTTCGATCGAAAAACAACAGAATCGATTCGAAATTCCGACTTGTAACGGCAATAATCGACGATGATTGCGGTATTTCAAAAGTAAAACAACTGTGACGAAACAAGAGAAATATACGTATTCGAAATTGTGGGATAGAAATCTCACGAAAGACAATGAAGGGAAACTCAAAATTAGCAGCATTATCGGTACGTGTTGACGTAGGAGGTATAGTCAGCTACACAGGGTGCCTCACAGTTAGTGTAGGTCCCTGAAACGGGAGGTAGCTGACGCGATTCTGAATAAGATTTTCCTTTGCAAAAATGGGGTTTGAAGCTTCGTTTTTAAATTATTAAGGAAAAACACGGACCAATCAGAGCGCGAGGATTATTACGCGTTGGTTAACCACGCGTTAGATTACTACGCGTCAGATTCCTGCGCATAGAATTACCACGCGTTGCATTACTGCGCGTTGGACTACTACGCGCAGAATATCCACCTTCTGGATTATTGCGCGTTGTATATCCACATGCTGGATTACTACGCGTTAGATTACCACGCGTCAGATTCCTACGCTTAGAATTACCACGCCTTGCATTACTGGACGTTGGACTACTACGCGTTGAATATCCACGCTCTGGTTTATTATGCGTTGGATATCCACATGCTGGATTACTACGCGTTAGATTACCACGCGTTGTATTACTCCGCGTGGCATTACTCCGCATTGGATAACTACGTGTTATCCGAAGCTGTCACTCCCACACCTGTGCACACGTAATCCTTGCGTTCTGATTGATCCGCATTTTTCCTTAATAATTCTAATGGAATATACTAAATATTAAACAATTAAAATAAACACTTATAACTTTTTAAACTCTTTATATTTGTAATTATAAAAGATGGGGAGAAATATCAGATCAACACGACACACGATAACAGAATGTAATATAGAAATTTCATGAAGAAAACAAGCACATAAAGCAATATTACAATTATTTTATTTTAATATTTGAGAATCTAGAATTGAATCGAGTGGCATCAAGTTAATAGTTGATAATTTAATGTTCATATTTATCGACATCTAATTACCGACATTTTATAAGTTATCGATTCAGATTTATTTTTGCCACTCAATTATGAAAATTCAACAAATTCAAAAACGAAGCTTCGACTCCCATTTTTGTAAAGGGAAACGTTATTCAGAATCACGTCTAACTCCGAGATCTGCACTTTTTCATTGATTTATGCAGAGTTTAATAATAAGTAAATATTTTTTAACTATTTCAAACCTTTCTTACATTGTAGTACACACGATATGTCTGTTTAGAATTTAAAAATGTTAAACGAAAAATATTTCTGCGACACAATATGTTAATGTATTTTAAGAATTAAGAAATATTGGAGACAATCTATGTGGATTTTCATGTACATGACATTTGTTTCGAATTTAAAAATATTTAATAAAAACGATTTTGGTGATACAATGTTTACATCGGTGTATTTCAAGAATTAAGAAATGAGACATAATCGAAATTTTGTATTGTTAATCTGTTTTTTATATAAACCATTTTGTGCGTTTATGTAATTATGGTAAAACTGAGTCTGAAAAGATTGAATTGATCGGTTCATGAAAAACCGGGTCGATTAAAATCGTGTCGTTCCGAATCGAGTTGAACTAGTTCGGGTGGAATCGTGCTGAGTCGAATCGGATCGATTCGGGTCAAGTCGGGTAAAATCGTGTTATGTCGCTTCGGCACGAATATGGTCGAATCAGCTATTTCAAACTTCGAGATATAAAAACTTGACAATTCTGAGATGTTCTAATATGAAACTTGGCAATTTATAAATATAGAGATTTGATACTTTCATTATTTATAAATTTGGATACTGAGAAACCTAATAATTCATTTTTAATTTTAATTTTTAAATTTCTGCTTTTGCAATTGCTATATTTTGAAATATGGAAATTAGATAATTGGACAATGTAGAGATATAGAAATATAAAATTTGCATTCTTTTTTATTTTAAATTTCCAAAACACACAAAGTCTCAAATATGTAAACTATGAAATTTATTATCAGGTCATATTTTCATGATTTGTGACTTTGAAAAATTTGACAATTTTATAATTTGAGAATTTAGGAATTTGACAACTTAAGAATTTAGAAGTTCAAAAATCTAGTGATTAAGAAATTAAAACATTTTGCGTTTTAACACCTGTAAATCTAGGAACAAACATATCTCGTTTTTATAATTAACCTCAGGACATAATCTGAATATTATACGGAACTCAAAATGGCGGCCTTCAAAGTTCTTATTCTCGATTGCAAAAATTATTAACAAGTTTTAATCAAAAAACCTTCATGAAGATAGAAAATCGTTAAATAACTTAGTTTACGTATTATATGTACATTGTTTAGCTATTTTTATCATTTAGTTTCACTTTAGATACATGCTCATAAAATCTAGAATTAAAGACATGGCCTCTAATTTATGTGGATGGCAAAAGATGTACTGTTCCGCATTAAAGCGTCGTTAGGATAGAGTACAAAGGTCTTCGTCCGCTAGAAAACGAATTAAGTGTAATTAAGTTCAACGACAGTTGGTTGGAACACGGTTGCTACCAAGACACCCGATAAACTTGCTCCACTTTCGAAAGGGCCGGCACGACCACGTGAAACTGGTTCGGCACGAGTTAACTCGACACCTTTTACGGGCCAAACAACAATGGACTTCGAATGTCCAGCTCCTGGTTTTCGCGTCGATTCGCCATTTTCCATTCAGTAGGCCGCTTTATACAGGCTAAGTAAATACAATTAACAGACTGCAGAGAAAGTGGATAGTTTCTTTCGCGTGTATATTGTCGTATCCTTTTTTCTTAACACATTATTGGCGAGTTTATTCGCTTTCAACCCTCTTGTTAGCTATAACTACTGTGGAAATAGTAATTCATACGGCAATTATTTTGTAAGTTAGATTGGAGAGTGAAAATGTAAGTTTTTGCAGAAGTTATATTTTTATATTGTAAGATTTATCTGCTCAATATGAAAAATATGTTACTAACATATTATACGAATATTTTAATATAATGTAGTATTTATACAAATATATTTTCTATCTTTTAAAAAATATAAATACAAAATAATTTTGTTTATATGTTATTACTATTTTTATTAGATAATATTATTAGTATAATTAAAATATTATTTTACTAGTACAAATAGTATATTTGATTGCAAAATAAAATAGAATATTATTAAAAGTAATTTAAGAAACATTATTAGTACTAATTTTTTTCTTACTACCATTATATGAAAGTGTTAAAAAACATATTTTCGTCCAAGACCGAAAAAGTGTAAATGATTTTTAGAAATTTATCTTAAACATTCATCTTAAAAATAATTGTACAGTAGCTACATCAAAAATTAATTTGTTAGAAATTCATTTTAAACATTCATCTTAAAAATAATTGTACAGTAGCTACATCAAAAATTAATTTTGTAGAAATTTATCTTAAACATTCATCTTAAAAATAATTGTACAGTAGCTACATCAAAAATTAATTTTTTAGAAATTTAACTTAAACATTCATCTTAAAAATAATTGTACAGCAGCTACATCAAAAATTAATTTTTTAGAAATTCATTTTAAACATTCATCTTAAAAATAATTGTACAGTAGCTACATTAAAAATGAATTTTTTAGAAATTCATCTTAAAAATAATTATACAGTAGCTACATCGAAAATTCATTTTTTTAATTTACTACTTCGTTTCACTACTTCAAGTTAGTCTAGTCAGTGCGACTTTTAATTATCCCAGTAATTATTTCAATGTATACATTTTTTCGCGTCTACAACTTCATTCAAAAAACGACAAAAAAAAAGGATCATGAGTCAAGAATATTTTTATTCTGTCATGTGAACGAGAAAGTCCTTTCACTTCTTGCAGAATATAAAAAGGACAAGTATTTTAACATGTCTGTGTTATTTACGACCGCGTTCCACTTTTCGAAAAAGTGATTAACTGCGAGCGAAGATTCACTTTTTAGATCTTTTGATCTAAATTCTTGCATGCAATGACTAATGTAATTAATCAAATAAAAGATATACATGAAAATTCAGTAAGACCTTCAAATTTCATTCTTTCTTTTATTGTTTATTGCTTTCATTAGCTCATGAAACACGATATGTTAGCACGATAAAAAGCTGTATCTTTTCCACTAAATAATTCTGGTGTGTCGGCATAAAATAGTTTGTGTTTTAACGGTCTAATTATTGATAGTATCTGCTCAAATTAAATCTACTCCCCGAGCTTTAACGGCTTACGATATGATATTAACGCCTTTACAACAATGTAGCTTACATACGCATATTCATGCTGCATATTAGATTCTGATATTCAGTGGTAAGGAAATTTTCTCCTGAATTAAAATTAATTATAATAGACTCTATGCTAATAATAGAAGAACATTGTATTGTGTTAATTATAATAGAAAGAAGTTATGTAGTTCAATGTACAAACTTGTGAAGTACAAGTATTTAGTGTATGTCATCGAAGTTAGAATTCAATTTAGGTTGAATTCAAATTCATACTAATTTGGGTGTATTATGGGTATAGTACAGTAGTATAATAAAACAGTAAAATGATATAAACAATAAACGTGTGAAATATGAAGGATCAGTACCAGTCATTCAATTTTACTGTTCAAGCAAAAGAGTATATAATCCTAAAATAAGTTTATGTAATTTTAGAATAGTACTACAACTTTTTTAGACCAGTAATTCCTAAGAATAACTTTCATAAAAAAGAAGAAACAAAGATTTATTTACATTCATGAAAATCTAGTTTGTAAATGATATCATTAGGCTAATAACGTCGATTTCTAAACGCGAGAATATTTCTGTCGAAATTAGTCGACTAGTAATAATAAACACTGATTTTCTTCTTCTTTCTTCCGTCATTAAAAGAGACATGTATCATATAACAAGAAAATTAGTAGAATGACAGAATACTAATGAGTAACCGCGATAAATAACTTTTTGTACGTAAATATGATAAAACCGCGCATAAATCTTACACGATTGCTGATTGAGACATTTTCCTCATTAGGTGTCTTATCTCATGAAATTGTAATCAACGTTAACTGCATTCGACGTGTAAAAACGTTAATCCGAAAACTTGTGAGCGGCTAATAAATTATTAATCTTTTATGGAATAAAAACGTAATCCTCCGTTGTTTTGCTATACTTTTTTTGTAAAGTTTATATCGGTAGCATTAGCTCTGTATTTGACACATACTCTCGTCATTTCATAGTTTTAACGATACATCCTAAGAACTATATGTGCATCAAGACATCGCAATTTGTAAGATCAGCTTCCAACTTAAAGGTTATAAGTAGCGAATAAATTTTATGATAAGGGAAAAGGTCAGAAGTAGACAAGTACGAACCTAAAACCACTTAGATCAGAAGCTAGACCCAAGTTAGACATGATTATACGTCTGACTCACGTAAAGGTCACGATGAAGTCAGTTAGTATGTTCTTAGGGATACATATGCGGCAGGACATTGCAACGTGTAAGAACATCCTGCAATTTAAAGGTTACGAGGTTTGAGTAGAATGATAAGGGAAAAGGTGAGAATGTGAAACCAGGTAGATTTGATACATTCTTAGTCCTATAATTCGTAGTTAGGGCTACATGGATCCAATCATATCACCTAAGCAGCTACACATGAGTAGGTCCTAAATCCACATATTAATTCAGACTTATTGAAACTTATGATACTTACCGTAAGTAACTGTAGTTTCAATTATTGTGAAATACAAATAAGTCTTGTGCAATCTAGGTTCTATGAGTAGGTTCCAAATCTACGCAGGGGTAGATCCCAAACGTAGACATGTAGATCTATGTATGTGGATCTGTATCTATTGAAAGTTACAGTAAAAGTTTGTAATTTAAATTGTTATGGGGTGCAAATGGAACCCCAAAATAGGAATATGTTAGGAATTTATAGTCAATTGGAATTGATACATCGTGTGATCTACCTAAGGCTGACATAGATGCAATTTTCGATCTATGGCTTCGTATAAGTCTTATGTAAAACCTCTATCTCTATTGGAACTAACAAGTAGTCTTCAAATTGAAGATTTCAGTTATGTACGTTAAATATGTAATCGAACATCTTCATAAAAAGCGACAAAACTTTTTTTGTCCACTTATTGTAAATTTACAGTAATTATAGTTATTTCACCCTTAAACAAAAATATACGCTCTTATAAATGTATTTAATTATAATTTTACATAAATACAAACGAAACTGCAATTATTGTAATCATTTCCTTCATCGTTCAATCACTGGGACATTTGTCTTATAATACTAGAAACTAATCTCTAGTCTAAACTTCGCTGTGCGTTTATGTCAGAAGCGTTTATGCAACTTTTGCTTCACACTGACTAAATTTAAAAATTGAATGAATGAGTTCTATGAACTATGGTTTAGGGTTTCGACTACGTTGACTCTGAATATGATATTTTTTGATCCGATCGTTAACTCTAATCTGGATCAAAGAATCGAAAGAATTAAATGAGCGTTAAAATCTATGTATACGTCACAAAATTCTTTAGGACCGTGCTCGGGACGTTTAACATTTGAAAAGCATTTAAAAATTTTTGTTCATATTACTCGATCCACATCAGGTGACGAAGAACATGTCGCCAAATTCAAAATCAGTATTATCAAAAATCTCCTGACCTTTTTTAGTATTCTATAAATGCATTTTTGAAATTCCCTGATGCAGACGCTTGATCAAATTGATCGATTGATCTGATCAAAATTCGATAGTAACAACGTTGTAGCCCAGAATCGATTTATAGTAGATTTTCTCAAAATTGCAAAATTCGAGTGATAAGCGTTGTGTGCATAAGAAGTAAAGACTTCGTGGCATCCACGTGTACACACAAGAATAGGAAAAGTAGATGGAGATAACATTTGAAAGTGGTCGTTAAACGTAAATCTAGGGTTAGAAGTTCAATTTGAAGCAGCAGCTCAGTATACAGCGTACAAAATACAAGCCCTAAGATTTGCCCCAGGGCTCTCAGCGTCCACGGGGCACAAGTTGTCCATTCCTGTTCGAAAGCAACACGCACACAGCCACACACTCTTGCCAGATGGGCGTTGTTCTCAACCTGTTTTAAAGTAGAATCCTATCTCGAGCTTTACGTACAGCCTGGCCACGACCCGACTAACGAGTTTTTATCAAGCTAATAAGCGGATCGGTGAAACGATGCCAGTCCTGCGAGATGCGATCCACACGGTCGAGAATGTTCATTCCAGTTGCACAGGTGCGCACTGAGATTCCGAGATGCATAAAAAGCAAAATAATTATCGGCTATCCAGGAACGTAACGCCGACCACGGAAACGAGCGTTTCTCGCGGTTGCCAGTCCACTATCAGCCAAAGTCTCTTTTTTTCGACGCTTCATCCGCGATATTTGCCGACGCGAATGTCTGCAGGAATCTTCGTTTAATGAGACTCGACAAGTTAAACGCCGAGTGGAATATCATCAAATATTGATTGACTTTTGAGGACGATGTTATGTAATGGGTGAATGGGGACAACCAGAAGTGTCCTTCTGGACTCAGAGAGAGACTGAGTTTTCTGTTGTTTTATGATATTGATTTTTCTGTGAATTGATTTCAGTTTGATTGATTTGATAGTCGGTGTAATATAACTTGGTGCTAATGATATTATATACATAAATTGGAGCTCAATTTTGACATCACAACTACTGAATATTTTTCCATTTTGCACAGAGGTAGATGTGACACTGAAGTTTTACGCCGATCAAAATTGAGGAAATCCTACAAAACCTTCACCACAATTTCAAGTGCATTTTGATGGTATAATTGTAAATATCTGTAAATAAGTGTAGAGTGAGCATCGTACAGCGTAGAGTGCGCGAAAAGACAGTGGTCCAGCTTGGTCAACCTTCAAACCTATTCTTTTACGATTACCCAAGCAACGTTTGCATCGAAATCGCGGCGTGGATCGGCATTACGCAATCGGAGCCGCGTGTTTTTTTCTCACGTTAGGCAAGCACGATTATATCAGAGGCAACGCGTGCACATTTTGACACGGCTGGGTTGCAAAATCGTGCTCTTTTGTCAGCGAACGGAATCGCTGAAGTCTGCTACGCGGACCAGTTGCTTCGCCGTGGACCATGACGAACGCCTCGCGATACAATCGTTTACGTAATCATGCTTCTCGCGAATTTTGCTTCATTTCTTAGGGTCTCATTTATACACAGGTACGAATACAAGTAATTACCGGTTTAATACATGGAGAATAGAGTTTAATGTTTATGTGAATATTAAAGATCACGTTAATGAGGAAGAACATGTAACAGTGTTAAGAATTAATGAGTATGGAAAAATAATATGTTTATATGAATATTAAGGGTTACCTTAATAAAGGTGAAAGAAGAACATGTATGAGTGTTGAGGACCATCTTAATGTATAAGAAAAAATAATTTGTTTATATGAATATTAAGATGAACCTAATGAAGGTAAGAGAGTAATATGTAACAGGGTTAAAAATCACCTTAATGAGTATGGAAAAATAATATGTTTATATGAATATTAAGGGTTACCTTAATAAAGGTGAAAGAAGAACATGTATGAGTGTTGAGGACCATCTTAATGTATAAGAAAAAATAATTTATTTATATGAATGTTAAGGTTCACCTTAATGAAGGTAAAATAATAGCATGTATGAGTGTTAAGGGACATCTTAATAAATAAGAAGAAATAATATTCTTTTGTGAATATTAAAAAAGACTTAATGAATATGGAGAACTGTATTTATACAAATATTAAAGACCAATTTAATGAATATAAAAGAATAATATATTTGTACCAATGTTAAGAATAATTTTAATATTAAAATTATCAAACGGGAGGTTTGATTTATTCACAAGTTTTCTTTCTAAAATTAGAAGAATTATTACATTGTGCTGTTCTTGAAAACTATGTTGGATTTTATCGGGAAGAACATTTACAATAATGTTTCGATATAAGCGAAAATGATCTACACGATATAGGCGAAAATGACGTACAAGATATAAGCGAAAATGATGTACACGATGTAAGCGAAAAAATTACTCTGAGTAGTAGGATAAAGATACCTCGAACTGAGACGCCTAGAAATATAAGTTCAAAGTTTCTATTATGTACAATATTAAGGCGTTACTTTTTTTTATTTTTAATACTTGTTCTATATAACCTCCGTCATCATATTTGTGACATTTACCTCAATAAACTGAGACCAAATACAACGTAACACATCACAGATATTATGATCAAAATTTCATGATAAGAGAATAAAAATAGTAAAGTATAAAGAAAAGAAAAATAGAAATATTTTATTGTTTCACCGATATTTAACTATTTACTTCAACATTCTTTTCACTCTTTTTTTGCATTCAATCAATGCACTTACAATATAAGTTCACACCCTAAAACTAGACGATATAAGTTCACACCCTAATTCTCTTATAGCAAGTCCCGGATTCGTTTACATCCCAAGTTTGCTGTATCCCGGATCTGGATGTCGGAGTCTGGGTCCTCGACGTCCACTTTTATCCGGTTGTCACGTGCCTCAGGCTGCCAGTCTGCGACGTGTCACGTGCTTTCCTCGTGACGAAAGTGTGTCGTGACTAAACCACAATGGGGCACACGAGACAATCGCCACGCCAATGAAACGTTTGGTCCCAGCTATCGACGCGTCGTTGGTACATCTCGACAGGCTTGGCTTCGCATGGATTTGCTCTGTTTGGAATTTCACGATACTATCGATAGAATCTGATCATGCGGATGCACTTTAACTCTTTGGTGAGATGCCATTCTGTCAGAAGTTACAGGATATTCGAATCTATGTACAGGGTGTCCACTTTTTACGACTACACGCAATATGCTTCGTTCGTAAAAATAAGTTATATCAACGATTTTAAATTATTTAAAACAGATAGAACTCAAATACAAAATGACAACGGATATTGTTTGAAGGTGTTCGTAGTTTCAACTTTACTAGCATATTCTATAAATAAAAGCCAGAAAAAAATATATGCATATAAACTCGTGAATTGAAAGTTATTAAGTATGAAAGTCGACAATTATTGTATATTGACGGAGAAATCGTTTATGATCGTTAACAATTATTCACCCTAATTCGTAACAAAGAATTAACCTTAAAAAATTATCTTTAATAAAGCTGAGGCTCTTTAAAATTAAACACAGATATCCTGCTGCATAATTTCTCCCTATGCATAAAATTACAATAATTTAAATACCAACGAGTTTTCATAAAAATTTAATGATTCTTTAACTTTATTGTATTATGTATTTATGATAAATAATGTATTATGAGATGTATATTTGCAATTTACATCAAATTTCCGCAAAACGTAAAGATTTGCAAAATTTCGAATTGCAAATACTTTATGCAAAAATAACAAGAATACGACGTAATTAAAATTTAACCTAAAAATTAATGACTTGAATAAGATCGCTAGTTTATTAGCCGTAACTCGTAATGGGCTTAATAACCTACATTACTTTTGTAAACAAGTATATTAGTTAAGCTTAAGGCTAAGTTTCACTTTTTATTCTGTGAAATTTCAAATAGCAGAGAGATCAAAGAGTGCAAGAAACGACACTTGGAGTAGCTTTGATGTTTGTACCTTTGAATCTAAAACTTGTCCCTTTATCTGGTTGTGTAGAAGGGAGGGAAAGTTAAATCAAATGAATTTAATTTCATGTCAACTGATAATTTCAAATCTATTTATCGTAAATTTTCTCTATATTACTAATATTGATTTTCGAAGTGTTTACATCAATTTTACAACACTGAAAATATATTTTAAAAGTATTACAGAAATGATTATTGTAAATAATTGATAAGAAAATTAATTATTTATTATAAGAGAATATGAATGTGTGGATGTCAAAATTATTACAAATCAATTACTCGTAAATGTGTTACAGGGAAAATATCAACTTATACTTACTGCAAATTGTTAACAAATAAAAAGTTCAACAAAAATAACAAAATTTATAACATAATTCTGGTAATTACGCAATATAACACCCTCCAATTATTTTATGTTATATTAGTTAAAATAATAGTTTTACAAAAAAATGTATACAACATTTCTTGTAGAGCTTTTTAAAAGCTTCATATTTTATTGGTAACACTTTTTCCTCAAATCGATAGTTTAAGAGATATACAATAAAAACGGTAACATACGTTTAAGTAGGATGTCCTTAACAACATATGTGAAAATTACTGAAAACGAAGGGTTTCCGCTATACATAATTACTGTGTTTCTTGTAAATGAGCTCCAAATAAAGGACAGATGCAGGTATAAAGCATTGTTTGCCGATCGCCATACATTATGGTGAATACGTTTACATTTACTGCGTCGAAATCTTCACCCAGTTTCATTTGGCATAAGGTGAAGTGGGGTAAGTGCAGACTGGTTTTTGTAAAGTTGGTATTTAAACGTAAATATTTTCAGCCTGCTATGTAAATACTTAACGTTGTCAATATCGAACGCTTTGCACAATTACTACTACTTAATTAATATTAACTAGGACCTTAATATTCCTTGTACAGCTTACCTCACTTCACCTTAAAAGCTTTATTGCACCCAAATCCATTTGCCTCACTTTCGAGATTAATGAATAATTATAATAGGGAAATCAACGCATAACATTTTAATTGTTAAGTTAATGCTTTTCTTATTTTCTTTAAATCATTTTGATCCAAGCCTTCATATTCAGATTCGGACTCCAAGATTCATCCTTTATTACCAATTCCCATGAGTCTTATTTCTAAACGTAAAAGAATAATAAAATTCCTTGAAAGTGGCAATTTTATTAGAGTGTCGTTATTGCTCAGTAAAGTACTTTTATTTTCTTATTATTACCTACCAACTTTCAAATTCGTCACAGTTAGAATTTTCATTGAAATCGTTGGGAACCATATTTCTTTTTAATAAGACTAAACCACAATTCGTAATTACTTTTCAAGTAGTAGTGTAAAGGGATTTTATGTGCCAATATTAAAACAAGATCACGTCGACTTTGTTGAGTACTTATTAGAAACTGAATTAGAACTTGTGAGCTGGTAATAATAATCAGCATTGATACCTGCATAGACCTATGCACATCGCTTATATTGAGGTAGCTATTGTGGCTATTGACAGTATTATTATAGTATTGCGGCTATTAGTCAAATTTGCAGGGTCAAATTGTACCGTAATTAGGCTAAATTTTTCACATAAGGCAAACTTACACCACCTTCAAAATAGCATCTTTCCAATATTGTCAATTACCCAAACTTCCACCACCCAAATATTAGGGAACTTCAATTATTTCGACTACAGGTTACAAATAAAATTATGTTAAGTTTTATCTATTATTATCTTCGCTTTTTCAAAAATAGACTTGCTCCAGTTTCAAAATAAATAAATTTTCCTTGTACATTTTGATTTAAATAGGAAATTGTTTAAAATGTCAACTATACTGCACTTTCCCCGAAAATGGGGTAAAAGCGTAACTTAAAGTTAAATACTTTGAAACTTTATTTCATGTGCAATGGGGCAAAAGCAGAATTATTAACAAATCGGCTATAAAATGCTCTTTACTGCATTACGCAAATGTTCTATACTGCAAACCAGTACTCTTAGCTGAACTATAAAAGGGGATACAGTGAAACAAAAGAAGGAAACAAACATACTAAATAGAGAAATTTCGCTCATGTTGTAATAAAAATAGCCTGTATACGCACTTGCCCCGTTTACGAACTTACCCAACTTCATCTTAACAATTTAAACTGGTCGTACTAATCTGCCTTTCTCTAAAAGTAGTTTCTTTGTCAGAGTGTCGCCTCTTATTATACCCAGACTTCGAAAGATCATAAATTAATGGCACGGAGCAATAAACATTAATTTCACAGTTAAAATGACTTCCTTTTAGCCAACTCTAGCAGAGTTAAAAAGTAAGTATGAATTATTAAGGATACTTCGGACAGCTTCGATGGAAAACGAGACTAATGTAATCACAGGAAATGAAAAGGTGACAGGATGTATTAATAAACCGATACTAGATAAATATTTAAATGACGACCAATTGAACTTTGTAATTACCCCACATGACTCTGTTATTATGCTGTCAGTTTTTCTTTAACGATGCTATAAATCTTCACCTGCGATCTAGAAATGGTTACAGAAATAAATATCCCGGATTACAACTTATCTTTCATGTATTATCTACCACTTGCAAATTTCTAGGTTTATGACAAATGCGTCATATACTTTTTCTTTCTTGTACGCAGAACAAAAACATAATATTACTAAAAGTGCTATACGCATTTTAGCTAAGACATGAGAATTTTAAGAAATCTGAAGGCCGAGGAATTTGGGAATCTAGTAGTTTATGGTTATAGAAATTTGAGGGCAAATTTGGCAACATACAGGTATTTCGGGATATCATTTGGAGATTTAGGAGTATGGATATCTTAGGAATTATGGCGGTATGAAGAACTGGGCAATTAAAAACTGTGGAATATAGGATTTTGAGGTTGTTGAGATTTGGAGATTTAGAAATATAGGATATACGAAGTTTTTGGAGGTTCGATAATTTATGAAACTAGAAATTTTGCGAATTAGGAATTTGGGAAACTAGAAATTCGGAATTGGAAAAAGGAGTTTGGGAAACTAGGAATTTGAAGAAGTAGAAATTTGGGTAACTAGGAATTGGGGAATTAGGAGTTGGTGCATTCGGGAGACCAGAGATTTAAAATAATATAAATATGATAAACTAGAAATTTAGAAACAGATTTCAAGAACTTTGAAATCTTAGGAATTAAAAAATTAGGATCTAGAAATCTTAGGTCTGGAAATTTAAAAAATTAATTTGGAAATCCAGAAACTTGAAAACTTAAAGGTATTTCGAAAACTTGTAATTTAGGGGTCTAAAAGTATGAAAAGCAATGGATATTGGGAATGTAAAAGTTTGTACCCCTAGACCGTGAACAACCAGTAGCTCTCCCCCAAGTTTCGAAAGTATTACCAACGTAAATCTTTGTATCGGTCATTGGCAATTCTGATTACGCATAAAAAAGAAGGGGAGGAAAGCTAATTTGGTGGAGGTAACAGCTTGAAACCGAGTCGGGTGCGGCAAGAAGAATCGAAGAAGAAGCAAAAAGGGAGAGATCGAAGGTGGTGGTGGCCAGAAGCCGGTCGTAAAACCCGTTTTAGCAGTTTGAGAGTCAAGATAGCCCAGTTTTGCTCGTAGAGTGTTCGAATATTGAAATTAGACTTATTGGCAGCTCTTCGTGGATTTTCAGACGAGATGTCGATTCTATGAACCTCGTTTGGCAAGTAAAAATAAGGACAGGATGGTACTTTTTCTTGACAAGATATCGAAGCGGATAAAACTATAATTAGTCGAGTTCGATGAAAGATCGTTGGTTGAACGATTGATTTAGACGTGTAATTAACAACTTATTAACTTCTTCTTGCGTAAATCTTTCCGTATGACATCGATATTTAATTATATGGACTTTGCTACAGAAAAATTAATAATAAAATTCTTTATAATATTTGAGTCCGTGCTATGTTTAGAATATAATGTATATCATTTTATTATACTATAAATAATATAATATTTATACACAATATGTACATCCACTATATACATTGCTCAAAAGAAATATGGCATAGAAAAATTTTGAGCAAAAATTGGCCAAATTTGACTAATGATAACTCCGTGAAAAATTATCGTAAGATTATGCTCTTTTTTTGTATTAAAGCTTGAAATCTTTACTTTAAGGTCGTATAGTTCGATTTTAGATTTACTGCATTCTTACCATAATAACACCCCAAATGTGGAGGCGTGTTTGCTGTTTTGAAGATTACCATGTTTGACGAAGTGCATGGATTTCCCAAATTTTTTTTTTATGATGCCGTTTAGAGTTGCATAAAGTATAAACATTTATTACAGTTAAGGATTAATATTAATTTTCATTTGCACGAGATAAAGTAAAAAAATAAGTTTGTATCTTTAATTAGACGATATTTACAGGTTCCTAATTAACGAATACCTGAATTACTGATTAGGAGCTTATCATTTATTAAATAAAGTAGTCACTGAAAATTATGATCCTATCTTTAATCCAACGAGTTTGAATTAGGAAGTAACCTTCACTTAAAAAACTATGCACTTAACAATTATAATTTAATTCTTAATTGATGAGAATTTTATCTTTTGCTGCAAGTTTCTTTAAATTTTAAAAAGAAATATACTCTATGATTACAGGTAATGTAATGATACTTGCAACATTTTTAGGAGTCATTAAGAGGAAATAGTAGTTTCGAAACATAAAAAAAGTTGCGGCTATAATTATAAAATTTGCAATTCAATTATGTTCCATAAAGTACAAGAATTTCAATTTATACCTATATTTCGTAATACTTTGTGTAATATATATGCAATACCGTGCAACGAAGGGTTAATTATGAATGATGCAATAATTTATAATTAGTGCTCATTAAAAGTGTGATTAACTCAAGAGCAGGATAATTAATCATTTCATGCATGACATGTTTAATTAAAAACAAGTTTTAATGCATTTTTAAACTCTTACAAGTATTATTAATAATATGTCAAAAAACCAATATTCTCTGCTAAAAAAAATATAATAAGAAAATAATACAATAATGTGATAATATCATGATATAAAAATATAACAATAATATTATTTGAACAATACAGTAACATATTATTATTCAAACGATACAATATTTAAAAATTATAATACAAGAAATTTTTGCAATTTCTTCAATTAAAAAATTATTAATTGTTCACATACAAAAATCCAACAATTATTTTCATTTAATATTTGTAACAGAGACAAACTACGCAACTATAACAACGGTAAATTATTTCAAATTCAATGAAATCCTGAAATGAGCAAGCAAAAACTCGAAGAAGCATGAATAGATTAACCAAATCATCAGTGCGGACGCTTCAGACTAGTTTCCATGAGTCACAAACGAACATCATTCTTCACTCCACAGCATTCCACGACACTTCCGGCGCATACTTCTACGATTCGTCCTAACATCGCAAGGAAGTTAAACGAGTTTCAGGATTGAATAGAATTGAACGCCTGTTTCCAAATGATCGTTGATATCGACGTTCTGGAAAGCGTTATCGGTAACGATGACCTTACGAAACCCCGGAAAAGCAACGGTCGCGTGGGCGAACATAATTTATCGCCATAGTTCCGTCCAGCGAACGGGAGAGATCTATAGTTGCAGAGGCATGTTTTAGAGTCGGTTAAACTTGTTCTGCGCTACCGTATCGACTTCGGACCGGGATATAATAAATTCAAAGAAACTAATTGCAATTAGGAATTAGGAATTTAGGGAACGGAAAATTAAGAAATAAGGATTTGGGGAATTAGAAATTGAGCGATTAGGAAGTTGAGGAAGTAGGAGTTTGAGGAGTTAGGAATTTGGGAAATTAGGAACTTAAGGAAGTAGAAATTTGAGGAATTAGGAATTTAAAAAATTAGGAACTTGGGGAATATAAATATGGGGAATTAGATATTGGAAAATTAGGAAGTTGAGGAAGCAGGAGTTTGAGGATTTAGGAATTTGGAGAACTAGGAATTATGGAAACAAGGATTTGGGGAAGAAGAAATTGGGAAATTAGGAATTTGAGAAACTAGGAAGTGGATGAAGTACGAATTTAGTAAATTAGAAATTTGGGAATTTAGAGATTTGGGGAATTAGAAATGTGGAGAATTAGAAATTTGGGGATGTAGTAACTTGGGGAATATGTATTTGGGAAATTAGAAATTGGGACATTAGGAATTTGGGAAACTAGGAAGTGGAGGAAATAGCAAATTGGGAAATTAGAAATTTGGGGAATTAGAAATTAGGGAAATTAGAAATGTGGAGAACTAGGAATTTGGGAAATTAGGAAATGGAGGAAGTAGCAATTTGAGAAATCAGAAATGTGGAGAACTAGGAATTATGGAAACAAGGATTTGGGGAAGAAGAAATTGGGAAATTAGGAATTGGAGAAACTAGGAAGTGGATGAAGTAGGAATTTAGTAAATTAGAAATTTGGGAATTTAGAGATTTGGGGAATTAGAAATGTGCAGAATTAGAAATTTGGGGATGTAGGAATTGGGGAGTATGTATTTGGGAAATTAGAAATTGGGACATTAGGAATTTGGGAAACTAGGAAGTGGAGGAAGTAGCAAATTGGGAAATTAGAAATTAGGGAAATTAGAAATGTGGAGAACTAGGAATTTGGGAAATTAGGAAATGGAGGAAGTAGCAATTTGAGAAATTAGGAATTTGGGAAATTAGAAATTGGGAACATTAGGAATTTGAGAAACTAGGAAGTGGAGGAAGTAGCAAATTGGGAAATTAGAAATTAGGGAAATTAGAAATGTGGAGAACTAGGAATTTGGGAAATTAGGAAATGGAGGAAGTAGCAATTTGAGAAATTAGGAATTTGGGAAATTAGAAATTGGGAACATTAGGAATTTGGGAAACTAGGAAGTGGAGGAAGTAGCAAATTGGGAAATTAGAAATTAGGGAAATTAGAAATGTGGAGAACTAGGAATTTGGGAAATTATGAAATGGAGGAAGTAGCAATTTGAGAAATTAAGAATTTGGGAAATTAGAAATTGGGACATTCGGAATTTGGGAAACTAGGAAGTAGAGGAAGTAGCAAATTGGGAAATTAGAAATTAGGGAAATTAGAAATGTGGAGAACTAGGAATTTGGGAAATTAGGAAATGGAGGAAGTAGCAATTTGAGAAATTAAGAATTTGGGAAATTAGAAATTGGGACATTCGGAATTTGGGAAACTAGGAAGTAGAGGAAGTAGCAAATTGGGAAATTAGAAATTAGGGAAATTAGAAATGTGGAGAACTAGGAATTTGGGAAATTAGGAAATGGAGGAAGTAGCAATTTGAGAAATTAGAAATGTGAAGAACTAGGAATTTAGGAAACGATGAAGTGGAGGAAGTAGAAATTTGGGGAATCAGAAATGTGAACAAGGAAATCAGAAAATTAGGAATTTGGGAAAGTAGGAATTGGGGAATTGGAAATTTAGTTGATTAGAAATTTGAGGAACTAGAAATTTTATAAATTAGAAATCTATCGCCATAGTTCCGTCCAGCGACCAAGAGAGATCTACAGTTACAGATGCATGTCTTACAGTTGGTCAAACTTGTTCTGCACTACCGTATCGACTACAGATCGCCATATAAATTCAACGAAATTGAGCGAAACTGCAATAACATTAATGTATCCATTAGGGATTATGTCTCAATTAGTGACCAACTGTTACTATAATTTCGTTAACTGTGACAAGTAAAGCGATCTGAAACTTCTGATCACAGCTTCTTTACACGAGTTCTTACGCTCACTTGACCGCTGTCCATAAACTACCTGTTTCTTCTAAGAGCAGGTTTCCCGATACCCCTCGAAACAGAAGAAAAGTCCGAGTTTCCAGAACTTGAAACTTCACACTTTTTTCGCGATTCGAAACTCTCGTAACACAGATAAAACGTTAAAAGTAACGAGTAATCGTTCGCAGCTCCGACTATGTTTCATTTGTAGTAACATTTAACTGAATAAACATTTATCAACGAAACGATATTTAATTAATTTTTCAAAGAAATTACACATACGTTTTTAACAGTTCAAGGGTAACATAAGACTGGTTAAAAATTAAATGAACATTCACAGCATTGATGCGTTTTTCAACGAATTACCACTTGCAAACCCCATTCACTCCATTCACACTGCAAGGAATAATTATAAGCATTAATGGGTCATACAAGCAATAGAACCAATAAATGCCTACACATTCATGTTTTGTAGGGTGGCCCTTATTTACAGAAAATATTTTTTTTATGGACGCACTTCTTAAAATTTTACCACTTGACGAAAATATGGTAATTGTAAAGTTTCAGTATAATTGGATAGCAGGAACTAGTAACACAATCGAGTTAAAATTTCAAACTTGTATGATTTCAGTTTACCGTCAGACATGTTTGCGGTCCTTTATTTTGAAAGTATCAAAATATTTTGAAACAAATATATAATTCTTTATACGTGTAATATTAGAATTTGCAGTTGACTTTCAACAATATACTATTGGTAAATATTTGAAACAAAAAATGGACATTGCAATCCAGAACATATTACATTTCTCGGTGAATGCGTTTCTCGGTGTCCTTTCCCTAGTGGTGGAAATAATTTCTTCGGTTATGTCGTGTAAATCATTTTAGCTTATATCGTGTACATCGTTTTCACTTATATCGTGTAGCTCATTTTTTCTTATATCGCGTAGACAATTTCTACATACATAAAACAATATTATTTATTTCTTCCAACCGAATTAGTACAAATATTACGATTCTAATATTAATGTAAAATATCAGAAAGACAAACTTGTATATCGAGCATTTATAGCACTGATTGTCGGTATCACAATTGTAAAATTTCTAAATGCCTATCTATCTTTGTAAAATGTTCTCAGTAGCCAAGGGGTTGTGTCGTGTAGATCATTTTCACTTATATCGATACTTTACTGTATTTATATCGATGCTTTGTGAATGTTCGGCTATTAATGTTTCTAAGGATACGAGTAGATTGACACTCAATTGCGATCGTAAAACTGCAAAACGAATACGCTTAATATGAGCTTGAAAAATTTCATTAACATCAGTTTTTAAAATATAATATTTCTCGTGCAAAACCAAATCATTGCTTCAAAATTCAATTTTCGAAATTTTATAAAGTTTAAAACTCGAGTTGCAAGAATTTAAAATTCGGTTCAAATTTCTAGTTTACGGTATTAGTTGTAGTGGGGTTACTGATCTTGTGTATTTGTTTTAACGGAGAACGTTTATTCCATTCGAGATAGATTCCTGTTGTGAACATTTGCGGACACTTGCTTTAGTTGCTCAAACTTTTTCTCCATTTCCGTATCGACTTCAGAATATATTATTGAAAATTGTCCTCTTTTATATTAAAAATATGAAAAATAATATTGTGCTTCCAGTGCGCAATTTTGTTGAAATCGAAATATACACTTCCTGGATTCAGCTTTAATTTGATAATATTAAACACCTCCAAAATTAGATTAGTGAATTTATTACTTCCTTGACTGAATGTAACTTTTCAATACTCAAGTATATTAAAAATATTTAAATACTGAAGTACATTTAAAACTGAACAAGGCTTTAAATCTTATTACGTATGGCACAATCTAAGCTGGTCACGTTCAATAAAATTTTATAATTTTCCCTACCTTGTTCATTAGCAATTTTAAATGAATGTCTAAATTTTAATACACAAAATGAAAGTCAATCGCGTGAAAATCTTCAATATTATTTAAGTCATATTTTTTAAGCATACCAAGTTTTAGTCACATCAAAGTACAAAGTAGTGTCATAAACCTAGTTCTGTATGTTTACGAACATTTCAAAAATGCAAGAGTCTCTTGCAATAAGATAATAAACAACGATTGCAATAAAAACTCCTAAAATAAGTGTGGTGTACTAATGTATGTGGACGCTAGGGTGTATATCTTTACGCCCCAATTTCAAAGAACACTGGTCCGGAAAAAAAATCGAAGAAAATCTGTATACACGCGAATCAACGAAAGGTCGTATCGGTGCACAAAGCACCGGAAGTGGGCAACAAGCGAACGGGTTAACGGTCGGTCGGGTCACTGACACTTTCTGCATAAAAGGCACGGCCTCGAGGGCAAGTTGCATGCGTGCGTTTTAAGCGCGAGCGTAAAAAGTAACGGGGCCCTGCTGAAAAGCAGTCGACGAAACGACCTGTGGCGAATCGTTCGTCCCCCTTACCTCGTTGTCCTTGTAGGGACCAGTTTCTCGTCAACCGGCTTTACCGTGGAATCTCGACATCTTTAACGCGTGTCCTGTCCAGAATTATAATATATTTCGCTCGAGGCGAGCGCCGTCTACCCGCTCTGGAATTATTGGTCCCATACACTGGCCACCTTAGAGGTCGCCACCTTCGATACGTCTACACCAGGGATCGGCAACCTGCGGCTCGCGAGCCACAAACGGCTCTTTGGATGTAAAGCGGCGGCTCTTCAGTTCCATACGCAAATATTATTTATTTTATCAAAAAAAAACTCATTATCTAATATTGCCAAGCGCTGGAATTGTAATGCATCGAATTACCACGCGCTGGAATTCCAACGCATCGAATTACCACGCGCTGGAATTCCAACGCATCGAATTACCATGCGGTGGAATTGCAATGCATTGAATTACCAAGCGCTGGAATCGCAACGCATCGAATCACCACGCGCTGGAATTCCAACGCATCGAATTACCACTCGCTGGAATTGCAATGCATCGAATTACCACGCGCTGGAATTCCAACGCATCGAATTACCACGCGCTGGAATCGCAACACATCCAATTACCACGCGGCGAATTACCAAGCGATGGAATCGTAGCGCATCGAATTACCACGCGTCGAATTACCAAGCGCTGGAATTCCAACGCATCGAATTACCACTCGCTGGAATTGCAATGCATCGAATTACCACGCGCTGGAATTCCAACGCATCGAATTACCACGCGCTGGAATCGCAACACATCCAATTACCACGCGGCGAATTACCAAGCGATGGAATCGTAGCGCATCGAATTACCACGCGTCGAATTACCAAGCGCTGGAATCGCAACGCATCGAATTACCACGCGCTGGAATTCCAACGCATCGAATTACCACGCGCTGGAATCGCAACACATCCAATTACCACGCGGCGAATTACCAAGCGATGGAATCGTAGCGCATCGAATTACCACGCGTCGAATTACCAAGCGCTGGAATCGCAACGCATCGAATTACCACGCGCTGGAATTCCAACGCATCGAATTACCACGCGCTGGAATTGCAATGCATTAAATTACCAAGCGCTGGAATATCAACGCATCGAATTACCACGCGCTGGAATTGCAATGCATTGAATTACCAAGCGCTGGAATCGCAACGCATCGAATTATCACGCGCTGGAATTCCAACGCATCGAATTACCACTCACTGGAATTGCAATGCATTGAATTACCAAGCGCTGGAATTTCAACGCATTGAATTACCAAGCGCTGGAATCGCCACGCATCGAATTACCATGCGCTGGAATTGCAATGCATTGAATTAGCAAGCGCTGGAATCGCAACGCATCCAATTACCACGCGGCGAATTACCAAGCACTGGAATCGTAGCGCATCGAATTACCACGCGTCGAATTACCAAGCGATGGAATCGCAACGCATCGAATTACCACGCGCTTCAGTTGCATACGCAAATATTATTTATTTTAACAAAAAAAAAAAAACTCATTATCTAACATTGTCATATATATATTATCTACTTTGTTGTGAAAAACACTACTTATATATGTAAAAATAGATTATTTTTTTTTTATCAAAAAATTTTATTTATGCGAGTACTATTTATTGTTGGCAAGACAAAATTTTGTGGCTCTTTAAAAGCTTTGAAATTTTGTAAATTGTAATTTTTGACTCTTACGACTCAAAAGGTTGCTGACCCCTGGTCTACACCGAAGAGTATAAGAGGCGACAAAGAAGTTAGAGAGAGACAGAATAGAACCAATTGGGTGCATTTCTTTGCACTCATACTGTTTGTTTACATTAGAATCTATCTTGAATTTCTACCTTCTAAAATTAACCCTCTAATCTACAACTTTCTAGACAGGTGCGTCATGCATAGCTATTGCACATCGTTATGCACAGTGCAATTGCTACAATGTCAGGGTAGCTAAAGAAAGCTAAAAACGTTTTGTATTCAGCGATCCTCGATTATACTTGCATATTGCATGATTGCACTTGATTATAATAGAAGTGAAAATATCAGTCTGGTTTACCATATTCCAAATATAGTGTGCGTCACAAGTGCGATATTGTGGGACAAAGGGTTAAACATCCGTTATTTATTGCTGTCCATACCTGACCACTCTGAAGTCTACTGATGAGTGTTCTAGTCGTAAAACTTCATTTTTGCAATTATCTCAATTGAGTCTGACTCATATCGTATGTGTATAGCCCCGTTGAACAAATAGATTTCGTAAACTCGCCTGTGAAGCTCGATTGCAAAAATGAAGTTTCTACGTGTAGACTCATCGGTGGACTTCACATTAAAGGAACAAAATGGCCACAAAAGACCAAATGCGAAGCAGCTAATATTAATTGAAAATTTCTATATTTGACACGACGCTATTTCAGAGTATGCATTTTTTATTATACTTGTATAGTTCATATTGATGTGTAAGTGACAAATTATACAACATTCGTTTATGGATCATGATTCTGAGTTAATAACATCAAGATTGTATTACACAACATGGAATTCCTTGTGTAAGAAAGTAAATTAACGGAATATGAAATATTCTATTATTACGTATTTTTTGAAGACCGAGCATTTTAACTGGTTTTTGTAGGGAGAGCTTCATCTTAGCTGTCAGTAGTTCAAATGTTAACTGCAGATGGTTCGGTATGACTTTACCGTTGTCCCCCGGAGCTTTTAGCAGATGATTCATGTCGTTTCACTTACTTTGGCATGCGCAATACGAATACCGCATTCATTTTTTGTCAAAATTACGAAACTGCTGTTAATTAGTTTTTTAGTTTCTAAATTTCGAAAATTAAATTTTTTGATTATTAAATTTTCAAGTTCCAAATCATATAAAACCCTAAATTCTCTTTTAAATTTTTAACTTTCCAAATTCCCAATTCTCGAAATTCTAAAATTTTACATTTCCAATTCTAAAATTTCAAAATTCTGACCTTGCAAATTCTAAAATTATGAAATATCCAAATTTTACCTAAACTTTCAATTTTATAAATTTTCAATTCCCTAAATTGTAATTTCTAAAATTCTTAATTTTCCAAATTTTCAATTCCAAAAATTCCAAATTCTAAAATTACAAAATATCCAAATTTCTAAATCTTCCACCACATTTACAAATCTTCCATTTCCTAAATGAGCCAAGTCCTAAATTAAAAAAAAAAATTGAAATCTGCAGCCTCAAATATATCAAAATACCCAAAATTTTTAATTTTCAAATTTGCACATCTCCAAACAAATTTCTAAATACCCCAATTATCAAGTTTTTACACCTCCAACATTTCGAAATCCTGAATTTTCCCATATTACAAATTTCAGTTGTTACCTTCCGCACCTAATCATTGCACATACTACGCACATAGGTATATGAACACTTTTTAAAACATCAAACGTGCTTGGATTTCCAAAAGAATTAGCGTGGTAATACAATTTCAAACGACACACAGAGGTAGGTATATGCGAGAAAGTGTAACTGTTTTAGTTCTAAATGACCCGATAAAAATCTGGTACGCGTAGACTGTTTAAAACCTTAAACGCGTCTTGACTTCTGGAACAGTTAACGCGTTAATAAAATTTCAAATAACAATACGGATACAAGAGTTCATGCTAGAAAGTGTGACTGTATTAGACCAAAATGACCCGATAGGAAATCTGGTGCATGTAGACCGTTTAAAACCTTAAAGCGTTTTGTTTTCAAGAACGGTCAACGCGTTAATAAAACTAGTGAAACTAGCAGGCCTTGTGCCTCGCAATTAACAGAGTTCGTTTAAAGAGTAACTGTAATCTTCTCCGAATCGATGTTCACTTTTTCGTGAAAGGCAAGAGAGTTTCGGTTGCATAACTATCGAAATCGTTCGTAATGAGAAGATGGTCGATAACAGGAGTTGGGTTAAACGGGGACAATTGTTCTCGCGATGTGACCTTTTCTGACCTCTCACGAAAAATTCCAATTTTTCTCGTATATACGGATTAATCCATTCCATGCAAACGCAAGATCTTTAACCTGACGAGTCACATATATGCAAATTGCTTTTTTAAGACTATCGATTACTGAATAAAATAATTTTAAGAAAAAAAATATACCGACTTCGAAATGCACTGAAAAGTGTAAAATAATTTTTATTTCCTAATGAAGTAATTTCTATTTCATTCAATCATACAATTACGTAACAGATATGAATGAAACCTATTTACTCGTTAGGTAGTATATTAAATATATTTCAACCTTTTCGGAGGCGGCGCAAATTGTTCGACTGTCCCAAGTTTGATATGTTCAAGAAAACCTTTTAATTTTGCGCCGCCTCCGAAAAGGTTGAAATATATTTAATATACTACCTAACGAGTAAATAGGTTTCATTCATATCTGTTACGTAATTGTATGATTGAATGAAATAGAAATTACTTCATTAGGAAATAAAAATTATTTTACACTTTTCAGTGCATTTCGAAGTCGGTATATTTTTTTTCTTAAAATTATTTTATTTCATGCTTTTTAGTGGAATGGGGAGAATTGTATAAGATACAATTATTTCGGTAATATCTCGAAAAGTAAAGCTTTCCGTCAATTATGCATAAGGAAAAAGTTGTCCAGAACAATGCCCCTGACAACATATTAAAAGGACATTAAAATCGTCCAAAGTTGATTTCGAATGTTAATAACAATTTTTTTGCTAATATCTCGAAAAGTAAAGCTTTCCGTCAATTATGCATAAGGAAAAAGTTGTCCAGAACAATGCCCCTGACAACATATTAAAAGGACATTAAAATCGTCCAAAGTTGATTTCGAAAGTTAATAACAAGTTTTGGCTAATATCTCGAAAAGTAAAGCTTTCCGCGAAATTTTTATAGGAACAAAATTGTTCAGAATCATGTCCGTGATAAGATATTAAAAGCGCACTAAAATCGAGAAAAGTTTATTTCAAAAGTTGCCGGTTTTTTTACAATAACAATACTTTGCAATTGAAAAATGAAAAATTTTTTGATAATGGTACCAATGGGGAGTCAGAACCTACCAGATGTAAAAGGTTTCGTTCCGATCGGTCCATTCAGCTAGGCGTAATAGGCGGGCACACATAGAAAATAAAAAAAAAAAAAAAAAAAAAAATAAAAAAAAAAAAAAAAAAAAAAAATATACTGATCGAATTGAGTAACCTCCTCCTTTTTCGAAGTCGGTTAAAAAATGAATATACATTGATGAGGTCGAAAACCGCGATCTGGTGTGAGGATAGATTTTTGAGGACCCATCAAAAATTCACTGTTTTTCTACGGTTGTTTATTTTTCTGAAATTTATTCCACATGGTTTACAAATATATTATACATATATATTATGTATTAATTAGAGAAATGTAAAATTTGTTCCAAACTGTTTACAAATAAATTACATATTTTATGTTACTTGCAAAAATGTAAAATTCACTGCAAATATATGAAATATGTAATACTTCAATTCATAATAACCCTTTAATACAAATCATAATTGAGCCGTTTATTTTGAAAGTGGCCTAAGTCCATTTATCTTAAAATCGAGATATTTAAGGGTTTGCGTTTCAATGAATTTAAAAATATAGGTATAGGACATTAATGAGTCGTACTGCTTAAGTGTATCTAAGGGTGTTAAATTTATAGTTCCTATTAAAATAGTGGCAATTATTAAGTGAATAATATGCGTTTTCTTATCAAGAATGGAGTTAGGCCACTTTCAAAATTAACAACCAGATTCAATATAAAATTTGAAGGTGCCCAAGTCCATTCAACATAATTTAAGATGCTTCAAATTGAAAAAACCAATACTGAATTTATTTTACATATCTTTAAAACACTTCAGGAACATAATTTACGCGATTCAATTAACTACATAACGTGCAAAATTACAAACATAAATTTATTACAAAACAATTTACTACTCATCTACATTTTGTGTGTGTAAAAGGGATTTGAAGTAATCATGATGTTCCGGTGGTATATACCGTAATAGGTCTATTATGTCCTTGAATTTTGCTGTTGTAATTTGTAGTTTTTGTTGTCCAAAAACTGAGGTTAAATTGTAAATACTAATTAATTAAAATTACCTTCATCACTACTTTCCGACATTATCAATAGTAAATATATTATCTTGATTATTTAAGTATAAATGGAGTTAGGCCACTTTCAAACTACACGGTTCGATTATTAAACTAACTCTGAAAACTTATGTGTCAAGAATTATCGTATTTGCTCGGATTATAAGCAACCTGAAATGCTTTACTGATAAATAACATAAAGTTGTACGCGTAACCGGAAAAAATTGAAAAACGGAGTTAGGCCACTTTCAAAATAAACGGCTCAATTGATGGATAAAAGTAAATAGTTATAATAAAAAAACATAACTGAAAAGCGTATAAAATATTAATTATTGTTAGCGATTCAAATGCATGGGAAAAAGATAAAAATCTTTTGAAACCACAAACGCGTCTTGAGTCGTCTAGCGGAAGCGCTCGTTTCTCATCGACCGCGACCTCAATGCGTCGCGTTCGTCGGCGACCCGCACATGTGGGTCGCCTTTAGCCCACTTTGCGATAGTTCCAGCGACACCGCACCGGTGCCGCGGGGCCGATCCCACGTGGAAAATTCCAGGTCGCCGTGCGCGTGTCGCGTGCTGGATGCGACACGCTCTGACAAATATGTCATTTTTCAAATTAGACCTCCGATCTAGGCGACATTTCATCGGCTGCCGACAGCCATTAGGAAAATCTCGGAGAAATCTGATTCATCGTGACATGAAGGAGAACGATATGTCGGTGTTCAAGCAGCCGGCACAATGTGATTTATTTATTTCTGTATATTCATCTTTTGAGAATATACAGTAAAAATATAAATAACAGGTTAGGCAAGTTCAGTGGCTATCGAATTGTTACTACAAATTTTCAGTATTTTTCACGTTTTCCATAAAATAAAGGCCTGTTTAAATTGTAATATAATTTATTAGCTGCCATGATGTTACTGTATATAACATTTTTAACACATCTTGTATTTCCTTTCCTTCGATCACAGCTTGTACCAGCTTGTTCTGTATGCATTGATCATATGCTTTACATCTTCAATATTTTCCCAAACATCTGTAATTCTTTTAAACTCAGATAATGTAGTTGAAGAGTTGTAAACTAGTCTGTAGGTTCCAGACGTGTTCGGTTTCGACAATTTTTTTGAAGATATTCGATTACAAATTTAACGTACATAAATAAAATCTTCAATTTAAAGATTACTTGTTAGTTCCAATAAAGATAGAGGTTTTACATAAGACACACAATTTATTATCACGATAGTAACGAATTATATATCGTTATCAACGCATTTAGTAATAATTTTGCAAGATAGAAATATTCCGAAAGTAACAGTAAAATATTTCATTTGCTCAACCCTTTCAGATCTTTCATTTTTTCCGCACTTAAGAGAACAAATTTCAAACCGTCCATACCAGAAACAAATTAAAAGTACTAAAAGTAATTATACGCACAAGCCCCTCACATTTCATTGACCTTAGAACATGTTATCAAAGATACCATACTAAACATATGTATGCAGTGTAGTGAACACATGCATGTACCATGAACGATACGAGAAATCGTCATAATTTTTTAAAACGGAACTGTACTTTGTTCGAGTAATGAATTTTTCATACGCGCAGATATCATTTGAGGTAGCGAAAATAAGAAAGCAAAACATAGAAAAGGGGAAGTATGTTTTCTTCAAAAGACCGGAACAGATGTAGAAACTATTTGGACAGAAGTAAATGTAATTGTACGATTTCATGATATTTGTATCTATGAACGTACATTATTTAATACCTAGCATACGTTCTTTCGCTATAACACAGTTAGTGGTCTCATTGGAACACTATTAAGATTTCTAATTTATTTGCCGGGAAAGTGTACGACTCATGATGTACAATTTCTCAAAATGTTCCTCAAATATTTGAAGAAATATGAAAATCTGAGATGTTTCATAAAACTGCGATCCAATTACGTTGAAAGACTAAATTTTGCTTTAGATTTTGAATTTTACGAATTCAAAAATGTGGAAAGTTAGGGATATTAAGGTTTGATATTTTGGAGTTCAGAATTTTACAAATTTGGGTATTTGGAAATTTAGAAATTAGGAACTTTGAAATGTTAGGATATGGAAACTTTAAATCAAAGATTTAAAAATTTTAACACTTGCAATTTAATGATTAAAAAATGCGGAATGTGAATTCTGATAATTCCCAAATTTCCAAATTACCAAATTTAAAAATTACAAAACTGAAACTTCCAGAATTCGAAATTTCGAAATTTACAAATTAAAAAATTGCTATGTTCCTAAATCATCAGATTTGCAAATTACTAATTTTCTGTATCTCCAAAGTTGCAAATTTTCAAATTATCAGATCTATAAATTTTCTAATTCATAAATTTCCAAATTTGGAAGCACCTAACTCAGTCTCCTCACGCGCCAACTCCTGCATTGACTACGGTCATAGCATAATTCAGCTGGAATTTGTTTTTGGAGTCAACGCTGTGAATCCTTGATTCGCAATTGCATTAATCTTCAAAATTCCATTATAACTGGTTAATTTAACCACTTAAGTGTATTTGACAACTATATCCATAAAATTTTGTTACAATTTGATATTTAAATCGTAATTTTGGAAAACTAAATTATATTCATAAATTCTAATATGTCTAGAAGTCAACACGAAATGAAATAAACAAATAAAAAGTGTAAATGATTTGAGATAGATTCATGAATTCTTGAGAACTAATTCATCACTTGATTATCGCGACACACACTGGTGCGCGCTTTTCAAAAAGACCGCCACAGTTAAGGACCAAGCACATACTAAAAATTATGTTACTGTTATTCGTTCATTGAGAAACAAGAACCGAGAATTGTGGCACATTTTCGAAAAAGCAGTAACCACTTTTGATTCCACGCATAGAAAGCCACGTTGGGAAGAGATTTCGCAATCACTGCTCGTAACAGTTTGCTCTCGTTAGGATTACTTGACGTCACGTACGCGAATACATACTTGTCGGTTGTTTACACTGCTTTCGGACTTTCTGCGCTGACGACGTGAACCACATAACAAAATACTGTAATTTTAGACGGGGTAACTGTGCCAATTTCTCCGGACAACGCAACGTTTCGATTGTAAATTTATAATTCTGTTTTCAGAACTTCTTTCAAATCGATAATCGTTCGAGTAGTATCGATTTTAATTAACACCAAACCGGTCAAATCATCGCTTTACAAGTTTCTGATTATAAGGTATACATTTCTTGAAATCAGCATTGATTTTCATCAAGATAAAAGATAAATGTGAGTTCACATTTATGTTTCGTTTATTAATTTATTTTTTAACTTGATTTTTAATTTCAAATTAAGTAGGTAGGTTTAATGTTAAATTCTGATGTGATATCAAGTTTGAAGAAATATTTCATACTTCCTCTAACAATTAGTAAAACAAGAATGAAGGACATTAAGTAATATGCCTGAATCGGTTTTAATGAAACTCCTATGTGATGTCAAGTTTGAACAAATATAATAATCTTTTATTAAAAAAATTCTGAAATTTAAAAATTAACTGATAAATTTTATCAAATGTCAATTTAATTTTATATTGAAATATTTTATGTTTTATATTTAAGTCTGAGTTAAATTATATTTACACATTATTTTATAAACATGATATTGTAAACACTTATGTACCCTGCAGTTTCAAATATTTTGAAATATTTGGTATCATGCAATAATTAATGAAAATTTGAAATAAGAAGCAATCTAACTCGTTAAAATGAAAGAATAAGCAATTTCATTTGAAATTAGAGAAGTGATTATGTAAGTTGTTTTTATTTAGGTCAATTCGTTCTCCATCAGCCACGGTGAACTGGAAATTCAGTGTATCTGTAGTACATCTAAATCGAGGAGTTAACGTCAATGATGAGAATATAACATCAAAAACACGTGGCTCGATAAGAACACAGCTGCCAATTTTGAGAACCTGGAATTGGCAAACGATTCTCGGTCCGAGGTATCGATCCGGATAAAATAGATTTATATCCTTGAACTTTACTTCGTGTAAAATGTCATGGACGTGTCTCGATCCATTGCGCACGATTAACCGATATACAAACGATAATAAATTACAAACTTTTTTTTTAATAACAAAGCAGGTCACTGCTTTATAAAAATATAATGTCGCGTTGAAACTTCGTAATAAACGGTGAAATAAAATCGTTTGGTACTTTGTAAACGGAGTAACGATGCAAATACATATTGAATTGAAATTCATTTTATTTTGTTTATTGATAAAGGGAGGATAGAATTACTGTAACGCATATTTTAGTTATATTTGGAATTAACGTAATACTAGTATTTGTTATTTTATTGGATTTATTCTATAATTTATGTATTTTAATAGAAAATTTTTAATTTTTGTACTTGTACCACAATGATATTTTAATATCAATAATATTTAACTGCAATCGCAACAAATTTTGGTTACTTATTAGACTTAAATTAGATTTAATCGGTGGATTCACACTACTACTTATGTATTTTAATTTAAATCTAATATATTTAATATTACCTTCAAATTTTTGTTGTTAATGAAATTTTAATTGAAGTGTACATTTAATGTATACAGTTAATTGTATATTAATTGTGCATATTTAATTTTATATAAAGAATATAGTAATTTAATAATTAGACACGAATTTCACTAAATTAGTAGGTTTACTTTATTATTGGTGTATACATACATTTTAAGTTAAACTAAAAATATTCAATTTCACTTACAAAATTTTAATTATTTAATTATTATATTTTAATTAGATTATTCAATTAGATTATAATTATTAAATTTACTATATTATTCAGGTCGTTTCAATTGGAATTTACAATATTTCATTTGATGCATAAATTTAATGAGATAATAATTAGATTTAAATTAAACTTGATGGCCAGAGGATGTACAGTGTTATTAATTCCTTTTTAATAAAACTTTTCAAGGCTTAACTTTATCCATAAACTTTAATAATAATTACTAGATTTAAATGACATTTAATTGTAAGATCTAAAATATGATATATTAATAACAAAAATAATATTTTGAATTATAAATTTGAAATCTCTGGATACAGAGTTGGCAGACTTTTTTAATTTTTTTTAATTCAAATTTTTTTTAATTTTTTTAACGTTTTTTAATTCAAATTCACTGTTTTTAATTTCACCTACTATTTTAATTACTCAATCAGTGGACTCAGTTACAAAATCAGTTAATTCCTTTAATTAACTAAATAATTCATATTGAATCAATTAGTAAGAAAGAATGAGATAACACAATTGTATATCAATCGATTTAAGGTAGCTATTATATGAAAATTCGTAAGCACTGCTGTTCAAATAAAAAATTCATAAATGTACGTTTTGAAATCAATTTTTGCAATCAGGTACTAAAATCAGTGGAAGTAATTATACATATGTCAGCAAAAAAAATATATTTTACATTGGGTTAAATAGTGCTGAGACAGTAATCATTTAAGTTCTTCGCCTACAATTTCTTTCAAGTTAGAGTTAATTTTGTTTTTGTCGTAATGACATTCTATCCATTTCAAATCCATAACAATTACATAAATAAATCCTAAAGGTATTTATAATATAAGAGAACAATGATAATATGCATAAATGCGATCTTTGGTTGATAAATTGAAAAAAAAGACTAAAGCAGCACGTATGTGAACATTAAACCTACCGGTATACAATGATAATTTGAAATTAACCCCTTGCACTAGAGTCAGAACTGACTAATTACAATATTAAAATATACAGAAAAAATTAAAACGTTATATCAATTTATTATTCTATCGTTGACGACGCAAATTATAACTGAACTTGAACTCCAAATTGAAGCGTACTAAAAATTCGAGTAAAATTGCTCAGAGTCGAGGTAAGAATGCGTCACGAGTCAGACTCATCTTAATAGTGCACATTAACAATAAACTTTCAAAAGAAATAAACAAACGATAAGTTAATACTTCCTCTAACGAGATAAAAATTAATTTTAAAAAATGGGCCCTAATAAATTATGTAACTTATAACAAAAATATGAGTCGACTGTTTAGGTAGCATTAGTGCTAAATATCCTTAAAGAGATTAAATTACAGTTACTTTTGCTCCATGTCAAAAAAATGTATAACACACTCGGTTCCTCAATTTACGCGGTAGATTATAACGTTATTTACGCGGCTGTTTTTATACGTGAGCTTGATTTACACGGTCTGAAAATATATTTTCCTAGGCGTTCTAACAAGCGTATACAATAACTTATTTGGCGATGTTGAAGCGCGTTAGTGCCGCATAAAATACGAGTAAAAGTACACTACGACGTGCTAGTCATGACATATGTACTTGCACAAAAAAGTTATTGTTGCGTCCGCACTTTCTTTATTAAGCTATTTGAAATAAATATAGTGTTTCTTTTTCTTTTGTGCTGATAGCTTTCCATTTTCGTACAATGAATCAGTGACATAATTATTGATTTTTACGGAGTTTAAGATTTCAAAATTTGGGGGGTACATTTTTAGGGACTTTTGAGAATTTATGGATATAGGAATTGGCAGTTAACATATTTGGGGACAAATGTTTTTAAGAATGTGACACGAGCAAATATAGGAACTTCCTCAATACGGAAATTTAAGGTCTAGGGATTTTTAATGCACGAATTGCGAGATCTAGGGATTTTGGAACCTAGGGATTTCGGAATCTAGGGAATTCGGAATCTGGGGATTTCGAGATTTAGGGATTTCGGAATCTAGGGATTTCGGAATTTAGGGATTTCGGGATTTGGAGATTTCGAGATCTAGGGATTTCGGGATCAGAGGATTTTGGGGTCTAGGGATTTTGGAATCTAGGGATTTCGGGATCTGGGGATTTGGAGATTTCGTGATTTCGGGATCTGGAGATTTCGAGATCTAGGGATTTCGAGATCTAGGGATTTCGAGATCTAGGGATTTCGGGATCAGAGAATTTTGGGGTCTAGGGATTTTGGAATCTAGGGATTTTCAGAATTTTGGGACATTTAGGAAATTCGGAACATATGGATTTTCTGAATATAGAAATTTTAAGGTGTAGGAATATTCTCGGTTACAGGGATTACAGGATCTGAACCCTTTCTCGATATAGAAATTTCGAAATCTAGGGATTTTTCGATCACAGAAATATCGGTATATGGCGATTCCAAAATATAGGGATTTTAGGATGTAAAGATTTCGGAACACAGAGATTTTGAAATATATTCACTTCAGAATTTTTATTTCGAGACTTACAAGGGACATCATCAAGGTGTAACACGCCGATTTTAATGAAATTGACATATGTGGTAGCTTTTTAAAAATCATTTGACACGTATTTTTTTATATCTGCGGACATCCATGTTGAGGGGGTGAAAATAGCCCTCAAAGTTCGGGGTTGAAAACACATTTTCTTGAATATCTCGGGAACTAGATGGTGTAGGAAGGTGAATTTTTTTTAAAATTGTGTAGTTTTTAGTCAGGAATTTAGTTAGTGATAAAAATTTCGGGAGAAATTATTTATTTAAATAATATATTTAAAAAATGCACTTTTTTTTCAATTTTTCACCCTAAATGCAGTTCGATTTTTTTGCAGATTTGCATACGAAAAATATGGATCAAAATAGGGGATACGTGTTTTTGGAATTTTTTGTTTATTGCAATTTAGCAATAATTATTACATACACAATTTTCTCTTACCTTTCACGGAAAAATGAGTTGAGATTGTTTTCGAAGAGGGTGAGCCCTTTTTATATAATAATATGTCACGTTTTTAACAATTAGACAATATCAGATGTTTATTGTTCCATCGAGAACCAGGGAAGGTCCAGCGAGCAGGTATAAATCCGCCGCGGTACCAGTAGTCGCTATACGGAACATAGGCTCCTATAGCCAATGAAACTATGAGCCGAACGTATAAGTTCATTTATTTAAATTTTAATAACTTGAACGGAAATGTTCCTCGTTTAAATGATTTGGTATCTCTGAAAAAAGTTGAAGGTTTCAGCAGTGCGTTGCTCTTATTTCATGGGTTTTTATACGTTGCTAAAGTGGAAGTGGGAAATTTCAGAAATATTTATTGGTCGTCGTAATCCAAAAATAGTAAATAAGTAAATTATTCTTAATTATTTTATAAGTTAAGTAAGAAATTCATTATTAAAAGTCAAATAAATGAACTTACACGTTCGGCTCATAGTTTCATTGGCTATAGGAGCCTATGTTCCGTATAGCGACTACTGGTACCGCGGCGGATTTATACCTGCTCGCTGGACCTTCCCTGGTTCTCGATGGAACAATAAACATCTGATATTGTCTAATTGTTAAAAACGTGACATATTATTATATAAAAAGGGTTCACCCTCTTCGAAAACAATCTCAACTCATTTTTCCGTGAAAGGTAAGAGAAAATTGTGTATGTAATAATTATTGCTAAATTGCAATAAACAAAAAATTCCAAAAACACGTATCCCCTATTTTGATCCATATTTTTCGTATGCAAATCTGCAAAAAAATCGAACTGCATTTAGGGTGAAAAATTGAAAAAAAAGTGCATTTTTTAAATATATTATTTAAATAAATAATTTCTCCCGAAATTTTTATCACTAACTAAATTCCTGACTAAAAACTACACAATTTTAAAAAAAATTCACCTTCCTACACCATCTAGTTCCCGAGATATTCAAGAAAATGTGTTTTCAACCCCGAACTTTGAGGGCTATTTTCACCCCCTCAACATGGATGTCCGCAGATATAAAAAAATACGTGTCAAATGATTTTTAAAAAGCTACCACATATGTCAATTTCATTAAAATCGGCGTGTTACACCTTGATGATGTCCCTTGTTAGTGACATCGGAATATAGGAACTTAAGGACAAAAGGTTTTCGAGATATAATTTCGAAATATTGGGTTCTAAGAATATGTATAGCGGTTTCAGAACACAGTAATTTCGATATACAGTAATTTCAGAATATGTTTTCAGAATATGGTGGTATTGAAATGGTGATATCAGAATGTAAATAATATTCTGGATTATTAATATCATTTAATGACTAATTAATATCACTTTTGTTAAACTACTACAAATAAATATATGTCAAAAACTCAGACATACCAACTTGTTCCAAATTCCTAGTTCGTTTCTAGCTTACAAGTAATTCCGAATTATTAAATAACACTTCAATTACACTAATTACAATTTCATACAAGTATAACCCAAGTTCACTAGTTCACTTAAAAAAATATTCAAACGAAACGACACAATTAAATAACACTTCAATTATACTAATTACAATTTCATACAATTATAACCCAAGTTCATTAGTTCATTTAAAAAATATTCAAACAAAACGAATATTCCGCGTAAATTGAGGAACAGTATATGCAAAGTTAGTAGAATATCGCTCTTTACACTGATTCTTCCATCACATATAGTACAGTACGCAGGCTGATAAATTACTATACTATAAGGGTTGTTAGAAGCATCAAAAATGTGAGTGCAACTTACCATTTTGAGGGTTTCCTCTGGTCTGAGCAGGTAGAACATGGACTGTAAGTGTTGTTGAATGTCGCATCCTGCCGTGGAGACCCTTCTCGAGGGCCTGGCCCTTTCGTTCGGGGGTAGAACCAGGGCCGCGCCCTTGCCAGCGAAATAACATTCGCTTAGGCTGCAACAACAGACAAAAAAATTATTTACTTGAATGGAAAGTGAGCTACCCTCAAATAATGAGGTTAATAGGCTCCATTATTCGAAACCAGGCATTTCCTGTAATCAGGTTCTTTTCTACTCAATTCAGCCATTGTATATGTATATTGCTCATTTCTTCAATAAACTTAATTATGACATTGTCCACTCACAATCAGTGACCCTCAATAATATTCGCGGTTTCGTGTAATTCAAATTCCATATTATTTGAGGGGTGTCGTAATTTTAAATTGTACTATTCGTGACTTCGGGTAATTCAAGTATTGTGTTATTCGAGGTAAGGTGAGAACGTGGACATCAAGAGTGTTTCGAAGTGTTTACATCAACTTTAGAACATTGAAAATATATTTTAAATGTATTACAGAAATGATTATTGTAGATAATTGATAAGAAAATGAATTACTTATTACAAAAGAATATGAATGTATGGATGTCAAAATTATTACAAATCAATTACTCGTAAATGTGTTGCAGAGAAAATATTAACTTATACTTATTACAATTTGCAAACAAAAAAAAGGTCAACAAAAATAAAAAAATTTATAACAATTCTGGTAATTACGCAATATAACACCCCCCAATTATTTTATGTTATATTAGTTAAAATACTAGTTTTACAAAAAAATGTATAGAACATTTCTTGTAGAACTTTTTAAAAGCTACATGTTTTATTCGTAACATTTTTTCCTCAAATCGATAGTTTAAAAGACATACAATAAAAACGGTAACATACGTTTTAGTAGGATATCCTTAACAACATATGTGAAAATTATTGAAAACGAAGGGTTTCCGCTATACATAATTACTGTGTTCTTGTAAATGAGCTCCAAATAAAGGACAGATGCAGGTATAAAGCATTGTTTGCCGATCGCCATACATTATGGTGAATACATTTACATTTACCGCGTCGGAATCTCCACCCCGTTTCATTTGGCATAAGGTGAAGTGGGGTAGTGCAGACGGGTTTTTGTAAAGTTGGTATTTAAACATGAGTATTTTCAGTCTGCTATGTAAATACTTAACATTGTCAATATCGAACGCTTTGCACAATTACTACTACTTAATTAATATTAACTAGGACCTTAATATTCCTTGTACAGCTTACCTCACTTCACCTTAAAAGCTTTATTGCACCCAAATCCATTTGCCTCACTTTCGAGATTAATGAATAATTATAATAGTGAAATCAACGCATAACATTTTAATTGTTAAGTTAATGCTTTTCTTATTTTCTTTAAATCATTTTGATCCAAGCCTTCATATTCAGATTCGGACTCCAAGATTCATCCTTTATTACCAATTCTCATGAGTCTTATTTCTAAACATAAAAGAATAATAAAATTCCTTGAAAGTGGCGATTTTATTAGAGTGTCGTTATTGCTCAGTAAAGTACTTTTATTTTCTTATTATTACCTACCAACTTTCAAATTCGTCACAGTCAGAATTTTCATTGAAATCGTTGGGAACCATATTTCTTTTTAATAAAACTAAACCACAATTCGTAATTACTTTTCAAGTAGTAGTGTAAAGGGATTTTATGTACCAATATTAAAACAAGATCACGTCGACTTTGTTGAATACTTATTAGAAACTGAATTAGAACTTGTGAGCTGGTAATAATAATCAGCATTGATACCTGCATAGACCTATGCACATCGCTGATATTGAGGTAGCTATTGTGGCTATTGACAGAATTATTATAGTATTGCGGCTATTAGTCAAATTTGCAGGGCCAAATTGTACCGTAATTAGGCTAAATTTTTCACATAAGGCAAACTTACACCACCTTCAAAATAGCATATTTCCAATATTGTCAATTACCCAAACTTCCACCACCCAAATATTAGGGAACATCAATTATTTCGACTATAGGTTACAAATAAAATTATGTTAAGTTTTATCTATTATCTTCGCTTTTTCAAAAACAGACTCCAGTTTCAAAATAAACTCGTATTTGTAATTTTCAAATAACAGTGAAATTGTTAAGGAGCTTTATGCACCGATACTGAAACCGAATCCTGTCGACTTCGTCGAGTATTTATTAGAAACTGAACTAGAACTTGCAATCATCACACCTAGACAGAGCTACCCATCCTTACTCATATCGAGGTTACATTATGCTCATATCATTATATTATTACACTACACTATAATTGAAGACGAACTGATATCGTATCAGCTATCTCACTGCTGCGAACATCGAAACATGTGCAAAAGCTTCCGGTTAGGTGTACGACACAATAGGAAGTTTCTCTTTCGCGAGGGTAGCGATTACACGCGTGTAACCGGAGAAAAGAGAAACCTGAAAATCTATCTTTGGCAGCAGTCTTGTTCGTAATCTTCGTTATCAACAGCTGTGACGAACACTTTCACACGATAAGGGGTCAGCAGCCGTGACGGAGAGCAATTAACTTTAAACGACGCGGCCTTCTTAGCAAACTAGAACGAGATATGATTTCACCGGTCATTTTTCCAGATCCTGTACACTTCTGGCCCTGAACTTCTCTACCTGTTAACACATTGTCCGGTAATTTTACGGAGACGTGTCTCTATTATTTTGTAATATGAAGGTGAAATTATTCAAATAAATTTCTATGTGTAAACTTTAGTTATTCTTTATCCATAACTTTCTGAAGTTTAATTGTGAATATCGACCGGTGATTCCAACTTTTCGACTCGCAAGTTTTTAAGTCTTTTTAAATGCTACAATGATGTGTAAATAAGATTATTAAAGTCATTCGAAACAATCTTTATTCAGCGCAGAAGTAATATAATTTTTATTAGAATATTTACGTTAATTATAATTGAGTAATGTGGATTCGTATATCGGTGGTGCTTGAGCGTTAACACTTGAAGTGTTGGGGACTAACCCTTCGTATTCAAAATGTGACACATGCAGCGTTCAGCTGAACGCAATGAATTGAGATAAATATTTTTTAACATATATAGTATCGAACATGAGTCATATAGTGAGACAACATCGATAATAATTAATGATAGAAAAGTAATAATCAAGAAAGTCTATGAAAATTTACAAGGCACTATCTTTAAAGGTTTTTAAAGGTACTATCAACGAAAAAATACTTTTGAACAGGTTAACACTAAACTCACATGCGATGCACACTTATTGTTAGTTTGAAATTAAAAATGAAGTTAAAAAATAAATACACGTTGACTGCCATGCTAAGGCAATTGGAAATTTGATTAAATAGAATTTTAACTGTTAACAAATTTTATTGAATATTTTCACAATATTTTGTTATTTATATTATGTGTCAGTTTAATATATTTGTTACCCGTAATTAGTCATATTTTAAGATATTTATTACTCATAGTCTGCTATATTTATTACTTAAAGTTTATTGCATTCATTACTCAAAGATTGTTATATTTATTATTCAGAGTTGCAAATAATTAATACGAGTATTTTAAACTAAACGAGATCAAATTCTGAATAATATAGATCAGCTTTTTTTAAACTATGGGTCGCGACGCCGAACGAGGTCGTAAAGCAAAATGGGGTTGCGAAAATTTAATTCGGATATACAAAATTAGAAAAACCGTCTGATTAAAACGTGCTTTTCTTTTACTATATATTTGAAACGTATCTAAAACTACTTTTCATATTGTTTACCAAAGAAATAGATTATTTGAAAATCTTTTTAGATATCAAGACATGTGAAACAATTTCAATGATCCTTTCATGAATGAAAAAAAGTGTTAATGTACACAGTACTTCATTTTGACGAAAATTAACGTAGATTTACAAAGAAGTTAGCAAATTTTTTAACTAATTTTACCCACTTAATATTCTCAAAATCTGAATAAATATTTTTCCTGGAATCCTGATATTTTTGCTATTATACTTTTTCCTCAAGCTATTATATCTCAAGATTCTCCAGCAAAAATTTTAGTTCCTCGTATTAAAATCGAAAAAAGTTTTACAATTTTCCTGTGAAAAACAATATTTTTTCAATGTTTGACGTTCTTGAATTTGTTTTCAAATTAAACGTTTAAAATGAAATCAGCTGTCACATTTGTTAAAACAACATTGACTATAATTTTTTTCAAGATAAAATAATAAGTAATGGGTCTTAAAAGTCGCAGTGTGTGAGGTATGTTATTCTAATATAGGCTTTAGAATCAAATTAGAAAGATTTGTTAAACGATCATTTTAACTGTTTCGATAGTTTTATTGTTAAACTTTAAAACTAATTTACAAACTTCAACTTTTATGCATCAGAATTAATTATAAGCGTCTCTACTCTTCCTCTATAATTCAATCATTAACATCCTGTTTAACTCTTTATTACCACGTAACCCTATATTAAACGCACTATAACATATTCACGTAATCACTCCAGATTATAAATTCACTAAAACTGCCAAACGGATCATTTAATCCGTTTACAAGTTTTCTTTCGTAAATTAAAAAAATTAATAAGGTATGTTTCCTGAAATCTGTGCTGATCAGATAAAGAACTGAATTCATCGAGATAACATTAATGTTCATTAATTTATACTTTACCGTTTATTTACTTTTCTATTCTAGCGTTAATTTATTCTATTTTTAATTTTCCAGTAAATTCAGTAAATTACTGAATTTCTAAACATATGTTCTTTTCTTAATTTTCATTTTTTCAGGTCTAGGGATTTTTTAATGCACCAATTTCGAGGTCTAGAGATTTCGGGATCTAGGGATTTCGGAATTCTAGCCTTAATTTGTTCTTTTTTTAATTTTCATTTTCCCGATATTATATTTCTGAAATTTCAGATTTTCTGAATCATTCAAATTTTCAATTTGTTAATATTAGAAACTTTTAATTTCGCAATATTGCAAATTCCTACATTCCCCAAATTTTCAAACTCTTAGAATTTAAATTTAAACTTTCAAGTTTGTAGATTTTGTACATTTTTGAATTATCAAATTCCCAAATTTCTATTTTTTCTAATTAAGATGTCGAATTTTATAAATCCTCAAATTTCTCAATTTCAGATTATCTCTAAATTCTACAATTTTATTTTATCTTCAAGTTGTCAAATTTCCAAATCCCTTAATGTTCAAGTTTTCGAAATGTCTAAATTTACAAATTCTCCAATTTTCAAGACTATAAATCATCTATTTCTAAATTATCTTCATTGTCAATTTCACGAACAGAAAATATTGAGCTCGTGTCAATCTAGGAAATTCAACGTCTGGCCAAATAGTGTATTTCTGTTCCTTCGTGTTATTACACTCGTATTTACTTCGCATACACGATTTACATCCGTAAACAACTAAGCAACTTGAGAAAATTATTTTTATTCAAGGGTATGTACCTATCGACGTAGCCATTCACGCAAATAGTTGGTACCCCTGCACTCGTAGTCGCAGGGGTGTCTTCTTCAGACTTCTCCGTAATGATGCACCCTTAGAAAAAACTCTCTACAAATAACGACCAATTTCTAAGACACTTTCACGGTATTTGATCCCAGTATACACTTCTCACGTAACAGGAAATTTTTCACTCAAAATCACAATCTTTAAATCAAAATAAACGAAAATTTCCAAAAAACTGAAAGTTTAATGATTTTTATTAATTATATTAGTGTTAATGTAGTACTTTTTTAGAAACTATTTGCGAGTGACGTTTGTAAATTTAACTTAAACGGATAACAAAATTTCAAGGTACTATTTTCAAAAAATTAATAATTTTCTTTAATTGTATTCCTGTTAATTTAATATTTTTTAGGAAATTGTGCGTGAGAAAGTTTGCAAATTTAAAGAAAAATTTCAGAAGTATATTATTTTCAAAAAATTTTATTTAAGAAAATTAAAAATAGCATTTCAATTTTTTAAATTATTTTGATTAATTAATTTAGTATTTTTTTAGAACCTATGACGAGAAACTTCGCGAATTTAAATTTGAAGAATAATAGACTCACGAGGTTTTGAAAAGGTATAATGAAATTTTTAATTATTTATGTTACTCTTAATTTAATATTTTGTTAGACAGCAATCGCGGGTGAAGAAGTTTGGAAATTCTTTTTTCAGGACGAAATTAAGAACCGACGCGCGATTAGTTCGAGGTCCGATAAGATACTAAAATCATCTCGAGATTCTAGAACTGTGAAGCTGCGACGCGTGGGCGCGTTTTCAACGCAGCGAGCTGTATTATTAGCCCTGAGAAGATCGCGGTGTCTCTCGTTGTCGCGCTTTCCAACCGGAGGAATTCGTCGAACAATTCCTGACAATCAAATTTCTGCTAATTTTGCTTTATTTATTTACGGACTCCTTTATGCGAAAAGAAATTCAGGTATATTGATATTTGGACACTGAGGCACTTTTGGTTTTGTTGTTGTGTGTAGACGAGGTTGATTTATAATTGCTTATTTTACAAGGACGTCAATCATTTATTATAGCATTTTCAAATTCTCAAATTCCCAGATATTCAAATTTATGAATTTTGATCTTTTATAATTATTGAATTCCCACATTTTCAAGTTTTCAATATCGCAAATTGCCGAATACTGAAATTGTTACATTTTCAAATTTTCTATATCTCAAATTGTCAAATACTGAAATTGCTACAATTTCAAATTTTTAATATCTCCAATCATCAAATTCTCAAATTCTACATTTTCAACTTTTCAATGTCCCAAATTGTCAAATCCTGAAGCTGCTACAGTTTCAAGTTTTCAATGTCTCAAATTGTCAAATCCTGAAATTGCTACAATTTCAAGTTTCAAAATGATCGAATTCCCAAATTTCTAAGTTTCTCAATTACTATATCATTAAATTCCTAAACCTCCACGTTTCCAAATTTTCAAATTCTTAAATGTCCAATTCTGCAAATCGCTAGTATTCAAATCAATAAATTATCAAATTTCCAACTTTTCAAATTCTATATTTCTATACTTTCAGAATTTCAAAAAGAAATATAGTTACATTATTATTCAGACATTGCAGTATTTCTGTATTCCTACTATATGGAGAAAATGGTGATTTAGATATTATTTTGTTTATTTTACAAAAAGAATTTACATATGAAATATTAAAAAAAGTAAAATTCTAATATTTTATTGCAAGTCCATTTTATTTAACAATCTCATGCACTTTGGACATATTAAATATAATTATTTTTTCAAATATCCTGCAGAAATAGAAAAACGTTTATTTATTTACATATTTAAAGGAAAAAATATTAAGAAAGCATATGAAATTCATTTACGATTAAATGTCAAATAATAATGTAATTAGGACTTAAAAAGTAATGTAGTTTGCATTAAAAAAAATATCAACCTAATTATAGAAATGATTAGAACTGAAATAAAAATAATTATAATTTATAAATAAATACTTCTAAATTAAAAATTGAATAGTAGTGGACAATTAAACAATTTTCCAATTGAAAATTAAATTCTTAATTTCCACCTATTAATAGTTTATTTTAATTAAGGATTTTTTTAATTAATAATTAAGTTCCAATCGTTACTTAAAAATTCTTATCGTTACTAATATAAAATTAATTTTTGATTAAATAAAAATCGACAATAGCAATAATTTCTAGTCAAAGATTGATATATATTTTTTAATTAAATTTCGTTACATAAGAATTTTAATTGTTAATTATAATTCGACAAACTTATAATTTGATTGTAATTCCTAATGAAAGAAATTAATTATAAACTGAATTTTAGTTACGAGCTAAGTTACATTTTAATTACACATCATTTCTATTGTTATTTCTGTCACGACGTCTCAGCTGCCTATTCTTAACCCCGTCGTAGTTGTAGTATTTAATAGATTCTTGTAATTGAATCATCTCTATTATTAGGAACAACAATAAATAGTAAACTGACATTATGCATAATCGTTATCTTATTCATCAAATTAAAACATAATTAAATTAATACGTTGTGTATAAATTTATAAACAAATGTTACTATTAATTAAAATATTAGGTTACCAACGTAATATTTAATTAGCAGTTCAATTAAAATTATCATATATCGAGGAAACTATAAATAAAAATTTTTACTGTCTCACAACTAAAACCGAAAATAAATTTTAATCTGTAATTATGGATTCTATTAAAAATTATATTTTCATTTTTAATAAGTGCTCGATGCTGATTCAAATTAATTTTTAATAATTATATTTAATTAATTCTTATAATTAATTGATAATTGCAATGATCATTAATTTGTATAATCAAATTACTTTTTAATCGTTAATCGAAAAGTACTCGGTCAAAACATAGTCTCGAATCTTATTTCATAAAATTGAACTAAAATTTTCAATGAGAAATTCAGTGAATAACTGAGTATTACTTAATAATGAATTAAAGAATATTTCGTGTCGTAGTCTGTAACTGTTAAGCAGTCGTAAATTAAAGGAAGAATTTAATTAATTACTCCAAAGTCTGTCGGTTCGATGAAACCGTCTCAACGACGTGCATCGTTGAACATCCATTTGAGATCGCATCTGCAATTGTCATCAGTCTACAGTCTACAACGGCGGAGCCTTTCGAGTAAAATGCAATTCGCATAAGCTCGTCAAAGTGTGTCATGTACCGGTACACGTTGCAGGAGTATTAGCGAGTCTGATGTTACGCTCGCCTGCAGCCACGTGACAACTTTATCGATTTTTTATCATTAACCCTTTCATTACTAAACATAATTACATTCAGACAGTGCTAAATACTGAACACCATAACTGTCTACGATTATGCAGTGCTAAGTGATGTATACAGTCTCTATTTATAATATAAATTATCGTATACAATTACTATTTTTAGTATAAATAATGTACAGTTACTATTTAATGTATCAGTCAATGCTAAATAAATAATTCTTTCTGTTAATTTATATACTTCGTTTATATATTTAATATATGTTCACACTACATGCTTCTAGTATTTTGTATTGTACCACCGCGTCACACTCTGCATAGTGACAGTTTTGTTTTGATCACGTCACTAATGCATTCACTCACAACAAAACGCCACGTGTCTTTATACATCAACCGAGTAAACTCACTATGAATATATCTTGCAATTATGTCTACCTTAACCTTTTATATTTTTATTTAATATTAGTATATTCAATTATAACAGTATTCTTTATAAATATCAATGTGATCGGTGTGTTATACCATCTTGCGTAAGATTCAAATGGTCACGTGACTTTTAACCGTCGTTAGAGGACGCTGGGAAAAAACGAAGGTTCGCGCGTCAGTCGTATTATGATTCGTCTCGAATGAAGGCGTGTGTGCGAACGTGCGATATTAAAACAATAATAGTGTATAATTCATTTCTTCACACTATTATAATATTTGACATTATTATAATAGACATTACACACTATTATAATATTTGACATTATTATAATAGTGTATAAGTGATCGTAATAAGTTCCAATAAAAACTGACAGGTTAGAAACCTTCGATCCTTCGTACAGTTACTACACGTTAGTTTGTGTTTCATTGTTTGTTTATTAGAATGTCATACACCTTTCACAAGTAATTTGTCCTTTCGTAGAATTCATTCACGCGTTTTCCATTCGCGTAAAACAAATCCACGTGGGATTCGGCGTAAATGGACGGGTGTGGAACATCGGCTTTAGACGCGTTTCCATGGGCCTCGAGTCTAGCTGTCTCTGAAGCGTCGCTTTCACCGCGTCGATGACGTAACGCGAGCGATGAACAGGAAAAGCGACGTTTACCCAGCGAAAATGAAGAGTCCTACTCGAAGAAGAAAGAAAGAAAGAACGGATCAGCGAGTCTCTGGAAGCCGGCCAACTAGAGCGGAAACGGTGAACGCGGCACAAGGCTGATGGGGACGATTCTGGCCACCGTGCATAGCCTTTCGATTCTATGGGGGAAAAGCAAGAGGAAAAATGGTGCGCCGGATGCGTCCTGACAACAAAGAAATGCCAGCGTCTAGACAGGTGCACGTGCTTCATCGCAAGTTTTCTTTGAACAAGAATACATATGTACGCTCAACAATTCATGGTAAAATTAATGAATTTTGAACGCATTTTATTTCTTTAACTAATATATCGTTCATTGTAGGTGAGGTGGTTAAAGTGGCGTAATAAATATATATCAAGGACGAAGAATATTTATTTAACATGTTAACTGCCATATCACCATGGATCTATGAAAAATAAATGTAATAAGATATTGTAAAAATATTTGGTAAAATTTACTAAAAATTAAAACACTACTTAATGCAATTTTTAATTGTTTCAGTGTGACAGACTATGTTTTAATAAAGCAATGCAATACATGATTGACTACGCGAGAAACGACAAACAAATAAAATTCAAAAGGAACATGCGATGAAGTTTAATGGTGATGTAAACAGTATGATTTCTGTTAGTTGGGACAGATGTATTAATATGTGAATCGTTTTATCAGGAATACAGGGGGTTGAAATTTGGCATGAGATGCCTTTTTAGATATGCTAACGACTAACATGTTGGATATTCATTTCAGTCAAGAGCGCGTTTGACTATCTTATTTAGATAGATCTTATATAATTATAGATAACTAACAATTTTCAAATTGATAAATTTTGTAATTTTACACTTCAAGTATTTATAAATTTGTGAAATTTGAATATTTACAAATTTGCAAATTGTCAGTTATTTAAATTTGAAGACTTAATTTTTGTACTTTGCAAATTTATAAATACTCAAATTGCACAATTACAAAATTTATAAATTTGAAAAGTAGAAAAATCGAGTCTTCAAATTTAAGTAACTGACAATTTGCAAATTTAGAAATACTCAAATATCATTATAATTTTTGAAAATTCATAAATTTAAAGATTCGAATGTCTTCAAACACATTGAACCCCCAAAAATCGATAATAAATAGAACACTCCTCTTTGTATACTTGTCCTTGTTCAACGTTAAGCCCAAAGCTGCACCCAAGTGTACACGTGCTACCCTTCAGTTGGGTTAAGACTTTCGCGTCTCATGGAAACCAACTGAAGGCCAAACCGGTTCCCTGTTTCACGAAACGAAGATCCGACAGATGTTCGGAACCCGCTTCTTTCTACCTGCTCACAGCTTCTCCCAATTTTAAATCGCGAGACGAGATCCAGGTTCTTTGGTGCTTGGAAGCTGGCACATTGCACTGCTCCTTGTGGCTATTCCTTCGATACAGGGTGTCCCAAAAAAGAGGACAACCAGAATTTTCTTAGGGGTGAATAAATTAAACTTTCGAAATAAATTTTTCTTGCGCCAAGTTCAATTTCAGGCTCTGACAGACGCAGACGAGTATGAGACAACTTAATATAGTGATAGGTTGAAAATGAAATTGACGATTTTGATCTTTTATGTTTATTTTTCTTCTTTAGAAGAATTTTGATAAATATATGGGTTGTCTTGTTTTAACAGTTTTAAACACCAAGATACTGAAGTGATCCCAAAATTATAAATCATTAAATAAGTTGTACTTTCTTTTAGCTTTTCTTAATCAGAACATTGTAAAAATTTATATTTGCAAGAGATCATTTTTCACTTTTTAAAACAACTTATTTTTAATTATTTTGTTTTACTTGTTTTTATTAATGACTTGAAAATGAAAGGCCTTTTCGTGTTCGGTCAATGAACTATATTACAAAAAATTGTAAACCAAATGCAGAAAATAGAAACTGTATGTGTTAGTTCCATTCGTATTGCATAATCTTACGTATCTGCAGAAATTTAAACTAATAAAGAATTCTGCATGAAAAAGTAATTTTTAATGATTTCTTTTCATAGACAGTTTCGTGCACCGCCCACAACTACAATTACAGTAATTGTACTTTCAACCGTTTCTAAGTTAATCGAATATAATTGTTGAAATTCTTGTTGCTTCAAATTATATCTGATAGTAATAACATAAACGAAAGCTGCAGCCAACACACTTTCAATCATATCCACTTTTCTGTGATGCTACTAATGAAAAGGAAGAATCTATCCCAGAAACCTGAATTATTTTTCCATCAGGATTAAGGGAAAGAAGATAATGCATAGATGTTATAATTAAGATATAATTGTTAGGTATTAAAACAAATGAAAGTTATACATAGTATACTTTTAATTACAGCTTCATTTTAACGGAACTATCAAGAGAAACAAATTATTTTACAGAAATTTGAATTATTTTTTCATGAAAAACGAATATAAAGGAAAGTAATCATTTCATGTGAACAGGTAAATAATAATTAATAAGTATTAGTAAAACAAATGACCTCGTACACTTTTAGTTGCATAAATTTCTTAATAAAGCTTTCAATAGAAAACAATAATTTATTTCAAAAATTTATATCACTTTTATGTGAAAAATGAAAAAAAAAAAATAATCATTTTATATTAATTTATTTTTTATCTTCAATCAACCGACGTTATTAGTAAACTTATAGCAATCAAAAAATTCTGAAGACACGCTTTAAAATTCAAGTAGAGGTGATAATATGTTAATAAATATTAATTATTTTTCTGACATCTGACGACAGACAGCTGTCGAGACCAACGTCAATTGTCATTGAATCAATAAAAACCACGCTTTGGTATCATTTTCAATAATTTTTGACACACAAAATCGTATGGAACCAGGTTACAAAACTCTATAGCTCATCGTTCATGATAATTGGTCATCATTGACGTCAGTCGCTGTGAAATCAACAATAATCGTATTTGGTATCGTTTTCCATATTTTCAGTCACGTTTAATCGTTTGTACAACTTAAAAAACGCTGCATCTCATTCTCGTACTACCTAAATGTTTATGGTAGGCAAACTCTAAATTTTAAATATACATTCGAATTTACACGAGACTCCTAGTTTGTTGGGCTACTATATAAACAAAATGCTACATTAACAAAATTTAATTATTATTCGCGTAACCTCGTGTTTTCATGTACACATGATTCGGCCAAATATGAAATTAATAAGCAACGCATTCCTAGAAGAAAAACAGAAATAAGTCGATAAAATCTCGATCGTCGTCGACATATTGTCTATATGTTACATTCTATCATGCAGAAAAACAGTAAACATTAGTTTAGGTCCCGAAATGGTGGCTCCTGGTCAGAATGCGTTTTTCAATTTAATATTCTTTCTTTATAAGATAAATGTCCTGCAGCTCACACAAGTCCTGGTACGCAATACTACGTATTTTTTAACTTTCCACTCGAAAAGTTTGATTTCAAAAAAATTCTTCTGAAGTTAGTATTTTTCTGTTTTCAACCCCTTGTCTGTGAAATTATTTCTACTGTAAAAATATAGTAACACCGAATCTTTTTTATTAAAAAGTTGGTTTTTGATATTATCACTTCTATTTTATTAATTACCATTGCAGCGCTATGTCTCAACACTTATAGCACTATAGATTCAATTTAAACATTTTTAACAATATTTTGTTTCGTTTTTTTCTGTTTTTAAATATTTCTGTTAAATTATTAATAAATTTAGCTTTAGCTTATAGTGACATCTTACAGTATTAGAAATGATGTACAATGTTAGAAATAGAATAATTGAATATTAAGAACAAAATAATTGAATATTGGTACTTCCGTCTTGTTCGTTTGATATTGTAAGCGTTTGTAATACTTGTGTTATGTAGATAAAGTAATCCTTAATTTATTAATCTTTAAGTTATAATGTCTATTGCTTGTGTTTTTTATTAAATTATGTGTTTGTGTTTAATAATATATTAACAGTTTGTTAATGATTTTCCATAATTCTAATTTTTTAACAATTTCTTATGTAATTTTTCAGTGCAGTAAAGAACGCTTTTTGGGAAAAATGGTTCGTGAAAAAATTCTATAAAAATTTACATGTTTCCTTGACGTGAAGATTTATGAGTAAAATTGCAAAATCGGACTCCTCACTGCACTGAAGAATTGTACAAAGAATATTTTGCAATTTTGGAGAAAGTTTTACTAACAACGTTATTGATAAATCTCATTAATTACGCGTTAATCACGAACCATGATTTCTGTTAACACCGGAAGAATTAACATTTTTAATTATGAACCACATTCATTATTTTGAAGAAAAGTTTTGCTAACACGGTTATTAATAAATCTCATTAGTTACATGTTAATCACGATTTTTGTTAACACCTGAAGTATTAGTAATACTATAAGTGTTAATATTAACACTTCTATTTCGTAAATTATTAATGGCAAACCACCGTAACTACCATAGAAAGAAATAAAACAAAATTATTTGAATTCACGTTTACCATCAATGTTTTTACATATAAACAATACTTTTCCTTTTCATCAATGTATGAAATGATTATTATTAAAAAATGTTCATTGTCATTCAATTTGAAAATCAACTAAATAAGTCAAATATAAATCTATTATAAAAACGGTCGACTGATAACAAAAAAAAGATTGCATTAGTTTGATTAAAAATTGAATTACAAAATAAAAAAGAGCGACTACAAAATCCTTAGAAATATGTGAAGATCGTTAATACGCGAAAGTGAGAAGGGAATTGTTAAGATATATAACAATTTCTATTGTAGACTTGTTGCAACACTTAACATATACCATAGACCTACAGATTTAGTTACATACTTAATTAAATATTCTGTTTAATCATATGACTTTAAAATCTGTATAAGGTGAAGTGGAGTAAGTGCAGACTAGTTTTTGTAAAGTTGGTATTTAAACGTAAGTATTTTCAGTCTGTAAATACTTAGCGCTGTCGATATCGAATTCTTTGCACAATTACTACTATTTAATTAATATTAACCAGGACCTTAATTTTCCTTGTACATTTTGATAGGAAATTGTTTAAAATGTCAACTAGTCTACACTTTCCCCGAACATGGGGTAACAGCGTAATTTGAAGTTAAATACTTTGAAAGGGTAGAATTATGAAGAAATCTGCTATAAAATGCTTTTTACTGCATTATGCAAGTACTGTATACTGCAAACAAGTACTCTTAGCTGAAATATAAAAGGGGATATAGTGAAACAAAAGAAGGAAACACACATACCAAAGGAGAAATTTCGCTACCCTACTTCACCTTATCTTATTCTTCTACCTATATGTTTACGGTGGTTACACTAAATTTTAAATACACATTCGAATTCGTGTAAGGCACCTGGCCTGTAGACCCACTGGTTACAATGTTTCGCGTGCGTGACTCCGTTCGTCCAACGAAGGAGAAATAATGACATCCGAAATGAATTCAAGACTGATGACAATATCGAGCCAGTGTGGCGCCAGGCTGTCTAACCAGGAAGTATAAACGAGCACGATATTACGAAACGTTGTTATACCGTATTATTCCGATTTCTTTCTAATCTGGTTATTTTTATCAATTTGGTTGGTATCATTAGTACCGGGAAATTCCTTGTTACACAATCTATTACGCGAAAAATCGCAATCACACCGTAACGAAACATAATTGCACACTCCTTTTATTATGGTTCGAATGTAATATTTTATAATTTATTGCCTTGCTACGTAATTAAATTCTATTCGTGCTTAATAACGGACAGAACGAATTGTATAAAAATTACGACTGAAAATGAATTAAATGGAATTACATAAATACATGAATTATTAACATTATGATAAATTATAATTAATTCCTTCCGTGTTATAACTTTCGATAAGATTTTTCAAATTGTTTTGTTTATTGGATAGTTGATATTATGTAACTTCATTTATTTTTTTCGGGAAACTGATAAACGCAAATATTATCACTGATATGTAATTTGTTATGTTATCTACAAATTTTAAATAAATACTAGGATATTCATATTTATTACCCTTATTGATTGCTATGTTATATATTGCACTATACTATCTATACATTTTAGATAAATATTTAAATATTGCAACTTGCATGAAATATTACATAAAAATAAAATTTCAATATGGAATTAATATAGTCCTTCTGCTCAAACGAAAATTTTATTATTAAATTAACACAAATTACATTTTCATTACTGAAACAAATCAAATTATCTTCTCATAATTAAGTCAAATGAATTATCTCTTCATAATTAAATCGCAATCAAATTATTCGTTCATAATTAAACTGAAATGATATGGAATTGTTGTTTAATAATTAAATTGAAATTAAATTAAATTCAATTTACTTTGCATAATTGAATTAGAGTATTTAATAAATTAAATAAAAAAATGTTGTCTCCCTAAAATACTAATATAAATTAAAATTAGAAGATCTTTTCTAAAAATTGAAAACATTTTTTTTAAACAATTCTTTAAAAATTTACATTTTTAATTTTATTGCGGATATTCTTATATTTTAATAGAATAAACGAGTAACGAAAGTAGTACGAAATTTGATGTATGTAATTGATTAGCTAATCGGGTATTTCGTGTTGTGATTTCTGTATCCAGGCAACAGTTAACCGCATTGCTGTACAATTGGCCAGTAACGATGATCGACTTTGTGTTGGGACGATGTTGAAACCAGTGAAACTTATAAGCGAATATACTCAAGAGTTTAACAAGACATTTACTTTCGAAGGTAATAATAAATAGTAGTGAGCAATGTAAGCCATTGTGCAACTATTTCGACCGATTAACCAACTCAGCTGATTTCTAATATTTATGAAAAATTGCACCTATTTTCTAACATGCCAAATCATTCTAAAACGTAATAAATTAAATAAACGAAAAATGTACTTTAACACTAAACCTACCTATCATGCACATTTAATTTGAAATTGAAAACAAAGTAGGCAAATAAACAAATGATTATAAAATATATATTAATTCTTTGTCTCAAAAAAATTTACAAAGACTTCAAAGATAGCATTTTCTTAAAATTTATAATTCAAAATAAAAAAATTCTGAACTGGTCAATTTTAGTGGTTTAGTGTTAAAATATTTAGTATTATTGGGAAAGAAAGATAGAAAAACTGGAGGTAAAAATAAAAATTATTTTAACATTTCAACATTTTTAAATACTTAAAAATTACAGTCATTATTTGAAATAATACACATAACTTAATTTTAAAAAATTACAAAAATTTATTAAATTTTAATAATGGAAATTAGCATAATTCTTCTTTAAATATTGTCATTTTACAAAACTTCAAGAAATGTCAATACTGAAATTTATTAATTAATGCCATAATAATACGTTGATCAAAGAATGATGTAGCAATTGTTTTTAAAGTTTAAGAAGTATTTATAATTGTTCAGTAATGTAAGTAATGCAATTATCAGTACTGCAATTAAATAATATAAATATTACAGTAAAATAATCAGTCAGTATAAAATTTTAGTGCACAATTAGTATAAAGTAATTATTATCTTAATAATAACACTTTAACATTATTACAAGATAATAATTATCAATAATATTTTAATATTATTATTAACTTTGCCATATTATATAATTACTATCATAAATTATCAACAATAATTAATAATTTTTGAGCATTTTTATTTTCACCTAAACAAAAGATAAAATTCACTGACAAAAAATTTTTGCAAAACTGTAACATCAAAAATGATTTTAAAAAAGTGTAAAATTTGCGATATACCATAAAATCACTCAAAGCTGAAATATAATTTATAAAAAATTTTTTTACTTTGTGTATTATAGTTTAAAGAAATATTCTCATTAAAATTTACTGGTAAGTAAATCTCAATTAAAACGTACATTCTTGATATGACAAATAAAGTAAAAAGTTTGAGGTAGAATGTAGAATCAAAGAAAGGCAGAAGATAAATAAATGAAATATTGAATTATCAAACTAACGCAAGATACAATTGTGGTACGAGAGAAAGATTTAAAGCAGCTACCGTGAGAAATTGAAAGCTTGCACAAAAAGCTAGCCACCTCGACAGCTCTCTTCTTTGAAAAATAATTGCTTTCGAGGGTCCCCTTTCAGTCAGCGATGCTACAAAAGCGATGCAGCTGCTGCTTCAAGTCAGCTGACATGAAAAGTAACCACCTTGCTGGTAAACACCACCATTAAAACAGGAAACACCCTGTATATTGAACTACATCTGTTTCTCTACTAGGTGTAAGAAATATTTTTTCATTAACAGTTTATGGACATCAGATGTGCTGAGATTAAAAATAAGGTAAAATAAGTATAAATATAATATAATACAGCATGAAGAAATTTATAGAATTTTTTACAAAAGCATTTTAATTCTGCAATTTAAAATACATTTTGTTGTAAACCTAGTATTTTTTATTCTTTGCTTCAGAATTTCAAAATTAATGTCAAATTGTACTTAACTGTTAGTTTTCTAATATGGAGAATGGGTAGATTTAAAGAACATTAAAAGTTTAAGAGATATTAAATTTTATCTGTAATATAATTTTGATGGAAAAATTTTATTTCTAAGAAATATCAACATTAAGGATATGAAAAAGTTTCAGTTCATTTTACAACCTCTTTAATTTTATATAATAGTAATGAAATCATCAAATTTATTGTAACTTAAACAACTTAATTTCTTAACTTCAATAAAATTAACAGAAATTAATTTTTTAACTTAAATATCTCTGAATATTAAGGTTTGCAATTTGAAATTAAAATAATCATATCAAAAAGTAAAAAAATTAATTAATCTCCTTTATATTTATTTGACAATCCGTATAAAAATGATTTTCATTACAAAGTTACAAACTGCTTGTAACAAAATTAATTATAACTTAAAAATGGAAAATTTTGCGAGTGATTCATTTTGTTACAATAACACCGTTTATTATTCGTATCATTCAAACGGTTTATTTCTGATTTCCATAAAAACACGAAAGTATTTTAAAAAACAGACTGCACGGTCTCCATTGTTTGTTTCAACTGCGAAATATCTTGAAAAAAATAGATCTCACGAATATGTACGTGAGATGATTCTTAAACGTATAATGGAGAGGAGAACCTCTGTAAAAGCTCGTAAGAGAATCGCTTGGACCGGCATCTGCAATTTTCATGCCATTTCCAAAAATAAATCTGCTACTAAAAGAAAAACGAAACGAGACGTGTATTTCAAACTCTGAACTCCGCTGTCTCTACACGGAGTAATCATCTTTCCATATTATCTCATTTATCTTCAAAAATAAACCGGTTTTACAATGTAACAACTTTTTAAAAATAGAAATTTAATACATCATTACGTGTACAAAACACATATAATATTTTATATCAACGTACTCATCAGTATAACCTTAAAATATCTGAACATCTTATCTCGTATCTCGTGTAAGTGAACCTAACCTATCTTTTTTGTTTATTTACTGTTACTTCAAGGAAAACATCAACAGGTGAATCATTCATTGCGGACAAATTTAAATGACTAATATCACCGTTAATTACAAGCAGTCGAATAAAATTTGTAATCATTTTTTAAAATTGCACTACTACCACGTGACTATGCTCGAATTCGGTTAGAGAATCGAGAAATATTCTCGCACAGAAACACTATTCTATACGGAAATTTATTCGGAACGAAGCTAAAACTCAGAAATATCGATATCGATTTAAATGACTAATAATAACAATCCGTTAATAATAAGCGATACCGTTCAATAAAATTTGTAACCATTTTTTAAAATTGCGCTACTGTTACGTGACCGCTCGAATTCGGTTATAGAATTGAGAAACATTCTTCCCGCACAGAAACACTATTCTATCCGGAAATTTATTCGAAACGAAGCTAAAACTAAGAAACATCGATATCGAATGAAATATCGATTTTTACCGAGAACAATACATACTTCGCGTCTACTTTATGACACATCATCCTATTCACATCGACGCACGTTTACAAAGTGACTTTTCCGCTCACATGCTTCCCAACGATCAGAACAAGAAAAAATTGGCAACGCACAATTTTCTAAAATTCTTCTTAAAAATATGAGGTATATACCTAACCTAACATAACACATTACGTACTTTTTAAAACAACGTCGTTATTACAAACCACCTTGTAACTGTCAAATGTTTAAATAACGAGTGACAGAAAATTCAATGGAGCTATATTTCTGTCTCGTTGGAAGCATGTACAAAACACTGGCGTTTTTAACACAACGCTTTTGTCGTCAACTGTCTTTCACTAAATTTTGAAATAAAATGTCATCGCTGTAACGGTTTGCGTTAAGAATCGTACACTTAACAAAATAGTGAATTAAACAATATACTCAGAGTGTACGTTGCAGAGTACATAGTCGAAGTCATTTGTATTTACAGAAAATTTTTGAATGTTTGGTGTTAGGTTAGGTACTACCAACTCCGTGTTTTCGAGAGGACCGTGAAACGGCCAGAAATCTTACCTGATGTACTGAATGTATCCGTGTCGGGCGTCTTCGAGAAGGAACCCCGGGTTCCGCATCTCGACGCCTTCGAAAACCATCAAGTCAACACATGCCACAGAGCAACGATCGCAAAGTTCTTCTGCGAGTCATGGGACTCGATCATTCGCCGAATAACACCGAACCACTCACATAGAACATCTTTGCACCATTTCCGAAAATTCACTCGCGAATACGTCACTGTTCTCGCAGTCGGTAAAGAAGGGTCGAGAATTTGCGACACACGACTATTCGGGAGCAAGGGAACGCGATTTTAAAACGAGACGAGCGCGCAACGTGTCCGACGACTGGAAGGAACGAGACAGGATAGATGTTCACGGTTCGACGTACGCGAGGCAACTGAAGTGCGAAGCGAATCGTGGAACGGTGGGAGCCGGTTTCCCTCTCCGCCCCTCACCGCCTAACCGCGCCCGATAAACCGTGGCGACCCTAACCTAACCTACCGGACCGAAATGCGAGTCGGTCGATCGAGGAAAGCGGGGAAACATGGAAAAACGAAGAGGGAAGGAGGTGTACTCCATGGCACCATAACACATTTCCGCCCTCTGTTTACGATTCCTGTATGTGTATACAGGGTGTTTCGGAGAACCGCGTTTAGGACTCTTCGGATACTGTGCATACAAATGATTAACTTATCGATATGTGACGCCCATATGGATTTTGATACTTTTTCCATGTCAGTTCGTTGTGACGTGCGTACAACGGAAAAGATAATAAAAATATGCGGTTGGGAAATTCCTGACGGAGGTAATATTGTGCGTGGCAATATGACGCGTAGCAATTTCCAGACTGGGGATAGAATGTGAGACGAGTGGACATTCTATATGTAGAGAAATAACGTACAATCCACATGCGTCAATTTAGAGACTGGGGAATGCGGGGCGATATAATGAGTGGAAGTTCCATGCATGGTAATATAATGTGCGACAGTTCTACGTGTATCAATAGAATACGATGCAATATAACAAATGACAATCTTAGGAAAACGCGTAGGAAGTCAATAAACAATGCGTGACAATATAACGCGTGGTCATTCCACGTATGAAAATTTTATAATTCCATGAAACAAGATATAATGTAAAACAATTCAGCGCATAGCAATTTCATGTAGAGCAATTCTGTAATTAGAAATAAAATGCAGGGCAATAAAAAGAGTTGAAATTCTATGTGTAAAAAACAATATATGACGATATATGGGAATTCTATGCGAAAATAATACGTGGCGATATAACGCGAGAAAGTTCATGCGTAACGATTCAACTACAGGAAATAAGATACAAAATAATTTAACAAGTGACAATTCTACGTGTGGACAAACAATGCATGGCAATATAATTCATAGTAACTCCATACATGGAAATTTTATATAAAGTAATTAAAATGTGTGGCAATATAACAAGTGATAATTTTACGCGTGAAAAAACAATGTATGGCAATATAATTCATAGTAACTTCATGCAAGGAAATTTTATATGAAGTAAATAAAATGCGTGACAATATAATGCGAGACGATATAACGAGTGACAATTCTACGCGTGCAAAAACAATGCATGGCAATACAACGCATAGTAACTCCGTGCATGGAGATTTTATGTAAAGTAATTAAAATGCAATATAACGAGTAATTCTCCGAAATGAAAATTTCATGCATTACGATTGCACGTGTGTCTTGAATTTTCAAATTCCTGTACTTCAAAATACAAAACTCTCAAATATTTAAAATATGAAATGTTTTAATTCCGGAACTTCTTGCATTTTCAAATAGTCCTATTATTTCAACGTACCACATCGCCAAAATGAAAAATTCTCAAATTTCAGAAATATCAAATTTTCAAATCTTCAAATTTACATATTTCTAAGAATTCCAATTTCGAAATTCTTAAATTTAAAAATTTGTTAATTTTTACAGAAAATATCACCTAATATAAATAATATGACCGACAAGCGTTTACATTAAAATTACAAGAAAACAGAAAACAGACATAATTATACAGTAATTTAATTTTGTTTAAATCTATAAAATAAACCGCTTTTTTACGATTAATTCTTGTACACCCTATATACAGGAACATGCGCGTTCAGGGTATACCTTTTTGTCCCTTATCAACCGGTCATTTGTTTCTTATCGCAATTCGGAATGAATCGGAGAACGAGGGACTGAGGATAAGCTTACGAAATGTAGATAAGAAACATCGCATCAAGGGGAAGAACGATTCGCATGGACTTGTTTATTGCGATACGTGACAAGAAAAACTGTAGTCCTTTTTGGGGTTGTTAACACTGTCGATTGGTGGCAAGGTGACTGTGACCTTCAGACAATATTACAATTTAATACAATTATTAGAGTTTTAAATTGAACTTTTAGAATAGCTCATATAAAAAAATCGACTTTTTTAACTTAATATTATTTACAGATTTCTATAGACGTTAAATGGTTCATACGTTTATTTTGTAATAAACAGTGTGTAAATAAACATATTTTAAAATTATAGTATAAATATTACAACTATCATAAAACTTATAAAAATATACATTATAAATTAGGATATTGTAATTATAAACATTACATAGTATAATAATATCATGAATACTATAATTTTAATAATTTTATTATATTATGAGGTTGCAACAATGGCTTTTAGAATTTAACAGAAAAATATCATCTTACAATAAGAATGACAGGAAAAATAAAATTTTTTTTATCAAATAAATATCTCCATAACGATCATATACCACAAAACCACAAAAAACTATATCAACATTGAACCTTAACTTATACCTCACATTTTTCCTGCTCTAGAACTCGATAAATATTTTTCATTGGATCAACTATTAAAAAAATTCAAGGGCAAACTAAAAATATTCAGTACATTGATCCGCCCGCACAAATACAAAGGAAGACCTTGAGGATTTTCTACCATGCGTTTCACCCTCAAGAATCAGCTCCAGAGATTTCAGATATACAGCCCAGCGTTTCTGTGTTCATAAAAGCGTGCATTTGCGAAGGCGTAAACCAACTATTTTTCTTCTTTTTGCGTCTTTATTTTTTTGTCCAACAGACGGTCGTCGGTCAGAAATGTTTAACAGCCGTTAAACGTAGACAAAGAACAGCTCGTCTGATCGCTAACTCGATCACTAATCCACTCAGCCGCGCAACATCGTCTGCCGTGTTTCCCTCTTTTCTCTCCCCCTTGTTCAACCCTTTGCTCTTTCCACGCAGCAAGCGACGCAATCGATGATCGCTTGTTTGGCGATTGGCGATGCACTTTAATCGCTGTCACGAAACTAAGCGAATATTCGGTGATTTACGAAAAAACGGCGATCGTGAAAGAGAAAATAAAACAGTTTATTTACTTTATTAATTGAACCGTTTATTTTGTAAATATACACGTCAGTGATCATGTCTCCATATCTTCGCCTGTTTATTTTATAACATTTTATTAAAAATAATAATTAAAATAACCTATTATGAAATTATAAAATATCGCAGTTATAATTATTTTAACATTTTGAAGATTCTACCCTTAGAATATGTTTCTCAACAAGTATAATTACAGATGTTTATGAGATAACTTACTAAATATATGAATTTCTAGGGGCATCAACTTTATAAAAAATGTATCAGTTTATATTACAATTTGTTTAATAAAAAAAAAGCAATTAACAGGATAACAACAGGAACTTTAATTTATTCCTTGAATAATAAAATATGAATCAATAAAGATCGCACATAACATTGGTACGAGCGAAAGTAGAATTATAGCGATATAATGATTAATGATTCCAAGAATGGTGATAAAACACGTAGTAATTATATATGTACTGATTCAACGCGTATTACGCTTCATAAAACATGTAAAACGTGATAGTTCGACGCTTAATAATTCCACTAGCGGCAATGTAATAGTGTGGCCATATAACACGAGGCATTTTTACAAATAATAATTTCATGAATATAAATACAGAGTGTATTAATTAGAAAAAAAATACATAGCAATAAAACACCTAGTAATTCCACTTGGTGGCGATATATCGCATAGCAATTAAAAATGTACTAATTACACAAGCAAAAAAAAAAAATATACAGGTCGAATTGAGTAACCTCCTTCTTTTTCGAAGTCGGTTAAAAAATGATACGTGCATAAATATAGCGCGTCACAATTCTAATGACAATTCCACGTGTAGTAAATCCATGAGTGGCAATATAGTGATTGGCGATATAGTACGCGGCAATTCAAAATTCTCCAATTACTCAGGAAGAAATGATATATATGTAAATATAATACGTCGTAATTCTATTAGCAATTCCATGCGTGATAATTGAACGAGCGGCAATATAATGCGTGGTGATATAACGTGTAGTGTTTCTATGAGTGACAATTTCACACATAACAATTCCAAAAGCATAAATACAAGATTATAATAATATTATGCACAGAAAAAAAAATGCGTGGCAATATAATAGTAATTCTACTCGCGGCGATATAACGTATAGGAATTTAAAATGTACCAGTGACACGAGTAGAAATTATTGTATATATGTAAATATAGCACGTCGTAATTTTATTAGCAATACCATGTGTACTAATTCCGTAAGCGGCAATATAATGCGTGGCGATATAGCATGTGACATGTCCATCCGTGGCAATTCTATACGGAACAATTACAAAAGTAAAAATGCAGGGTGTAATGACATAATGTATAGAAAAAAACAATACACAGTGATATAACGTGTAGTAATTCCACATACGGTGATATAACGTGTAGTAATTCCACATACGGTGATATAACGCGTAGCGCTTTCATTCGTGGTAATTGTAAACGTAACAATTCCAAGAGCAGAAATACAGCACGTGACGATATAATGCATAGAATAAACAATACGCAGTGATATAACGCGTAATAATTCCACGTACGGTGATATAACGCGTAGCACTTTCACCCGTGATAATCCAAAACATAATAACTGTAATACTGGAAATACGGTGCGTGACGATATAACGCGTGACAATTTTACGAGAAAAAGTACAGTGCGTAAAAGTTTAAAATCTGGCGATATAGCACGTGGCAATTTCGCGCTGAATGATGCAACACGTAATAATTCTGCACGTAGCATTACACAATTTTGATTCTTTCACATATAAATTTTCGTAAACTACAAAAAACGTGAATCTCTAATTTATATAATTTTAAAACTGCAAATTCAAAAATAGTAAATTATTCAAAAATTAAAAAATTTAGTTATACGTAAATTTCAAAATGCATCAAAAATGAATAAATTTATGAACTCGAAAATTTAAAAACGAGTATAATTGTAAGTTTGAAAATCTGCCAATATCCATGCATTATATTTCAGAATTGATAAAGTTCTGTAACCAAGGGTTAATATGTATAAATATGTAGTGAATAAAAAATAACTAACTTGTTTACAATATTTTTAACAGATTATTGAAAGTAAATATCAAAGTGTACATCCTGTATAAATATGCTGATATTGCAAATGACGTAAAATTGACAATCTTATCTGCAATAATCCGATGAATCATTATTTGAATTGAAGAGACCACAACCTTCCAGCCAGGTGTTCTTTACGATGGTATAGTCTGCAGATTCTACAGATTGTCGTGCAATGGATACTGAAATCCTTGGAAAGTAGTATCAATTGTCCAAGAATCCGGTGATGACTACTCGGATTTCGTCAACAAAGAATACATTACGTCTTTTCGATTGTTTTTTTCTTCCTTCCTTGATGACGAATCAAAATGTTTCTGGTCTAAAGAAGTAAGTGAACTATCAAGTAAAATAGAATTAGGGTGAAATATAGAATGAAATTTTGGTACTGCAATAATCGGTGATAAATACAGTCAATGTTTGTAAGGATTCATAGAAATTATATGTAGAATATTAATTTATTATATTTATATGTTAATATATTTCCTTATGTTACTTTTTCTTTTTGTTAAATGAAATAATATTTATTTAAAGCTGCACAGAAAGTTTTAATACCAACTCTAAACTAAAGGACATTTATGACCACTTATATTTATATTGGGGCTAAATTATAAAAATAAATAAATAATAGTAGCTTATGCAAATATCTTTTATCTCGATGAACATACATTTTAACAAAAGCTTCTTATTAAGAGTGCAAATCTAGTGCTAAAAAAGACTGCCGCGAGTGAAATATTATCAGTTTGATTAACGATTGCAATAATCCATTAATTCTAAAAGTAGGGCAAGTCCATTTGGATGTAATAAAATTTTCATTTTTTAGCCAGTACTTTATTACGTTTATCGCCGTATCATCCATATTCGGATGACGCATAAATTAATATATGAGTTAATCTTATCTCAAAAAGAACAATTTTAATTATACAATGATAAATGTTATTATTAAATACTGTAAGGTATATTTAGTAAAAACGATTAAATAGCAATCGAGATTTCCTGAGAATAAAAGTATCATCAATTAATATTTGTAACAAATTCATGCGGTCGTTTAGAGTGTTAAACATTACTGGACGGTAATGACACATTATCTAGTATAAAAAAATATACAAAATTTGTCCTAGTACTCATCAAGATTTTTAAATTTATTAAAATGCACAGCCTTAAATATCTCATGATAATATTATCATTACCACTTTATATAAAATGGACTTGCACCACTTTCAAAATAAACGATCCTTATACAAGCCTAATACATATTATTACATTAGATTAATAAACACAGTGTCAGATAGGTCGATAAAAAATTTGTAGGGGATGATATTTAGCTATCCAGAATGTCTCATAACTAGTATAGGACCCTGAAATGGAGGGTAGCTGACGTTATTCTGAATAAGATTTCCCTTTGCAGAAATGGGATTGGAAGCTCCGTTTTCGAATTATTAAGGAAAAACGCGGACCAATCAGAGCATGCGGATTACGCATGCGCAGATGCGAGAGCGACAGCTTCGGATAACACGTAGTTATCCAACGCGTGGTAATCTAACGCGTGGTAATGCAGCGCGTGGTAATTCAGCAAGTAGTAATGCAACGTGTAGTAATACAGCGCGTAGTAATCTAGCGTGAGCACATGCAACGCGTAGTAATCCAGCGTGTGGATATCCAACGCGTAATAATCCAGAGCGTGGATATTCAACGCGTAGTAATGCAACGCGTGGTAATTCTAAGCGTAGGAATCTGACTTCTAAGCAAGATTTCCCTTTGCAAAAGTGGGGTTTGAAGCTTCGTTTTTGAGTTATTAAAGAAAAACACGGACCAATCAGAGCGCGAGGATTCGGCGCCAATCGCGGCGCGCAGTCGCGAGAGCGACGACTTCGAGCATAATGGCCGACTGAGCGTAATCCTCGCGCTCTGATTGGTCCATGTTTTTGCTTAATAATTCAAAAACGAAGCTTTACACCCCATTTTCGCAAAGGAAAATCTTATTCAGGATTACGTCCTCTACCACCCCTTTCCGAGAATTACACGAGTTGTGACCCTGTATACTACATGCTAAAATTATAGCCAGAGACAGTATACAACAAGCTTCTACTAATATCAAATAGTGGTTGTGGTTTATATATAACTAGAAATAAAATAAATGAAAAAAGTGTTTTAAGATAAAATATCAATTCAGTAATAAAATTAACCCCTTGTCGTACTTTGATGAGTCTCGTTCGTGACGCACTCACAACTCAAATATAACAAATCTTACTCAAATTTTTAATACTCCTCGAGTTATAATTTGGGTCCAATTATAATTTTCATTAAGGTGAATTGGGGTAAGTGCAGACTGTTTTTTGAATAGTTAATGTTGACTGACGTATCTGACAAATAAATTGTACAGCAAGGGGTTAAAATTGGTTAAGATTAAATTAAAATTTAGAAAGAGTGCAAAAAATAACCTTAAAGAGTTAACCGGAACTGGTTGGAGTAACGGAAGATTTACCTTATTGAAGTATCGATGATATTTTGCTGCGCATCGCAACAGACAGGAAATGCGCGCGACCTTTCGAACCGGTCAGCGAGAAAAATTCGCGTCTGCGATAGAAACATAAATCGCGAGTGTTTTGTGCGTCTCGTTACCGAGCCCATTGACAAGTGGGCGATAAACAGAGAGCACAGAGAAGAATCTAGCGGCAGCTGCGGCTGCAACGAGCCGAAGGTGAATGAACTCTAAAGAGAGCTACAAACTAAAAAAAATCAATGAATGCGCAGCCACGTACTTACTTAGTTATCGACAGTGGCGGTGGAAAATCGAAAACCTTGCGATCGATTGAACTTTAACCTTTGCACATACGAGCGCATTTTACTTCGACACGAGCTTACGTATGCGAGTACAAACTCTGTTATTCGGGTAATTGACTCTTATTATTAGTATGTGTTGCTCATTGTTATTCCTTTGCGCTCGAAAGGTGACTCACGTTCGATACAACAATCTGAAATAGGCAGTTTTTTACAATGAAACTAGGAAACCGGTCAAATGACCGTTCTACAAGTTCCTTACTATAAATTACACAATTTGAGCCGTTTATTTTGAAAGTGGCCTAACTCCGTTTTTCAATTTTTTTCGGTTATCATGGTTACGTGTACAACTTCATGTTATTTATCAGTAAAGCATTTCAGGTTGCTTATAATCCGAGCAAATACGATAATTCTTGACACATAAATTTTCAGAGTTAGTTTAATAATCGAACCGTGTAGTTTGAAAGTGGCCTAACTCCATTTATACTTAAATAATCAAGATAATATATTTACTATTGATAATGTCGGAAAGTAGTGATGAAGGTAATTTTAATTAATTAGTATTTACAATTTAACCTCAGTTTTTGGACAACAAAAACAACAAATTACAACAGCAAAATTCAAGGACATAATGGACCTATTACGATATATACCACCGGAACATCATGATTACTTCAAATCCCTTTTACACACACAAAATGTAGATGAGTAGTAAATTGTTTTGTAATAAATTTATGTTTGTAATTTTGCACGTTATGTAGTTAATTGAATCGCATAAATTATGTTCCTGAAGTGTTTTAAAGATATGTAAAATAAATTCAGTATTGGTTTTTTCAATTGGAAGCATCTTAAATTATGTTGAATGGACTTGGGCACCTTCAAATTTTATATTGAATCTGGTTGTTAATTTTGAAAGTGGCCTAACTCCATTCTTGATAAGAAAACGCATATTATTCACTTAATAATTGCCACTATTTTAATAGGAACTATAAATTTAACACCCTTAGATACACTTAAGCAGTACGACTCATTAATGTCCTATACGTATATTTTTAAATTCATTGAAACGCAAACCCTTAAATATCTCGATTTTAATATAAATGGACTTAGGCCACTTTCAAAATAAACGGCTCATTTGTTGAATTCTCTTGAAATCTGCATTGATAAAGAATTAAAGTGTTCAATAAATTATGTTTTATTTTGTTTATTCATTTTTTTATTTCAAATTTCAAATTAAAAATGAGTGCACATGCGCGGGTAGTTTTAGTGTTAAGTAAATTTGTAGTGTTGGATGTGTGATGAATATAGTGAAACAGATTATAGTAAAAAGTAATAACAGAGGAATTACTTTCAAAGCTTCAACTGTTTTAGAGCTGCTATTTGCAAATAATAAAAATATCTTCAAATGCAAAGAGTTAACATGTATAAAGTTACTATTAATATTTTGTTATGATTAACCATTAATGTTATAAATTAATAATGGTAACTATTGCAAACAGTTAGTTTACACAAGTATGCATAAGATGTTGCAAACATGAGTCATAGTAACATAAATTGATTAAAAAATTGTATATTTTTTAATACAATTAGTAAACTTTAACGATTAATTCAATTTCATGAAAGCAGTAAATTTATTTTTCTATTTTTTTTTTAATTTATACATTTAGATATTAACAATTGGATGTGTATAATAATAATCAATAACAAATCAGATTCTTTAGTTTATATTGAGCATGAATAGCGTTTACGACACATGCGTTAAGAAAAAATAATTATAGTCCAACACTGCGAAGATTGTGAATTGTCGCTTTCGTTTGTGACGAGATTTCAAGAGCGTAACGGTAGTATGTGTAATATCGAAAGCAGGTTTGGATTTCCTAGGGTCATTGTAATAATGGAAGTAAAATTTGGGAAACAAGTGGAAATTTGATAAAGTGGAGATTAGGAATTTGGAAATTTGTGACTTTTGAGGTATAAAAATTTAATAACTTATGCATTTTATAAGCTTGGAAGTTAAGGATTTAAGAATTTACAAATTTAGAGATTTAAGGATTTGGTAAATTAGGAATTTGGGAATTTATATATTTTGAGATTTAACGATTTGGTAAGTTAGGAATTTGAGAATTTATAAATTTACAAATTTAAGGATTTGGTAAATTAAGAATTTGGGAATTTTGTAAATTAAGAATTCAAGAATTTAGACATTTCAGAATTTAAAAGATTAGTAACTTGGAATTTTGGAAATTTAGAGATTTGGAGATTAAAAAATTTCAGGATTTAGAGATTTAGAAATTCCAAAATTTAGAGAATCGAGGAACTAATAAATCAGAAATTTAGAAAGTTAGAAAACTTGAAAATTCTGGGACTTAAAGAATATGGGAAATTGATAACTAAAGAACTAGGAAAATTAGTAACTTAGTAATTTGGATAGATGGAAAGTTCAATAATTTGGAAAACTGCTATCATGTAATTTGAAAATTTAAGGAATTGGGCAATTGCTAATAATTTGGAAATTTGTAAAATTGGAAACTGGTGGAATTTTGAAATTTGATAACTGACAGATTTGAAAATTTGAGAATGGAGTAATTCAAAAATGTAGTAATTCAACAAGATTAAGAGTTTAAGAAATTGTTAGCTGGGAAATTTTAAAGTTACAAAAATTACAAATATGGGGATTTAGGAAATAACATACAAGGAAATGTAATTTATTAATTTACGAATTTGGGTATTTAGAAATTTGGAAATATTAAGAGTTTGAAAAACAGATAATTGCGAAATTTAATGACTTAGTAACTTGATAATTGAGTAACTTGATAACTGTGTAACTCGATAACTGAGTAACTTGATAACTGAGTAATTTGATAACTGAGTAACTTGATAACTGAGTAACTTGATCACTGAGTAACTTGATAATTGAGTAACTTGATAACTGTGTAACTTGATAACTGAGTAACTTAATAGCTAAGTAACCTGATAACTGAGTAACTTGATAATTGAGTAACTTGATAACTGTGTAACTTGATAACTGAGTAACTTGATAACTGAGTAACTTGATAACTGAGTAACTTGATAATTGAGTAACTTGATAACTATGTAACTCGACAACTGAGTAACTTAATAGCTAAGTAACTTGATAACTGAGTAACTTGATAACTGAGTAACTTGATAACTGACTAATTTGATAGCTGAGAAACTTGAGAACTGAGTAACTTGACAACTGAGTAACTTAATAGCTGAGTAACTTGATACCTGAGTCACTTGATAACTGAGTAACTTGACAACTAAGTAACTTGATAACTGATAATAGAAACTTTGTAAGTTATAAAATTGATTAATTTGATATCTTAGAAACTAAGTATCTTAAAGCTTTAATATTCTGAGAACTCAGCATTCAAAAATCCATAAAATAAATAATTTAAACATTTCAAAACATAGAAATGTAGGAAATAAGAAATTTGAAAATGTAAATATAAAAAGAATGCTTAAGTAACATTTATGTTTCTATATAAGGCATTCATTGCAGCCGAGTGTACACGCGTATCTTCAGTTCGCTGTATGTAAGAAGCAGCAAAAAAGGGAGGAGAAATTACAGAAAGTGCGACGGCAATCGCAGTCACGATTACGTAAATGCTCGAACACAATAAGACGCGCAAGGTGTTATTCTCTCTCGGGCACGCTTGCGTTTAATCTGCTTCACGCAAGTTCGCACGAGTCCGCTTTTAGCGATCGCGTTTTCCACGAGCACAGATCATTTACCTCCTGTTCCTGGCAACCATGCCATTTACGGGAACACCAATTAATGCCGAGGAATCGTGGCTACCTGAATCTGTCTGGGGTTGCAGCGAACGAAAACTCGTCTGCTTCGAAAACTTGTCGCGCAAATTCCTTGTTTTGCGTGTTGCAGAATGGATGAAGGACAAAGGATCTACCTGAATAAGATGATCAGATGTTGAATGAAATTTACGATATCGACACCATATCCAAAAGAAACACACCAAGTTTCAACCCCTTAGTAATAGAGGTAGTAATAGAGAATAATAGAGGTAGTAATAGAGGGAGGTAGTAATAGAGAAATCGAAATTTTCATGCAAAATTCTGCAAACATATGCAAATTCTGAAAAAAATTGTAATATATGCAATTAGATCCTTGATATTTCAGAAATTCTTTTTCTGGAATTTCTGCACCTTATTAAATAGGAAAACTAGGGCAAAGACTGGAATTTCAATTTTTCCCTGTTACCCCACTGGTTGTCTATTTTTGGATATACCACCTAATGGCGTACTGCATGTTTCATTTGTCTTAAGGACACATTTCATTTTACTCTTCTAAACATTCTGTAAATTTAACGATTCAATATTTTCTTAATTTTCAAGTTTTTAAATTCCTAAATTTCTAAAAAATCGAATTAACAAATTTGTAAATATAAATATTCGATACTTTTCTACATCTTAATTTTTCAATTTCTAAATCACCGAATTAAGATAATAACAAATAAATTTCTGTACACCAACTTACCAACTGTTAACTTTGTAAATTTGAAATTTTTTATATTTTACACTGGTTTCTGTAATTTCATTATTTCTAAAGTGCTAAATTATAAAATAGGCAAATCAAGAACCTTCTACATATATCTGAAAATGTAAAAATTCTTTGAACGTATGAAATTGTTTATAATAACTAGTATAAATAATAACTATTATAAATAATTTTAATGAAAAGTATTCTAATGAAGAGAACAATTAGTATTAACGTGATTAATTACGATATTACAAGTTATTATGCATTATTAAATTTTCTTCGCAGTCATCAATCATACCTGCATTTAAAAAAAAATCTAAAAAATGCACATAGCAACCCGTTCCTCGCTTCGTACACGACTATTGCTATAACGCTAGCTGCCGTCTTATATAGAATTCGAACATGAGCGGTTCCACGAATCGGGCGTACTACGCATGCGCAGTCAACAGAGCAAATCGCGCGCCAAATATGAAACTATCATTTACATTACTAATACTACTCGAGAACTGTAATACATAATAGAACTACGAAGGAACAGATGAATGCTAAATCAATGACTAACTAACGTTCATAACACAACAGTTAAGTTTCGTTTTTTTGTCAAGTTTTTAATCGTTACTGAAACTGACTAGCTGCATCGGAATTATACGCTATAGTAATGACTTCTTGTACGTGCTACGGTTAACAACAACCCGCTATACTTTTTTTGTTCCTCCTAGTCGGTTAATGAAATATTAATCGCGACGTACGCGATTGTTCTACCTGTTAATTATCTGCATATAAATAGAAATTAAAACACCTGCTTAGCGACACTGAAAGCCTAAAGCATTACGCAGACGGATTGAATTTTGATGCTTCCTTTAAATGAACTAGAAAGATTTCTAGTGGATATTTATGCTCGAACTTGACCCAAATCTCATTAAATTATACTAGTTTAAACTGAAGAACAGACTCTATTTTTTTCATTTATCTCTCAATTTTAAATTCGAAATTTGGATATATTTGTAACTGGTAGTTCAGAAATTTTATTATAAGGAATATGATTCTTAACATAATGTAGAAAGAATGAAAATAAATTCAAGATTTAATCGTAATGAATGATTAAAGAAAATCTTTCAATCAAAATAAACAATTTTCATCCACATAACCATAAATTTCGACAAAATGTGAAACCTAAGTAGCTCCGAGCGATAATAGCAGAAAACTACTAATATCAACAGAGTTCATAAAACTTTGAAAGCAGGCAATTTTCAAGTACCTGCCAATAAGAAAAATACTGGAGTGCAAAGTGTTAAGCCGCTAGTGTGAGTCAGCTCTCGAACGCGAAGGATTAAGCGAAGCAGTAAGAAGGATGAAAAACGTTTCATTCATTCGTACTTACGTACCAAAGGTTTTCTGTTAGCCGTCCATCGCAGAAGGTGTCCCGACACGTAACGGCAGCTGCGAATTTAATATTCCCTTTCATCGAGCATCAAAGAACGCAGCAGAGCCAAGGAACGTTTCGAGTTTACGCTGTTTACTCGTGCAAAATGGCATCGGTATTGTCCGAGCAGCATCGTTAACGAAGGAAAAGACATGCAACGTCCGGTCATTATTCTACACGTAGTCGCGGGCTCTTTGTTAGTGAAATTTACGAACGACCGAGAATTCCGTTCAAGGTGGACTACCTTGGATCGGCTTCCAGACGGATCGTCAGAATTCTTAGCCAGACCCTCGCAGTGTTTCCACGGTCACCTGATACTTCCACCGATCGTTTGAAAAAAGTGAAAACCGTTGAATGCTTAAACTTAAGCGATTTGTACGCGGACAACGCATGCCTAGCAATGCTTACAAGATCCTGCTCGCGAGATTTCCCCTGTCACGTTGGAATTGAAGATTGGTGTTATTATATCGTGGAGAGCCGACGATGATTGCCTCTCAAGAGGGTGTCATTAACTGAACAATCATCGAAAAACAAAACAACCAACGGTTATTCTATTATCTTTTCACGGTTACATTCGAGAGGTTTGCGAATACGATACTATGAATGTTTATTGCATCACTAGCAACATTTGTACGCATACATCATGTATCATACACAGTATCATTTGCATGAATGATTTTAAATCATTTTGCATGATATAGCTAAGAATTTATATGGGAATTTATATATTTTGAGATTGGTAGCGGTTTTGACCTTATTTTGGGAAATTTAATGTAGGTATAAGCTTCATTTTTTTTGTATTGTATAATTTCTTCAATAAAAATTCATTTGAAAATTTAAAGCTTAACATCTTAACCATTTCAAGAACACCCTGTATACACAAGAAGAACACTTTACAGACTTGCCAGCATGTAAAACGCTATAGCGACTTTATTATAAATAAAGTCACACAATGCGTATCAAAATGGTTGAAAAAAAGTTAAAATTTATAAAACCATGTCCTTCGCAGCAAAGTACAATATTTTAGCGGCACTCATAAAATATAGGGCACAACAGTTTTCGAAAATAATTCAGCATGTAATCGTAATGGACGCTAATAAGTTTGCGGTTGGGTATTGAATCGACGACAGGTCATACGGAACGTGAAAGTGCATCGCAATCCTTGCTGTCATGGTATCTGTGAGTTTCGTGCTCGATTCAGGTGAAATTTTATTTCTTTCCGGAGAATACAGGACACTTTTGTCTGCTCTCGTAAACAATACCTTGCATTATAACTCGTAAAATTGACAAATAAAAACACGATTTCGCTTTTAGTATCTGACAAGGTTCTTGGGAGTACTTATTTATTTGCAGAAACGCAAAATAATATGTAAGAAGAAAATTTATTATGTATACCTACAAGGGGGACCGAAAAGTAATACCAATTTTTTTTGCTGGCGGAAAACATTTATTTATTAAAGAAATCTTAACTGCTAATGGACAAAATAATTTCCATCATTTTCTAACGCTTTTTGTCAGCGTAAAGACAATTGTTCGATGTTTTTAAAAAACTTCGAAGTTATTGAAGAAATTTTGAATACGGTACCCCTAATATTTTAAGTCGAACCACGCAGTTCACGTAATGTTCCTGTACGACAGACGCGTGCTTATGTATATTATTATTTTATGTCAACATTCAATATGTACATATCTAATTAAGTACGCATAAGTACTTTTTTTCATTTCGAGCCACTGCACTTTAAACTATGTCAATAGGAACGAACTAGAATAACTACGTGGAATTACGAAGAAATAACGAAAGAAATAATAAAGAAACTACGTCCTTGGCCATCGAATTAGGACCACAATAAATCTTCAGTATTTTTCACGTTCTTCGACAAATTAAAAGGTGCGTTAAAATTGTAATTATATAATTTAAATTTAAAACACTACTACTGTACAAAACATTATTAACACATGTTAATATCTTGTATTTCCACACTTTGCGTTGGACATAGCTTGTACCGGCATGCTCTATACTCTATATACATTGATCATGTGCTTCACATCTTCATTATTCTATATTAATTTATTAGCTGCCATGATATTACTGTACATAACATTATTAACACATCTTGTATTTCCTTTCCATTGATCACAGCTTGCACCGGTATGTTCTACACATTGTATACATTGATCATATGCTTTACATCTTCAATATTTTCCCAAACATCCGTAATTCTTTTCAATTCAAATAATGTAGTTGGAGAGTTGTAAACTAGTCTTTAGATTCCAGACATGTTCGATTTCGACAATTTTTTCGAAGATATTCGATTACAAATTTAACGTACATAAATAAAATCTTCAATTTAAAGACTACTTGTTAGTTCCAATAAAGATAGAGGTTTTACATAAGATTTATACGAAGCCATATGTAGATCGAAAGGTGTACAAATTGCATCTATGTCACGCTTAGGTGGATCACATGATGTATCAATTCCAATTGACTATAAATTCCTAATATATTCCTATTTTGCATTCCCATTTGCACCCCATAACAATTTAAGTTACAAACTTTTACTGTAACTTTCAATAGATACAGATCCACATACATAGATCTACATATCTACACTTGGGATCTACCCCTACGTAGATTTGGAACCTATCCGTAGAACCTAGATTGCACAAGACTTATTTGTATTTCACAATAATTTAAACTACAATTACTTACTGTAAGTACTATGAGTTTCAATACGTCTGAATCAATATACGGATTTAGGACCTACTCATGTGTAGCTGCTAAGGTGCATAGAGTGGACCCATGTAACCCTAACACGAGTTATATGACTACAAATGCATCAAATCTAGCTGGTTTCACGTTCTCACCTTTTCCCTTATCATTCTACTCAAACCTCGTCACCTTTACATTGCAAGATTTTTGTACAAGTTGCATTGGACTTACTCCAGACATTTTCTACGGCATTCGCTAAATTTCACCTCACGCGCTATCGATAATCGAGCCTAACGCTTGCATAGCCCTTAATCGATCATCACCCACACAATTTATTATCACGATAGTAACAAATTGCTTCATATATTGGTATCAATGCATTTAGTAATAATTTTGCATGATCTAAGGCAATTTTCTATATATAACATAATGTCAGCCATAAAAGTGAAATTTTTTAACGGGGTTCTGTTTCGATGGGTAGGGACTGTATATGGACACAGTGTTAAAGATAAGTATGAGTGGTGGTAGAGAGTGATTAAGGGAAAACTTATCATATTTAAATTAACGCTTTTAGGCCTCGTTTTTTTTTTCAGTTGAAGGAAATGTCTCCAACTGTTTGTGTGATAGCTTTGAAATTTTGAGATTTTGGTGATTTGAAAATTTAGATGTTTTGACATTTGGGAATTTGAAAATCTCAAAGAAAATCTCTCATTGAAGAAAATTTCAAATGTGAAAATCTGGTAATTTAGAAATTTTCGTATGTGAAAATTTGTAAATTCAGAAAGATAGAAATTGTTATCCAAAAATATAGAAATTTTAGTATTTGCAATTTTGATGACTTACTTGTTACATATTTGTAAACAATTTGCAATAAATATTTCCTTTTAGTAATTGTGGCGGTTTCACTCCCACGCTCATCGCCACTAGACGGCGCATAGGATCGAGACTTGACTTTCTCGCAAGTACTCCAAGAGCCTTCCGATTCATATATATAGTTCCTGTCCATCCCTTCCTTACATCCCCGCGTCTAAGGCAAGGGCCTGCTAGGATGCCTTACTGATGAGTCCACTAGCAGGTCCCGGACGAAACGTTCTCCCACTCCTTTACATTTTCCTACCCTCTCTTCCACAGCCAACCGAACCGCCAAATTGGTGACCTGCCGACGATGAGACGAACACGCATCAACCAACAACAACCAACGCAGAGAGGACGACAACATTCTACAACATGGCACGAAGACTGGAGGCAATGCTCCATATTCTCTCTCGCTCCTGGGATGGCAGTTTCGACGACAACGCTACCACAACTCTCTCGGTTTGCTGCGCGGCCCTCCCCACGATCGATCGATATCCTGGGTCCACTCTCGATCGGGGACTGACTACTCGCCGAGCTACAGTTGTGCTCGTTTTCAGCGTCACCCATCCTAGGACCGACAAGAGTCGGTGCGCAAAATTTCGGACTTTGCTGTGCATCCGCATTACGGCTAGAGAAGAAGCATACCTCGCCACTACAAGGATTAAACGCAGGAAAGGGACGAATTGCACCGAATTATGGAACTCTGCTTCTGCAACAAAGATTCTTCAGGACAACGACGCCATGCCAACATCGAGAACTCAACAGACGCCAACAGGGGACTGATGGACCATATCATCCTTCGGAACTTCAATTCAACGTTATCACTGGAAGGGGGGTGATGTGGCGGTTTCACTCCCACGCTCATCGCCACTAGACGGCGCATAGGATCGAGACTTGACTTTCTCGCAAGTACTCCAAGAGCCTTCCGATTCATATATATAGTTCCTGTCCATCCCTTCCTTACATCCCCGCGTCTAAGGCAAGGGCCTGCTAGGATGCCTTACTGATGAGTCCACTAGCAGGTCCCGGACGAAACGTTCTCCCACTCCTTTACATTTTCCTACCCTCTCTTCCACAGCCAACCGAACCGCCAAAGTAATAATTATATAAAATATACATATAATATATTTGCAAACAGTTTGAATTGAATTTTATATTTTTGTAATCATTCCTATGTAATTGTAGTATTGAATATATGAAATGAAAACACAAGAAATTTTTTTACTGAATAAATCTGAATCGCTTGAAATTTAAAATCGCTTTGTACGTTTGTACAATTTGAACTGCACAAGTACAAAATTACATCCTGAACGCATGAATACCCATTTCTCTCTAGTCGCGTGGTCGGAACACATCTCACAAGATGCTACTCACCGGAAGTGCGAGTGGCGCCACTGATAGCTTTCTTTACACTTTAGATCACCTTAAATTTACTAGCCTCACATTAGAAAGTCACCTTGAGTTTACTATATTCTTGCAAAGTTTATGCTTGAATGATCATGAAATTACCGAGCAGAATAATATGTTATATCTTCTTTTATTTCAATGCTAGCGGAAGTCTGCAGTAATGTGTTTAAAAAAATTTGAGGAACTAATTAATGGGTTGTAGAAAATTGCGGGAAGAAAAGTTTGATTTGTTGATTAGTATTTTACACAAAGTAATGAAGTTATATAAAGTATACACAGTTGTATTTTAGATTTCCAAGTTTTCAAATTTTTATATATCAAAATTTTCGATACTTAAATGTCTAAATTACAGACTTATCAAATCTCTAGCTATTCAAATTTCCAATTTCTAAATTCATATATCTTTACATATTAAAATACTCAAATTCCTAATTTCAAAATTCGTATATTTCTGTTTTATTTTTACAAATACAATAAAACCTCTTTTTGTGCGGTGGATAGGGACCGTATAAAAGAAATCGTACAAAAAAATATTCGGAAATTTGATAAATACTTACATATAATAAACAACTTTGTACGATATACCACCCAAAATTTTTTGTATGCGGCGGACAGGGACCGCATAAAAAAAGTCGCGCTTAGAAAATACATTAATTATTTACGAAAAAGATGAGAAAATGCTTTCAAACAAATTAAATAATTAAATTAAACCTGAAAATATTTTTAAAACATTTAATTGTTTATTGTATACATGGAGAAGCTTTCAAAATGCATATTAAATAATTCACTGCTACTCTTCGTAATCCAAAACGCGCATCTCCTTGTAATGAATTGGTTGAAAATCGCTTTCGTCGCTTGAAAATACGATTTCAATTGATTTATTTTTTGGCACCATGAAGTCAGTGATCAGTTTTTGTGACGACGGTCGATTGGTTAGTTACTTGTAAATGTCACGATAGCGAGACATGCATGATCTTAGCTCTTTTTGGAATTTCAAGCTTCTTTCGGCATTAGTGTCTATTTTAAAAAAATGCGTTTCCAATTTTTTAGAAATTTGGATCCTTGCATATATTTTATCTGCTGTCATGTATTTCGGTTGTTCTTGTTCGTCTTCATAATCTATCAAATTATTGATAATGCCACTATCATTGACAGTTTCGCCCTCAATCATTTCGTCTAGATTGTTTTCGCCGAAAGTATCAAACCTTCTCCGCTGATGTTGTCTGAATTTCTGATAATAATATACCGATTCATATACCGCATAAAAAAAAATCGCACGAAAAAAAACGCACAAAAATAAAATCGCACAAAACAAATCGCATAAAAAAGTATCGCACAAAAAGAGGTTTTACTGTAAAATGTGTTAATAAACTGTGACGGTAAAGAAGTGGAACACACTATAAGACCGATAATAGGAAGATTTACCACAACCGTGTTCGCGTCACGTGAAACAGTAATTAATCATATAAGGTGCGGGAGATAAAACGAATTTAGGAAATTGAATAAATAATTCAAGGGTAAACCGCGATTCATGGTCGTATTTCTTCAGTGAACTTTCTATTCTGAATTCCTTTGGACGATGCATCCTAATTATCGCAAAAAGACGAGTGGAAACAAGCAGGTACGAGAACTGGGCGTCTCGCGATAATAAACAGCGCATAAATAATCAACGTTTTGTTCGTATGCAACCAGTCAAATCGAATTATTCTAAAGACAGCTTCAATTATAAGTAACATACTGCCTGTGAGGTGATCATTCGTTTTCGCACCTTCATAAATCTGTCTGGTTTCTACGCGAAAACCTTCTATATCGAACTTCTCGTTTGATCTATGGCGCAGATTCCCGAAAGTGTTAGTCACGAGACGGTGATGGGTCATCAGTGGATTTAGAGTGGGTTACCAGTGGATTTTGAGTGGGTCACGTTCAATAAATACGTATAGAAATCTTAGGATTCTTTAATTTTAGAATTTTTTCCTTTGACATTAGAATCTTAGGATTTTTTAATTTTTGGATTTTGAAATATTGGAATATCAAAATATCGAGATTTTGGAATTCTAGTAATTTCAATCAATGGAGTTTTCGAATATTGGATTTTTTAAATACCGGAATTTTAAGATATTGGAATTTGGGAATTTTTGAATATTGGATCTTTAGAATGCTGTAATTTTATTATACTGGAACTTTTAAATATTGGAATTTTTGTATATTAGAATTTTGGAATATTAAAATTTGAAAGTATTGAAATATTGTAATTTTAGAATATTAGAATTCTGGAATGTTGAAATTTCTAAACTTTGCTACATTGCAACATTTTAATTTTGAGACAGTAAAATTAAAGGCTACTGGAATTTTTTAATATTGTAATTTTGGGATTTAAAAATTGTAATCAAATTCTCAAACTTTCCAAATTCCTAGAAAAAAATCCTAGATCCTTAAATTATACAAAATTCTCAAATTCCCACAACCTTAATCCTAAATTCCCCAAATCACAAAATTATCAAGTCATGAATTTTTTGAATTCCCAAATTCTCAAATTCTCAAATTTTTAAATTCCCAAATTTCTAGATTCAAATCTTCAAATTCCTAAATTTTCCAAATACTGAGGCCTCTGAATTCCCAAATTACCTAAATCCCTACACTATACAAAATTCTCAAATTCCCACAACCCTAATCCTAAATTCCCCAAATCACAAAATTATCAAGTCATGAATTTTTTGAATTCCCAAATTCCCAAATTCCCAAATTCTCAAATTCTCAAATTCTCAAATTTCTAGATTCAAATCTTCAAATTCCTAAATTTTCCAAATTCTGAGGCCTCTGAATTCCCAAATTACCTAAATCTCTACATTATACAAAATTCTCAAATTCCCATAACCCCAGTCCTAAATTCTCCAAATCACAAATTTTCCAAATTCCTAAATTCCCAAATTACCTTAAAACATTAAGATTCTCCAAATGCAGAACTAACACGCAAATGCCTCAATACTCTTCACCCGACGCGGTTCATATGTGTTTATTAAATTTGTTTCTATCATTTATTGTTTGAGAGTTATGGCTTGGCCCAGTTCCGTGCAATAGAATTGTATCGTAGCATAAAAGATACTAATGTCCACAATAATTTACTTCGTAAACCTACTTGCAAGAAAGTCAATACAAATGATATAAATGTCATGCAGATTTAAAACGTACTCATATAGACGTATGGAGCGCTTGTGCTAAATAAATAGCACAAAGGATGAATAAACTTATCCGTATAACGTTCAAATCAGTCCTCGTAAAACTGGCACGGTTTCTATGAAAGCGATTTTGACATGCACATGCATAATAAATCAGACAGCCGCCCAAGATGATTTTCTTTGTCTTATCGTTGAAAGTTCTGAGCTGTTTGCTATCTTCGGTGAAAAAATGCTAACGATATGGATAATTCATCGCAGATTATTCTACGACGAGAAGATGCATGAAATCATCGCACGAATTACGTTAAGAGTACTTAAAACGAAATTAAGGTTATTCTTATGCTACCGGTCTTATTACACTAGAACAACGATAAAGAGAAATAAACTGTGGATAAATGAAGTTTAAATAAATTTGATTAACCTTTAAATGCATGAGTGGGGTCCGCAAAGGACCCCAGTGTTGCATTTTTTGTGTAAATATTTTTAGCCGCGCCATTTGTGAACTGAAAGTTCAGCTATTTGCTTCTGTCTATATTTATGTTATGTTCAATATAAATTGTTGCTGTACTCAAAGTTAGCACGGAATTAGATAAGTGGGGTCCTCAATGATCTCCATGTATGCATTCATATTCTGACTGCGTGAGGTCTAAGCGAAAGGTTGGTAATTTTGTTTTCTGTTATGACTTTCTGATGATATGTTTGGATTAAAATACTTGTTTTTACTTCTACAATGAAGATCTTTAGGCGTCATTCCTCTGTACTTTCAATTAAGTAGGGACACTATTTATGCATTTACGGAATTTTTTGTCACCTATGCATTTAAGGGTTAAACGTTAATTTTATTGAGCGAGCGAATGTTCACATGCCCATTTTATACTTGACTTTGCAAGTTCTTCGTCCGCGTTTTTCTTTTGCGCCACTCAGCCGATTCTCATCAAACTTTATACGCACATGCGTATGTACATCCAGACGGACATAGAAAAAAAAATTTTAAATCGGACCTACCACGGAGGAATAATCACCGAAAAACCAAATCCCCGTAGACTTCAATGCAAAATTGAATTTGCTCGCGCATTTGTACTTGACTTTTTATGCACTCAACCAATTCTCATAAAGGATTAGTCTTAAAAGCGCACGTGTAGAGAAAACATTAGCCATAGAGTTCACTATTCAATTTCCAAAAAGTTAAATTTAACAAACGTGTTTTATTCCAAATAGCACCTTTTGCTTCCATAATCCCAATAATAATCCTAAATAAATTACCGAATATATTAAAGTATTAGAATTTCGCGGAACTATTAACCCACTTTTAAACAATATTATCAAACGCAATTGTCAGAAAATGGTAGAATTAAATTAGTAACAATTTCCAGTGAGCAAATTGACGGAAGCGTGAAAAGCGTGTAGGTTTGCTGGTTTCCGGTGTTTTTCCTGATCCGAGGAGAGGGTTTCGTGATTACGTCGCCACGATTCGCGAACATTACGCAAAAGGCAATGTAGAAAGTCGAACGATTAAGCTAAGAAAAAGAGACGACACTCGCTTCCTGTAAATTAGCGAATGTTTACGTCTCAGGAGAACTCGAGGAAGTTCGCACGAGACTTTCCTCGAGCCGTGAAGCTGGTTTAATTGAATTATTGCCGGCAGGAGGAAGCCGGGACGAGCCTATTCCCAGAAAGGAACTCGTCTGCTTGATTAAGTAACAGTCCCTCGGCTTCTAGTTATTTCCTGAAAACGACGGACGTTGACTTTCGATCGTCGCCGTGTTATTAACTCGTTAATCGTTGTACAAGCTCTATACATACAACGCCGCTAACTCCCATGAACTTTTTAGAAAACTAGTCGCACGGTGACTTCATGGACATTTGCAATGTGCATGAGAAGGTCAGATGCAGAGTTGTGATGTAAAGTTTTTGAAAAAAAGAAAATGGTTTCACTTTTACAATCTATATATAGAATCAAGTGTGCCGGTTAGTATTTCTTTTCTTTTCAATTTGAAAATAAGGAAAAATTCAAAGTAGCATTGCCAGCCATACATTTTTCTTATTTGCTCTTCAAATTGTGGATGCCCTCCCAAACAAATTGTTCACATTTTGAAACAATCAGTATGCCATTTATCGACATCTGCATAATCGTTCAAGTGTTCCTGGAAAGTGTGTAAGCCATCGTTGAAAACAAGTGGTAATCCGAACGAACCAAGTCTGGTAAGTATTGCGAATGAGGCAAGTTCCCAGCTAAGTGCAGAAATTGTGTTTTTAACCGTTTTCGGTGCGTAATGGGACGTTGTGTTGCAAATCACATTTCCGTGTCTAGCCCAATCGGCTTTCCCATGCATGTTTGAAAATCATTTGTTGACGGTAGCGATTGGTATTAACTGTTTGACGTGCTGACAGAAGCTCATGACACCGTTCTGATCCCACCAAATGTATAGCATTGTCTTCCTTCTGAAGTGATTCGGTCTTGCCACCAATATTGATTGTCCTGAGTCAAACAATTACTCAAAATAGAACCGAAACAAGCGTTTTGTGTTAGGACACCCTAAGTTTCCACAAGAATACGACGGCTTTCACTCGCATGTTTCTTCTGACTGAACAACAAAAGAACGTGCCTCGAATGCTCTTTATTTGGTTTGGAACTAGACATGCTTACCATGAAAATAAAATATGGCGCTAACTTGTAATCATTTGAACATTAATGGTACTTTCGGAGGTATTGTCATAGCAACAAAATAGTGTAAGAGTGTGGACTATGAACACTCCTTTGCACCCAGTGCCATTCGGCGCAGAAATTAAGAATTAATCAGTATGCCTAGTACATATTTGCCGAACGTAATGACATTCTTGGAACTCGCTCTGCATTTGTTTGTTTGCCTGACCATGCTGTAGACCGCAATTTTGGATCTTTTGACTTGAAATTTTGGGGGCAGACTCGTAACCCTAAATTTACTTACGGATTTTGACGGCGATCTGATCACAGCCTGTCGGGATCAACGTCAATTGTCATTGAATCAATAAAAACCGTGCTTTGGTATCGTTTTCAATCATTTCTGACTTGCAAAATTGTATGGAACGATGTTACAAAACTCTATACCTCATCGTTGATGATAATAATTGGTCATCATGGACGTCAGTCGTTGTGAAATCAACAATAATCATAGTCGGTATCGTTTTCCATATTTTCAGACACGTTTAATTGTTTGTACAACTTAAAAAACGCTGCATCTCATTCTCGTACTACCTACATGTTTACGGTAGGCAAACTCTAAATTTTAAATATACATTCGAATTTACACGAGACTCCTAGTTTGTTGGGCTACTATATAAGCAAAATGCTACATTAACAAAATTTAATTATTATTCGCGTAACCTCGTGTTTTCATGTACACATGATTCGACCAAATATGAAATTAATAAGCAACGCATTCCTAGAAGAAAAACAGAAATAAGTCGGTAAAATCTCGATCGTCGTCGGCATATTGTCTATATGTTACATTCTATCATGCAGAAAAACAGTAAACTTTAGTTTAGGTCCCGAAATGGTGGCTCCCGGTCAGAATGCGTTTTTCAATTCCATATTCTTTCTTTATAAGGTAAATGCCCTGCAGCTCACACAAGTCCTGGTACGCAATACTATGTATTTTTTTACTTTCCACTCGAAAAGTTTGATTTCAAAAAAATTCTTCTGAAGTTAGTATTTCTCTGTTTTCAACCCCTCGTCTGTGAAATTATTTCTACTGTAAAAATATAGTAACACCGAATCTTTTTTATTAAAAAGTTGGTTTTTGATATTATCACTTCTATTTTATTAATTACCATTGCAGCGCTATGTCTCAACACTTATAGCACTATAGATTCAATTTAAACATTTTTAACAATATTTTGTTTCGTTTTTTTCTTTTTTTAAATATTTCTTATATAATTTTTCAGTACAGTAAAGAACGCTTTTTGGGAAAAATGGTTCGTGAAAAAATTCTATAAAAATTTACATGTTTCCTTGACGTGAAGATTTATGAGTAAAATTGCAAAATCGGACTCCTCACTGTACTGAAGAATTGTACAAAGAATATTTTGCAATTTTGGAGAAAGTTTTACTAACAACGTTATTGATAAATCTCATTAATTACGCGTTAATCACGAACCATGATTTCTGTTAACACCGGACGAATTAACATTTTTAATTATGAACCACATTCATTATTTTGAAGAAAAGTTTTGCTAACACGGTTATTAATAAATCTCATTAGTTACATGTTAATCACGATTTTTGTTAACACCTGAAGTATTAGTAATACTATAAGTGTTAATATTAACACATCTATTTCGTAAATTATTAATGGCAAACCACCGTAACTACCGTAGAAAGAAATAAAACAAAATTATTTGAATTCACGTTTACCATCAATGTTTTTACATATAAACAATACTTTTCCTTTTCATCAATGTATGAAATGATTATTATTAAAAAAATGTTCATTGTCATTCAATTTGAAAATCAACTAAATAAGTCAAATATAAATCTATTATAAAAACGGTCGACTGATAACAAAAAAAAGATTGCATTAGTTTGATTAAAAATTGAATTGCAAAATAAAAAAGAACGACTATAAAATCCTTAGAAATATATGAAGATCGTTAGTACTCGAAAGTGAGAAGGGAATTGCTAAGATACCTAACAATTTCCAATGTGGACGTGGCTTTAACCAGTTTTAATGCCAGAAACCTGCAACTCGATCTTATCGAAGTTGTAAGCCAAAGTACGTAAACGTGTACACGTTCGCGTTCGTATATCTACTATGATATTTACGATGGAAGATTCGGAATAGGGACCCTTAAGGGACTAAACTAACACTAACTGATGGACAAACGCGTTTTGGTTGTACCTTTGAAACCGGCAGCTAATGGCGTTGCGTACCGAGCTTAATGGGTTTCAATCTCATCCCATGGGTTTTCACGAATCGATAAAAAATATAAATGTCACACTTATTTTTCAGCTTAAAATTTTTATTATAGCTATTTATGTAATTCATATACTCATATCAATCAATTATGAATGGTGCTAAAATATTATTACAAAATAAAATATTTTAACCAGGGACTGTATTTGCAATGAATTTTACATCTTTGCTATTAATATATAAAATATACATGGTGTGTATATAAAATATATAAAATATAAAATAGTATATAAAATATATAAAATATACCTTGTACATGCTTGTAATAAATTATTTGCAATAAATATTTCGGCTTAGAAATAATTATACATATAAAATACATAATGTACTTGCAAGCAGTTTGAAATGACTTTTACATGTTTGTAATTATTCCCATCAAATTGTAATATAGGATTCATCAAATGGATATAAAATAAATTTATGTATTGAATAAATTTGAATCGTTTGAAATTTGTAATTTGTACTCTGTTTAATAAGTGATTGTAATCTTCATATTGACATAGTGACACTCACATGTTATGGGATTTATAATACTTGTGACCCTTGTTATTATTATTTCTATTTCGTACTTTTTTTCATAATGTAAATGAATTTATAATTATTTGAAATTATTTGTGAATTTCAAACTTGTGATATTTAAATTATTATATTTCGAATTTTTAATCATAATTTTTTGCGATTATGTCATTATTATTTTTGTACTTCTTTGAAATAATTATTTGTACATTATTTTATAATATAAAATAATTATTTGATAATTTGAAAATAAATTATCGATCAGATTAATGGCACGTTCTGTTGGACTTATTCTACTTGCGATTTTTGTAATTATTTTAATCTATAAATATAGATTTCTGATAAGATTATATTAGTATCTTCTATAAGACTCACCTTTTACAGCTCCTCGCCGTTTCGTCATCATCTGCCGGTGCACCAGCACCTGAATCCTGCAAAACAATATCAATTAATAACGTAATCGATAAATTTAACATTCTCTAGCACTTTATTTTGCAAATTTTTGAATTTCATAATATGGTGACTTGTGGATTTCTGAGCTTGAAAATATCAGTGTTAAACCCAGAGTCTGAGCCTCTGAGTTTTGATTATTGCACTTCGTGCCGTCTAGCTTTGAAGGACCACCCGACTGATTCGGGAATGAAAAAACTAAGGATGTGACTACTAACTGATATATTTTACTACAAGATGACAAGAAGTTTCTAAATGTTCTGCTATAAGTTGCTAAAATGTTCTGACCGAAGTTTAAAATGTTCTGATGCTTCCTGACGACATCCGCTTCGTCGTCAAGTCGCTTTCGCATCCCACCTCTTTTCCCTAAAAAGAGGGTGGGTCCTAATTCTAAGTTCGCTTGTTTCTTAAAACTAAAGTGACCAATACCGTGTCACCCCCTTCCAGTGCGCCCACAGCGCGGTACATCCCTGGAGCGGGGGTGATAGGCTGGTCACCGTCGTGCACTTATGTTTGGCAACATCGGGGAAATTCCGTCAGGTCAAGATCCTTGGGGACACTAATTTCTGAATTTCTAAGGAACCCTCTGGAATACGACTTTACGATACCCAGGCTGAAGCAAAAAACCTGAACAATAGCTAACTTTCTAAGTGACCCTATGTGATGCATGCTGGCTGCAGGCCGGCCTGCTGAAACTCATAAATAAAAAAACTAACGGTTACAAATGACTCTACGGATATTTAGCCGTATCGTAAAATTGTCCCCTTGATGTCTTAACATGCCGCCCACCTTGAACATATAAATATATGTTCAACAATCCTAACTAATAACATGTTGTCGCGATGTCTAAACTGTACTATGAATCTATATGAACTAATACTATTCTGAACTAAATAATGCGCAAATGTGCTCAATACATACTAAAATTACAATTGAATAACTAAGATATGAAGATCTATACAATGACTGTGGCTACTATTAATTTACAATATTTACACTATTTACATATTTACATAATCAACAAACTGAATGTTCCTTTTCCTATTTAACTATCAGAATTTTGGGGGGGGGGGGGGGGGGGGGGGGGGGGAATCTGTTACTGGTTCTATGGGTAATAAGCAGAGTTTGGTGACTGGTCGTTTGATGACTCCAGTAGCTGTCCTCACGGTCGCAACCCGTACAACGCCATCCTGACCTGGATGCACCTGCACCACTCGCCCCAAACTCCAATGAAGTGGTGGTGTATTGTCGTCTTTGATAATAACCATTGCGCCTGTGATTATCTGTTTGGTGATGCTGCGCCACTTATATCGTTGTTGCATCTCATGGATGCATTCAGCTTGCCACCTTCGCCAAAAATGCTGGAACATCTGTTGTAGCAACTGGAATCTGTTCAATCTATTAGTTCTGACATCCTCCAAGTTACGATCTGGCAAACTCGTTGGAGCAGTACCGATTAAGAAGTGTCCAGGTGTTAACGGACAGAAATCGGTAGGATCTGAGGACATGGGAGAAAGGGGTCTGGAATTCAAGCAGGATTCTACTTGTGTCAACAGCGTATACAACTCTTCGAATGTGAGACGCTGATCCCCGATTACGCGTTTTACATGATGTTTTGCGGACCTAACTGCCCGCTCCCATAAGCCACCAAAATGTGGTGCGTGTGGCGGTATTAACTTCCACTCAATACCATCTAAATTTAATGTATCGCTGACTAACTTATTATGACGCTTATCCTTTATTAACGCCCCTAACTCGGCTAACTCATTTCTCGCTCCTATAAAATTTGTGCCATTGTCTGACACAATGCAACGACACCTACCTCGACGCGCAATAAATCTTCGTAAACATTGAATGAATGCACTTGTGCTTAAATCCGTCGCTAGTTCCATGTGTACAGCCTTTGTAACAAAACATACAAAAATGCATAAATATGCCTTTACACTAACTTTACTTCTTGTTCTTTCCTTTGTGTGAAATGGACCTGCGTAATCTACACCGCAGGTGGAAAAAGGTCGTGCTGGGGTAACTCTAGCTGCAGGTAGCTGACCCATTTGGTGAGTTTCGCTAATAGGGTTGGCTCGAACGCATTTTATGCAATTGTGTATGATTCGCCTCACATTCTTTCTACATGATAACGGCCAATATCGCGTACGCAATGATGCTACTACTGCTTGATTACCTGCATGTAACAAGCGAATATGCTCATATCTAATAATTAGTTCCGTAAACGGGTGCTTTGCCGGAAGTATCACGGGATACTTTGTATCGTAAGGAATCGGTGCGTTCGCAAGCCTACCGCCCACCCTGATCACTCCTTTATTGTCCAAAAATGCATTTAAGGTCCTCAATGAACTTGAATTTGAAATTGGTTGTCCCGATTCTAATGCAGCTATTTCCTGCGGAAACGCCTCCTGTTGCGCAAGACGCTCTAAGCGTATGCGTGCCTGCTCTAATTCCGTTGTTGTCAATGGCTCTGAACCCGATCTTAATGCCACTGCTTGGTTATCCCTACGCTTTAACTGACAATTGCGGATGAATCTAAAAATGTATGCTGTGACTCTAACTAATCGCGTGTACTTAGAAAATCTTTCAAAAATACCCAGTTTTTCGTCGGTAAATACAGCCAGGGCATTATTACTTATTCTCTCCTCTAAAATAGGTGCTACATGCACTTCTGTCGAAATGGGCCACAACTCTATATCTTTTGAAAGCCATGCAGGACCTGACCACCAAATTTTTGACTGTGCGAGTACTGATAATCTAACCCCTCGTGAAATCATGTCCGCGGGATTATCTCCGGAGGCCACATGTTTCCAATTCTCTACTGATGTTACTGACTGAATCTCTGACACTCGGTTGGCTACGAAAGTCTTCCATCTAGTTGGTGTATTGCGCAACCAAGCGAGTGTTATAGTAGAATCTGTCCACAAATGCTCTGTTAAATCTGTTAATGATAATGCTATCCTAATTTTCTTAACTAACTGCGCTAACAATAACGCACCGCAGAGTTCTAATCGCGGTAACGATACTGCTTTAAGAGGTGCTACTCGCGACTTCGCGCATAGTAAAGCTGTTGTCCATTGACCTGCCGTATCCCGAGAACGCAGGTAGACACACGCCCCGTATGCCCTTTCCGACGCGTCTGAAAACCCGTGCAATTCTATCTTTGTGTTCATATCTAATCTATTGGAAATAGTGCAACGTGGAACTCTAATTGTTTGAATTTGTGCAATGTCGTCCCGATATTGCAACCACTGGGTACGAAGATCCTGAGAAATGGACTCATCCCACCCTGCTTGGATCTGCCATAGTCGTTGTAAAATTAACTTTGCGGTTATAATAAGTGGACCTAACAGACCTAACGGATCAAACAGTTGTGCGATTTCTGATAAGATCACACGCTTCGTAATTCGGCTACTATTGCTAAATCTAATCCTAAAATTTAATTCATCAGTTTTCGGCGACCACAATAACCCTAATGTTTTTGGGTCCTTCTCAATTACAATTTCTTGGTTGGTATGTATTACTGATTCGATCTCAGGGCAATTTGTTGCCCATTTACGGAGGTGCATTCCGGACTGAAGTAGTATTTTGGTAATATCTGATTTTAATTTAATTATTTCGGTTGATGTCTGAGCACCTGTCAACAGATCATCCACATAAAAATCATTGATGATTATTCTACTAATTTCTGGGAAGTTATCTGCACATTTTAACCCTATTTCTCGTAAAACCCGCGTGGCCAGAAACGGAGCAGACGCGGTACCGTATGTTATCGTATTTAATTCGAATTCCTGGATCGGAGATTGTGGATCTGATCGCCACAAAATCTTCTGAAATTTCCTCTGAGAAGGATCAATTAGCACCTGACGGTACATCTTTTCAATGTCAGCTGAAATGACGTACTTATGATATCTAAATCTAATTAAAATTGATACTAAGTCGCTTTGAACTGTGGGACCTATTAACTGTATATCATTTAATGACAATCCAGAAGATGATTTTGCCGAACCATCGAACACAACACGAACTTTCGTTGTTGTGCTATCTATCTTAGTCACGGCGTGGTGTGGAAGATAATATTCTAACTGTGTTGTTCCTGAAGACTGTACTATGGGTGTCATGTGGCCTAATGTTTCATATTCCTCTAAGAATTCTACGTACTTTTGCCTTAACTGAGGGTTCTTAACTAATTTCCGTTCCAAAGCATACAATCGTCGCTCGGCTTGTTGCCGCGAATCGCCTAATTGATTGATATTTTCTTTGAAAGGAATACTAACTATGTAACGTCCGTCTGTGTTTTGTCGTGTTGTTTGCTGGAAATGTACTTCACAGTCGTCTATAAGTTTAGTTTCACCTGGCCCGATTTCCTCAATATTCCAAAACCTTTCTAACTGCGACTGAAGGTCGTCTTGTGTAATTAAATGGCAAGCCTTTGCTCCTTGCGATTCCCTATCAGCCCAGCTAAAAGTGCCACCTATAATCCAACCCAGTTGAGTTTTCTGGCATACTATTCCTGAATGACATTTATGTTGACCTACACAAAGAAGTGACCAAAACAAACTTGCCCCTATGAGAATGTCAATCGGTTGTGGAATATGGAAATTTGGATCAGCTAATTCAATGTGTTTTGGAATTTCTATGTTTTCTTGCGTTAAGGAGAAGTTTGGCATGTTACTTGTAATCTGATCTATAAGAAGGCAATCTAAACTAACTTGATACTTGTTATATCTTGAATGAATTCTAATATTTGCTTTTCCCTTAATGGAATTTATTGCCTTCCCTAACCCTGTTACGGTGGACTCTACTGATTTCGGACGGATACCAATCCGGTTACAAAATTCTGCGGTTATAAAATTGGCCTGTGACCCTGAATCTAACAAAACCCTACATTTGTGTGATTGACCCTTGTGATCGTGAACGTAGACAATGGCGGTTGATAAAATTGTATAAGTTTTGGGTTTACTAGCAACATGTGAAACTAACGGCTGTGGGTCTGTTGGCTCTATTTCTGTAGTTACACTGCAAGTTGGATTTGTGGGCTTTACCGTATGAATATCGTCGCGGTGTAATAAAGAATGGTGTTTTCTACCGCAAATTCGGCAGTGCGATCGCGTGCATGCTTTAACACGATGACCGGACTGTAAGCAATTATAGCACACTTGTGCTTCCTGAACAATCTTCGTCTTCTTAAGCGGCTCTAATGATTTAAATTTGTCGCAATGGTAAATTGCATGGGTCCCTTTGCAGACTGGACATGCCTCTGAATTAACTACGTGCGAGCTGACTGGATTTACGCGTTGATTACCTACCGCACGGGTTCGCTGGTCGAACCTTTGCGTTGGTACCTGCTGAGCATTAATCGAAATATTGCCTAAATACTTTGCTCGTTCTTCAAGGAATTCTGAGAATTGTGTGAACGTCGGCATTTGAGATTGAGAAGAAATTCTCCTCTCCCATTCCCTAATGGAAACCGAATCTAATTTTCTAGACAATAAAGGAATAATCAGGGTATCCCAACTATCTACTGATTCCCCTAATGCCTTAAGGGCGATGCGATGATTTGTCGCGTCATCTAAAAACTCTCGCAACGCGCCTTCTGATTGCTTCTGTATCGGTACTAAATCGAGCAACGCCGTCACATGATGTCGTTTGAGAGCCGTCGAATTCTCATATCGCGAGCTTAACAATTGCCATGCTAATTTATAATTGGCTTCTGAGACCCCTAGACTTTGAATAACTCGCGATGCGGCTCCTTTAAGAGAGGAATTTAAGTAATGAAAACGTTGAACATCTGATAGCGTTTCATTTTGATGCACTAAAGAAATGAATGAATCCCGAAATCGCAACCAATGACTATAATTACCATCGAATGACGGTAGCTGTATTGTCGGCAACCTAACGTTAATCGCTGCTCCTGAGACAGCGCTACAAGTTACAGGACTAATATTTGCCTCTGCCCGTTGTGGGCCCTCTAACTTCGCAATATGTGTCTCTATCGCGTCTACTAAATCAAAATAGGATGTTTCAAACGTCTCTCTTTCTGCAGCGTGTGACGCCGCTGCTTCAGTATTCGCAACTACAATTTCAATTCGCGTCTGAACATTGTTAAATTTCTCATATAATACAATATTCGCTGCCAAGCGTTTCCGGAGCGATCCTACTGTCGTAACGCCCGCGTTATCTTTAAAGAATTTCTGTAATCGCGTCAGCGCCGCCTTGATAGAACCCCGCTCAATAATAAGTGCTTTAAAATCGGCGTCCATCCTACGCGTGTTGACACAAGAGAAATGAGGATATTGGACTTACTACTTGGATGACTTTACTCGGTACTGTCCTGCTGATAAGCTCGATGCAGGTTGCTGTCTGCGACTGTTGAATCCGTCGGCAAGTCGATGACTCGTATCGTAGGCCTCCTGGTTGAGTCCTGATGCGCTCCTTTGAATCCACCGACTTCTGAACCGCCTGTGGATGACTTCTGATGATATTGTTGCTCCTTGTATCTCCTCACTGAGATCCACTGCTGATGGATTGACTGGATCCTGACGTCCTTGATGCTGGTTGACTCCTGATCCGGCTCGAAGGACCAAATGTTAAACCCAGAGTCTGAGCCTCTGAGTTTTGATTATTGCACTTCGTGCCGTCTAGCTTTGAAGGACCACCCGACTGATTCGGGAATGAAAAAACTAAGGATGTGACTACTAACTGATATATTTTACTACAAGATGACAAGAAGTTTCTAAATGTTCTGCTATAAGTTGCTAAAATGTTCTGACCGAAGTTTAAAATGTTCTGATGCTTCCTGACGACATCCGCTTCGTCGTCAAGTCGCTTTCGCATCCCACCTCTTTTCCCTAAAAAGAGGGTGGGTCCTAATTCTAAGTTCGCTTGTTTCTTAAAACTAAAGTGACCAATACCGTGTCACCCCCTTCCAGTGCGCCCACAGCGCGGTACATCCCTGGAGCGGGGGTGATAGGCTGGTCACCGTCGTGCACTTATGTTTGGCAACATCGGGGAAATTCCGTCAGGTCAAGATCCTTGGGGACACTAATTTCTGAATTTCTAAGGAACCCTCTGGAATACGACTTTACGATACCCAGGCTGAAGCAAAAAACCTGAACAATAGCTAACTTTCTAAGTGACCCTATGTGATGCATGCTGGCTGCAGGCCGGCCTGCTGAAACTCATAAATAAAAAAACTAACGGTTACAAATGACTCTACGGATATTTAGCCGTATCGTAAAATTGTCCCCTTGATGTCTTAACAATCAGAATATCGAGATTAAAAATTTTAAGATTTGGGGATGTGGTTACTTGACAGTTTAAAAATTTGGAAAATTGGTGATTTGAAATGTAGATATTTTGAAATGCGGTTGTTTAAATATTTGGATGTTTGAACATTTGAAATGTCAAGAAAATTTAGGAATTGGGAAAATGTGGTAAATTCGAGATTTAAAAATTTTAGAAACTAACTAATCACAGCTGTAATATGAAAACAAAGAAAAAAAGTTGAAATGTTATGTGAATTTTGTATCCAGCAATCCTTGCCTGCACAAATTATAATAAAGCTTAAATTCCAAATTGAACCATATTCAAAATTCAAACAAGATTTATAAGTGCGTTACGAACGAAACTCGTCAGAACAAGAGGTTAATCAAATATAAAGCTCATAAAAATAACCTACCCCTTAACCTACAATTTTCTAGGCAATTGCGTCATTCACAGCTGTCTAATTATTACTACAACGATGAGGCAACTAAAGAAAATGAAAATGTTAAGCACATTTTGTCTCCAGTAATACGTGATTATACACATTATAATTAAAAATGAACCAAAAATTCAATTGCAATGAAAATACAAATTTAGTTTGTCACATTCCAACTGTAGTGTGCGTCACGTATCTCACACGATATTGTAGAACAAGAGATTAATTATACCGATCAAAAATTAATTCCCTAAATTAACAGTTCCAAAGAAAATTTTATTTCTTGCAGAAAACATACATCCTAAGATTGATTACATTCGAATCACAAGTGTATCAAGAGTGAAAGACGATATCGTAAAGCAAGAGATCAAAATTCAAAAGAATTCGAGCTAATTTCTTCGTTATCATAATTTATGCAAAAGACTTAACAAGATAATTTGCTGAACAAATGTCGGATTTATAACTGCACACAATTACATAAGTATAATCGTCCATGAAAACGTAACAATAAGAGAAACTAAAAGAACTTCAATTACGAAACGCAGCTTGTTTTATCAACAAAGCACGTCGTGACGTGGCTGAATGAAGGCACACGTGCACACACACGTGTCCGATGTACACTCGAGTGTGCGTGCTGAAAGAAGGAACATCGTCAGCCAAGCACCTGTTAAGGCTGCCTTTGATAAACGATTTTACGCGTTGCGGTTCCAAGTGTCAACTACTTTACTTGTCTTTCGCGGGTCGTCGTGCGATAATTCGCAAACCGCAGTCATCAAGCGCCGATGATAACAGAGACGCTGAACAGTGAACCCTACATCGAAATCGAGAAGCTTATGCAAACTTATCGATGGCTTAGAACACTTACGACGTAACGCAGGCTTCCTTTTAATAATATACGTGTAGGATTGGACATTTGGAAATTTCCAAACTTTAATATTTTCAAATCAAAAAATTTTCGAATTAACGATTTTCAAATTTGAAAATTTTATAGTACTTTCAAATTTAGAGTTCTCGAATTAACGATATTCGAATTTAAAAATTATCAAGTTCTCGATTTTCAGATTTAAAAATTGTCGAGTTCTCGATTTAATCAATTTTTAATTTTAAAGTTTTATATTTTCTAATTTTTTAAATTTCAAGTCCTTGAGTTTCAAATTTAAAAGTTTGTAAATTTCAGAATTTTAGAATTTCAAAATGTTCAGGTATTCAATTTTCAAATTTCAAAAATTCCAAGTTCTTAAATTTTCAAATTTCAAAATTGATATCTGCTCAAAATCCCAAATTTTTAAATTTTCTAAAATTAAAATTTTTAAGTTTACGAATTTTCAATTTAAATATCTTTAACTTAACAAATTTTCAAGTTTCTACATTTGTAAAGTACTTCTAAATTTCTACATTCCCATATTTTTTAATGTTTATATTTTCAAAATTCTTTAATTTATAAAATTCTAAATTTTCACATTTCAAAGTTTGTAAATTTCTGCCTTTACAAATTTAAAAATTTTTTAAATTTCTAAATTCGCAAATTCGTACAATTTTGTGCTTCTAAAATTTTCACACTTTTAAAGTCCAAATTCCCAAAGTTCCAATTTCATAGTTTTGAAATATACAAATTTCGAAATTTCTTGATTCACAAACTTTCCAAATCTATAATTCTTCAAATTCCTATATATTTGAATTGAAACTAATAAACATTCAAATTTTTATATTTAGAAACTGTTTAGACTTCTATATTTAAAAACGTCCAAATTTCAGAATTTATAGATCTTTATCCTTAATTTACCCTTAATTTATCCTTAATTTATCCTTGATTTATCCTTAATTTGTAAATCTTCGAATTTATAAATCCTTAAATTTGTAAATCTTTGAATTTCTAAATGTTGAAACTTTTAGTTCGTTAAACTTGATAATCGCCAAATTTTCAAATTTTATAATTTTATCTCCATATTACAATGTTTCGATATTTCTGACTTTTTAAAATTCCTATATTTTTAAATTTTTTAAATTTCAAGTTCTGGACTTTCAAATTGCAATTTAAAAATAAATTTCTAATTGCAATTTCAAGAACTCGGATATCTTCAAATTTAGTAATTTGAAAACGTTCAAGTCCACACATATCTCACGAAATTAAAAATAACTGATATAAAATTCACTTTTCCTAGTGAAGCCTCTCGTGCTCGTCTCTGTACAACGTATCCGCAATGTACCATCCCGCTCTTTAGCTTCGCAATTTGAAAAAAAAATTGCTTAAACAGCGAGGATGTTGTAACGTCGAGCATGCCACGCATAAAACGAGCCCTTAAAATCAATAGCCCCGTGTCCCCCGTCGAATTCAGCCCCTCTGAACGCGTTAGAAAAATGCAACTACCCTTTCGGCCGGTGAGTGCACTTGGTAGGCCGCGGAGCATTCAGTGCATGCAAAGTACAGGGTGTTTAAGAATTGTTTGTCACATCTTTATTCCATACCTTTAATTCTATAAAAATCTATAACAAAGAAAATTAACCCCGATCATCGAAATAAACTTCACGACTCCCTCCTTTAATTTAATAAGTGGTTAAACTTTACTTTGAAGCACACAAAATGGTTCACTTTTTGGAAAACCAATATGGCGTCTTCAGTCAAATACGAAGAAAACTGATATACTCATAACTTTTTAACTTTTTTTAACATTGAAACTTGCATTTTTGTATTCTAAACATTAAAAACTATTAAATGATAAAAAAGGTAAGAATTTTGTTCCAAAGTAAAATTTAGCTTAACAATTCTAGTTTTTAATTCGCCTTCCAAATTTATTCTAATCGCCATGTGTCGACCGTCGTGGGCCGACGAAGGACTCGCCGGAAATTGTCGAAGATTGCCGAACCGTTCCGATTGATTCCAACACATCCTTTCGGAAACACACAATTGTCTTTTTTTAACAAGCAGTGTCAAGTTCCTTTATTATTACATTGCGTAGTATTCGTGGAAAAGATAAAAAATCTGCAAGGAATTATTTGCTGAAACTTCTCCGTTCTTTATGAAAACACCGTTGAAGTTTGGTAGCTTCACCAGAAGTGAACAGTCATCAAAACACGACTTATGCTGGTAACAGTCATCAACGACTTATGGTGCCAGATTTACTTGCAGAAAGTAGACCTTATGTAAAAATAAATAAAAGTCCGTTGGTTCCATAGTCACTTATTTGATACATCGTTTTCGAGAAAATCGACTCTGAAGTTGTAGTCTGCAGCTGCAGTCTGTTTTCTATTTTTATCAGAAATTTCGATTTTCTCAAAATCAAGGTTTCAAATCAACACTTAATACCAAATTTATTACAGAGAATTCTGTTTTTTGTGATTGAGTATTGTGTGATTCAGCATCACTTCACGAGCTACAATTTTCTATGCAGTTACGTCACACAGCTAATTATTGCCACAAAGCTAAGACAACAAAGAAAATTGAAATGTCTGGAACATTCAATATTTAGCGATCTTTGATTGTGCACATGAATTGAACACAAAATTCAATTACTGTGAAAATACGAATCTAATTTATCATATGCGAATTGCAGTGTGCGTGGCACTATAAGACAAAAAGTTCAAGGAAACTATTAAATTATAACCACAGATTACTTGCAGGCTTTTCATCCTTTCAACAAGTACTATACGTTGAAAAAGAAATTTGACCTTGAATTTAAAGCTCAAGGTCAAAGTTAATTCCGTGATAACTTTTTTCTGTGGATGTTCACCTATCCAGGAGATGTGGAATAAGACCGTGGCAATGATATTTAACTTTCAAACACCCAGTATGCGATGGGAAACGCGGACCCGAACCCTCTTTCAGCTCCCTCGCTCGAGGGGCTACGGGAGTTAGTCATCCCCGAGGTTCTACCTCTCGTCGCATCGCATTTTCCTCGGTATCGCGTGACGCAGATCGTTTCGAAACGCAGAGATTCCCTGTTTCGACATCAAGTACAATGGAAGTATCGGTTGTCAGGACGTTGCTGAATCAATGTACGTGTACTTGCATCTTTCGTCACAGCAAAAGCGGCCATTAGATGTCCTGGAACTTTAGGGTACCACAGTTTGTCACGAGATAAGGCGAACGTTGATGACAGACACCGGGAGATAAGTAGCGGAGGACTATACCCACTTCATTTACCTTTTCTTTCTCGTGCTCTCCTGTGATGATCTTTAACGTCAGATTTATGGAACCCCTCAAAATAATGGATCTTATTTCTTGTTTTCAATTATGAAAATTATTAACTTTCTTTCGTACGATCTCCGACATGTGACATTCATATTTTACAAGTAATCTTATTCGAGTTTTTAATACTTTTAATTAGCAGTTTGAGTCCAATTATAATTTGCAAGGGTCTTTGAATATAAAATTGGCATAATATTTAACCCTTTGCACTCGAGAGGCGCCTCTCCGGCGCCATTCGATTTAATACAATAATTTGAAATAAGCATTATTTAATTAATTGTATAATAGTGCTCATGTGATATATAAACATAGTGAAATAGACAATAGTGGAAATTATGAGTAGAGGAATAATAACTTCGAAAGAAGTCATTTAACATTTTCATTAATGTTTTAAAGTTGCTATTTGCAAAACGGTAAAATTATCTTGGAGTGCAAAGGGTTAAACTTCCTTTATTTATGTTAATGTCACTATAGTTGGTTTTGACTGACGCACGTGACAAATTGTACGAGAAGAAGTTAAGATGCTTTTATCAAAATGTTGAACTTCATTCATATAAAGAATTATTGTATGAGCAGATACACATATTATAGACTGTTTATTTATGGTCATAGCTTAGTTTCAATTTAAATATAAATGACCATTAAACATCCTTAAATGTAAGGTTAATTTCTCCAAGGAAAGATTGAACTCTAAATTGTGGTAAATGATACATTAATGTTAGATGAAGGAAGAAGGGATTTGGTGTTAAATTAAACCCTTCTTACTAACCATTACAATGGACAGAATTAAAAGATACGAAAAACGAAATTATAGCATATTTACAAAAAGCATAATTAAAAAGTAAAATACTTAAAAAATTTCTTTGTTTGAGAATGACAATATGTTATATATTGATAACAAAATGAGGGAAAAATGCCATAGTAAAATATTATAATATTTAAAAAATTTGTTTAATTTTAAATAATTGTGAACAATATTACACCAGTAATGTAAATATGTATAATAATTTGAACAATAAATAAATGCTCATTTATAAATTTATATTTAATAAAGCTTGAACAGTGACACACAAAATCTTACACAGCTTTTTATTTTCAAAAGATGTATCACGCTAAAGATAACCAAGTTTTTCTCCTCACACTCAAACGTCCTTGCGCTAATATACTCTACCACTTGCTCTACCATTATACATATTAACGCTATTATACTCTACCACTTGCTCTATCACTGTAACCAAGGCTATAGCACCATCGTAAAATAACGTTAACATTAACCGTTTTCTAACACTTCAATGTATTAATGCTAGTATAATTTACCAATTACTTTACCAATGTAATTTAGGTTATACATATTACTACAATACCTTTATTGCTAGACCTTTTTCATATTACTAGCATATAAGATGAAATATCGGCTGCCTTTAGTTAACAACTTTGATAGAGTGTCTCTCACCACTTATTTTCGATTTGAGAGATTAAATATGGAATTTTGAAAATTGTTAAATATTCAAATCATCTAAATTCCTAGATTCTGAAATTCTCAAATTCCCAAATTCCCAAATTCTCAAATTCTCAAATTCTCAAATTCTCAAATTTACAAATTTACAAATTCTCAAATTCCAAAGTTCCCAAATTCTCATACTCCCAAAATCTCAAATTTACAAATTTTCAAATTCCCAAATCCTCATATTCCCAAAATCTCAAATTTACAAATTCTCAAATTCCCAAATTCCCAAATTCCCAAATTCCCAAATTCTCAAATTCTCAAATTTACAAATTTACAAATTCACAAATTCACAAATTCACAAATTCTCAAATTCCAAAGTTCCCAAATTCTCATACTCCCAAAATCTCAAATTTACAAATTTTCAAATTCCCAAATCCTCATACTCCCAAAATCTCAAATTCCCAAATTCTCAAATTCTCAAATTCCCAAATTCCCAAATTCCTAAATTTTTAAATTCTCAAATTCCCAAATTCCCAAATTCCCAAATTCTCAAATTACTAAATTTCTAAATTTTTAAATTCTAAAATCCTTACACTTACAAATTCTTAAATTTAAAAACATCAAAAAGCTCACAAATGCCAAAACGTTTTGACAATTTCTGAATCTCAAAGTTCATACCTTGTAAAGAGTGCAAATTGAAAAATTCACTGTCCAAAATGTGACACCTACTTCGTTTAAACGAAAAAAAACAGCATTTTCTCTTAAAATAAAATAATTTTAAGAAAAAAAATATACCGACTTCGAAATGCACTAAAAAGTGTAAAATAATTTCTATTTCCTAATGAAGTAATTTCTATTTCATTCAATCATACAATTACGTAACAGATATGAATGAAACCTATTTACTCGTTAGGTAGTATATTAAATATATTTCAACCTTTTCGGAGGCGGCGCAAATTGTTCGACTGTCCCAAGTTTGATATGTTCAAGAAAACCTTTTAATTTTGCGCCGCCTCCGAAAAGGTTGAAATATATTTAATATACTACCTAACGAGTAAATAGGTTTCATTCATATCTGTTACGTAATTGTATGATTGAATGAAATAGAAATTACTTCATTAGGAAATAGAAATTATTTTACACTTTTTAGTGCATTTCGAAGTCGGTATATTTTTTTTCTTAAAATTATTTTATTTCATGCTTTTTAGTGGAATGAGGAGAATTGTATAAGATACAATTATTTCGGTAATATCTCGAAAAGTAAAGCTTTCCGTCAATTATGCATAAGGAAAAAGTTGTCCAGAACAATGCCCCTGACAACATATTAAAAGGACATTAAAATCGTCCAAAGTTGATTTCGAAAGTTAATAACAATTTTTTTGCTAATATCTCGAAAAGTAAAGCTTTCCGTCAATTATGCATAAGGAAAAAGTTGTCCAGAACAATGCCCCTGACAACATATTAAAAGGACATTAAAATCGTCCAAAGTTGATTTCGAAAGTTAATAACAAGTTTTCGCTAATATCTCGAAAAGTAAAGCTTTCCGCGAAATTTTTATAGGACCAAAATTGTTCAGAATCATGTCCGTGATAAGATATTAAAAGCGCACTAAAATCGAGAAAAGTTTATTTCAAAAGTTGCCGGTTTTTTTGCAATAACAATACTTTGCAATTGAAAAATGAAAAATTTTTTGATAATGGTACCAATGGGGAGTCAGAACCTACCAGATGTAAAAGGTTTCGTTCCGATCGGTCCATCCAGCTAGGCGTAATAGGCGGGCACACATAGAAAATAAAAAAAAAAAAAAAAAAAAATAAAAAAAAAAAAATATACTGATCGAATTGAGTAACCTCCTCCTTTTTCGAAGTCGGTTAAAAAGAAGTTACATGATATTTGAGTCTACTAAAGTTAAACCTACCAATGTATCTGACGTCCACTCAAACATACGAACACAAATACTCCGCTAATGTAACCTAAGCTTTATGATCTGGCAGACTCTCCACAAATTAGCCTTAAATCAAGTACATATGTATGTGTGACGAGTGTTCGAACTGAACGAACATCGATTTCTTAAATTTAAATCTGACATCGATTCTGTGCTTTAATTTCACCTCAATTTCACACTCGACCTGACATTTCATGATATATCTGTGTATCGAGGCCAACTCAATTTCGAGAGATATTTTTGCACATTGCAATCCCAAATTTTTTCATTTCCAATTTCTATCATTACCTAATGTTTGAATTTTTGAACTCTTGAATTTAGTATTAAGTATTATAAATCACGAAATATATCAATTTCGTAAATTCAGAATTTTTAAATTTTACATGTTGCAAAATTTCAAATACAGATTCCAATATCATCAAATTCCCAAAAGATGAAATTCGCAAGTCCTCGTATTCGAAATTCTCAAATCTCTGCATTTCAAATTTTCAAACTCTCACATTCCGAATTCTCAAATTTCTAAACCTGAAATTCTGGAACCTCTATATTCCTAAATTCTCAAATCCCTATATGTATTTTTAAAATCATAAAATTCTATATTTCCAAATTTTCAAAAGCATAGCTTCCGAAATTTATATAATCAAATTTATATAATTCCAAACTGCGAGACGGATAAATTTAGAAATTGTCAAATTATATTCCCAACTTTCTACATTCGTAACACCCAAATTTTTCAATTGTTAAATCTCTATATTTCAAAATTCGCAAGAGTCCAGATATTAAAATTATCAAATCCCTATATTACAAAATTTTCAAAACTGCCAATTCCTACATTTTTAAATTCCTATATTACCAAATTCTCAAAAGATCCAAATATCAAAAATAACAAATCCCTTTATTACTAAATTTCCAAAAGTGCCAATTCCTACATTTTTTAATTATTATACTACCAAATTCCTAAAAGTCTAAATATCAAAGTTAGCAAATCCCTATATTACCAAATTTCTAAAAGTCCAAATATCAAAATTACCAAATTCCTTCACTCCAAATTCGCGAAGGTCCAAATTTGAAAATTATCAAATCCTCATGTCTCCAAACTTCCAAAAGATCAAATTTCTACATTTTCAAATTCGCAAAGTTCCAAATTTTCAAATTCCTATATCAAGTTCCCAAAATATTAAATCCTTAAAATTTTGAATTTTAGATTTCCTAATCTTCAAAAACTCAAATTCAAAAATTTTCAACCACTCATCTACACCTTTAAACTTTCAAATGTTGCTCGAATATCTAAATTTGCATATTTCCAAATTCGATACACACATATCGTAAATCAAGCTTTAAGCGCGGTAGCCGAAAAGGGGTTGTACCGGAAAGAGAAACCCTTCGGCGACGTTGAATTGCAAATAATGCAAAAGCGATTGCCACGGTGACGTAAGGGAGAGTAACCCTTTTCGTATATCCGCGATGCCGCATTATCTTATGCAAATACTAATCCATTATAGACACCCCCAGCTTTATCGGTTTGTTCGTTTCCGTCGGACAACTGTTTCCACCAGTAATCACGGTACTGCTACTGTTTAAATACTGGCAGAACGATATTGTCTTTAAACACCAAACACTTTAATTGCAAATACGCGTATTGTTACCCATTGATTTATACGGAATTGAAAATAACGGATTAAGAGGGAAATTGGTAAAAGCGAACGTTTTGACTATATCAATGCAGGGATAGAACTTCTATATTTTTTATTGTTTTGTTATGAAATTTTAAAAAGTCGTTTTAACAATACCAATACAAGGACAAAACTTTTATATTCTTGATTATTTTGTTATCAAGCTTTTAGAAAGTTGTTCATTTTGAAAGTGACTTAAGTTAATTTATTTTGGAATTGACATATTTGAAAGCTTGTGTTTGAATGACATTAAAAATGAAAAAACATATGGAATATTAATGTATTACATTCTTGAAGTGTATTTAAGAAAATTTCTATTAAAATAGTAGCAACTATTAAGTGAATAGTATGTGTATTTTTCCAACAATGGATTTAAGCCACTTTCCAAATTAACAAATAGATTTGTTGTAAAATTTGAAACAACCCAAGTCCAGTCGATATAATTTAGAATGCTTCAAATTAGAAAAAAACACCCAATATATTTTATTTTATACATCAGTACAACCCTTGAAAAACACCATTTATACAATTTCAGAAATCTAAATACATAAATCATATAGAAATTTATTGCTCATCTGCATTTTGCGCATGCGGGAGGGATTTGGAGAATTCATGGTGCTTCCGTAGTATTTATCACCATTATCTTCGAGCAATTAAAAACCCGCAGTGTCTGACATTATCAATTATAATAGCGTGACGATTATTACGCGTTGGATTATTATGCATTGGATTACTACGCGTTGGTTAACTACGCGTTAGATTACCACGCGTTGCCTTACTACGCGTTGGATATCCACACGCTGGATTACTACGCGTTAGATTCCTACGCTTAGAATTACCACGTGTTGGATTATTACTCGTTGAATTACTACGCGCTGTATTACTACACGTTGCATTACTACTCGTTGCATTACCACGCGTTGTATTGCTACGCGTTGCATTACTACGCGTTGCATTACTACGCGTTGCATTACTACGCGTTGCATTACCACGCGTTGCATTACCACGCGTTGCATTACCACGCGTTACATTACCACGTGTTGAATTACCACGCATTACATTACCACGTGTTGGATTACTACGCGTTGCATTACCACGCGTTGCACTACTACGCGTTGCATTACCACACGTTGAATTACCACGTGTTGGATTACTATGCGTTGCATTACCACGCGTTGCATTACCACGCGTTGCATTACCACGCGTTACATTACCACGTGTTGAATTACCACGCATTACATTACCACGTGTTGGATTACTACGCGTTGCATTACCACGCGTTGCATTACTACGCGTTGCATTACCACACGTTGAATTACCACGTGTTGGATTACTATGCGTTGCATTACCACGCGTTGCATTATCACGCGTTGCATTACCACGCGTTGAATTACTACGCGTTGCATTACCACGCGTTGCATTACTGCGCGTTGCATTACCACGCGTTGAATTACTACGCGTTGCATTACCACGCGTTGAATTACTACGCGTGGCATTACCACGCGTTGAAGTACTACGCGTTGAATTACTACGCGTTGGATTACCACGCGTTATCGAAAGCTGTCACTCTCGCGTCTGCGCACGCGTAATCCTCTGATTGGTCCGTGTTTTTCCTCAATAATTCAAAAACGAAGCTTCAAACCCCATTTTTGCGAAGAGAAATCTTATTCAGAATCCCCCCCAATTTCAGGGACTACACTAATTGTGAGACACCCTGTATAATGAAATCGTAGTAGAGCAGAATAACAGAACATGAGACTCCGAATTTTAATTTCAAGCTCCAAATACTTAACCCAAATAATTCATATCTTAACCCTTTGCACTCGAAGATAATTTAACGGTTTACAAACAGCAATTTTAAAACTTAGTTAAATGAATTCTTTTAAGGTTATTTCTCCACTAATAATTTCCACTTGTTTGTTTCACTATGTTTATACATCGTGTCATATTAAAGAATCAGTTAAAAAATGCTTGTTTCAAATTATTGTATTAAATAAAATAGTCAACTCTCGAGCGCAAAGGGCTAATACCATAATCAGTCACCACAGTCAATACCAAATAATATCCAATCGCCACATTTAACTCATTTAATTATTAAACGTTTTATATTAATACTAATGAATTTAAATACAGCATTGCGAAACAGGTTCAGCGCGATGAAGTATATATTTTTTGTAAATGTTCTTGATCACTTGTAATAGATACCCAAGAAAATGTCCCACGTTTATCTAACACCCGGTATTCTCGAATTTCCCGAGGGAATTCATCGTGCACGGACATGAAACAGCAGCCGCTATTAATGCCGCGGCGCAATATTCCATTCCCGGCTGTATGTTCGGCCTTAAAATAGAAGCTTTAGTCTGTTGAAAAGAAGACCACGGGGCACGACGACGCACAGAACCGTGGCTTTTTTAATCGCGACTTTCAAGGCGAATCGTACTCGCGACGATGCCGATGTACGCCACGTGCTCTTAACCCATTCGAGGCCAAGGGTCTCGTTATACGACGATCCACCGGAGTTGCAATTTTTTTTTCTACTTGTATCATGTTTCTCTCGTTATTATGGCACGCACACTCCGGTGCAACGTAGACTTCCTTCAAACAGGAAAACACGTAAATTTGACAATTATTCTATTCTCAAATATGTATCCATTCTGCTAAATTCTTAAGTTCACAAATTGGATTCTCGAATATTCATGCCTTACTTTCAAAAATTTTCAAATTCGTAGAATTGTAAATTTACAAATTCTCAAATTTGACACATTTTCAAGGTTACAAACTTCTAAATCGAATACTTTGAAGACTCTAAATCCCTAGGACTCTAAGTCGCTAGATATTATAGATCCTTGAATCCCTAGACCTCCAAATTTCTAAGCTCATATACTTAACTTCTCAAATCTTTGAATTTGTAGATGAACAAATTCCTAGATTCCAAAATTCTTGATTGTTCAAATCTCTAGACTCATGAATTCCTAGATTCCAAAATCGCTAGATCCCCAAATCTCAAAATTCAAAAATTCCTAGATTTGAAAATCATACATCTCTAAATTCTTATATATGTAATTCCCTAGATTCGTAAATCTTTAGATCCCAAAATCTCTAGCTTCAGAATCCCTGGATTCCAAAATCGCTACTCGAAAATTGTTAAATTTCCAAATCTCTAGATTCGCAAATTCTACATCTTCAAATCCTTACATACAGAAATACCTAGATCCCTAAATCCCTAGATTCCAAAATGTATAAATCCCCAAAACTATAGCTTCGCGAATTCCTCGATTCCCAAATCCTGAAATTCATAAATCCTACATCCCTATATCCCTATACCTCCAAATCCCTCGAACCTCGAATCTTTAGATTCTAAAATTCTTAGGTCCCAAACCTTTGGGTTCACAAATCCATTGACCCCGAATTCGTACATTTCAAAATCTCTTATTCCGGATTTGCTTTCTGCCTTTTCCGTTTTACCTTCAAAGCATATATGAATTACTCGTACTGTTTGATATCAATAAGGAAAATTGTAGTTTTAATCTGTGCACACCTTTTTTTATCGTATGAGCTTTATGCGGTCTTATCTCGCTGACAACCTTTTAAGTACCGACTGATAATATCAATTTCATTATCAAACACAGTGTGTTATCGATCACGATCGACGGACGGTGCAAAATTATATCTGTAATGCACATGCGTCAATTGAATTAAATAGGATGTAACACATACGATATATAGGTTCGTATGTGTTACACACCTTAAAATTCTGGAATTTGGAAATTTGAAAATTCAGAAATTCGAAAATTTAAAAATTCGAAAATTTGAAATTTGGAAATTTGGAAAATTGGAAATTCGGAAATTTGAAAATTTGGAAATTCGAAAATTTGAAAATTCGGTAATTTGGAAATTTGGAAATTCGGAAAATTGGAAATTTGGAAATTTGGAAATTTGAAAATTCGGAAATTTGGAAATTTGAAAATTTGAAAATTCAGTAATTAATAAAATTTGAAAATTTACAAATTAAAAATTAGAAATTCGGAAATTCCAAAATTTCTAATACGAGATATCCTACTTCCCCCCAATTGTAAGTGTCGAGAGTGAGGGTCTCCACCCTGATCTCTGCCTAGTTACGTCAATGAAAATTACCAATGCTAGGGAGAAAAATCAAAAGTTCGTTTCCAATACAAACCTCACGGTTTGTCGTCGAACAACAACGGTGGTATACATATATACATAACACAATTGTAAATAAAGAACAGGTGATAAGTGTAGGACGAGTTCGGTTAGAAAAAAAGTCGATGTAAATCATTAGTGTGCTACTCAAAAAAAATATTTCTCGTAATGTTAAGTGGGACATTTACACGTTTCAAGTACACAGATGTCGTTTTTAAAAAGTGATGGAAAAACGGGGGGACGGAAAGCCCGGCAGCCTATTCCCTGACTGTAAGTCCTGTGAAATTGTCCAAAAAAAAAGAACAAAGTATTGCTTGTACGATCTTGTGTTTTCTTGTACATATTGTATAATCCATGTATAAACTCGACTCTGCTAGTTGCGAAACCTGTCATTATAGTTAAATTACGTTACGGATCATTATATCTATATCACTTCAACAATAAACAATTATTATGAGGACCTGTGTTTGTTTATTCCATATCAATATTTAAATATTCGACGTTCAAATATTTCATTCTAATTTTAGTAAGGTGAAGTGGGGTAAGTTCGTAAACGGGGCAAGTTTACAGGCTATTTTTATTACAATATGAGCGAAATTTCTCCATTTAGTACGTTTGCCTCCTTGTTTTGTTTCACTATATCCCCTTTTATATTTCAGCTAAGAGTACTTGTTTGCAGTATGAGTACTTGCATAATGCAGTAAAAAGCATTTCATAGCAGATTTATTAATAATTCTGCTCTTGCCCATTGCACATGAAATAAAGTTTCAAAGTATTTAACTTCAAGTTACGCTCTTACCCCATTTTCGGAAAAAGTGCAGAGTAGTTGACATTTTAAACAATTTCCTATCAAAATCAAAATGTACAAGGAAAATTAAGATCCTAGTTAATATTAATTATAAAGTAGTAATTGTGCAAAGCGTTTGATATCGACGACGTTAAGTATTTACATAGCAGACTGAAAATACTTACGTTTAAATACCAACCTTACAAAAGCCAGTCTGCACTTACTCCACTTCGTCTTATACAAATTATAAATGGACTTAAACTTCAAATTGAAATGTATTAAATATTCAAGCAAGATTTGTCGCAGTTGAAGAGTAAGTAACGAGTCTGACTCGCCAAAATACTGCAAGGAGTTAAGTATGTTAAATTAACAATGTGAGACGCATCTGATGCGTCGTCAGTTAGAATACAATGTAACGTGTGTTACCATGTATAATGCGTATTCCTGCAGAACTCAGTATGTAACTAATTATATTGAGCACTGTAGGACACACCTGGTGCGTCTTCGCTTACATGGAATAAATTATTACAGGATACGCTTGGTGCTTTATCGATTAAAATGCAATAGACAATTTATGACGCACATGGAATGAATACTAAATATTAAAAAACAGATGTGCTGTATGATGCAATGAGCAACTACTACAAGACACACAATGTGTTATCAAAAACATCTGATAATTGTTACAAGACATATTGTGTGACTATGAACGCATTGGGAAAACAGTAGAAAATATAATGTTCCTTATCAATCACGATTCATAACCTGCGCAAAGTGTACCCGATGCAACGTCAAATATATTTTCGAATTTTCGAATTTGAATTTCATATTTTCAAATTATCAAATTTCCAAATTTGTAAATTGCGACATTCTTAAAAGCTTTTATTTCCACTTTTCTCATAAATGGATTAATTTCCAAAACTTCAAATTCCGAAATTTCGAAATTTGTCAAATTCTTAATTTCTAAATCTCAAACTCGAAATTTTCAAATTTCTGTATCTCTAAATTTTCCACAAATCTCTATATTTCAAAAAATCTGAGAGTTTCAAATTTTTAAAATTTCTAAATCTACGAATTTTTGGTTTCAAATTTCCAGTTCACAAAAAATTCAATTTTCAAAATTTTTAGTTTTGCAAGAACCAAAATTTTTGAACTCTAATTTCAAAATGTTTAAATTCCCAGATTTTCAAATTCCAAAATTTTCCATTCTCAAATCTCCAAATTCCCATATTTTCATATTTCTGGATTTCTGATTCTCAAATCTCCAAATTCCAGCATTTTCAAATTTCAAAATTTTCCATTCTCAAATCTCCAAATTCCCATATTTTCATATTTCTGAGTTTCCGATTCTCAAATCTCCAAATTCCAGCATTTTCAAATTTCAAAATTTTCCATTCTCAAATCTCCAAATTCCCATATTTTCATATTTCTGAGTTTCCGATTCTCAAATCTCCAAATTCCAGCATTTTCAAATTTCAAAATTTTCCATTCTCAAATCTCCAAATTCCCATATTTTCAAATTTCTAAATTTCCAATTTTCAAATCTCCAAATTCCTACATTTTCAAATTTCCAACATCCCAAATTTTGGAATGTCCAAAATTGAGTTTCTAACTCCGTAAAAATCGTATCGATTCTCGATATCTGGCGTCTGTAAGTAAAAAGGCCACGAGGGGGGAAGAAAAACCGATAATTTCCAAGGTTGACGCTTGTTTCAGTTGATCAAGTTTGTAAGCAAAGAAGGCTTGGCGCGTTGCTTCTTTGCCATGTGGAGAATGCTAGGGCGCGGATGAACTCCATATCTGGATAAACTGGCTTTGATGCGCAAGAAACACCACTTGCAATCTCTTTTTTCACATAAATAAAGTATTATTACGTACAGTGTGTTTTGTGACTGGTGTGAGAATACCGATCGATCATCAAGTGGTCATTGAATTGGTAAAAATATTTTATTTGCTCATATTGCATATAAGCAAGTACTAGTTATATTGAATATATCTCAGTCGTACAATATCGTCCTTAGAAAAAAGCAGAGGCACTATCGACATCATTATCGATAAATATGGTCGCCATATTGTTATCGATATATCGATAAGACCAACAGTGTCGAAGTTGACCAAAGTAGTAAATACCCAAATTTTCTACAAATCTTCAAATTTGTAAATAACCAAAAATTGCTAAGTCCTGAAAATCATTTTTAAATTCGTTTAAAAATCTCTAAAATTTTCCTAAAACTTTAATTTTCCCTTGTTTGAATTAAAGTACTTCTACACAGTGCACTTTGGTATTTATTTAAAAATTTCCTAGTGCACAAACAATAATACATAGGTATTTAGAAATATATACACACATAAATATGATATACATAAATAACATTGGTGAGGTTCTATGAAAATTTAAGAATAGTTTATTTCCATTACAATCTCAGCAATTTATTTACAGCTAAACAGCTATTTAAAATCTAAATTTCCCACGATTTTGACCGCCTATCGCAGTAAATGAAAATAGTGAACAATTTGGAAGCAATGTCTTTAGTAAAATCATTGGACCGATCGGAGAAAACATAAGTACTAGTCACGGCACTCGTTCACAGAACTACAGCTACGCTGGAAACCACGTGTTCCTTTCGCTCTCTTTTTCAACTCTCCTCTTTCATCGAAGAGCGCGAACCGAGTGTGGTTAACAACATCACGACGTCACCGAGTCCAATGCACGCAACGTGTGCACAAACAATCGGTAACACCGCCACCACGCTTTCCAGCGTTGGCAAATTTACCAGAAAGAACGCGAAAATTCATTCACTCTTTCCTTCTTACTGTGATCATTGCATATTCCATTTTCTGTCACCTGAGCGTAATTTATTCGCTTTTAGCAAAACTGTAAAAACGGAACGATCAATTTCCGTGAGGAATTCAGATGATTTTGCGAATTATGAATGGAAAAAAATTCACGGAGAAAGCGTTTAGTTCGAAAGAACGGTGTATACGATTCTATTTAATATCTTTTATCAACGATTCATCCTACATACGCGATCGCGCCTACAGAACCATGCAAAGTGAAAGATAATAGTCATCGTAACAACTCATGCATATAATAAATCATCTCGTATAATAAATAACCTGAATTATCTTTCTGCAAGAGATAAACGATAATATAAAAAATGCTTTTAAATGGATTAGATAAAGAACGACTAATGATTAACCGCGTGCGCCCTACGAGTTATATTTTACTATCGTGACAGAGAAACGTCAACACGAATCTTTGTTTACTATGGTCACGGAAAATTCGCGGCCACGAGTTTGATTCATTCACTGTCACACGGTACAGGGAATTTTGAATTTTCACGATTGCCTTTCTCGATTGGCTGTCAATACACCAAATACGAAATGACTATACGAACATTGTCCAGTTGTTTACAACATGTCTCAACTACGGTAGTGGACACGGTGTCAAAAGTGAATTTTAAAATAACGCGTTTCTAACTACAATTGACAGTAGGTATCGACAAAGCGACACAAAGCAAGAAAACTCACCGAACTCTGCGGGGAATTAGATACACTTGGAGACCGCTGTACGGTGACCAATGCCATGATAAGGATCTCCCACGTTGTTAAAATGTTGAAGGTAACACTCACTGTCACTATGCACACGCGTAAAAACAATCGGATCGTTTAAACCACGAAAAAACGATCATTTTTCACGCACTTCTAACGGCATCACGCTCGCCGCCGCCATGTTCGATACAGTCTAACGTAGCGGGCAGTCTGCGCATGCGCATAACCACGGCGTGCGCATCCCGCGATTCTGCTTATCGTACAATGACGTCATTACTATACTTTTTCCCGCGTTAATTTTTTAAATTTGCGAAATGTAATTGAAATAATTAATTATAAAGTTTTAATTGTATATTATCGTAATTATCATCCAAAAAGTTATTTTTAGCTACCAATTTAATACATTAAATATGTAAAATTTTATTACATTATAAAAAAGTCACATAACTGAATAAATGTAACGTGTTTTATTATTAGTACAATTAAAATAAAAACTATTTAGGGAAATATATTTATGGCTTTAAATTTATAACTTTTTTTTAATTAAAAATGATTACATAACTATAAATGATGTATGTTTATATATAAATATGATAATTGTTACATCAATTGTAACTGAAATCAATGATCGCATGAGTATAAATCAAATACATGCGATTAAACATATTTGTATTTGTTTATAAATTATTTTATTTTTTTATTTCTACATTTTATTCAATTTTTAAACATTCTATGTGAAGAAATTAACTGAAACAAATAATTTAAAAGACAATTGCAGTAAAAGAAAATGTAAGTACATAAAAGAGCCACGAAATATTCAAAATTTATCGATAATACAAAGGAAGATGGATGTTTCAGCGATTCGATTATAAATCGAGAGTTCGAAATCGTTTTGCAACTCCATGCTTGCGACTTATAAAAATATGTAAGATATACAGTATAAATTTTACTACAATTGTGCGTAATTTTGCGAAGTGCATATTATATTTTCTTAAAAAAATATTAGTGTTATATGTACATTTACTATTAAAAATGTCGAAAATTTTCACACCAACGAATCAAATAAGATTAACCAACGTCGCAGTAGTTCGTATGAAAAAAGCAGGAAAACGATTTGAGATTGCTTGTTATAGGAACAAAGTAGTTTCATGGAGGAATAAACTGTAAGTCTTTGACAGTCCATCAAAATGAAAACGTATATTACTTAATAAATATCGTTTCAACACATAACCTACAAATTTTATTTTGTCTTCTTGACAGAATACGTCAAGAAGACATTTCAAGTCTTTTTACGTTCAGCATGATTCTAAAATGAATTAATAATTGTGATGACGATATTACATTTCAGAGAAAAAGATATTGATGAAGTCTTACAAACACACACAGTATTTATAAATGTTTCAAAAGGTCAGGTAGCAAAGAAAGAAGATCTCATAAAAGCTTTCGGTACAGACAATCAAACAGAAATTTGTAAAGAGATCTTAACAAAGGGAGAACTCCAAGTTTCTGATAAGGAAAGACATTCTGCGTTAGATTCAATGTTCAAAGACATTGCAACAACTGTTGCTGATAAATGTGTTAATCCAGAAACTAAACGTCCATATCCAGTAACTATGATAGAAAAAGCTATGAAAGATGTGCATTTTTCTGTAAAGCCCAATCGAAATGCAAAGCAGCAAGCATTAGATGTAATTCCACAACTAAAAGCTATAATGCCGTTAGAAAGAGCTCAGATGAGGCTCAGAGTCCTGGTTTCAGGCAAAGAGGCCAAAAAATTGAGGGATAAAATAATTAAATTAATAACAAAGATAGAAACAGAAGAATGGGATAATGGAACCTTAGATTTAATTTGTTTAATTGATCCTGGTCATTATAGAGAAATAAGTGAATTAGTTAGATCTGAAACAAAAGGGTCTGGACTATTGGAATTACTTAATTTAAAAGAAGTTGTTGAAGGAGATGAAGTTTTAGAATAAATAATGACTTGAACTGAATGTTATTTTAATCATTATAATTTTGCAATCGTTTAATACAATTTAATACATCAGCTTTTCTGCGTTTTACTGCCATGTTGAAGGCTATATTTTTATTTACAACAATATTTCTTTCATAAATATTTTTCTATCATACATTCAGTACAAAATGTTGAATTTCTATTTAATAAATTGTTACCATATGCATAAGCAGTATAACTGTAAATTATTTATAACATATATTACGGTATGTTATTTAATAAATCATCAAAAGAAATTTAGTTAAATTATGTATAATTATTTACCAAAAGTAACTGAACATTCTCTTAATTATAATCGTTCCACATAACAATACCTCAAAGAACAAGATATATCTGTTGTATTTTAAGATCATATCTTATCATTATACTTTATTAGAAACTTTGAATTACTTAATATGGTCTGTAATTACTATGTACAGTTTTAATACAAATAATACAATACAATCAATAATTGATGCATAACTTGATTAAAAAATATTTACAACATGTTTATATTTTCAAAGCATAACAATATACATAGATATTACTGTAGAATTTCTCCATACAGTTTTTGGCTGTTTGCAAATGCATAGCTAGCATTTATCTAAAAAAGATATTGAAAAATGGCATTCTATGGATTCTTCTGACACAGTTTATACTTTAATTTGTTTCGTTCTTTTCAACTTCTCCTCTAGGAATATATATGTTTTCTGTACGCTGATCACATTTGGCTGCAATTCGCGATGTTGTTAATAGGAAGTTTTGTAATTTATTTAAATATATTTGTGCTTCTTTATTGACTGAACCATCTTGAACCAAAGTTGCAACATTTCTCTCTACACGTCTACATATCGCTTTAGCTGAATGTAGTGTGGAACAAGCTTTGCCACCACCCTAATATGAATACATAGAATCAAATAAAGATAAATTATTTAATAAAACAGAAAGTGGATGTAATTTATTTTTACCGGAATAATGTAAGTTTCTTGAGGAGGTAATTGATTGGCATACTCTGCTATCCATTCTTCTAAATCACTAATGTGTTTACTTTCAAATGATTTGCATTTCCCAGGTATTGATTTTGATATGGCATGACTCAAATCAAATAAGATCATCTGTACCCTTTTTAACTTATCAACATAAGGGTGTTCAACTTTGCTATCAGTTGCAAATTCTCTTGCCAGTCCTATCTGTGCTAATAACTCTTCAGTAGAAACAAGAGCATTAAATGTTGTATCATTTTGTGAACTGAAATCTATTTCTGTATTTGGTATCTGTAAATCGTCATCTTTAATGGAAACATCTACCCTTTTTGTTACCTTTGGTGCTGAACTACTGCTGTTGCTGCAAAATATATTATATAGACATAAGTAAAAACAATATAAAATATTATAAATTTGAAGTAATAGATTAATTTTTAAAAACATTGAATAATTTATTAATTCAACTTAAGATAATATGTAATTTGTTAAGTTTAAAAATAATTGAAAACTTATTTTACTATATATAAATTTTTTTGGAAATTGTAAGAACAAACTTATAAATTTCTTCTACCTTTTTTATATATAATATGAAGCAACATCTATTTCTTGAATTATAATTAACTTCACATACAAAGAATCGATTAGAAAACAAATAGTTTGTTCATAAAAATAAAGATGATGCATAATCTTATGGTACAGCCAATTAATAATCTACTACAAAAATGATAAAATACCGGTAAATTAACATTTATGACATGTTAGTTTAAATTGAAATAATAGTTTTATTCGTTTTAGTTTCGTGTATTTATGAATAAAAATAAAATACAGAAACGTAGCAAAACGTATAATTATAAAATTAATATTCTATATTCTAATATTAATCTTAGGTATTACAAGGTATTACTAGAAATATAAAATAAGATTTAGGTTATATGTTCTCGTCATATACCTATTTCTAAAAGATGACCGTAATCCGACTTTATACACCAAAAGGGGCTTTTTCCATACACTTCTAATTACTTCCATATTTATGACAATCAAATTTAAACGTAATTGTGTAAATATTCTCCTTTTAAACGTACAGTTTTACACGAAAGAAGTGTAACGATACAATCGCTACCTTGCTTCGCGATCATGCTGTTACCTAAAATCTGCGCATCACGATTTGTATTATTAAATTAAAAAATTTTTACAAAAACACATTACAAATCATTTATATATTTATGGACCAGTAAACACGTTCTAAATTTAAAAATTGCTTCTAACTTTAAAGAAAGTAAGTAAACCAGTATCTGATACACAGTATCACGATTTCATTATCTAGTATGTATTTCACTTATATGATGTAATTCAACTTTTGGTAACGTCATTCATGTTTCTAAATGAATTTTTATCAATTATGACGTAATTAAAAATTATACAAAAATTTTTATTTACAATTTTAATGACGCATTAAACGTAATCTGAAGATGATTAATGCTATTGAGTATATAATTATTCGTTTATAAATGGTATTATTTACCATAAAATGTGTTATTTAACAAGTTTATGAAGTAATTTAGATTTACTATTAATTTTTTAATATGTAAATAAAATGGAATAGAATTGAAAGGAATTTATTTTTTATTTCATTTCAAGTTACTTAATTTAAAAATGGATAATTAATTTAGTTTTTCTTTATCTACTTACATGATTTTCCAAAAAAGTTAAAAGTATTACCTTTCTAATCAATATTTATATTCTTACCTTTTAAAAGTATATTTCTATGACAAATAATTTGATATGCTTTTATGTTAAGGTTTAATGATTAAATACAATGGTTAATATTAAATATAGTATATTCACTATTTGTGTATAATTTTGTTTATCCAGTACATATACTTGAAAGTTACACAAAACAGATATGGGGACATTTAATTTGTACATACAATACATTAACACAAAATTCTAATCATACACATTCATATGGCATTTAATTTTATGATATTGCATAGAATATCACAATATTGTTATTATAACATAACTATATTACATGTTTTTCAGTTTTTAATTAATATTTATTTAAATGCAATTGTTTATATCATCTACTATGTGATATTGTATTGTAATGCTATTAAATAATACATATGGCAGTAGATGAATTGAAAAGTTATATAACATTGCATACTAATTTGTGAACAGATGCAAAAAATGCTTTTTTTTATATAATTTAATATTTGTTATGCGCATTCAAGCATTTAAGTTTGAAAGCAAGTAGTACAGATGAAACAAGTAATGACATTTAAAATTACAATAATAGACATTTGCCTATATTTAGTTTATAATATGTCTATAGACAATGCAAATAAATAAATAAGCGTTTACGTTTTCTGTCTCAAAATCATATTGATATTATACTACAATAATATCAAAATGATGAAATAAATTAATATTCCATTAATTTCAACATACACATATATACACTGTACACTATTGTTTTTATAGAATAATTTGATATGCAAGTACTTCCACTACTTACTTATGATGTTATAATCCGACTTTATACGCAGTTAAATATAATTTAATATAGTTATGATTATAACTTACATAATTACAATAAATATCTTAAATTACTTTTAATAGTCATATTCTACGAATATTTGTTTCATAATGTCTAATATTTGATTCCATTACACTGCTTCAGTTAAATTTGAAGTTTTAAGTTACTTTTTTGTTGTATTACGCATGTTTATACAATTATTATTCATTTATTATTTTCAAATTTTCTCATAATATGAATTAAAACTTGTATCTTGTTACGTACTTTCGGAAATTTAGTTTTTTTTATACACTCAGTCACCCACATTAATCTTCTCTTGCAATATTTGATAGTAACTTGCCTAGAAGAGTTCACATATTTAAAAACTTTTATTCTTAAATAGAGTTCAATAAATATAACGTCTAACCTTGAGAGTAGTAAACATAATGCCAAGTTCTCCATTTTGCAAATATGGTTCCATGAAGTCTTCTATAAAATGGATTTCACTGCCTAACTGCAGCACGCTAGCACGTACAACAACAAAACAGAAAACCGGAAACAATTCATCCATTGTCCACAAATATGAAGGACCCAACTGTTTTTGCACTGCCTATAATATACAACGAAGTAATTAAAAAATAAGAAAATATGTAATAAAGTACTAACTTACTTGTGTCATTTGCTCAAATGTATTTCTAACGACCAACAATTTTTCTAACGGGGAAAACGTAGTTTTCAATTGCTGTAAAGTTTCTATGGCCTCACTGAAGTATGGTTCACTTTGATATGGTAATCCATTTTCATTTAAATTTATTACGTTTGCATTTTTCCAAAATTTCCTGAAATTTCGTTAAAATATTGTAAATAAAATTAATAATTTTTACTTATTACTATTAATGACATTACTAACTGGTCAATATCTAGAAAAGCCATTAATGTTATATCCGGTTGTTTATTCCATTTCATTAATCTTTCCCAATAGGCATCATCTTCTTTTTTATTATGTAAAGCATATAGAACAAAAAGCGCTGAATGTACTCGAGGTAATAATACCGGATGAAGTATTGCAGCAGCACTTATAACTTGGCTAAAAAAAAGAAATGAATTAAAGAAGTACAGCATACATTAGAATCTAGAATTAATATTTAAGACATACCCTTCTTCACCATCTTCTGTCTCCAATATGTGTTCTTTATCACCTCGTGGTAATGCCGGAAATAATAACGTAACTATTTCATATATTCTTGAGGTAATACTGTGAAGTTCAGAAACAGCATGGCTAAGTAACAGAGGATGAACCCTCACACCACCGTAAGTAGCTGTGTACACAGCAGCAACTTCTGTTAAAAGAGCACCTAATGGGTGGTGTTGGCTTTCAAAAGCTTTCACCAAATATTTATGAACATCGTTATAATTTTCAGTAGTAAGTTTGTCTCTTCCAAAGCAAGGGATTTTGTCTAATTCATCAGTTCCTTCGTTAGTTTTTTCTTTACCAATTGAAGAAACAGTTAAAAGTTTTTTTTGTGGTAAAGATTTTTGACGTGATTTAGTTATTATACTAGCAACATTTTGCCAGACACGTTGAGTTTCTATTGATTTCTCATTATTACTAGTCACTTTTGAATTTGACTCAGGCACACCAAGTTGCTGATAACATTGTCTAAATATAGCCTTCCATTTCTGGTCTGGTGATACACACAATTTACCAAATGACCTGTATCAAGAGAACATTTTAATCAAAACGTAAACAATGATTATTGGGTAATTTACTTACATTGGTTTTGAATCAGTTTGTATATTTCCACTAGCTTTGTTCATGTGTAATGTTGCAATAACTTTTACTCCTTCATTCCATGCACCATTCATATTACCTTCTAATCGATCACCACTTCGAAATGTTAATATGCCTTTTCCATAAAATATTCCAGCTGATTTAAATTCACCTTCATAATGAGTACCATCTTCAAATACCATAACTCCATGACCCTTTGTTCAATAATATTTTACTTTTATTTTTCAAACTCATACTCATTAAGGTTGAGAAAATATTTAATTATTTACCGTTAAAACGTCTTGCATGAAAACACCTTCATAATAAATGCCATCTAATGTTACAATTAAACCACAACCATGTTTCATACCATTACTCCATGAGCCCAAATATTTTTCACCTACAATTAAAGTGCTATTTAATATTTATTTTTCTCCTATAATGGTATTGATAGATCTTTATATTTATTGTAACAAATACTTAATTTTATTTTTATTTTTAAATTTATTATAAAATTATACCTGTCATGATATCATCCATAATTCCATATCCTTGTTTAACACCTGCAGCCCATTCTCCAATATATACAGATGCTACAGATGCCATAAAATGACCTTCTTTTTTAACTCCATGCCCATGAGGTAATCCATCTTTGAAATATCCTTCATAAAAGTCTCCATTGTTATATCTAGAATATTTTAGATATTATCTTCAATATCATATATTATATGTAGTCTAATATTTCAGACCATTAGTGGATACTCAAAAACTGACTTCATTGTTCCATATCCATTCTGTTGACCATCTTTCCACTGTCCTTCATACACGCCCTGTGATGGAATTTCCATTTTTCCGGTACCATGAATAATACCTTTATGAAAGTGTCCTACATAGATACGTCCATCAGGCCATTCTAATTTTCCAGAACCATGTGGCTTACCACTCAACCATCGTCCTACAAAGTAAAATCTGTCATTTTATGTTCATAAGATTTTTTACCAATCTCTATTTCTCTGATTAACATCATATAATTTACAATTACGAAAAACTGATTACTATGATTACAGTAATTACAAATAAATCTCAATAATTTAAATGATCTTCAAAGCACAAATATTACATTTCTAGAAAAAGATATTTCCATTTTACATTAATGACCTATATGATAAGTTAAAAACACAAAAACATAACATGAAATTTAAAATATATAGTACTGTTACTAGTGACTTACGAACCAGTATACTTTGCATCTTTGAAAACACTGTGCTTTGTGAAAAGAAATGAGCTAGAACGTACTATTGGAGGTATATGTCCAATAACCCTTTGTAGACTACATTTTATAGCATTTTGTAAAGCGTATAACCATTCATTACGCTCAGAAGGCGTTGGAGTATATAACACAAATGTATCTTCTGGTGCTATCACTGATATAGCATTCTAGAAGATATATGTGTAAATTTTATATAACAGATATTAACAAACACTTCTTAAATTTTTATTTCATTTAACTTACTTGTACTGTCTCAGAATCAGGTAAAGGCTCTATCCATAATGTTTGAAGTGGATGTACTGTATGAGAAGTACCAGTAACATGAATAAATATGTCCGTTAACAAAACAAACCAATGCGTAGAAAATCGTCCAGAATTAAGTATTGACAAAGGATGAGTTCGAGATTCCCTAATAAGTCTTCTGTCAGGAGATCTTAATAATTCTCCTAATTTACCAGAATTTTCCCAAAATACTTTGGTAGCTTCTGCTTCCTTCTGACGTTTCTCTTGTTCGTCACATATTTGTTCCCATTTTATTAAAGCTTCCTGTAACCGTTCTACACCCATTCGTGTACCATTGCACTTTATTAAATTTAAAATCATGTTTTTATATCTACATAAGAACATAACTTTTGTTATTATATACAAGAAAATAGTAACTCAGTGACGTATGTATGTAGTATTTATTGAAATAATTTCAATGTTTATGCCAAAAATAATTTTGAATTTTTGAAGACTAATTTTTTTTAAATTGTACTACTTCAAAACTTAATATAGTCTACTACTATGTACATATTTATATTTATCAATATTTACCTATTTAATTTATGCAGTGGATGTTGTAATGCCATTGTGATAATAATTTCATTAGTAACTTTCTTAACTTCATTGCTTTTTAACTTTTCTACAAATAAATTTGTTATTACTTGTGGCACTTCAATTATTTTTGCAATGTATGTAAATCCACTCAAAGAAATAACATCACATACTGCATTTAAGTAATATCTGTACACAGTAACATATTCTTCAACATTGGCAATAACTGTTACTTCATATGTTTCACCAATATGATTAAAATAATCCCATAAACTAATAACGTTCAAGGCACTGAAACTTAATAACTCTGTGTAACATCGACATAACGTCTCATAAACATTTGATTCTTGCATAACACCTCCTTTCTTTTGGAATGGTTTAATTAAATTTCTATAAACAATTAATATCTCTTCCAAGAAGATTTGATCGTTTATCAGATCCTCAGAAACATTTATTTCAGGTTCATTTATTACAGAGCAACAACTGTATTCTCCTGAACTAAAAATTTGCCTTGGACTGCATTCAGTGTTTGTTTCAATATTAAGTTGAAACATTTCTCCAGCTTTACTAAAACCATATTAACAACTTTAGTGAGCAGGTAACATTAGCTTGTGTTATTCTAGTTTCCTATTTATAATGTTCATAATGAAACTATTTACCTAGATTGCCCAATAAAATATAGACCATGGTGCATCATAACTAAACTGTGAAAACTACCAGCAGCCATATCTTTAGCTCTCTCATTTAGACATAATTTAGTGGTGAATAATTGAGGTGCACTTTGATGTGCACTTGGTTCTAATGTCACTTGTTTATGATTGTTTCTTCCCCAAGCAAAAACTCTTCCATCTAATGTCAAGGCAAGTACATGAAATGCACCACATGAAATTTTCCTAAGTCCAGTATTACTAAGTTTTGCTACTAATACTGGCCGTGAGCGTTTTATGATATCTCCAGTCCCTAATTGTCCATATTGCACATCACCCCATGTCCATAATTCAGTAGATAAGATATTACTTCCAGCACGAGTTAATGTGTTAATCCTTTCATTTAAACCTTGTTGAGATAGTTCATGTTCTGAAGAACCAGTACTAGATGACCAAGGAAATTCTTCACACCGTAAACTTAGTGCTAAACTAGTACCAGCAGGTTTTAAATACTCTTCTCCTTGTTCTTCAAAATGTTCACCAATATCGTCTTTGAATTCATTTATATCCGAACTTCCACTCATGTGTCTTGATAACGTAACTACTTTACCACCTACATTTTTTACTCCTTCATATACTAAATTAGCTACATTAGACACATTTTGTTTAATTAATCTACTTGATTTCTCAACATTTTCCAAGGGTATGTCTTCTTTCATGCTTCCATAAGATGAAACCCAAGATAATTGCCTGGTTAAAAATTGTCTTGCAGCTTCAGTATTTATAAAAATAACATTCCTTTTTTCTTCTTTGTCTGAATCCACAGGATTACTAGAACATAATTCTCCATTTTCAATTACTTCCGAATGTTGCTCTTTTTTAACACCATCTATTGGTGAAATAGCATCTTGTTCTTTACTAGTAATTGATAGAGCACTAATAGAATTGGTTGATCGATCTTCACTAAATTGTTGTGCATGAAGTCCAGTTGGACAAGTATCTGATGATGTTAAGCTTGCAGGGCTTAATAATACAGTATTTAGACACTGAGGACAAGAATTTACAAACACTTCTTCTTCCAACTCATTTTCACTATCAGTATCATCCTTTATGCCTTTTGTTGTTTTTCTAACAGCAACTACATTAAAATTTGAACCACATGCAACAGCAGATACAGTCCTACCTTCAAAAAATTTGACCTTCTTAGGCTCTATACTATTAATATCTATTTGTGACTGATTTCCACTAGCCCAAAGTTGTCCACTTTCTGTCACAAAGAGTGCAGCTTGATCACTAACAGCTATTGATTTTACTTTAATATTTTCATTTTCTTGTTTATATCTGTAATAAGACAGTTTGTTTTAATAAATAACAAATAAATAAAAATGATTAATCTAATAAAAATAAAGTACTACGATTTAAAAGAACATGCTATAAATTAAAACTTACCCATGCCTACAACATTTAACTTCTTCTTTTAGAACTATTGTATCTACTAAGCTCATATCTTGAGGATTTACTTTCAATACATGTCCATTATTATCAACGATAAATAAATAATCCGAATTGGATGCTATGTCAACGACTTCAAATTGAGCTCTTTTGAAAACCAATGTCGGAGGGCTATTTTCTAAAAGCGACACCTCACCATAATATAAATTATTAGTGGTAGTTGCTACAAAAATGTGATCTTTAATTGCAACCAATCTACAAATGATGCCATTTGGTTTATCTCCAAAAGTATATGACAATTTGTCAACACCCCTCCACAAGTGCATGTGTTTCTCCATTTTGTGGAATGTTTGACAGATAAAGCAGTGAGCATAACCTATGGGTATTTAATTTTTTTTACAATGATACTTTTAATTAACGCTTTTGTCATGTAATTTTCAATTGGATTTCTTTCACTGAACTTTCCTGCAAAAGTACTCGAGGGAATTTACATACTGACATGATTAAACCAACAACTTCCTTATTACAGCCTTCACCACCCTTTCGACATTTCCCGCGAGGCTGTAATGGGCTGTAACTGATACTCCAATACATGATATCAGTTGTCACATGATTGTTTCACTAGATGCGAGCAAGGAGAGGGGATTAATTTTATCATCAAATGAAATATAAGTGTAGTTTTCAATGGTGCCATTGGAATGATTAATTCTATTCTTGAAGGTATTTAAAACATGTTATAACACTTATTCCTTTTCTATTCCAAACTTCTTTTATGATATTTCTAGTTGTAATTAATGATATTTAATTTTTTAAAATTTGAAATTTTTACATGTAAACGTGTCTAAACACTCGGTCATCGTCGATCAAAGTCGGATGAATTGAATTGATGCACCAATCCGGAGCACCCACGATCTAAGCTCCAATGTTTGTTGTAACGTCTGCTAGGATGGCAGCAATAAAGTTAATTTGGTCTTTATTCATAAATTTAACGATATGTGTGATATTAGCTGTAGCTGGGTGAGTAAACAAATTATTCTTTTCTCATGAAACTTATTTATTGGTAATTTTACAATTCATTTTTATAACCTCTTATTGTGTAAACTATTTGCCAACCCATCATTTTGAAATACACAACAATGAATTACAAAAAAATGTATAACTGATAAATGTTTAAATATTCCCGTGAAGTAGACTTCATTTCCTTTTTCTCAAATATTTAGTGTTTATATTTTTATAAATTGCAATAAATAATATTCTTTTATATTACATTATTTAAAATATGAAATTTCCAATTTGTAGTTTTTAATAAGTTATAAATAATTTGTAAAATTTATGGTATTTCAGGAGAGACTTTTATGCCATTTTGGGCATACCATCAACAGCAAGCCAACATGCAATAAAGAAAGCTTATAGAAAATTAGCAAAAGAATTACATCCTGATAAGAATAAAGATGATCCGAATGCTTCGCAAAAGTTTCAAGACCTAAGCGCAGCTTATGAAGTTCTTTCAGACAATGAAAAGAGAGAGATGTATGATAGATGCGGAGAAGAATGTTTAAAAAAGGATGGAATGATGTATAATAATGATCCTTTTGCAAGTTTCTTTGGTGATTTTGGGTTTTATTTTGGTGGAGAAAATCAACAACAAAATGAAGTCCCTAAAGGTTCCAATATAAAAATGGATCTACCAGTTACATTAGAAGAATTATATAGTGGAAATTTCATAGAGGTATGTATTTAGTATTTGTATGAAATGGAAACAACAAATGGTTATAAACTATTCGATTTTTTTCTTAGATAACAAGAAATAAGCCTGTTATGAAAGCAGCAAAAGGAACTAGAAAATGTAATTGTAGGAAAGAAATAGTCACTCATCATTTAGGAAATGGAAGGTTTCACATGACTCAGCAGTCAATATGTTCAGAATGTCCAAATGTTAAGTTTGTTACTGAAGAACGAGTGTTGGAGGTTGAAGTAGAACCTGGTATGGTAGATGGTCAAGAGACTAACTTTACAGCAGAAGGAGAACCACATTTGGATGGAGAACCTGGAGATTTAATTCTAAGAATACGAACAGAACCACATCCTGTATTTGAAAGAATTGGTGATGATTTATACACAAACGTTACTATATCCATGCAGGATGCTCTAGTAGGCTTTAAGATGGATATAGAGCATTTGGATGGCCACAAAGTAACTATTCAAAGAGATAAAGTGACTAAACCAGGTGCACGTATTCGAAAAAAAGGGGAGGGAATGCCTAACTACGAAAATAATAATCTCTATGGTATTTTATATATCACATTCGATGTTGCATTCCCTGAAGTACAATTTACAAATACACAAAAAGAAGGTAAGTCATTTTTTGATATATTTCTTTTATTACACGATATTAAGTTATATTTGTATTTCAGAAATTAAAAAATTATTTCAACAAGAGTCTGTAAATCGAATTTATAATGGAATAAGGGGAAATTAAGAACTTTAAGTGCAATATATGTACAAAGTGACATTATAAAGTGTGCATATAATTGAAGTGAATCTGATGACTTTGTGTGTTTCTGTACCAAGTGGAGTTTTTGCTTCCTTAAAACATGGATACCAACAGGTTTGGTAACCAGTTGTTAGGTCAGTTCAAATGGATACATGTAGTATAACATAGTAGCCATTACAGGTACATAAACTTCCTCTTTGATTATAAGAGACTGGTTATACATATACTATTGCCAACTATTTGTATAAATGTCAACAATGGTTGGGCATTTTATTTAAAAGAGTAAGTTATTTTATGTTTAATACGCGTGGGTGATGTATGAGTGTTTTACATGAGAAGGAGATTTGCATTTAATTAATGAAAATATAATTCAGTGACTGTTTTTGAATATTGGAGTCATTATTCAAAATCAAATATGATTAGTGAAGTATTGTGGTACAATTTTTCTGTCATTATTACTTACAATAAAATGTACAAATATTTACATACAATGTAAAAATTTTGCATTAAATTATACATTCTTTCGTATTTCACAAAGATTTCTTCATTATCTTTGTATATATTCTGTTTTCAACAATTAAAGTATAATTCTGTCAAATGCAATACAAGGTGTTGTAATATTTTACCGTTTTCCGAATAGTAACTTCTCTGTTGTTAATCCGTACAAATAAGGTTACAAATACAATACAATTTTTGTATTTTTATCATAATTCTAATATACTTATACCTGTTGACATTATTTATGTACAATTAGTTCATGTAAATGTTTCAAGTATGCCATAACTGAATAAGACCATATAAAAAAATTATTAATAAAAAAGTTTGCAAACTTAGTTTAATGTATGCTTCAGTTGATATTATCTGAACATTAAATTTTGATATTAATAAGTTATAATTTAATAATATATAAAACTACATTTTATAATTAAGGGAATGTTAACAAACTTCTAAAAAGACATTATTTTTCAAAGTTCTGTTAAAGTTATGTTGTGTGGTTTGTATTTCATAAGCAATTTTCATTTCATATACATATATCGTAGCACAAAGATTAAATAAACATATTAATATTGAAAAATCAAATGTCTAATAATTAAAAAAACAATTCTTTATGCAACGGTTAGGTGATATTTGTGTTTTTAATAAGTTTAATGAACCAAACTCTATATTTAATAAATTTTAAAGTTTAGTCCATTGTGAAAAAAAAGAAATTGCAAAAAGTATGTATATATGCATATATATAGGTCATTGTAGTAAATAGGAAAAAAATTTACAAATTTCATAGGAAAAATAAGTGCTTTTCTTAGAAACTATAAGTTTATTTTTTTTCTTATAAATGTTTTTAAGAGAAATTATGTTCTGTTTTCTACATGAGTGGAAAAATAAGTTTCAAATATAAATTACAAATTCAACTATAAAAGTTTGTAAGCTTTTATCTTATGACTATTTTGTTATTTTTAAATGGAATCACTATATTAAAAAAGTAACACAAATTCAATTATGTTAACAATGTGTGGTAATTGCAGTGCCATAACAACGTATATGCTATCAAACAATGGATTATAATTACAATATTGTACCATAACAGGGTTATCGATAGCTTGCAGGACATAGGGTGAAAGTCGATGTCATTAAAAATATCTAATTGGAAACAGATATGTTTACTTTTTTATATGTAACATGCTTAGGCTTGATGGAAAATTTATACTAATAATATTACGAAGTAAAATTTGTTCAGACTTTGAAAACTGTTCTAGAAACATGAATTCTTAGTTTCAGAAATTCACACGTACAAAAAATAACACATAAATATAATCATACATTGTATAACAAATTTTTAATGCTATTCAATGCTGTGTTATATTAACAAAATCTCAATAAAGTCAAAGCCAAACATAATATTCGCTCAAATTTGATTAATACAATCCACTCAGCTTACTCGTAAGTCTGTTAATGTTTTTCTAATAGCATACTTTTCTTATAAATCAAAGATAAACATAGCATAAATCGCTTCATTTAATTTTTACAAAATGTAACTCTTCTAGCATGTATCTTAGGACAAGTGTTCCATTTGCTCGGCACTAACATACTGCACCACAGCATATATAAAATTGCACGTTTTTGAAGACAGATATTCACAAAAACGAAATTCCCTTTTATCACATTAATTTTATTTTTTAAGAGGTTTCACACAAAAAGCAAGTCTCATCAGTTTCTCAAGTGGCAGTTGCTTATCTGTCTTCCACAAACCATATCGGTAACGATTTAAAAACATGTATCTCACAGTGGACTAAACATATACATACATGCATACATACACATACATGCACGCACGCACGCGATTAAATACGTAACATTGTTTCAGTATACACGTATTAGCATTAGACGCTGTACTTGTTAAGCATGAAACCTTTAAAGAAAAGAACCCTATCACAGTGTGATTCCCTTCACATACTGTCTGTCATAACAATTCCATTTGAGGCCATCAAGATTCAGATCATTTCAGAAAAATATGAAAATCAACCTAGACCTTAGGTTGCAGAGCCTAGATTCTAGAGGCAGTAACAATACAGTCTCATATTGTATTCGTCAATACAAGCGCTCTGTTTTCCGTATGCATTTAATCTGCTGACCGATCCCACCAGTTTGTTACTCTTATCGCTGCTCCTATATCGTATGGTGCCCTCGAATATCGCGTTACCAGGTTCCGTTTGAAGCGTAATCGTGTAGTCAACGAGTTCCGACCCATTGCCCTTGTTCCTCCATTCCTTCGCCGCTTTAATTTCTTTCAGTTTCAGTACTGCACACTGCGTGAATTTCTTCAACATCTTATTCAGCTCCGAGATCAAGTACACAGCCTTATCCACAAGACTCCCCTCGTTCAAAGCCACATCTATGCTGTCGTGACACATACACCAGTGACTAGCTATACCCGCCATGTTGCATGTTCGATAATCAGGAATCGGCAAAAACCAGCTTATCCCACGAGGCAGATCGTTTTCCTTCGGCATTGCCTGAAAACGGCTTTTCAACCGCGTCTCTTCCAGGTTCTCCGAATACAGCAGGTCCATCAAGGTCTCGTGAAGGTCGAACGCTGTTGTCAAACTTCGTGCATTTCTACGCAAGTTGGCCCATGCTACTTGGTACTTCTCTCTCCACCAGGCTGGCAGTACGATGAACACGAACGGAAGACTGTCCTCCATTCTGCCTTGATAAGTCTCCCGAAAGTCGCCCCATCTCATTCCATGGTCGCTCATCACTATCAACGCTGTTTGGTTCAGCAACTGTTGGCTAGACAGATAGACGACCAGATTGTAGTAGGACTGGTCGCCTAGCTGTGGATAGTTGAAGAAATCGTGAGTCAAGCTGGACTGCCAGATCATGGCGAAGTAAGGGTCCCTAGAGAACCGTGAAGCCGTTTTTCGAGCGTAGTGCAGCAAATTGTCGAAAGACTTTCTGGTGCCCACACACAGATTAGCGTTCAGTTTGTGCGTGTTGCCGATGTCCTTCTCGGAAGCGATGCAGAAGGGTCTCAGATAGTAGTCCGTTGGCGGAACACGGAAGCCCGGTTTCAGGTAGTTGAACGTTGTTATACTACATGCATCTTCGCCAAACGCTGTCCGATAACCGGCTGCGCTGAAATTCTTCCAGATGAATGGGCAGTCGTCGAAGGTTTTATGTTTGGTTTGCCAGCATAGGTCGTGAAGTTCGCCTTCGGTCAAGCCGGTTAACACGGGTACCAAGTTTGGGTACGTGTTGTCAGCCACCTTGGTGTAGCCCAGCATCTCGACAGCACCGAGGCTTTGCAAGGCTTGCACTGTATGTGGCATCATTCTGTGGAAGTTTATCCTCGAGACCGAATCAATGCCGACGATCAACAGGTTAAGAAAATCTCTCTTCGGGTTGGAAGCTTTCGCTTTCTCGCATCTTTTTTCTGTTGTAGATAGACGGGGCAGGAACACGTGGTAATCTTTGTATATCACCTCGTTGTTGCGGGAACATTCGACCTTTACGAATTCGGTGCTGATTTCCGTGGAATTTTGGAACTTAAAGCATTCGTTATCGTACCTACAAATGGAAGATATTTCAAATTTCATTGGCGAAGAGAATGTGTTTGTTTGTGGAGCTTAGATTTTTTCGTTTGACCATATAAAGAGAGATATAATGGAACTTGGTGATCTGAAGCAACGAATAAAAGCTATCAGTCTTACTGACGTAACAGCATTATCCTCGTCCTTCGTTCGCCAAAATGGACGCCAACAGCAGTCGACCTCCTCTGATTTGTTGTAAAAATGACTTATCGCTGCTGGATTCACGAACAACGCTGTGTCGTTCGATTCGACCAATGGTAAATGGTCCCCATGCTCGCAAGAGATCGGTTCCTCCTTCCGGATGAAACGTTTGATCGCTGAATCGTAAGGATCCATGGCTGGGATTCGACAACCCTTGTTGCGGACTAGGAAGCCAGAATTATCCAACTTTTCTGAGAAAATGTAAAATGTCAAAGTTAATTAAACTCGTTAAATTTTTAATTTTGGTACACCAGTTAGACGCTATAAACAATAAATAAACACACATAATAATAAGAAATTTTTGCAAAACATTCTGTACATTGGTATAAGGGAAGGATATAAATCTAGGATAAAATTATGAAATCGTTGAAACATGGAATAGGTATTTTATACAATAATGCAGTTTAATATTAAATGATAAAAATTCTATAAAACTTTAGGGTAACAGAGTATATTTGTATTTGTTTATCAAATTAGTTTCTTGTTTGAATGCCTGTAGAACTGCAACCCGGCAAGCGTGATTGTAATGATAAAGATTTTTTAGTTCAAATGTGACCTTCGGTTTGAGGTAACTTAGGTACGTCGGCAAATGTGATTTTTCAAAAAGCAGTCACAAAACTATATGTATACACAGTTATCTTTTATACATGTCAAAGCGTTAATTCAATAAATGTACATTTACTAGTCAACGTATTTACATTTGTGTAGATTATGTGCTTGATATGTGCATTTACTAAGAAATGTATTAGTAAATATACCGGGTGTCTGAATAAAATGTATCCACACTTCGTTATAATTTAATAAATAAATTAGTAAAATAGATATTAAAATACATGATTAAAATATTATATTGACTTTAAATTGATTATCAGTATCAATGATATTTGATATTTTTATCATTTGATGTTAATATTCAAAGTGTGTATATCTTTTATAATGTTTCGAACGAAGTAATTGTAACAATGTAGAATATTACTTTTTGATTTATATATACAATTATTTATATACAACGTTTTGCTCAGAAATTGTATTTTTGTATGTACACCATGTGCAAAATCAGTAAAAGTGATATATACACATTTATTTGAATATATACAAAAGAACTGTTCTTATATTGTGACTGATTTTTGGAAAATTGTATACTTACCGACCTACCCACATCAATTTATGACACGAAGAGAAAACCTTGAAACTCGTGGTAAAACGTTTAATCTGTCAATAAATAAATAAACAAATTTTTTACTATTTAAGTTTATGGTTGTGTTTTTGGAACGAAGTAGATTCTGAGTTTAAATAAATACCTTGAAGGGTGTCGTTTAAGATTGTTCCATATCGCACAGCTCGAAATTGGTCTGTATTGTATGTGTTTATAACGACCAACGAGACGAACAGGAAGATCAAAAGACCTATTAACCATCTTCTTAATCGTAATCGACTTTTGTATATCTTGCTGTCGAGTTCAAAATTGAAAACGCCGCGCTTATCGTCCAGCGCCTTTTTGCCGCCACGAATCACTACCTGAAGAAAAACAACGTATTAACAACAATTTATTTATAAGTCATCATAATTTGAATTAACTTCATTGGTCGAAAATGTAGTCTTTTCTTATGGAATCAATAAATTTAGGCGTTCAAGTTTTTAAACAGTTCTTTTATCAAATAAATAATTAATCGTATTCAAATACGATATCATGTTATGTACTGTTATATAGTAGAATCTCAATATTTTATATATTATTACAAAATCATTGTCACTAGATAACAATAGCGAGAGAATAATGTATAAATAAATTTATTGTTAGGTTATTAAACATTTTGTTTGCTTTGTGTATACATAATAAACTGTACTTGTGTGCTTTATATACTTTGAATTGCTATGAAATTTAAGTCCTCAATAAATAATAAAAAATAAACAATATGTGAAATTAGATTTACTGGTTAAGGGATGTCTACAATAATTAGCTTTGTATTTTATAAGGGTTTAATACCTAAAAGTGTAATATCAAATATATTATACTTAAAGGTGTTAAAATTATGACTTATTGTGGTATTTTTTAAATATGGTAAGATAAAAGCAATAGCAGAGTTTGAACAAATTTATGAAATACAATACAGAAAATAAAAGCAGGTATTTAAATTAACAACGAAAGGAAATAATCTCAGCAAATTGATAGTAATAGTTACTAATAAAATTTGGTATAATTTACCAAATGCATCAATTCTTTGATACATTTGTATCAATTACTCGAATTCCTAAAGGTTATGAGTAATTGTAACAACACTTTTATCTATATTTATCGAGATATGTTCTTATACAAATATCCTGTTCATAAAAAAATATAACAAACATTATTAACAAACAGAACTCACAGTCTATTTTCAATAATTTCATTGATATTTACAATTTTTCTAATAGCATTTTAAAATTTCTGAGATATCAATATTTTAAAACTGTTATAATAGGAAAAATCCTAATGAACATTTTCCTAATGAAATAAAGTTTTTTATTTAAACCACGGTTGGTTTAACCAAATCATAATAAATAATTAGTTGGTTTTTAACTGACTTCGAAAAAGGAGGAGGTTACTCAATTCGATCAGTATATATATATTTTTTTTTTTTTTCTATGTATGTTCGCCGATTACTCCTAACTGGGTGGACAAATCGGAACGAAACCTTTTGCATCTGGTAGGGTCTGACTCCCCATTGGTACCATTATTAAAAAATTTTTCAGTTTTTAATTGCAAAGTATTGTTATTGCAAATTTTGCGCCGCGTCCGAAAGGGTTGAAATGTATTTAATATACTTTGAATAGGTTTGATTTATATACATTTATATTCACAAAACAAGTGAATAGGTTTCATTTATATACACGTAATTGTATGATTGAATGAAATAGAAATTATTTTATACTTTTTAGTGCATTTCGAAGTCGGTGTATTTTTTTCTTAAAATTATTTCATACCAAATCATAATAAATAATTTCTGTGCTAATTGAAAATTAATGTTTAATCGATTTTCAAGACCCGGTACAAAATTTGATATCATCAGGTTTAATCACTCTTTTATTGTCTGAAGTGGAGAATGATAAGAATAATCGAGTATTCGATATTTCCGCCCACTGCAACTAAAATACCTGTTTCGTTGAAACTTATCGTCTCAGTGTTAGCAAATATAAATATTTAATTTAGATTGGAAACTTTTTGTTCTTTATTTGTTTTTCTTGAAAGATGTAATTATAAAAGGATTTTTAAAAAATCGCATATTCGGCAAATATTTGTCTATTTTACAAAATGTTTTGTTTTTTTGAAAGGTAATATCAAAATATTTTTTTTTTCGGAATTCTATTTTTTATGCATTTTTATAGAATAGTGTATAATTCTGCAAATATTAATATTTATGTATTTTACATTGATTTTTATTTTCTATATTAGAAAATAAAATTTTTACAGAATAGTGTATAATTTTGCAAATATTAATATTTATGTATTTTACATTGATTTTTATTTTCTATATTAGAAGTACGAAAGCATGAATAAAATAGTAAAACAGCGAAATGATAGATGAAGTAGTTAAAAAAATAAAATTAGTTAAAAACAAATAATAGAAAAGTAATACAATATTACGACATAGTGGAACAATCAATTAATAGTAGCGTAATGAAATAACAAAATGGTAGATTTGCATAATGGAATAATACCAAAAGAATGGCGAAAATCGTAAAATGGTAAAACAATAAAAAAGTATTAATATTATCTATAATATCGGATGACGAATTGAAATGTTCTTCCATGTTTCGTGTTTCAAGGTTATCAAGATCAGTGAGGAATGGTGGAAGTAAATAATTAACAGTATAATTATAATAGTGTAATTAAGCGTGTAATTGTTATAGAGTAATGAACAGTACAGTTATAACGGAGTAATTAACAGTATAATAGCACGAACATATTAATTTCCATTTATATGTTCATAAAATATGACAATCAATAAAGGGTTTTCGGTAAATATTTAATGTTGCATTAAAAAAATGACTTATCTAAGAACTCAGAGGAATAAACTAATGATCGCTATTTTCTGTAAAAAAAATTTGCTTACGTCTATAAAAAATTTGTTCAATTTTTTAACGAATATATTTTTATTTTTATTTGCATGGTAATTTATGTATAGTGAAATATTTGCGATTGTAAAATAACAAAACACTTATCGATATTAGCTTATTTACAGCTGTTACAATGAATTGTTACACGAAATGCAGATTGTTACATTTTGTGCTAGATCAATTTAGTAAAAAGTTAAATATGTTGCAGTAAGAAAAATTTAAAGGGCAAATAATATAATAATATAATAGAGTAGCTCAAAACATTTATTTTGTTTACTCGTTAAAAATTTAGAATATGACTTAAAAATAATTCTCTCAAAAGTTGAGTTCAAAAATTTAAACTTGAGAGATCGCTAAACGCAATTTTTTGTCTGCATATTAATTTTTTATCTTATCGCTTTCAACTGCAATTTAAGGGATTATACATAGATAAAATTGTACAAAAATGTTAGTATTAAGTCTCACAGGAATGTTAATTAGTTGATTTAACCATATTTCCATAGTTGAGAAATCATATAATGAGGTTAATTACTTAATAATGTTTGATGATTGTTCAAAGTTTTGAAATGTTGTGCTGGCAAATATTCACTCATTTTGTATAAAATTTTATTTCAATAAATCGAATTACTTCATGATTTCCTCGATTTGCATCTTTAGTGATTGATTTTAGATAAAAGAATTGTATAATTATAACAATTGTCAAGAAGTAAAAATGTGCGAGTTGTTAATACAGCGGAGCGAGACAAAGCATTGAGAAAAAAATGAAATAAATGTTTAACTAAAACCAAGGGTCAGTTGCAATATTTATTGCAAACAGTGCAACATCGAAAAGAATATCCACCATATAATAAAAATAATTATTCGACAGAAAAAACTGTAGGGCTCAAATAAAATACATAAAAGTATATTTAAAAGAATAATAATAAAAAATTGATTAAAAAATGTTATTTTGTAAACTTTCGAATTTCCTCGACTAATTAAATATGAATATTTGTGTTCATTTTTTATCATATGCTAACTTTTTACAGGGTGAGGGTGAAAACAAAAATTTGAGTCACCCTGGTGTATATACACTTTCCGTAAGTAAAAGATTAAGTGTCCACTCACGAGATCATTAATCTTATTGTTTTTTTATGATTATGCGATTTTATATGTAGGTTTAGAATTTATTGTTTTTTCGTATGTGTGTTTGCATTTATCGTAGATGTACTTTGTATTTTCATGTTTTCTGTCTTGTACTCTTAAATAAAGGATTAAAGTTGTATAAAAGTTGTTGCAATAAAGTTGTAAAAATTCTAAACCTACGCATATAATATTGACATAATGTTTAATGTTTTGTTTTAACTAGGTCGAATGCACTCGTGAATGCTAATAATAAGAAAAACACGATTGTATGTAAATGATCGATAATTACCTTGTCTTGAGAGTAATCGCACATGCCAAAGGAACCTTCCTTGTCAACCAGTTTCGAGTAATTGAAAGATACCACGAAAACCAGTATATTGCATCGCCCAATTTACGAATTTTATCAGAATCAAAGATACTGTTACTACCGTAACCATCGATCCCCCTTCACGATCGGTCTTGGTGGTGGTAACATGCGTTTAACAGATCCTTGATCTTCCGTCGAACTGTAACACAGAATACGATAATGCGTTGACATCAACAATAACAATAACAACGGTTAATGAACTCATTGATCTTTTGACGGATTTTAACAGATATGCGAGTAAAAATAGGCCGAGTGCAGCTTAGCCGCGCTATCAATTCAGATGATGAATTTGAAAATTTCAATACTTTTATAATTAGAAACTTGGGAATTATGCAAATGTAATGGTGTTTGAAAATTTGTGGATTTGGAAATTTTGATGTTGGGAACTTGAAGATTTGTTCTGGAGAATTAGGGAATTTAGGGATTTTTAGGAATTTGGGAAATTTTTGTGATTTTAGGAATTTGAGGAATTTTGATGATTTTAGGAATTTGGGAAATTTTTCTAATTTTAGGAACTTGGAAAATTTTTGTGATCTTAGGAATTTGGGCAAATTAGATGATTTTAAAAAATTAGGAAATTTTGGTGATTTTAGGAATTTAGGAAATTTTTGTGATTTTAAGAATTTGGGAAATTTTTGTGATTTTAGGAATTTGGAAAATCTTTGTGATTTTAGGAATTATAAAAACTTAAGAATTTGGAAATTTCGAAAATGTAAAAAATAGTTCTTGAACATTTATGGATTTGGGAATTTGGAAATTGGGAAATTATGATTTTAGAGAATTAGAGAAATTAGGAAGTTGGAGGACTTTCGAAAATTTTGGTAATGTTGGGATTTATAACAATATGACAATTTTGAAATTATGCAAATGCGTAAAATGGTGTCTGAAAATTTTAGAATTTGAAAATGTAGGATTTGTAAGTAAGGAATTTGCAAATTAATTAATTTGAAAATTTTTATTTAGAAATGAATTCAGAAAATTTGAGGAATTTAGAAAAGATAATTTTTTAAAATTATAGGAATTTGAAAATTTGAGAGTTTAAGAATTTAGAAATTTAAGAGTTTGAGAAATTGCAATTTTAGAAGATTCAACGCTTTATGATTCATGGCTTTGAAAATGTGAGAATTGAGTGATTTATGAATTTGAAAATACGAAAGTTTAAAATTTGTAATTTTGAGACATAAGAATTTTGTGAATCATGAAAGCTGGAATTTCATTAATTTGCAAATTTGAGAATTTAGAAATACAAACATTTGAGTTGTGAAAATTTTGAAGATTAAAAATAAAAAAATTTGTAAGTTAACAAATTTTTAAATTCTGAAACATAGTAACCCTAAAATTCGGAAATATGGTAGTTTGAAAATTTCTAAAAATCAAAAAATAAATGACTTCTAAATTCAAAAATTGGAGTATTCCTACATTTCTAAGATCGCAAATTAAAGAGCTGGTGCTCCCTAAACGCGGGCACACGCAATTACTCCATTTTCCCAATACAGTCGTCAGTATACTATGATTAGCCAACATTTAGCATAAAAATCGATAGCGTGTATAATAAAAATTATAGAGTTAAAAATGATCCATCGATCTATCGTGATACAATTTCTAATCGATCTTTCTAAAACAAGAAATGCTCCAAAACTTACATTTAGTCACCGTCACCTTTTAAATAATTCAAACTTATTTAAGTTTCACTTTTGAAACACATTTACATTTTCATCACTCTCGATTATTAATAAACCAAAAACCTGTCCACTCACCGATGTTGGGTTTCTTCAATCCTCTTTTCTCCGCTGTCATCGTCAGTGTCGTTGCAGAGTGCCTCAAATCCTGGCATCCTTCCCCAAATATCCTCTCCAGAACACGTTATATCGCTGCGAAACTCTAGATATCTTTCCCAGAAGTTGTCCACGTGACCACTGAATCTGTAGTACTTCCTGTCTCAAATCTCTTTCGTCGTTAATCACCAGGCCGTCGTTATTCGCTGAATGAAAAACGTTCGTTGTCCTTGAAACTGGATCCTCGATCCTAGGTCGTCCGATTATTGTCAAGACTTCGAACAGAAACTGCACAGTGCGGTGCTTGGAACTTGTATGTGGCCCTCAATTTGACACACTTTAACGCATAGAACGCCATGATTCGACGCTCATGAGCGTCAGGAAGGTTTCAATTCGGAGCACTTTAACGCAACCACTCTGTCGTTTCGATGCATTTTAACGTAGCGCAAGGTGACCGCAAACGCGTCTATCTCATCCTCCCTGCCTCCCTCGTTCTTAACGATCCATCTTCGAAAACGGGTCAAATTTGACGCACCTCGCGATCTGTTACGTGACCACAATTTTTTAGGCCTTCGATTATGCACACAAGTGTACTCCCGTCGCGTTTTTACCAAACATCGTGGAGTCCAAAAACGCGAGGACTTCTCCAGGATCCTCACACACACTCGGTCTCCGTGTTTCACTGTGGAAGTCTCTGAGCAGCCCCAGGCGCCGGGGATGCTCCGGAGTCAGTTTCCGGAACACATTTGATCGACTTCTTTCGGTAATGGACACCTTTCGGAGCGGGTAGAATCACAGAAAAGACACAATCGTGGGATATTGTGCAGTTTCTTAGTTCTCATGATTCGCACGTGGCCACGTGGGGACCGGCCAGTTCCCCGATCCCCGGAAGACGTTCTAGGCTGCGTCGAGGCGTTGCCGTGGCTGGGATTCTAACGAAATGCATAAACCGTCGACACCGAGGTCGAACAAAGAGGAGGAGAGACCGGAGGATCTGGTCGATAGGCGCGCGCGCGCGCGCACGTTCTCGGGCACCTCCGCGACGCGCCGAGCGAGTTAAGTGCAATCAGTCTCTTCCTCTCATTTTGGTCCAGCGATTGACAACACAGTATCGATACCTTTCAAGTCAGACATCGATATTGTAAGCTTATTTTTAAAGCGGGGCAAATCTATTATTTTTCTTATTGTGATATTTAAGGGTTTGCATTTTTTTTGTATTTATTTAACGGTTAGAGTTGCTATTAGCAAAAACTTGTTATTATTGTGGTTAGAATTTTAGCACGTGGTTCATAAAAAACAGTTAACAAGGGTTGACAATTATTAATAATGTATTTATTTCACATCTAATGGTTAGAGTCGCTACTTGATATTAGCAAAAACTTGTTATTATTGTGGTTAGAATTTTAGCACGTGATTCATAAAAAACAGTTAACAAGGGTTGACAATTATTAATAATGTATTTATTTCACTTCTAATGGTTAGAGTCGCTACTTGATATTAGCAAAAACTTGTTATTATTCTGGTTAGAACTTTAGCACGTGGTTCATAAAAAACAGTTAACAAGGGTTGACAATTATTAATAATGTATTTACTTCACTTCTAATGGTTAGAGTCGCTACTTGATATTAGTAAAAACTTGTTATTATTGTGGTTAGAATTTTAGCACGTGGTTCATAAAAAACAGTTAACAAGGGTTGACAATTATTAATAATGTATTTACTTCACTTCTAATGGTTAGAGTCGCTACTTGATATTAGCAAAAACTTGTTATTATTGTGGTTAGAATTTTAGCACGTGGTTCATAGAAAACAGTTAACAAGGGTTGACAATTATTAATAATGTATTTATTTCACTTCTAATGGTTAGAGTCGCTACATGATATTAGCAAAAACTTGTTATTATTGTGGTTAGAATTTTAGCACGTGGTTCATAAACAACAGTTAACAAGGGTTGACAATTATTAATAATGTATTTATTTCACTTCTAATGGTTAGAGTCGCTACTTGATATTAGTAAAAACTTGTTATTATTGTGGTTAGAATTTTAGCACGTGGTTCATAAAAAACAGTTAACAAGGGTTGACAATTATTAATAATGTATTTATTTCACATCTAATGGTTAGAGTCGCTACTTGATATTAGCAAAAACTTGTTATTATTGTGGTTATAATTTTAGCATTGGTTCACAATTAACAAATTTTGAAATATCGTCATGTTCCGATTCTGGTCAAATGTTGCAAATGAGCTTCTTTTTCCAAAAGGAAGCGTCTATGAGAATTGTTTGTTACTTACAGTAAATTAAGCTAATAAAATTAATATTAACTGTTAATAGTGGAATTTTTTAACTCGGTTTTTTGTACGTTTGATAACAATTTCGAAATAAGTTACCGATTAGAGACTGGAAACTTTTGACATAGATTAAAGTGGATGACAATGCAATAATATATATACGTTCATAGTAATCAAAATCTAGTAATAAAATTACTCAGAATGTAGTAATATTAGTTTTGTATAATTAAACGTTTTATTTTGAAAGTGATACAAGACTTTATGTCGCGAGATATTTAAGGGTTTGCATTTAAATAAATTGAAAAACTTGGATGAACGCTAATAGACAAAATTCTTATATTTTTTAGTGCTAAATGAATGATAATTGACCAGGAATGTTTTACACTTTCAATACTTACGTTTTTGTTAAAAATGCTAATTGATGGAAATTTTCTGAACAAACTTCGTTTGCTCTAACAATATTTAATTACTTTTACTGGATATACCAAACAGAATTTAATGATATCATTTACCGCTGAATAATTAAAATTTGTTGAGATAAGTTTAAATCAAATATTAATTTATCTGAATGTGGGTGATATGGCGATAAACGTGTTAAGCTAATTAAAAATATGAAGATTTTAATATGCCCGAATGGACATGCCCTACTTTCAAAAATTAATTATTGTAATCGTTAATTGGACAGATAATATTTTCGATATGACAACCATTTTTAAAACTACATTTAGACTTCCTATTTCAAATTATAAAAATTATTAATCTTTTGTCAAAATGTATGTTAATCTTTATCGAGATAATAAATCTTGTATAAGTTGCTTTACGTATTATTTATTTATTTTTATAGTTTAGTTTCAATTGAAATACAGGAAGTCATTAAACGTCTGTTAATCTAAGGTTAACATTAAAACAAATTAGTGTGCAATTTTATATAAATATTAATTCATTTGGCAAAAAATAAAGAAAATGTAGAAAATATTACAAAAAACAATCCATTTTTATTCAGAATTTCTATAAAATTATATGTACATTTTCGTTAACCATTTTTATTTATGCAATGAAAAAGAAACTACTTTTAGGAAGAGACGAAATAGCAAAACTAATTTAAATGTTTTTGTGGAAATCGAGTGAACCGGAGATAAACTTTCGATGCGATACTCTAAAAAAAATTTATGACAGTTCTTTTTGAGAGATCTTTTTGGACTTGAGTCATTTCAACACTATGTCTAATTTCATTTCGACCATTATACATTTATACTTGTAACTCCTATTATTAATAAAGTATTATATACAATGTATTTTAAAGTTGTTTTAACTAAAAAAGGCATAAAAGTATTCCCTTTTGGTTGTAATGAAACTTTGTACGTTAAATAAACAAAAGTAAGGAACGTATTTTTCGATCCACAGGTATTACCTTGAAAACCAACGAAGATGAATGAAAGTTTTTAATAAAAAAGGTTTATGCTATTTTATATACAGCAAGATGAAAACAAATTGACCAAACTACAACTTGTTTTTAATAAACTATTTTTTTATGCCTTTATTTTACAATGTATTTTGCATGGTGACAAGAATGAGACACATCTACCAAATTCTCAATCTACTAACATAAATATTTATGAAATTGTGTCGTAAAATTCTTCACATTTGTATTCTTTATATCCTGTGCGTGTCAACTGACTCATCGTGTGATACTAAATCGAAACATATGGAATACTACACTATCAACGTTATTTATAACTACGAGTGAAAAACAATTTTTTCCACTATATATAATTATTAACTTCGTTCATCATCGCATGGTATAAAATTCTTGAAATTTTAGATATTTTATAGGAGAATTAAATTATTAGCGTTAGTATATGATGAATAATTTAAGTTAAATAATCGTGACAATACTGGTATTCTTCGTAAAAATATTTTAAACATAAATGATTCTAATCACTTCATTTTATGATCTTATAACTTTCGATTCTAAGGATAAGTAATATTAGTTACACTACCACATACATGACACCGAAGTTCTTATATACAGGGTGTCTCACAATTAGTGTAGTCCCTGAAATTGGAGGGGATTCTGAATAAGATTTCCCTTCACAAAAATGGAGGTCGAAGCTTTGTTTTTGAATTATTAAGGAAAAACACGGACGCAAACGCGAGAGCGACAGCTTCGGATAATGCGTAGTTATCCACCGCGTGGTAATACAGCGCGTAGTAATACAACGCGTGGTAATACAGCGCGTAGTAATACAGCGTGTGAATATCCAATGCGTAGTAATCTAATGCGAGCATTTTCAATACGTAGTAATTCGACGCGTAATAATGCAACGCGTGGTAATTCTAAGCGTAGGAATCGAATGCGTGGTAATCTAACGCGTAGTAATCCAGCGTGTGGATATCCAACGCGTAGTAATCGAATGCGTGGTAATCTAACGCGTAGTAATCCAGCGTGTGGATATCCAACGCGTAGTAATCCAGCGTGTGGATATCCAACGCGTAGTAATCCAGCGTGTGGATATCTAACGCGTAGTAATCCAGCGTGTGGATATCCAACGCGTAGTAATCCAGCGTGTGGATATCCAACGCGTAGTAATCCAGCGTGTGGATATCCAACGCGTAGTAATCTAGAGCGTGGTAATTCTAAACGTAGAAATCTGACGCGTGGTAATTCTAAGCGTAGGAATCTGATACGTGGTAATTCTGAGCGTAGGTATCTGACGCGTGGTAATTCTAAACGTAGAAATCTGACGCGTGGTAATCTAATGCGTAGTTAACCAATGCGTAGTAATTCAACGCGTAATAATCCTTGCGCTCTGATTGGTCCGTGTTTTTCCTTAATAATTCAAAAACGAATCTTCAAACCCCATTTTTGCAGCGGGAAATCTTGCTTAGAATCACGTCAGCTATCCCCCATTTCATGGATCTACACTAATTGTGAGACACCCTGTATATACTTATATACTTATTTTTTCTATTATTATTAAATTGCCCGCTAAACCTTTCGTGGCTATCGATGGTACAATAAATATTTGATATTGCCCAATTGTTAAAAACTTGACAAATTATCGTATAAAAAGGATTTACCCTCTTTGAAAACAAATCTCAACTCATTTCTCTATAAAAGGTAGGAGAAAATTGTATATGTAATAATTATTGCTAAATTACAACAAACAAAAAATTCCAAAAACACATATCTCCTGGTTTGATCTATATTTTTTGTATACAAATCTGTAAAAAAGTCGAACTGCATTTAGGGTGAAAAATTGAAAAAAAAATTCAGTTTTTTAATGTATTATTGAAATAAATAATTTCTCCCGAAATTTTGCGGAATGAACTACATTCCTGACTAAAAACTATAGTATTTAAAGAAAAATTCACCTTCCTGCACCCTCCAGTTTCCGAGATATTGAAGAAAATGTATTTTCAACCCCTAACTTTGTGGACTATTTTCACCCCCGCAACATGTATGTCAGCAGATATAAAATAATACGTGTCAAATGATTTTTGGAAAGCTACCACATATGTAAATTTCATTAAAATTGGCGTGTAAGACCTTGGTAATATCTCTGGTTAGCGCACAAGTATGGCGTTCATTCAAACAATGCTTTATACCTGTACGCTTATCTGTCACTTATTTGTAACTTATTTATAAGAAATATTTGTTATTTATTTGTAATCTATAATAAATACGAATAAATATTTTGTTGCTTCTCTGTAATACATTCACCGGTAATTCACTTCTAATAAATACTTTATCCTTCCTCTGCAACACATTCATTTCTATTTTTTGTAATAAATAGTCAATTCTTCATAAGTTATTGTAATAACCATTTCTGTATTGTATGTATATTCGTAAAATATATTTTGTACAGTATTTCAATATATATGCCTTTCTTCTCCAACTTTTGAAAGCAATATTGGTAATGCATAGAAAAAATTGGCGACAGTCTTTGGCCATCGAACTGGTATTCGGATAAATAAAATAGATAACCCATTCGCAGTAACCTTTTAAATGAATTATTATGTAATAGTATTTTATCCTCTGATGAGTGCATTAAACTTTAATTCGGTGGCCACAATAGATTAATGTCATGACATGAGAATAAAAAGATATGCAATGAAATTCCTAAGTCATTTCAAGCAATACAGAAAAGTGCTCGTGAAACATTCTCCACAAATATTTATTGCACTACTATCTTCATAAATAAAATTTGTATATAACTTAAAAAATCAAAGATTGAATAATTTAATATAATACTTATTAACTCAAACGGAAGATAATTTAATATAATATAATACGTTCATTTTATCATCCGTTTAATTGTAGTGTGTCAGAACTCAATTCTTTGAATTTGTTAAAGAAGTTAAATATATTAATACATTACTTAATTTTAATAATTTTATAAGTTCCGACACTTGTAAATAATACAACCCATCAGGATTTGTATTTTTGTTGAAATAAAACGTAGACTTCAATTCATGCAGTAGTAGACTGATCCACAGTAGGTTTTTGTACCTTCTGCGTGATTCCGTATGGCCTTAAGTGATAAATTAAGTACTCCAAAACGTACATCATATTAGGCGACACATAATGAAAGGATATTGCGGTATCGGAACAACAATCGAGACCATCTTTGTTTTCGTAATAAATGTACTTCCAGTACCAAAAATCTTTATCCACGTGATTAGGAATTAAATGGTGCTCCGGTACAAAAGGAAAAAATCGCCCACGACCGTATGGATCTCGTGTGTCCATTGCTGTTACGTTAATGTTTTCGAGACACTTTCCCATTTCCACATCTTCTGCACCTCCATTATCCGAACGACACTTAGTCCTGTCAGGCAAAGCTTCCTTCACGAATTTTCGCAAAGCTTCTTTGCTAAGTACATATCCTGCACCGCCACTCATATATCCCTGCTTTACAAACGGTTTAAACCTACAGCCAAAATACAGCGGCGAACTTGGATCGTAAGACGAAAGCATATATCGTAGATTTTCTACCACCACGTATCTAAAAATATTTTTGTGGATTAGTTAGTTTTAAATTGAAATAACTCGGTCTATAGATAAATATACAGTTTTATTACAGACTAGTTATTGCTTAATGTATTTTGTCAATGTAAATAATGTTAATTAATGATTTAAATAAAGTTATATAGAATATGTAACTGAAATTTTACATCACGAAATGGATTGTTAGTGTGAATGTCATTTTTTCATTTAATTCATTTAGAAGATTATTTTGATAAAGGTTCTAATATAGATAATTGCAATATAAAATTGAATCATCAAATGCTGTTGTTATTACATTAAATATTCAACATTTTCAAGATAAACTGGTGGTAATAATATAAAATATGTATATTACTAAAAAGTTTGAATTTAACACTTATAAACTGCAGGAAAAAAGAAGCATGAGAAATTACTTACGTGTCATCATCAGCCTTCATAAACCAATCAGCTTCATCTTTGTACTTTTCATAAACATATTTAAATGCTTCTTTGGTTTTTGCCCATAAGTTATCTCTTCCTTCCTTTACTGGCAAAGCAATTGCAGGTAAATTTGCATCTGGACAAAAGGAATTTAATATTATTTTCAATAGCTATTTCTAATTTAGAACTTATATGATCAAAATATAATAATTCACCTTCTGCGGAGCTCATGAATAAGAGAATATTACAATGTTTGCCCCATGTTGCTTTCACGTGTTGCACTTTAGTTTGATGATTGTTCGGGCTTGTCATAATCCAGCAAAGTACACGTACTCGTTTCGCAAGATCTTGTGCAACTTCATCTTCACCTTTATGGAAATCTTCATCTTTGTCGTGGAATGATACTTTTGTTTCAGGTCCAATCTATGTTTATTGATAACATTATAAATTGTATCAGAAACACACGAATTATAATTAATTTACACACATCACATATGTACAATAATTCGCACACATCATTGTACACAATAATTCATGTTCATCATATATGTATAGAATCACCTCCGATTCCAGCTCCGAAGAAGAATGCGGGTCTCTTGGAAGTAGAATATTACCAGAAAACCATGTTTTCACAAGGCACGCCGTGAGAAATCCAAAAATTACACCAATTACAAGAGCAAAAATGACATACTTATTATTTCGAAAAGCCATTTTTATGAGTTATATAAAAAGACGTTAACACTGATTTTTTCATATGCGCGTTTTATTTTAGACACACTGTATCTTACCATTTACATTTAGAAACGGCTCGAACATGACATATGATTGCTATTTCGATATCCACTAAGTATATCCGCTAACTCTTGATAATAGAATCAAACTAGCATATCTAATCGTAAGATATCACTCGTATCCATTTTTTCATTCACAAGCAAAGATTAGTAAGGTTATCGTTGAGTCTTCGATTTTGATGGAACGTTTTTTGATGAATTTTGGGTACTATTGAGCCTTTTTGATCGTTTTTATTCATAATCAATATTTACGGACACATTGGACATTCAATTCTTTAATTTAATTACTTAGTGACATTGTGATGGAGATGGCAGCGAAGAAAAGGTGTAAATTCTTAAATTTGTCGATAAATTTTTGTATATTCTTTCTATTTTTTTATTAACCGACTTCGAAAAAGGAGGATTGCATCTGGTAGGGTCTGACTCCCCATTGGTACCATTATTAAAAAATTTTTCATTTTTTAATTGCAAAGTATTGTTATTGCAAATTTTGCGCCGCGTCCGAAAGGATTGAAATGTATTTAATATACTACCTAACGAGTAAATAGGTTTCATTCATATCTGTTACGTAATTGTATAATTGAATGAAATAGAAATTACTTCATTAGGAAATACAAATTATTTTATACTTTTTAATGCATTTCGAAGTCAGTGTATTTTTTTTCTGAAAGTTATTTTATCGTATATATAAACATATAGTCTGCATTACATATTTTTTATTTGTTTAATTTTCTTCCTTTTATGGGTATGTTTACACATCTTGATTATTTACTTTATAACATTACTCGCTAATTTATTAATTAATTTTTTCTTTTATTTTTAATTGATGGCAATTGTGTTATCAGTATCAGTTTATACAGGTGTCAACTCACGAATTAGCGTGTGCGAAGGTCGAATTAATTCCCCACTGTGAACTCTTTCATAATTCAGTAATTTAATATTTTTTAAAGTCATAAGTAAGTCTAAAATATCTTCTCAAGTACTAAGTGATTGAATGTAAATCACTTTATGTATGAACGTAAATTTTCTTTCTGCAAAAACATTATAGAATTAGAAAAGTTTGACACAATGTAACGGTTACTTGTTACAGCTCAAACAGTCCTAGCTTGTACATTCTGCAGGTATAGATTCAAAACATTCATAAACCATTCTAGAAATATGTCTTCAAAATTTTTAAGCGAATTTGCAAAGATGAATTTATAATTTATTTAGCGAAAGAAGAAGTGGAAGAAGTATTCGAAGAAGTACATAGTGGATGAATTAAAAAGAAGTCATCTTAATAAATAGCACGAGGCAAAAGGGATACAGTTAACGTTCAATAAACGTCTGCTTAATAAATATTCGTTAGAAATGCCTCTTTCTCATACACATCAGTCATCTCGCTGCATAACTAAACGAAATTATATAAAAAACGACATTGATGCAATTTTGTTTAAAATTATGTAGAAATATACCTCACCGATTTCAATGACCTTGAGATATAATGTTACGTGGAGAGCATAGTATTACAGCCCACTGAATTAATCTTAACCTCAACTATTATGTTACAATCATATAAGTATATCATTGTAGTAAGAAAGATTAACTTCATTATCTTAAAGTCTCCAAAAATATAAAATCGAAAGAACATTTATTTTTCCTATTTGCTCCTTTATTTTCATTGCTTTGCAACAATGTTAGACACTCTATAGATGGAATGGATACTTGGTATGCAATCGAGAGTGAAAGAATTGAATTGCGAGTCGAGTTGTTTAGTTTGTTTTGTTATTATCATTGCAGTCCGATCGTTGATTAACCCCTTGTCGTATGATTGGTTTGTCAGGTGTAATTACATTTTAATAATATTAAAATGAATAAAGAAAGTCAAAATTTTGTGACTCTTCTGTACTCAGCGGTCTTTGACATTACTAATTGTAATTACTCTTCAAATTGAAACGAATTAACACTATTTCTACCAAGAGGTGTTAATCTTTCACATTTTAACTTAAAATTATTCTTTAAGTTGATTCATTTTTGCACAATCAATTTTTTAACCTTTTATACAATAGCTGTTATGCCAATAGTTAATAATTTGAAATGCCAAGATTATTTGGATTATTTGCACTCAAATAAAAAGTTGTCAAAAGACACCTTTTGGTCGAAATAGGATACACAAAATCCGCGATAGAAATAGTTAAAGAGTCAAGTAAAAGGTGTTTTGAAAGAAACTTGAATGAATGTTACAATTGACCATTTAATTGCGCAGAAATGCGTTCAGCAGAAATGATGAATTTTTCAAATGTAAACAGTGGATCTTGCAACAAGCCTTTACTGCAATGATTGACCTTCAGTTGGCCATGTAGCGTTTCGAATGGAGATAAATTTTTTAAATTTTATCTTCCTCATAAGATAAAATCTCGTTATTTTGAAACGTTCCAATGTCATCAAATAAGGAACGCGTATTTGCCTGTTCCCAATTAAAGCTCCAGACAGAGCTTTGTTAAAGGTTATTCTCGAGGTAGCGTATGATTTGTTCATACAATTATTTACAAATTTAAGTAATTTTCCATTATCTCGTCAAGGTTTCAAAACAAGTTAAATTTTGAAAACAAAACTTGATATATAGACGATATGAAGTTTGAAAAATGAAATAAGTTAAAATTATTGCAAACAAATTGATCTTTACTTTTATGATTAATTACAATAAAAATGGAAATGTTTACTTAATAATTAGTCTACGAAGACATATGCTTCCATAGTTGATTTTCAAATAGTAATATACTTTTTTTATAACGTCTCTTAAAATAGTATACTATATACGTTTTTGTCGTGTAATAGTTATTCCTATTAAATAATTAAATAATGCATTTTAATATTTTTCACGTAATGTAGTTAAATATTCAGACACCATTTTATTACTCGACTCTGTAATGCGTCAAATTAATATAAATTTAACAAGTTTAAAAATTTGCATCATCGAAAGTAAGCTAATATAAATATAATTTAATTTTAAAACTTTTGTCCTCATTATGTATTTAACCTATCATATAATCTTATATACATAATAAACCTTATGCACATAATAAACAGTATTAATCTATGTGTATACAAGTGTCTATTTAAATATCTGATAAAGTGCGAATGATAAAACAGTTTCAAATGAAGATTGTGTAATATCGAGGGAGTAACTTGGCCTACAAACATTTCATAGACCATATTGAAACGAGATATGATACCTTACTTTATTATTCGGAGCATTTTATATAAAAAAAGTGTCAGAATACGATATAAAAATATAGGCAGTAATGTATTTTAAATTATAAAACATTTTATACAAAAGTTTCAATATTTTATGAATATTTGATATTTTTTACAGTGCAGTCATTTTTTGTAGAACGACGAAAAGAACGTAAAAGATGTTTTTCACGTTATGCGGGGGGTTTTTCAAAAATTGCAATGCAAATGAGCTATCATCGTTGTTATAAACAAATCCGGTTTTATAAATACCTTGAAGAGCACACAAACTTTTCTCGGAAATGTATGATAAATGTGTCTGATATGAACCAGTGCAATATTTCAGAAAAAGATCAAAATATAACAGAGGCGCGGTACATGGTAAATTTATTCGAGATATCGGTTAATCCTAATTGAATATTGCACCAAATAATATTTGATGACATTATCATTTGTCATCAGAAGCCAAGATTCCGTGTGTACAATTTTGATAAGGTGAAGTGGGGTAAAATTTCCAAAAGATGAAATTCGCAAGTCCTTATATTCGAAATTCTCAAATCTCAGTGTTTCAAATTTTCAAACCTTCATATTCCAAGTTTTCAAATTTCTATACTGTAAATTTTTCAACCCTATTATCCCAAATTCTCAAATCCCTATATGTATTTTTAAATTCTTAAAATTCTATATTTTTAATATTTCAAAAACACAGCTTCCGAAATGATCAAATTTATATAATTCCAAACTGCAAGGGGGACAAATTTAGAAATTGTCAAATTATACTCCCAATTTTTTACATTCCTGAGACTCAAATTTTTCAATTGTTAAATTTCTAAATTACTAAATTCAGAAAAGTCCAAATTTAACCCTTTGTCGAGTGTTGCTCGACATCACATATCTCACGAACCATATAAAAAATTTAAATAAATTGTTTGGTTGAACATATACATTATCATTTATTTACTATTTATAATAAATCAAAAATGTATTTGTTACATACTCTACACTGTTACAATACATTTTATTGTGAACCCCTTCTATTATTTATTTTGTAAATGAAGAAGTTGGTAGGTTATAAAAATTAGGGAGTCTAAAGGATTAAAAATGATTCCCTATATTACAAAATTCTCAAAACTGCCAATTCCAGCATTTTTGAATTCCTATATTACCAAAAACAGTCCAAATATCAAAATAATCAAATCTCTTTATTACCAAATTTCCAAAAATAAGGTGAAGTGGGATAAGTTCGTAAACGGGGCAAGTTTACAGTCTATTTTTATTACAATATGAGCGAAATTTTTCCAGTTAGTATGTTTGTTCCTTGTTTTGTTTCACTATATCCCCTTTTATATTTCAGCTAAGAGTACTTGTTTGCAGTATAAACTACTTGCATAATGCAGTAAAAAGCATTTTATAGCAGATTTCTTAATAATTCTGCTGTTGTCACATTGCACATGAAATAAAGTTTCAAAGTATTTAACTTCAAGGTGTGCTCTTACCCCATTTTTGGGAAAAGTGCAGAGTAGTTCACATTTTAAACAATTTCCTATCAAAATCAAAATGTACAAGGAAAATTGAGGTTTTAGTTAATATTAATTAAATAGTAATTGTACAAAGCGTTCGATATCGACAGCGTTAAGTATTTACATAGCAGACTGAAAATACTTACGTTTAAATTCCAACTTTACAAAAACCAGTCTGCACTTACCCCACTTCACCTTATAAAGAATATTTTGTTAACTGGAAATTAGTTTAAAAACATTTCTAAGGCTCAATTTCTGGGTTCAAGGAAATATGTACTTTCATATAATTTAATTAGTAGGAGTGCATTAATTTATGTAATAAGTCAACTTTGATTGTAGTTAGTATTATATTTTATATTTTATTTTAAGTATTTACATAGCAGACTGAAAATACTTATGTTTAAATACCAACTTTACAAAAACCAGTCTGCACTTACCCCACTTCACCTTATAGAAGGTCTTAAGGTCTTCAACTTGACGTGTTATGCCCAATTTTAGATCAATACAGCAGGTGTTCTAATTAAAGCGCTGTGCTAATATCCACGATACGTTAGATACGTAACTGAAAATGAGTTGTTGTATCATTTCTGTCGAAATAGGAGGCAAATAGATTAAAAAATAGGAATTTCAAGTTGTAGCATGTGTTACATTCGATGAAATTTGTTTATACAAGTGGTTTAAAACAAAAGCGCATAAATACTAGGCGGTTTAATAGCTTTGTTTTGATATCATTTTTTGTTGCCAAAATGCGTGAAATTGTGGTTGAGGTGACTTTAAGTTTGATGACCACAAAAGCTTGCCTTAAAACCATCTGCAGTATCATGATCAACCTTAATGCAACATTTCATGAAAAAATATTCAGTACTTTTTTCGTGATGACAAGCATACGTAAAATTCAACTTGGATTTAAATATATAAGATAGATTTATACTTTACGAATATATTATACTTCATAAAATGTGGACTTATGATTTATAAACGTATTATTACATCATGAGGTATAAATTTATACTTTATAAATATATCGTGCTTCGTAAAGTATGAATTTATACTTTATAAATTACTTAGATTGTGTTTCTTGATAAATTCTGTAAATTTCGTCGTATTTGCTGCCTCAACAGAAAGTTATTCCTTTCTAAGGAAAAGAAATTTATTTTTAACAGATTCTGGAAAAATTATTTTAGTCATTCATTTTTAGTATGTATTCAGAACTTGTAAAATGTAAAGGACGTAAAGAAAAGCACTTATACCAATTTTATATTGTTTTCAGAAAAGGAATTATTCAACTACGAACACCCCTTCAATATGCACGATTGCCGATAAAAAAAAATACGTGTCAAATATTTTTTTGAGAACTATATCTCATGTAAGTTTCATCAAAATCGGCGTGTGTCGGTTGGATATGTTCCCTTGTTAGTTCTGACGCACATGATAAATAGGTCAGTGCAAGTTAGGGGTCAAGAATAAGCACTGATTATAATCTTTGAGGAATTTTGAAGCGGAAAATTGATACATTCCGGCGATCCTCAATCTTACTGGTCAGAAGAGACACGGATGTTTTCCAAAAATGTAAAATATACAATTTCATTTTGCCAGGATCCTAACGCCAAGAGGCAATTATAGGAAAATCAGGGAAGAGATCGAAAAGGTAAATTATAGAACTATACAAAGATTTAATCAAACTAAACATCCAGTTTAATCTGTAACGCGTTATTACGTTCACAGTTAGCATAAGAATACCTCTTCGACAAAACCTTGGCCGTGAGGACACCGTCACCATAGTCCTTGACGACTATTCATTATCCTTTAGCCTGATAATGCGTTTTCTTGCAACCCGGAAACTCTGACAAAACGCACATGGCTTACTCTCGGTTTACGCATCTATACAGGGTGCCTCACAATTAGAAAAAACAGATTGATAAAATTTCAAATGAGTCAATTATTTCTAATTTCTTCATTCTTGAAATGCACTGACGCAAACATTGTATCACCAAAACAGTTCTTATTAAATATTTTTGAATTAGAAATAAATATGTACATAAGAAACCACATAGATTGTTGGAAAACCGGGTTCAGATAATTCGGGATTAACGTAAAATAGTTCATTTATTTCCACGTAATAATCTTACAACGGTTTGCAAACAAGTAAATGAACCAGCACGGTTGAGTTGCGAACGAATTCTAACAAGACGGAACAGAGTTCGTGAAAAAGAAAGCTTTTAGGAAAACGCTTATTGGTGGAAATTAGTTAACAAGGGTGGAGGAAAAGAACGGGGATTGGACAAAATATTGAAGGAAAGTCGATTTCGGGAAGTGGTAATTTATGGGTACTTGAGTGGATTAGGACTGATAACAGGAAAGGACCCAAGGTTAAGGACAAGGAAATAGGAACAGCATGGTAAAGAAAGTATTTTGCCAAGCATATGGTTGGAACCTCCAACAAGATTGTAATCCACAATATTTCTTAATTCTTGAAATACATTGACACATTGTGTCGCAGAAATATTTTTCATTAAACATTTTTAAATTCTAAACAGACATATCGCGTGTATTATAATGTAAGAAAGGTTAGAAACGGTTAAAAAATATTTACTTATTATTAAACTCTGTATAAGTCAATGAAAAAGTGCAGATCTCGGTATTAGAATCCGATCCTTCAGCGTAGAGCGTCTACGGTACAAATGTATACAGGGTGTTTCACAGTTAGTGTAGATTTCTGAAATGGGGAGTAGTTGACGTGATTCGAAATAAGATTTTCCTTGACAAAAATGGGAGTCGAAGCTTTGTTTTTGAATTATTAAGGAAAAACATGGATCAATCAGGACGCGAAGATTACGTGTCCGCAGACGTAAGAGTCACAACTTCAGATAACGCGTAGTTATCCAACGCGTAGTAATGCAACGTGTGGTAATGCAACGTGTGGTAATGCAACAAGTAGTAATGCAACGTGTAATAATACAGCGCGTAGTAATACAGCGTGTGAATATCCAACGCGTAGTAATCTAGCACGTGCATATTGAACGCGTAGTAATTCAACGAGTAATAATGCAACAGGTGGTAATTCTAAGCGTAGGAATCTAATGCGTGGTAATCTAACGCGTAGCAATCCAGCGTGTGGATATCCAACGCGTAGTAATCTAGCGTGAGCATATGCAACGCGTAGTAATTCAACGAGTAATAATGCAACAGGTGGTAATTCTAAGCGTAGGAATCTAATGCGTGGTAATCTAACACGTAGTAATCCAGGAGGCTAGGAATCTGCGCGTGGTAATTTAACGCGCAGTTAATCCAACGCGTAATAATCCTCGTGCTCTGATTGGTCCGTGTTTTTCCTTAATAATTCAAAAACGAAGCTTTAAACTCCATTTTTGCAAAGAGCAATCTTATTCAGAATCACGTCAGCTACCCCACATTTCAGGGATCTACACTAATTGTGAGACACCCTATATTATATTGCAAACAATCTGTTTTTTTCAAAAAGATACATCTGTGAGAACGGTTTTTGGCAACTTGAACGAATAATTTTTACGACTGCAATGTTATTCTCTATATTACCGACGAGATATAGTATAGTGTGCGAATTGTTCTGAACACATAACCCGCATTTTTAGAACCACGGAGTATATTGCAAACAGCGTTTTCATGTTGATACTGTATATGTTACGGTGAAACACCGAAATCTGGTAAATGTCGACATACACCGGTGAAGGTCCGAATGTACAAGAATGTAGTTAAATATTCGGTCTTTCACCGACGTATTTGGTGTATGTCGACATTCACCGGTGAACGTCGACATTCGCCAATTTCAGTCTTTCACCGTAACATATACATTAACAGTATTGAAACATTTTGTTCTAAATATGAAAACGAAGGATACTTTCTCTATAATAAACGACCTGAAAAAGAACCTCATACAATTTTCATTTTCATCAGTTTTGTGTTAGGAGTTTATTTCATATGTTGTTGTGCAAAATAGGGAGATGCATTGGGTTTGCAAAAAGAGATAAGCTTTTAATATAATTCATATTACTTCAAAAGAAATTTTTTTTCAAATATTTAATTTATTTGAGGTTTGTTGGGATTAATTTATTGAAAACTCATATTTTTTTATGCTGACAAAAAAAGGCACGTGTGGCGCCATCTAGCGGTGACACAGGCGAACTAAACGAAAAAAATGTATGTCCAAATACGCATTTAAGAAAAAGTCATATTTCGTAACTTTCATTTCATATTATGTTTCCCGAAACATTCTAAAGCAAATTATTATTAATATTTGATTTATATTATAGCCATATTATTATTAATTAAGTCGAGAAAATTGATATTTATTGAATTTGGTCCAAAATGGTACAGGTGGCGCTATCTACTAGTGAACGGAAGAATTATAAATTCATCAAATTTCGCATTTTACGCATATTTCGGGATCACATATTACTCTGTAATCTCTTCAGAACTGAAATATTTTTTTTTTTTTTTTTATTAGTAAAATACACTTCAGATCCAAAACGGATCTATATGTGTTATCTTTATTAAGTACAAATATAAATTCTTCAGAGAGAATAACAAACGATATAAAAGTATAAATTGTTACATATACATATACATAGGAACTTTTGAATACAGTCAGAAAATTCTTATTTAACTTAACATAATCCTATCTAAATACATAATAATAGTAAATATTGTCTTACATCTTAAGTGTCTAAGTTAAATACTATGTAAACATAAATATACAACATAAGCAAAATAACACTAAAAAAGAATCCTTATATTTTACATCACAACCTTATGAGGTCAGGAACTACAATACAAAGCTAGGTCCTTATATCCTAATATTATTTGATACTAGAAATTTGCTAATAACTTTGATGGCCTTTATATTTGGTCCAATCATAAAAGACTGCGTATTAAAAGGAGCACTCCATCCAAGCATTCCAGAACTAAAATAATGTTACAAGAGCTACCTCAGAGCGCTCGAGAGGAAAATAAAGAAATAACGCGTTTTGTGGACTAAAGAATTGACACCCATCTAGCGGCAAAAGGTAGGAATTAGTGGAGTCAAGTTTGAAATAAAATCCATTCGGAAATATTGATTTTCTGAGATTAATTGGTAATAATATGCATCAAGTATTAATAACAGTTAACTCTAGGATGTTTCAGCAAACATAATATGTCCAGGAAGTTATGATATATATATTTTTATAATTCTCTTATATGCACAATCGAACTTACGATTTTTTCCATTAGTTCAATCGGCGTGTCAGTCGACGTCGCTGCACGGTTTGTCGATTAAATAACCTTTCTCTTTAATTTTCGTTTCTATCGTTTTCAGCATGATTTCTTGACGTTATTTCGCTCCAAATGTGATTACATAACACAGTACAAACTTCAGAAATACTTAAAATTCGGTAATTTTGTAGTTCTGCCGTTCATTGCTAGATGGCACAACCCGTACAGTTTTGGACCTAATTCAATAAATATCGATTTTTTTCGGCTGAATCGGAATTAATATGCATTAAATGTTAATAATAATTTTCTTTAAAATGTCTTAGGAAGCATAATTTTCAGTAATAATTACGTAATATGGCTTTTTATAATTTCCTTATATGTTCATTAGGACATGCATTTTTTCGATTAATTTATCTACTTTGCCACTAGATGGCATTGAACATTTGTTTACAAAATAACATTTTTTATTTCTGTTTCTAGAGCTTTTATTAACTTTTCAGGATATTATTTATCTTCTAATTTGATCATACAACAGTGTATAAACCTCAGGAATACATAAAATTTGCTAATTTTTTCAAAAATCTCAATTTTATATTTTTGTATGTAACTTTTTAGTACATAAAGCGCGCTATTTTTTTGTTGTTAAATAATTGGAAAAAATGAATTAATAAGTGATGAATAAATAAATAAATAAATAAATAATTAATATTTTAAGTGCTTTCACAATAATAACTCGTAAATTACTGAGTATGTACACTAGGTATGTAATATTTAACAGTTAAAGAAGTGCAAAAATAATTGCAAATTGATTTTATAAGTAATTGATTCTATGCAAAGTGATATAAATAATAAAGCATTCAAAAGTATACACTGTATACTATACAGTCTTTAACAAAAATACGTCTTGTTAATTATCTCGTTTCTCGTTAGATTAAATATCAGTGTATTCTCGATGCGCGCGAAAATTTAAATTGTAGAAATGTCTAGAACATTAAATAATGTGTTTAATTTATAAAATCACCTTATCATAGCAAAATGTTATTAAATAATTACAGCGTTGTACTATCAAGTGTAAAATATAATAATAACTACAATCAAAGTTGACTTATTACATAAATTCATACACTCCTACTAATTAAATTATATGAAAGTACATATTTCCTTGAACCCAGAAATTGAGCCTTAGAAATGTTTTTAAACTAATTTCCAGTTAACAAAATATTCATTATAAGGTGAAGTGGGGTAAGTGCAGACTGGTTTTTGTAAAGTTGGTATTCAAACGTACGTATTTTCAGTCTGCTATGTAAATACTTAACGCTGTCGATATCAAACGCTTTGCACAATTACTACTATTTAATTAATATTAACTAGGACCGTAATTTTCCTTGTACATTTTGATTTTGATAGGAAATTGTTTAAAATGTCAACTACTCTGCACTTTCTCCGAAAATGGGGTAAGAGCGTAACTTGAAGTTAAATACTTTGAAACTTTATTTCATGTGCAATGGGCAAAAGCAGAATTATTAATAAATCTGCTATGAAATGCTTTTTACTGCATTATGCAAGTACTCTATACTGCAAACAAGTACTCTTAGCTGAAATATAAAAGGGGATATAGTGAAACAAAACAAGGAGGCAAACATACTAAATGGAGAAATTTCGCTCATATTGTAATAAAAATAGCCTGTAAACTTGCCCCGTTTACGAACTTACCCCACTTCACCTTACTAAAATTAGAATGAAATATTTGAACTTTGAATATTTAAATATTGATATGGAATAAACAAACACAGGTCCTCATAATAATTGTTTATTGTTGAAGTGATATAGATATAATGATCCGTAACGTAATTTAACTACAATGACAGGTTTCGCAACTAGCAGAGTCGAGTTTATACATGGATTATACAATATGTACAAGAAAACACAAGATCGTACAAGCAATACTTTGTTCTTTTTTTTTGGACAATTTCACAGGACTTGCAATCAGGGAATAGGCTGCCGGGCTTTCCGTCCCCCCGTTTTCCCATCACTTTTTAAAAACGACATCTGTACTTGAAACGTGTAAATGTCCCACTTAACATTACGAGAAACATTTTTTTTGAGTAGCACACTAATGATTTACATCGACTTTTTTTCTAACCGAACTCGTCCTACACTTATCACCTGTTCTTTATTTACAATTGTGTTATGTATATATGTATACCACCGTTGTTGTTCGACGACAAACCGTGAGGTTTGTATTGGAAACGAACTTTTGATTTTTCTCCCTAGCATTGGTAATTTTCATTGACGTAACTAGGCAGAGATCAGGCTGGAGACTCTCACTGTCGACACTTATAATTGGGGGGAAGTAGGATATCTCGTATTAGAAATTTTGGAATTTCCGAATTTCTAATTTTTACTTTGTAAATTTCCAAATTTTATTAATTACTAAATTTTCGAATTTTCAAATTTTCGAATTTTCGAATTCCCAAATTTCCGAATTTTCAAATTTCCAAATTTCCAAATTTCCAAATTTCCAAATTTCCAAATTTCCGAATTACAGAATTTTCAAATTTTCGAATTTCTGAATTTCCAAATTTTTTAATTCCTAATCTTTGAACTTCTGAATATCCAAATTCTGCACATTTTAAATTTCCAGATTTTTAAATCTTCAAATTCTCTATTTTTCAAACTTTCAATTTACAAATTCTCAAATCACTAAACCTTCGAATTTCCAAATTTTCATATACAAATTCCAAAGTCACCAAATCATGAATTTTCAAAATGTGGTTTGTGAAAATCCCCACTGCGCAATTTTCCCAAAATCTCTAAGTCTGAGATATCCAAATTCCCAAAACTTTAAAAGTCATCAATATCCAAATATCTTGATGTAGTCATATTTATAAATTATCGGCAACAATCGTTATTTTAGGGTCCCTAGCACACTGCAGTCACTCCTATTTACGCCAATGTCAATATTTTGTCTTTCTTTAACTATTCACGGGACCTAACCTCGAAGTTTGGATAGAATCAAAAATTATATCAGATTATTCTTTCGAAATGACTCTCGCTGAAGCAGTCATTTTGAATATTTTTACAAAATAAACATCGGATCGTTCCACGGATGTTTCGTCGATATGTTACTGTTTAAAAAACCAAATGTTGCCCAGCCGCTGTTACAATCGGCCTTGAATTTCATTTCAATATGTCAATATACAAAATCGGTATTTTCATGATTGAAGACGCCATTTTCGTTAACTTCCCAGTATTCCTTTCTAACCTGTTACAATAGGTTTTCGTTGTCGTAGAAACTTATCAAATCTATAAAATGAACCCCTGAAGAAACTCGAATTCGCGTGTGTTTTTCGAAAATCGGCGTTCAGTCGTCTTCAATCGTTCTCTACAATTTTTGATTCGCAGAAAGTCACCGTCGAGACCAGGATCGCGTGACATCTCCCTCCATTTCGGAGGATCTCGAATCGACGGAGCTTTTGAAACATCTTTTAATTCTAATCTAGCGAAAAGTCAAATGAATTATGCAAGTGTCTACTGCGACACACGTACGCTGCTATCGTTACTTTTTACATACTTCTTTTTACACGTCATCTATTTCGTTTCCCCTTGCAGTTTCATGAGTAAACGTGAGAACATACAGGAAAGCCATTATACACGAGTATTTAATGTATGCGATCAAATGCACAGGTCATAATGCATGCACGTTAATCGAGTTCGAATTCGGTTTTGAAATATTTTGTAATTTGAAATCAGACTGTACATTAGTCGATTTTATGTAGTTCGTTTGAATTATGATGGACAAAACCGTCCCTGTAGGACCCGAAAACTCAAAGTAACCTTATTTTTAGATTTAACAAAAATATATTCCTACAAAATTATAAATTAATATTCTGTCTATCTAGGGACGGCTCTGATTAACACGTTGACTACCATGAAATTAAGCTTTGAAAAGAAATGAATTATGCGATACAGCGAATGTTAACTCGTTATTTCTGTTAAGATGATCACGTGATGCGCGACACCCCTGCGCAGAAGAGAAAAACGCATCGCAACTTTTCGATGATCCGATCGCAAGATAAACGAAACAATTCTACATATCATAAATGCCACTAGTTCAATTATCTGGAAAACTAAAACTGTTTCTCTAAAACTATTTACCCTGCGATCAAATATTTCGTTATCGAAAAGTTACCGATGATTAACAAGAAATAAATAAGTCGAACATTTATACAGCTTAAAATTGAAAGACTCACGCAAAGAATCGTTTACTTCTATTAATCAGAGAGTTTATTATTATTCGCTACATCCACGTTTTCGATTTTGCGATTATTTTACACTAACGTAACAATATAGTGAAATATCACATTGTCAAATTATATAATAAATACCGAACATCACGTGATCGACAGAGCGGGGTGAAAATGGTGGTCACGTGCTTGATGTTCGTCGAAAATTGATACGAGCCACTGCGAAATCGACAGACACGAAAAAACGAATCTTAGTTGGAATTTGTCATCTTATATAAATATATACGTATGTACGATCGATCTGAAAGGAATTAAACTTTGATTTGATTAGAGAAGTTTTAATCGATGGGGTTCGGGGGAACACAAATCGAGGTCAACAGTCTTTCCATAGAAAAGAACATCGGGACACGGGTTTTCCGGGTGCGTGCTGTACATCGAGTGTAAATAATAATAATACTATGGTACAAAGTATAAGTACATTGGTTTAAATGATTGCAGGCTGCTCCTCTCATATCACAGCGAGGGCGCTGCCGGGCCCGCCATTTTTTGTTCTTTAATTCCTAAAAACGACCTTCTTGAAAAAAGAAAGCGACGCATGCACTCGCACGTGTATACAACTCGCGCACTCATACCCCTTCGCACCGATATAATATTTTTATATTTATATATTTATATATTTATAATATATATATCATCTTCTTTTTTATGTATATATTTATATCTCCCTATACAGGATATATCGTGTGAGGTCACGTCTCGAACATCCCTGTTATCGTTGTCGATATGGATGTTTCGCGCTTTCAGTCCCAACTGTGTTTATAAACACTCCACAAAGGTGTCGATCATTCGGAGGTAGCAAAATCGCTCGAACATAAAAATACGCGAAATTAGAATATACAGGGAGCGATAGATCAGGGTTGCACAAAGATGTATCTCGTGGACTTAAAAATTTCTCACGTCTTTTATCAGGGTATTTGCTACCTCGACATTCGAACCTTCATGATTTCTAAATGCGTCCATATAAAGTCTTCCTCGTATCGTCAGCAGTTACGGGGATGTTGAAGGGTCATTCGATTACACGAGATACCCTGTACGCACATTTATAATATACGATAAACCCTAAGTGAGGTGACCATCACTGTCGCGCATGGACGGTCAGAGTATGAAGGGCCGGGACGTCGCGACGCCACGTGTCTTGTGGCCAAACGGCTCAGTCTAGGCGTCGCATCCGTCTAACCCTCGTGCGAAATCACGTCGCGGGCGTTCAATGGACCGGAAGTGAGACCCACTTTTGGGACTTTAGCTGCCGGGCCCATCGGTCCTCTTTAACGTGTTTAAGACTAGTGTAACAATAGGAACATGGTGTCTGCTGGCTCTTCCGGGGATCGGGTGGATATGTCGTTGGACGTTCGGGTCCATTTTGTCTCAAAATGCACTGAAACACTGCCCGGCCCTGTGTGAACGTCTGTCTGTCTGTCTATCTTTACGTAGCAGCCAGGACGGAGTTCAGTTCCCGAAAGCATGAAGCCTCGAAGAAGGAAGATATGTACCGGTCGGGCTTCACGTGGCCAATCCTTCACCCCTTGCCGCCGGCGGAGGCGGAAGTCGAGCCGAGGGTGGTGTGGAGTTGCTCTCCGGTCTCGTAGGAGCCTCTCTGTCGAAGTGATGCTGAAGAGCATCACCAGTCCATGCAGGAACGCCGCCGGTGTTTTGATTGCTGCCGTTCGACGATGGTGTGCCGGGGGAATGGGACGGTGACGGCGTTTGGAACAGCAGCGACCCGGACGGGATCGAGGACTTCCCGTCTACCAGGGGCCCGTTGTTGGTCCCCGCCATTGGCTGTTTGTCCAACGGGAAACCGGCACCGGCCGCGTACACCGAACCGAACAATCCTGCGTACTTTCCGGCGGCCACCGAGTGGCCAGGTAATCCGTTGTTACTTTGTATCACCGAGATCTCGTTCAGCTGTAAGTAATGCACGCCGACTGGTTAGGTTTATTCGTGGACAATTACCTACAAAACGAAAGAGAATAATCGTTAATCGTGTCGGACGTTGACGTTTGTTCTTTATGTTTACGCTCTCTGCCGGTGGTGAGGTAACTCTTTGAGTTATTTTATTTGATTTGTATTGGAAACTCAAAGAGTTACTGAAATGTGAACTCTAATATCGTTACATATAGCGCCAAAGAAAGATTGTAAAGACATTGAAATTGTCAGTAAGGTTTTTATGAAGTGTTCATGGCAAGGATACGCAATTACACTTATTCTTTCAAATTTTACGAAACAATACACAGAATAATACAAGACAACTATTTGACAAATTGAAGTTTGACAAATTGTCTATAAAAATAGTCCTTATTTTACCAACGGTCAATAATATGTATACTCAAATGGTATACTGTACTTAGATCGTACAGTATTTGCTTGCTTAATGTACTTTTGTTTAATGCAGTGCTTCTGGCAAGATTAAATATCTTTAAAATGTGAAATAATCGAAAGTGAAATTTTCTGCATGGTTTTATACTTTTCCTTTGGAAACTAATACGTATTAGTTACCGACGAACAGTAAATGGCAAAGAAGACGTCCATTGTCCCGCCATCTACATACAGTACTAACTCTTCTGTTCTCACATGAACACTTCATGGTGGGATTCTAGAAACTTCATTTTGCATAAAAACAATGTTCGAGGATTTGTGTTACCTCGAAAGGACTGTTTTATTGGGAATTTCGAAACCTTCAAATTTCGGAATATTTGGGATTGTAAGAATTTGACGATTTATAAATTTAGGGATTTAGCGGTCTAAAAATTTTGGGAGCATGAAATTTTAATACGAATAAATTAATTTCAATAGGAGTTTATTAAGCTCAGCATTTAGAGGTTGAGAAATTTGGGAATATAGGTATTTGACCTTGGAATTTATAAATCCAGAGGTATCGGAATTTAGATACTTGGTAATTTTGCAATTTATGGATTCAGAAATTGGTATTTAGTGATCTAGGAATTTGTGAATACAGGAATGTGGAGGTGTAAGAATTCAGAGATATGAGAATTTTTGCATTAGAAATCCAGGTGCTTTAAAATTTGAAGATTTAAAAATTAAAAAATTTCAAGAATTAAAAGTCGAGGACTTAGAGTTATTTATATATAAAAATTTGCACATGTATCTTTATCAAAGGGAAATGTACGTTGCACTCAAGTATCCAATCCACCCGCATCAAATCTGTTTGTTTACCACACTACTATGACAGAGCAGAATTCACTCCATATAATAAAAATTGACAATACTGTTCAAATTGTATAACACACATATTTCGAATACAGTCATAACGTTGTTCAGTGTCGGTAAAGTCGGTAATGAAAGATAAATATCATTATTAAATGATATAATAATCAAGTTACTAACCTAACCATTATTTCTATACAAAATGAAGCAATTTGCAAAATTTGAGTTTCCGAGATTTTCAATTGCAGCAGTAGTAACTTACATAAGCGTAATGATGGGTACTTACTTTCTGTTGAACGCCGTTAAGGAACGGTGCGGGTAGATAAGGGTAGAAGAGATCCGGCCGTCGTTGGAGGAACTCCGAATCCTTGGGTGTGATAGGCAGGGGAGGTAGGTCCAACGACATTCGACGACCTCGACGAGAGGCTCCGTTGGTCCACATATGAGTGCCCATGTGCACCTGCGAGCAGAAAAGGAGTCACGTCAAACGTGGTCTGTTCAGGGTGGACTAGTTGCGCTGATCTTTCATCGAGCTTGCGGTTCTGTATGTACGTTACGCGTTAGCGTTAGTACAAGCGGTAGCAGCTAGCTGGTGTTAGTGAGTAAACTTGAAGATACCGGGGTGACGAGTGGAGGGAGCGGACGGGAAGTGATAGAAAGAAATATACAGAGAAGAACAGAGACGAAGAGAAGGAGGAAGTCGGGGATATATGATGTGTATACCTTGAGATTGCCCTTGGTGGTGAAGGCCTTCTGGCAGACGGTGCATCGGAACGGTTTGTCGCCCGTGTGAGTTCTCATATGGATCTGGAGCGCCGAAGACGAGGAGAAATTCTTATTGCATATCTGGCACAAGTGCTTGCTCGGCACGCCTGCAAATACACACACAGTTTCGCTGAACAGACCCTGACGTTTGTATGTTTAACGGGGCTCAAGCTTGTCTTTCTTTCCGACGGAGGGTCTTTAATCGAAGCATTGGTCTGCGTTTCAGAGAAGACGGAAACGAAGTGGGTGAAAGAGGGACCAAAACCTGCCACCAGGAACTCCCGTAAACAGAACAGCGGTGCGGAGAAAGCACAGGCGTGCAAGTAAGCGAAGCCGGCCAACGCTAATCTCGCTAACTAAACAGAAGCTCGGATGCGATTCGTTAGCGGGACAGTTAGACTTTGCTAAGCCAAGCCTTGGACGGTTCGAAGTATGCTCGATGAAGAAGCAGACAGGCCTCCATTCGATCGCCAATGGTACTTACTGGCTGGTCTCTTTGGTGCTGGCAGGTCCCCTTCGGACGGGGATCTTTTCACCGAAATGGCTTGCTCCATGGAGGTCGGAGGCATTGGTGGAGGTGGTGGCGGAGGTGGAGGAGGTGGAGGTAGACTCGAATCGTCCGTGCACATGGGACTTCTCGAACTCTCGTGCTCTTGGGGTTGCTGTTGATGCTGTTGCTTCGAGTCGCTGAACAGGTGGGGCGGCATGTCGCGGATCTTGTGTGTCAGCATGTGCTGCTTCATGTTGCCCTGCGATCAGGAAAATATCTCGTTAAATATCTGGGAATGAAATGTCCACCGGGTTCAATCACTTCATCGATCGCACCACTTTGCACAATCTTCGATGCCTCGTCTCGGACAGACAACAGAATAGCAAGCAACGAAAAAATAAAAGGAAAAATGATCGAGTACTTGAAGCAATTGTTCGAGATACATAGTGGTGTTATCATCGCTGTTGGACAATCTGAAAATTTCAGCAGGCTCTTACCAGGAGGCTGTGCGCCGAGGGTAGAAGTCCGAGGGCGGGTGACATCAGCGGGGGTAGGCGGATCGCAGGATAGACAGGCGTCAACCCCCGCCCCCCTCCAGCTCCTTTCCGCCCCCGGCTCTTCCGCTCCTCAGGTCGCCGCCGCCGCCTGCGTTTCGCTTTTTCTCGACTACTGGCGCACTGAGGATCGGGTGAAGTGATCGAACTGTTAGCGGGCAACGGTTGGGACGCGCAGATGCATGCTTGCTGCCCGGAACCATCGTTCTGAAAGTATCGCAGAAAAAAACAAAGGTACAGATGGGCGGCCAAACCCAATCCAGAAGTCAGGTTTGGAGTACGTGATTTGGGCAACGAAGAACGAGCAGAAAATGAAACCAAAATTCCTTCTATCGACCTTACCGTTAACAAATACGAAAACTGTTGATAAAATTCGTTCGATCGAGGCAATCAGAAAGGTATAAGCAACATTGTAAGTATTAATATTTCGAAGTTAAACCAAAGCAAAATAATAACGTTCCTTCGAGTTCCGTTACACTGCAGGCTTCCCTTAAGGTCTGTTTGGCGAGCAGCAAACACTTCTGAGAATCAACGTCCCTAATTTGTAGAAAAAGTTACGTTACCTTGGTGGAAAAGCCTCTGTCGCAAATAGTGCATTTGAAAGGTCGTTCCTTCGTGTGGCTCCGGTAATGGATCTCCAGCGCGGAGTTGCACGCAAATGTCTTGTAGCAGATGTTACACGTGGTGTTTCCACGCACTGTAACAGATCGTGGCTCTTTACAATTGCTTCCCGACACTTTTCGCGTGCTTCTACGTCCGTGAAAGCAATTTGTAGCCGTGGCTCGATCGTAAAAGGTATTTTTATAACCGGACTCGCGACGATATGAAAGCTAATCTAATCGTGAAACGCTTCGAAATTGGAATGATAATGCTTCGGGACGCGAAACGATCGTTAATTCACGAACGAAGATGGCGTTAGAGTCACCGTTTCACGACAACCCGGCGCGACGGAAGGAGTGAAATGAATCGTGAAGGCAGCAATACGTTTTGCAAACAGATTTATTCATTCAAAAATGTCCACAGTATGCGGGCGTTTTCTTTTCTCGCGCTGAAGAGAAAATACAAATCTGGCCGCGGACTTCGAGTCTTCCGACAAAAACCCACAAAAGCGACTCGAACGAGAGAACGAAAAAGTAAGAATGACAGAGGTATGGATAAAGAAATACCGAAACAGAGGTGTCCAAACGGATAATAGAAAAAAAAGATATGTCAAGCGGGAGGGTGGGAGTGCTAGGTCCGGCTACACCACAAAACAGGATGTCGATATACAGCTTGGACAAGGTGGACGAATCAGTGAGACTGGAGGTCAGGATCAGTGAATCGTGTCAGATCGATCGGGAGGTGTAGCAGGAACTGCAGCTCGCCCTGATGCTAGCAGCGCCTACCTGCTGGCCCTCCGACAGCCAGGCCGAGCGGGTTGTAGGTCGAGGTGGCGGCTAACACGGCTGACGTGGTGAGGGACGCCAATGGTCCAGCGGCACCCGATGCTGGAGTAACAGCGTTCATGGAGCTGACGCTATTTATGCTGCTGGTTCCTATGCTGCTGGTAGACGGTGACGAAGAGACTGCCTGCAGAAGGCCTGCGAACATGCCGAAGGGATGTGGGTGGTGCGTGGGCTGCGGTGGCGGCGTCGGTACCGATGCTACTGAGGCTGGTGTCGACGATGCTCGTGGTGTCAAGTCTAAAGGAGCACCAGCATTCGGAGGGCTGTTACTCTTTTCGCTGCCGTTATACCGGTGAAAAGGTGGCGATCTGGCTGCGTTTCCTAAGTTCGACGTGGCCGTGGTCGTGATTGTTCGGACCTGGTTCTCGAGAGCGGCAAGGGAAGTGGAGAAATTGGGCAAAGATGGATCCTTGTGCTCATTCTCCTCGCTCTCGTGATCTTGCTCATCCTCTACGTCGCCACGATTGTCACGATTCATGCTGCACCTCTCGTCGTCGTCCCTGCGATCCTCTTCCTCGTCATCTTGGTCCTCCACCTCTTCGCTCTGCTCCTCGATGTACCTCTGTTGCTGTTGCTGCTGCTGCTGTTGCTGGGATTCTTCTTTAATGTCTATGTCGTTATCCTGAGGCTGTCGTTCCATCGTTTGCTGCCGGCTCGGAGGAAAGCCTAACGGGAAGCCTGGTCCTGCGGGATGAATCGGTGGAAAGCCTTGCGGGAGGAACGACGCTAGAGGATGGTGCGGATAACCGGGTGGGAATTCGTTCACCTCGCCGGCTTGAATTTGTTCCGGGCTCAGCTCCGTTGGCTCGCCGGTATGCAAGCGTATGTGTTGCTGCAGAACGAGCGCATTCGTGAATTTCTTGTGGCACACAGGACACTGATGCAGCACCCTGAGCGGCGGTTTCGCTCTATGCACGCCCATGTGGGTTTTCAAGTTGCCCTTGGTGGTGAACGCCCGGCCGCAAATCTTGCACTTGAACGGACGCTCGCCGGTATGGGTTCTATAGTGCATCTGCAGTGCGCTTTTGCAGGAAAGCACCCTATGGCAGATCACGCACTGGTTGGGATCGGTCAGTTTGTGTTCGATGTTGTCGACCAGCTGCTGCAGCTTCGACGTCTCCGAGGTCTTCGTGATCTCGATCAGACTCTCCCAGGAGTTGTCGTTGCTGCCTGGCCGCGGCAATAGGCTGGAGTAGATGGCTGGATCCTTAGCCGGGTCGATCATGTCACTGGCCGAGACTGCGGGTGGGTTTACAGTTGACGAAGCAGGATGGTGGGATATTTGATGATGGGCAGGTGGTCCTGGAAACAGAATTCCCGCGAAGGAGGTTTGAAGGCTTCCACTGCTCGCACTACTGCTGGCAGGAGAAGCACCAGGGTACGCAACGATATGCTGAGGCAACCGATTGATAGGACCCCGACTAGACAAATTTTCAGGTTGTTCCTCAATCTCCTCGTCAACTTCCATGTCGCCGTCCCCTTCCAGTCGGCCGCTAATTTTGCTGTCCATACTGCAGTCTTCGTAGGTCTGCGGCTGAGAGGGTGGATTAACGGACGATTGGGGTGAGTTTAAATACCGTCTAGTCGTCTCCTCGAAATCTTCGCTTTCCTCTTCCGTTGGCTCCTCGGCCTCTTCTGGTTCCTTTTTCGGTGTTATCCTCTCTGTGGCTTCCTGATTGGTAGGATGCTGTTGGTGCTGGTACTGCTCCTGCATAGGCGATCTCTGCTCGAGTTTGATCTCGTCTCTCTGCTCGAGCTGCTGCTTTTGTTGTTGTTGTTGGTGGTGGTGGTGATTGTCGTGAAAGGAATGACGAGAGTTCGACACAACCGCGGGGGAATGTGGGGACGTGGTCGGGGCAGTGGTAACAGGCTTACTCAGGTTCTCCGGCACGTCCTGATCGTCCCGATGAGCGACAACCGGTGATCTGTACAGAGGTTGCATACCGGGCAGGGCTAAACTGAGTGGCAGGGGCGGCTGAGGAGGTAAAAAACCGTGTGCCGCCGCCGGGTGAAAAGAGGGATGGTGAGAAGGTGGTGGCGGCGGCGGGGACGGCATCGGTCTTTGACCAGACGCGATTTGCTGTAGCAAGGGTGGGTGGTACTTGTCCAGGTGTTCCGGAACGGGATTCGGGTTCATCTTAACATGTGGAAACTTGGCCGTATGCCTCTGGAAGTGGACCTTCAGGTTCCCTTTCGTGGTGAAGCGGCTGCCGCAGACGTTGCATTTAAAGGGTCGCTCACCTGTGTGCGATCGTATGTGGATCTGAAGTGCCGAGTCGCTGCCGAACACCTTGCCGCAATAACGGCATCGGTGCTTGAAGAACGGCTCCCCGCGACCGCTACCGGACTTTGAATCGTACGGGGAGAGACGGGAGCCTTTGCCCCCTCTGAACGCAAGTTCGTCCGCTAGGTTGTTAGCCAGCAGACCCTGGCTGGCGTTGTCCAGTACTTCTTGCGCTCTCTTCTGCAGCATCTCCAGCGTGTTTGGTTCGTGTAGCGGTGGTGGATCGGTATTAGTTATTATCGACGAGGCTAGGGAAGAGCTGATGGAGCAGAGCGGTGGCATTTGATGGGCCATCGGCACCTGACTGCTACTGGTGGTGGCGATTGTGCCCGTCGTATTCGACGAAGACAAGGGTAAATTCAACGGAGAGGCGCTGTTAGACGGTGTTGGCCGTTCCTGAGAGAGATTTGGTGTCATAGGAGCTGGCGAAGTCTGTTGATGACTCGGTGGACGCGACGAAGGAGGTGATGTCAAACTTGACAGAGGTTTAGGCTGGATCAAAGGAGACGGCGATATTTCCTTGTTATCCGATGGCTCAGGCGTTCCTTGTTGCACGGACTGGCTATGTGTAATGGACAGTTGCTGCTGTAGCTGGCTGATCAACTGCAATTGGAACACTTGCTGATGCTGAAGAGTGTACAATGTGCTCTGCAACAGCGCCAAATCCTGCAAGGCCGCCTCGCTGTCCGCTCCACCGGCCAAAGCTGTCGCTGCGAATTGAGCAACCGCCACTTTCGTGTTCTGGAGAGCTTCCAGAGTGACGTGACTAGTTCCAGCAGGTGGGAACAGGCTAGCGGGCGTACCACCCTCCACGAAGTTGTTGTTGTTCTCCGCGTCCTGTCTATGGCGCATCTGTTTTCGCGACCCTTCCTCATCGTCCTCCTGCTCGTCCTGCTCGTCCACACCTTCCTCTTCATCCTCCTCCAGAGCATCCTCTTGATCCTTGTCGTCCTCGTCACCCTGGTGAGACCTGGATGCCGTGAGGTCCACGGCTTCGTCTCCTCCACCTCCTCCGCCGGCGCTTTCTTCACCATCCGACGTGAAGTCATTTTCCTCTCCTGTAACATGTCATCATAATTCTCGTGAATACTCGTTCCATCAACAGATGTTATTATTTTGACGCACTGTGACGAAACATTAAGCACGTTCGTGCACACTCGAGGCAAATTGGATTGGAAATACAATAACATTATTTAAATGATACCCTCACGGTACACCGTGAGTGAAGACTGACAAACTTGAATCTCATTAAATTATTCAATATTTTTTTCTATTTTCAATCACCAGAGAGAAATAGAAGCCTGTTCGAGCGACGCAGTGTACGCCGAAGACAAAACCCGTACGCGAAGAAGCCATGCCCGTTTCGTTTGTATTCGACGCTCGGGCCATTTATATGTATCGCATTAATAACGCAAAAATGAACAAGAAGCGTTACTCGTTTCAGATACCGTATACGCTCTATGAATACGAAGCAGTTAATAGGTGTTAACGATGCAACAACAGGCATTTGATCGACGAACTTCACATATTAAGAGGGTTACACACGTTCAACGATGGCCTTTCAAATGCCACCGAGGCGTTCGTTATTCTTGCAACTAATCAAGATCCATTGTACATTTGTATAATTTAATAAACAAATCGTAGCGTGCAATCGCACGGTTGCAAAACCGTCATTTCTAGAAAATGCTCTTTACGAAATGTCCAAGACCTGGATTTTCCGTTCGTTCCACTAGAATGTACGAGCAGACGAAACGTTCTATTGTTCGAACGTGACGAATATGACGAATTGCCGCGATTGAAGTCACCATAAAACCCGACGTGTCGCCAACAATGCCAACGAAACTGAAAGCTGCTTCAATGTCTAGTGCTTTAGTGTAACATGAAGATCTCGATAAAACTTCGAAGCACCAAACTGTCACTTTTCAAAGGAATTTAACTAAAAAATAGAAGGATTAAGGAAGTATTAAATTAAAAGAGTATTAAGGACCTAGCTGATATTTGACGAAATAAGATAATGCCTCTAACGGCTCGTTGCGTACGACAGCTCATAAGGTTTCGCTTCACGCTTGAACCAAGGCTGGAGCGGGTCCCGCCAGGTAAGAACGATTCAGTTAAAATGTATTGTACGTTGGTCGCCACGAGACCGAAGCAGAATCGTTAATCACCGTCGCTCCGATTTTGTTCTACGATCGGACGCACACGATTTTAGCGAAAATTGAGCGGCAAAAGCGTGTCAGCCGGTAGCCGAGTCCCTGGAGACAAGTGACGCACATTCGTGTCAATGATAAGACACTTCACAATTAGTATTTCACATGACGCGTAAAATCACAACTTTTAACTCGATCTCAATGATGTTTTAAGACGTCAAGACGTCAAGATAGTATCGCGACGAAAATATTGACAGGTCGGAGATTAATCGAGGAAAATATCGTCGTTTTTTAATTAAACCAATTTCATGTAAAATTGTTTAACTTCAGAACTTGTGGATACAACAGAGAGGAAGCAGTTCGTGTTATTCATTCTAGCTTGCGATATTTTATCTTTTGAAGAATTAAGGAATAATCCTTTAAGAAGAATTCACTGTATTAGAATCTGTCAACTGCCTGAAATAAATTTCTTTGAGAGACCTTCAATTTCCATTTGCTAGGTACGATGCACTTTGAACTTTCAGTTCGAGGGACAAACTTTAGATGTACTTCACTGGAATCACAACTTTGGAAATGTTATACAGCCACGAAGAACTTCAGTCATTGTGAACAAGAGATCATAGATAATTTCTTTTGATCATAAACAATGTTATGTACCATTGCTCGAAACCACGCACAGCACAAATCACCTAACGGCCCACAAGTTGAAATCCCTTCAGCACTTTCACGATATGGCGAACACTGAGAGTGCAACCACCGAAGCACTTTCAACTGTTCGCGTATTTGCAGGTTAGATCGATCTAAGAATTTAACACAAAATGCGATATAATTCATTGGTTTTTGGAGAGATTATATCGCATTTACAACGAAAGAAAATTGTGGACTCTGATATATGATGACAAGTTATTTCTAAGAACCGCTGGATATATTTAATTATTGAGAACAATATTAGGGAGTTATACAACTGTACAACAAGCTAGGAACATAAGACTTTAGTGCTGCTAATCCCCTTACGTCCTTGGAAAAATTTGTCCTTGTAGCACTCTTACCACTTACAAGCGAAGAAAAAAGGAATACAAGAGAAGAAAAAATGTGAAAAGTCAGACCTCTGTTAAAATTGTCAAATACAATAAACAGCACTACAAGGCACCTTGAACACAAATCTGCTCTAACATGTTCAGTCCAGCACATATCTCTGAATACCTCCGCGTAAACGAAAATATGCTACTAATAAAATTGTCCCTGTCACAATATTGCCCGTTCAGCAACGTTAAGAAGCGTCGTCTATCAAATCCTTATCTCCACGCACAGCTAAACCGTTGTCCCTGTTTATCGAACTTCATGTATTCGCACGCCTGACCGATTTTACGAGCCTGATGATTTAAACTATCATCGAACGTGTCAATAAGCGGTACCGATGAGAAACGGTCGGCAGACTCGTTCGGCACCGAAGCGTGACCTAACCCCCGGTGAACACTCAAAAATCACTCGCGATGCAAATGAACGAAGGTTCGGCACAGGAGTTGTCAAGGTCAGTGCGTACCGGAAGATCGGGGACACGAGAGTCTGTTGGGTCTGCAGGTGGGCTGCTTGTTGCCCCGGCACTCTAGGCGGCGCGTGATGCTCCATCTCATAAGCTGCATGTCTCCTTGGCGATGCTGAGGAGGCTCAGTCGTGGCGCCGACTTGCGGTGGCGCGTGGAAGCTGCGCTGCGTTTCGGCCGGACGTCCGCGGGTCGACCAGTGTCATCCGGCAAGGACGAGAACCGACTGATCGCTTGGTAAAGAACCGGCCTGGGCGTAGGTACCGTCGCGCAACGTCACGCGTCACCCTTTCCCCACCAGCTCAGTCATCGCCCCACTCTAACACGCCCCACCAGCGCCAACCTTGTACACTCGGTTATGACAAGGAAGGCGGCGCGGTTCATAAATCAGGGGGTAAGAGGCGGGGCCTGCGCGAACCACTCAGCGACCAGTTATTAATTATTATACCGGGGATATCCCTCTCTCGACTTGCGTCCCACCTACGCCAACCAACTTCCGGATCCACGGCGCTGCGCTCGGATACGTGACACGCTCTCGATTTTGTTCGCCCGCTTTGCCTTCGGCGACAACCGAGCCACTCGATCAACAGAGATACGTTCGGCCTCAGGAATGCGTCTAGACGCTAGACGAGTCTTTTTTTGCATTTCAGCGTGAGAATGCGGGCTTAAAAACTGAATTTACGAGGTGCTCGCGAGCAGAATTCTATGCCGCTTTTTCTATTGTCGTTTATGAATTATCCGCTTTTTCCAAGAATTCGCTTTTCTATTAGGTCGAGTCATAAGTAACCGTTTTTTTATCAGACATTTATTTCGTTCTCATTAAACAATAAAATTATATTATTCTATTATATATTCACCACTATTTTCTATAACACTCTCCCATTTTCCTGGTAGTTTATCAATTCCTTCCTTGTAAAATATCGTTGGTTTGGACTCGAAGAAGCTTTCAACAGCCTGCCTGACTTGCTCTTCAGAATTGAAGGTTTTTCCATTTAAAAAGTTTTGTAAGGAACAGAAAAGGTGGTAGTCTGTCGGGGCAAGATCTCAGGTGTAAGGTGGATGTGGTAAAATAGACCATTCAAGCTCAAGAATTTTTTCTTGAGTTACCCTTGCTGTATGCGGTCGCGCGTTGTCGTGTAAAAGAATGACATTTCTGCGATTGACGAGTGCAGGTCGCTTTTCTAGGAGTTTCTCTTGCACTCTTTGCAACTGCTGAATGTATTTATCCGCAGTAATCGTTAAATTTGACTCCAACAACTCGTGGTGAATTATACCTTGACAATCTCACCATACACACAATAAAATCTGTTTAGCTGCATCGTAAGTTACTTATGACTCGACCTAATAATTTTACGAGTAGGCAATTATTATCTCAGAAAGACACATGAAACGTATTCACTTTTTAACTACCTTCTTTGTCGAGTCTCGATCGTCACGCACTTACAGCTCAAATGTGACAAACCTTACTCAAACTATGAACATTCCTCAACTTGAAATTTATGTCCAACTATAGGTTATATTATCAAGAATTCCTCAACATTTTAATTTTCTTTGATCGTTTTAATGTTATAGCCCTGAATAGTTAGTTTGACTGACATCTGTTAAATAAATGGCAGGAAGGGGTTAATCGCAGCCTTCAGCAGTTGTGTTTTCAGAAGTCTGATGGTGCAGAGAGAATATGCAATTTATAAACGATAAGGAAAGATTTCTACATAACTTCTAGTGCAGAGTTTCCATCAACAAGCTCTAACAAAGAAAAAGTAATTTTTGGACGAAGTTACTGTGCCGTGGGCTTTGAACTCCCTAAATCCAGGTCAGACGTGTTTCGTAGAATTTCGAATAAAAGCTTTCTCCAGTCATCCGTCTTTGGAAGTAGATTAAAGATAACTATTGTACTCCCTAAAACGGTGATCTTCTTCGAATTTGCAACTAAGATCAAGCTGTAATTTAGTAGAACTTCCGAATTTGCTAAATCGAAAACTTTCGAAGATAACGGCTATTTTTCGAACAGAGAAACAACAGGGCGTGTCGACTGCAGCAGCTGAATAGAACTTTACCGGATTATCTATACTGGGCATAAAATAGGTTTAATTCGATTACGTGTTATTGGGCGCGAACACTGATCTCTTTTATGGCTTCGCGATCAGCTTCTGACCTGTTCTTCCAGACACCGTAACTCGATTCGGAATTCACTCGACTGCTAAAGAATAATTCCTTACTTAAAATTCTTATTTCAGCATCCTTGAACTGCATCCAAAGATTGCCATTTACAGGGAATAAAATGTGTTTTATTACGTTTTAGATCTTTTTGTGCAAAGTAATTACTAATTCTACCTTTTTACATTTGAGGAGGGGTAACATGTAATTTGTCTCCTTTAGAGCAAGTCACTTTCTTCGTTGAGAGAGGGGGCAAGGACAGGTGCCCTGCCTTTTAAATACGCCCATATTTTCTGTGCTCTACATACTTTTTTGTGATGGCAGTTTTATGATAATTTTCTGTTTTCAATAAGTGCATTAAAGCTGTTTTTAAACGAGAATTTAAATTCTGAAATTGAAATGCGTTAAGTCGAGCTTAAAGTTCGATTGTTTGTTTTTTTATGAAATTGCTATGATCATTGGTCCAAACTTAAAGTTCGAATACGACTAAATTTTGAAGATATATTCTAATGTAATTTATAGAACATATCTTATGATACAACGTTAAATATCAATAATGTATTTACAAATAATCGATTACGACCGCCATTCAAGTCCCGCAGTAGATACATGTCAGTTCTCCACTTTTATACGAATTTATGTAGCTTATGCGCATACGAATACCCAATATAAATTCTAGACATACGAATATATGTATATTATTTGGCAAGGTTTAGAACATCTTTGGGGCCCTGCTTTTATATTGCGATTTTCCTTAGAAAAATCTGGCGCATTCAGTATACAAGTTGTACAAAAAATCTGAAGCGAATTAAAATTTGCCAAATAAACAAATCTTAAACAGTTTAAAATAGTTCTCTATTGTAAATGTTAAAGAATTATTTTAAAAAGCTACTTTCATGAAATGTATCTTAAAATTTACTTAAAATTTTATTTAATCTGTTAAATTAGAGATATCCTAATCAGTGCTTTAGCATCATTTTAATCTTAGATTTGATCTGAATTAATATTCTATCAAAGTAAAATTTAGAACATACTGAAAGATCATTTGTTAATTCTCTATGAAATGAGAATGTAGTACAACTAAAAATTATACACTAGGAGCGCAGGATAAATTCTCACATTTAATTAAGAATGTGCATATTATAAATTTTAGATCTCATTGAGAATCGTTCAAAACGAAGCAAACCTTACATTTATCAATATTTACAATAAACAATATTAAATTGTATAATTTCTAAATTCAATCATTATCAAAAATGACAAATTCTTATATTAAATGTAAAGTATTTATAAGATTTTAAAATCGTCAAAAATTCTAACGAAAAGTATCTTTACTTTCAACAAACCTCGACTATTCCGACATTATTTTCGTATGCCCGTCACAAGATGAGCTTCAGGAATTTTGAGAGGTTTACTTTCCTTACTTTTCGGTCTGATTAGTGTGAGTGACAGCTGTAATCGATTATTTGTCTTTGCCAAAAATATGTGCAAAGTGGGGAATATGTTTTTCGCTTGAAATAATCGCAGCTGTATCCTTTTCAGTATTCTGGCAGAGCTGACTTTGTGCCGAACGAACAATAACTTAACATATTTAATACAGTCATTTATCGTTGGATAAATAAAAACGTCCCTCATAAAATGTGGCATGAGCTCAAGTATAAATTCATTCTTCAATATGACGATCAACATTAACTAGAGAATTTAGTTTTAAAAGTTCCTCGTGTGATTAAAATTGAACAATGACAAATGTATACGTTGTATAAATTTTATAAAATAGTAAAGCAAAACAATTCGTCGAACGATTTGTACAAGAAATATTGTTAATAATCAAAATCAGCACCGTAGGATCTAAAATCGCAAGAATAGAGTTAGGCACGCGTCCAATAACGCAGCGAGCGGTGCAGGTGGTTGCATCGAGGGTTCAGACACGGGAGAGCCTTCCTCGGTCGGGCAGGTCAAAAGCAGCCCGGGCACTCTCCGTTGCGCAACGCCTTGACCAACTGTTAGTGCCGCGTGGCACAGGCCGAGTGACTTTTGTCGAGGACACAACCTTGGGTCGGCGGATGATTTGTTAGGGTAGTAAATCATAAACCGGAGGAGACTTGCGGGCCAGCGATGCCTAACGAGCGCCCGGGCCCCGCGACAATGCGAAAATGGGTCGGAAGTCATAATTCACAGCAGCTAGCCTGTTTCCTGCTCTTCTTTACTACGAATTCGCCAGAAACCAGCCTGACAGTCTGCTCCTCCAACTTTCACGAGTCCCGGAGCTAACGCCTCGCAACGAGGAAGACACTTCCTGTAGGAGATCTTCGATCTCCGCTGACGAGGATCTTCGAGATTTACGAGCGCCATTACGCCCTGCTGCACAGACGTCGTGCGCCCGCTTGATGATACGTTTCTACACCTGTGGGTTATCGAGATAGAGCCAGAAAATTTCCGGGGGTCAAGAATACCCTACTATGTATCTTAGGTTCTGGGGTGCGGACGGTTGCTGCGAATGAAAGAGATTTTTTCTTGAAGGCACATTGTGCGCAGACGAGAAAATGGGTATATAAAAGCAAGGAGGTAATTATCTATTTATTTTATACGTTTCCACGGGATAATAAAAATTGTGTTCTTAAAAAGATACTTGCCATATACATAACGCACCGAAGACAAATTACACCAAAAAATAAAAAAAGTAGATTTGCATCAGAATTTCCAAAGCTCATCCTGCAGCAGGTAGTTTTATTAACGGCTAATGCTCTGAAGACACGATTAACACCAATTAAGACGGAAATCTTTGCTGTATCTTAAGAAATTTATTATTGGGCCTCAATGCATTATTATAGGATGTGACAAATGTGACAACTAATGTAACATAGTATAATAAAGAAAATATATCTCGTCTATGTGAACAGGTCCAGAAAAGTGGATTTATAACATTCATAATAAAACGGATATTTCTTTTGATAGTTAACACTAAACTTACCGAAGTACAATGTACACTTACTTTGAAATTAAAAATGAAGTTAAAGAATAAATATACAAACAACGAAACATAAATTAGCACACACATTTATTCTTTATCTTGATGAAAATCAATGCTGATTTTAAGGAATGTACTTTAACAAAATGTGCACCTTATAATAAGAAACTTGTGGAACGGTCATTTGACCGGTTTGGTAGTTTTAGTGTTAATGTTTCTTTTCCTAACAGAAGTCTTTTGATCACTGAAATGTTTATTTATTAGCTAACCACGAAATGTGCTAGTTGATATTAAGATGAATGTCTGCATAATAAATGCAATGGTTTTGGCAAATGCCAGCTTCCGTTGGCAAGTGCAGGTACATCTGATATTAGGGTAGGTGTATGATCTTGAACCGGATGCACATTCTTTTGGGTGGTCATCTGCGATACGTAATCGGCAGAAGGATAGTGGATCCTGTGGAGTAAGTACAAGGTCGCGGTACAAAGGAGGCCGATCGATAAAAGCAGCGGGCGAAGAATCGTTGCGGGGGTCGTTGCTCTCGAGTCACGGCGCATCGGTGCCGAATACGAAAGGGATTCGTACTCGCAGTGACGGGGTCGAGTCTCGTTTAAATAAGTTAGCAGCGGCGGCTGAGCGCGGAGGCAAGAACAGGGGTAGGGAGACAGAGGAGGAATGAGAAATGAACGTGGAAAGAGAGACGCCGAGGGAAATTGCACGTGGCGGGCCGCGATTGGCTCGCACCTGTCTCCTCGGACCGCCCTCCTTCAGCCGGGATCGCATGCCTGCGTACCTAATACGCTTTCTTACTCGTTGCATACGCGGCTGCTTGCACCCGCGTGCATGTGGATGCACACTTTCTCACCGGAGCCAAGGTGTTCGTGCCGTGTAATGAACCACCACCGTGCGGGACTTTCCTCCTCCCTTCGGTTCGCTCGAACTGCAACGGATCGCCCGTCGGTAGTGGGGTACCGGAACAACCTGGAGGGGTACGGGAAGAAAAGGACAGACTACAGTGCATATTATACTTTTGTACGGGCCGCGAGCGGCCGGTGGGGGTGGCAGGGCAGGCATAGCCGCGGTTGCACACGGTTAATCTATCTCCTGGTAGACACTAAAGCGCAAGATGGAAGTCTCCTTCCATTACGATTGCCATATTTGCAACTCGGAGACCCCGTTCAACACCCCGCGAGCCGATCCTCGCGACCGGCTTCCCCTTTGTTCGCGAGTGACTGCTGTCGGCTCGATGACTTACAAACGGCGAGTTTTTCTCTTCGTTGGGGGCCCCGTCTGCGATCAGGTACCGGTTAGCTTCTTTTCTTCCACCGTTAAATAGCAATCGATTTTTCTCGATGTTTATGGATATTAGCTTGGAGGAGTGAAGGTCAACCGTGGAAGTGATCGTACACAATGTTGCTGCACATTGTCATGAAGGTTTTGCAGACTGCTCGTACAAGGAATGCTTCTGGAGTGATGTAGTAAAACGGAACAATGGCGCTCGTTTCGATCGGGAGACAAATTGATTAACTGATTAACGTCGCCTTTAACAAATTTTTATATTCTATTACACACTTCGAGGATAATAATTTTAGATTAAAAAAATAGTCTGTTAACTTTCTCATTAAAGCTGTTAAAAAATCTTTCATGTAGATGATTGTTGTTAATAAGGCATACAGTTGTGATTAACTTATCTAGATCTCTGAAAGAAATAAATACAATCTAACCTAACCTAATTTAATTCTGTTTAATCTAGTATAATTTAACCAAACCTAACGGAAAGATATTGAAACGACTCTTTTTTAACTTTAATATGTAAAATAATGAAAGAGTTTTATAAAATTATGCATTTTGAAGCAGCACCGACAGCTCTATACCTTTCAGTTACATTTCAATCATTTACTTCATCGAAAAGTTCGGATAGTTCAAAAAAATTCTGGCATCCCAACCGAGCAGACCTTGACTGCAGGCCTTCTGGAGCTTTAAAAGATGAAGGTCGTTCACGGAACTGCTGGGTCGTCATAAATCATGTAACACGTGGGTCAGCATAGCGTTTAAAACCAGTTCAAAAAGGATGCATTCTTAAAACAGCCTACACAGCAGCGTCAACTTTTTGCGCAAAGTACATGGCACGAATTTCGATCGTCCAGATGCTGCTTGAATGGGCAAATCGGTTGATGAAAAATGTTCCGACAAACGTGGTGGTTCGTGGGACAAAGTGATGATGAGTTTTCCCGCGGGACAACTAACAAATCACGGTTGTAAACCAACAGCGAGGATCGCGATACCCGGTCTCCTCCCGTTCCCGCCAAATCTCGAACGTTTTCATCCCGTCGCCTCGTAGCAACGAGTTATTGCTATCCGCGTGTTTGTTAAGCGATCAGTAACGCGTTAACCGTGTCCGGGCTTTGTTATCTCCGAACGAAGGCAGCTCAGGAACAAAAACACCGTCCGCTTGGGCATGAAGTAATAAAGAACCTTGCAGAGCACACCGCGTTCAGGGAGAGAGCGAGAGGGAGGAGCTGTTGAAGATCGTTCGGCGACCTGTTAAGTAACCAACAGATTTACAGGTCTCTATCTTATCGACCGACCGTGCTTATTTATTCGTTTGCAAATGAATAAAGAAGGCCGATCGATGCCCGAAGCTGCTTACAAGTCTAGAAGTAGAAGTTGCTTGGGAAGAGGGAGAGAGGGCAGGCCTGGTCATGTCATACGCGAAACCCTTATCTCGTCCGGGCTGAAATCATGATCGTTCCTCGCGCCATGTTGCCCGTGGGACAGCCAGTTACACCAATTCACGGCCGCAACACGGAGTGTGAGAGGGTTTTAATGTTACCGCTGCTCCGTCCGGGAATTTATTGTTATTTGTAATCGGGACCTGGTCGAGTTTCTTGGCGGTTCGCTCTTTCTGCCGGCCTTTGGCGCCGATGGGGTGTACTCCCCTTGTGTTTGCAACGATCAGAACTGTTCTGTGCATGGAATCAACCGCGGCCAATACCGCTTGAAAAATCATTCGATATCGAGGGAATAGGCCCGAGGAGGATCGCAACGGGGAACAATCAATTCTAATCTAATCCAGACAAGGAAGGCGCTTGTTTGACCGTCTTCCTTTTGGACAACATGAACAGGAACATGCCCTTACCATCCACGTACCGAGGTGTTCTGTTGGGAATATTTTAAGCACACGTGGGATTATGATTAGGGACGGAAGGTTTAAACAATTCATGAACAGGTTTTAACTTGTACGTTTAATTCACTTCACTCGGTACTTCAAAATAGATGTTTTCTTCATTTATGAAGAGATAGATTTTAATTTAGAAATAGCTGTGAGCAATTTATACTGGGTGGTCAAAATAAAAGACTGGATGTCACGTGACCTCTTTTGAACGCTCAATTCAAATATCACGTTCACTATGATTTCGGGCTTCTTTTATCTTTTATCTTTGTAGATTGCAACTACATAATTTTAATTATTATTCAGATTATAAACTTTTATGTTAATTACACAGTATGGATCTCAAACATCTATTATACTTTGTTAAATAGTAACGGTCTTAAGAAATCTCGATGTACTACATCTTGAGGCTGAAGGGTTGTTACCTATAATAGCTCAATATCATCTCGACAACACATTTGTATAGTGCTGGATAAATGCAAAATACAAAATTTTTCAAAGATCATAAAAGTAACAGTTCACGTAGTGAAATATATTCGTATCTGAAGACGAGCTAGAAAGAAGTCAGTTAACGCAGGCAAAAGAGGAATACAGTATAATTTCAATAAATACTAACTTGGCAGATAGTAGTTACGGTCACTGTACCAAAGTACGAAATATAACAGTATAAAATCCTAAACCAGGTATTTACCGAATGGGTCCTGCATTATTGTGCGTGTCGGTGCTATACTATTAACGTACTGTTTCCTAACTAATGGTTACACTAACACGTATAATTAGGAGAATGTACACTGATTGGGTGTTGTTCACTGTGCTAGAAAATGAGCAACAAGTTTAAAGCGCATAAAAACGTTTGCTAAAAGTAAAGTAAAAAACAATCTACATTCTTCAGGCAAGTTAAACGAATCAAAGTTTGATTATCGACATACAAATTCAACAAGCTTGCACAATATTACACGTATATTTTATTAAACGAACGTAATAGTTAAACTAACCAGGTAATTAAAAGTAATTATATATTTTTTATGAAAAATTCTAACAAAAAGATTGCGTTAAAAAATAAATGCTGTTCGTTTTTAATGTAACGTTTTGTGCATTTCCAACGTAATGTAATTTGCGACAGGGGGGTCGTTCACGGGTCTCACGAACCCATAACCGAACCACTTAGTTAACCTAATCTCCGTCTGGTCGGTGGATGCATGGGTCGAATGAAAAAAGGCGGGAAGCCTCGTACGCGTGCGCATACGCGAGTAGGATCGTTGGGTGGCAGCGCACGTGACCGTTCTTCTGGACGCAATTTAAACGGCTCCGTTGACCAACGGGTCAATCTGCCGGCACTAATGCACTCATGCCTTCATAATAGACTCCGGCCAAAGTAAAACGAACCTGCGCCGAAGGATCGTTCCCCTTACCTCACTATTGGCCGCTATTTACGAGGTGTACAGATAAGATTGTGGGCCGCATATCCATACGAATGCCTCTCTCCCCGAGACGATCTGACTGGACGGGTCTGCGATTTTACACCGATACACGGTAATTAAGTGTCCCCGTTTGCACGATCGTCGGCTTGTTACGCACCGCGGGCGAGAAAACCGAAGCGACCGATTGGGAAACCGGTCGCAGACGTTTCCTTCAAAAAATCGTTGCACTTGATCGCGTTATGCGATCGTTATGCCGTCTGACAGATGCCGAAAGCCTCTTAGCAGGGATTAATTGGATGCTTGGCGATCGGTAACGAATTTGTAACTTTCTCATGTATGCTCTGCACTTAATATGGCTGCCATAGAAAATGGTGGTGGATTTTAAGACGGGTTTAAAATAGAAATGAAAGATAAGGAAGATCGCAAGTTTGATCATTTTTACACTCGTTAAGTTTAATAAGTAGTGCTGATAACGACGGACCAAACGTAAATTACTGTTGTTATGGTAGATCTAACGTAGATTACAACTTAACCTGGATCACGTCACGTTTTAGCAAGCTTTGTAATAAAAGGTGGTTTTAATAAGTTGCAGGGTTTCTAGACTTCGGTCAGTAAGAAGACAGATGATAGATTTAAGCTACATCACTATAGGCAAGGGTCTATCTAATCAAGATATGTGCAATGTAAATCTAATTCAGATAACTGTGTGATATGCAAATCTAACTTAGGCAATTGAGAGTAATGCAAACACAAATTAGACTACTGTGGGTCAGGCGAAGCTAACCTAAATCACTGCAGGTTAACAGATCTAGACGATCGTGGATCATTCAAATTTAACTTAGACCACTTTGGCGATAATGAACTTCACTTAGGCCACTGGATTATGCCAATTTAATTTAGATCACTGTGAATTATGGAAACCTAAATCAGAATACTGTGGATCTGGTAAATCTGTGGACAATGATAGACATATGTCATTGTAGGTTAGGTTCTAATATGAACGATTACGATAAAAATTTAAATCACTATGGATCATAAACATAGATAACAGTTGACTATAAAACCTAGACTACTGTAGGTCATTGCATATCTAATCTAGTCTATTATAAACCTACCGATATAACCTAGACCGTGACAGACCATTAGAGACCCAACCTAAATTGCCGTTTGTTATATGAACCTAATCTAGGCTGCATGTATACTTCATTTATGTTACTGTGTGCGAATATAATCCTAAACTATTGTCGCACATAATGTAAGTCATGGTGGATCTAGACTACTGTGGACCGTTACGGACATAATCTAGACTATCATAACCTATTACGAATCTAAATTTACTTACTGCGAGCAATGTAAACGTTTGTGAAGATCGTACAAATAAATTTGAAATTAATTTTATTTTATTAAAGTCTATGAAAGTATAAACCGTGTGGTCCATGATTGACCTAACCTAGAACATTGTGAATTATGACAGAATTAACATAGACAATGTAAGCATAACCTACATCACGGCAGATATTAACCTAACCTTTTATTATTCCTCAGTCAGAATATACAGATTCTCTTCTGATAAATTGTAAAACGAGAGGTTAAGTATTTTATGTAGATATGTAACTTATATTTCAAATGATTAATAAAATAGGTAATCAGATTATATTTTATACAATCAACCAAATAGTCAATTTGGTTATATTTTGAATCAAATACTAAACTTGATTATATTTTATTAAAATATGTAAAAGTAATTTTCAGCCTTAAAAATTTTCAGAGACAAACGACACTAAAAAATGTGAAAAGTTAATTAAAATACATATATTGGCATTTCCAACGGTTTCATTTCTCTTGGATGATCATTGACTAAATAACCTCGAAATGTTCTAAATTTCGATTTCGCCGATGATCATGTCCATCGGGTTTACACGTTTATAATGGCACCTGTAATTTTCCTCCAAATTGAAGCTTCACGATTATATAAAGGACGAATGAACGGCATGGTTTCGGAAAAGCTCTTTCATACAAGCGTGCGTGTTCACGCCATTAGTAAGATTTACGCTTTGACCCAGCCAAGTTTCGTCCGGTCGATTGGCGATGTCCAATGAGCGACGATTAATGCCACTCGTTTAGTCGGTTCGCGATAATTGCCATTGGCTTTAAACTCGCCGTTTGAAAACTGAATTATGCGCGTGAACGGAATTCTAGAGTGTCATTGGAATTGGTCCTCTCGATGATTTACACGTGTTCAAATTATGAAAAACTTGAATTACTTGTCAAATTTCAAAGTTTAAATCAACTTAAAATTTTCAAATCCCTGATGGAGCTGAATTAATAAAATTTACTACATTTTCTGAAAGCTTCATTACAAGTGACTCGATGTTGAAGCCCTCAAAACTAAACAACTTTTATTTCAGTACTTGACTCTTCTGATACCTACGTACTGTAATATAATTTTTAAAACCAAAACCTAACCTAATTTTTCAATCTGTTTCTAATTTTTTATTTCAATTTTTTAAATTTTGTGAATTGTCAAGTTTCTGTCATAGTTTTTACGTCACAAAATATTAAAATGACGATATTTGGTATTTCTCGTGAATGGTATGCGAACTCGTTAGAAAAAGACCAGAAAAGGAATGAGGGATATAAAATGGAGCGATATTAATTTCACGATACAATGCGAAACGAATTCCTCTAAGAGATTTGCTATTGGAACCGAAAGGCCATTTATTTTGCTTAGTGCGATGTACAAGGTGATTTCAAAGTATCCTACACACCTTGAGAATGAAGAGAACAGCCTCGAACGAACGATAGCCGAGTCATTAAATTGCTCTTGTTTATAGCAGGATCATGAAAGAACGCGTAACAACTTTCTACGAGAGCAATGAAATAATTCACACCGGGTACATTACAGCAATATTAAAGCTCGAGAAAGAAAGAAATTTATTTGACTGCAACCTGCTTTCTGTAGCAATTAATATTTTGCGTTATTGTTTATGTTTTAAAATTTGAAATATTAGACTATAAAGTATTTTCTAGGTCATCGATGTTCAAAGGAACATTTATGGTTAAATACAAAAAGTATTCCTTGGGCCAACATTTTTTGTAAATTTCAAATTTCGCGCCATATGGAACGCGTTAGAAACATGTGCTATAAATGTAAATATATATATGAATGCTTATATAACTATGTTATTAATACATTTTTGCACCTTTTCAAGTATCGAATTGTACAAATAAATACAAATTCAGTTGTTTTTATTATCAACTGCTGCATGTTCAGCACATCGTATGGCGCGAAATTTGAATCTTATGAAAATTCCATGAGGTTCAATTTAAAAAATAGTAAGTGAAAAGTTTAATATATTAGTGTTGCAGTATTTTTCTAAAAAAAATTTCGTAAACACTCTTAAACTTGCAATTTGTAAAAATATAAATTTTTGTATAATTCTACAAAATTAAGGGAAAAGTTGAGTGAAAGAGATGTGTGCAATATAATTTAAATTTGGACTGGCTCTATGATTAGTCGCAGATGGCAGACATTAAGTTCTGGCAGCAGTTAGCAAAATTTACTATATTTGTCCATAACTGCTTAGCAAAGCGGTATAATATCGAATCGTACTGGCCAGCTTCTCTCAAAATTTTGGCATGCATGAAAATTACTTCTATAATTAATAGTTTAATACATTATAAATTAGTAAGCGCATTCCTCTATAATTGAATCTTTCACGAGTCTTGTAACATCATTTTATCTTAATGTAAATTGTTTAATTTTAGTAATTTTATTTTTACTCCTGATCAAACTTTAGAGGACGTTTCAGTTTAATAAATTTAGCAGTCACCTTTTTGATCAGCTTAATCCTTAAAGACAATTATAGTTTTCTTATTTGAAAAGTTTAGGTGATATTTCACAGTCATTCTTTATATGACCATATTTGATATATGGCTTCGATATAAGTTTAGTAGTCATCTTCTTGATCAGCTTAATCCTTAAAGACAATTATAGTTTTCTTATTTGAAAAGTTTAGGTGATATTTGACAGTCATTCTTTATATGACCATATTTGATATATGGCTTCGATATAAGTTTAGTAGTCATCTTCTTGATTAGCTTAATCCTTAAAGACAATTATAGTTTTCTTATTTGAAAAGTTTAGGTGATATTTCACAGTCATTCTTTATATGACCATATTTGATATATGGCTTCGATATAAGTTTAGTAGTCATCTTCTTGATTAGCTTAATCCTTAAAGACAATTATAGTTTTCTTATTTGAAAAGTTTAGGTGATATTTGACAGTCATTCTTTATATGACCATATTTGATATATGGCTTCGATATAAGTTTAGTAGTCATCTTCTTGATTAGCTTAATCCTTGAAGACAATTATACTTTTTTTATTTGCGAAGTTTAGGTGGTATTTCACAGTCATTCTTTATATGGCCACATTTGGTATATAACCTATATAATCGCGTTCCATTTATTAATAAGAGTAAAAATTATCTTTCCAAATTCAATCAGTTTAATCGTCAAGAACTGTAAGTATAAATCTTTGTCCATTTTTTATTTGAAAGGTTTAGAATTTCAAAATCATTTGTTATATTGCCATATTCGATCACCGTAATAACATACTTTTAACAATCTTTTGAATTTAATAAGTTTCATTGTTGCAAACGATAATTACAAATTTCAGGATTTTCAGGATTATTTTAACTGGAAGATTTAGAATGTTATTATAGCGGGTCTTTGGTACATGGCCACATTCCCTGTAATGTTCAAAATCGTTGATAATAATCAAATAATGTTAATGATTTTTTGAAAACCTGATCAGTGTAAATAATATCAGTATAATTTTTTGTTTTCGATAATGTAGAATGCTATTTAGGAGTCATCCGGTATATGGCGATATCCGAGGCCCCAAGTACCGTTTATGATGGTCGAAGAATGGCAATTAAATTGTTTCCGCAGGCTAAGATGACGGCCAATGATTCAACTATTATTTTTGTCAGGGTTGTTCACCTGTTCGCTGCCTTTTTTATTGTCGAAAACGTTTCTCGTTCGCAAAACGAGCGTCGGTAGAAATATGTATAATAAAATGTTAATTATTCAAATGCAAGCGATACGTAGCTCGATTATTAAGAAAACGAACAGAACAAGATACTGCAGCTGCAGTATCGTAAATCTCGGATAATGCAGTCGTATAAAATTAAATCGAGGCGTTAATAGCCTCGTTTTATAAGTTCGTCGAGAAAAGTAGACTGTCTGCTCATTGATCTTGAGCAAATAGAAAATCATGCATATTTTATTCGCACCTGCCTGGCGTAATTCATTATTATCCAATGAGATAACAATTTATTAGCGAAATATCTAACAGTTCCAATAATTTATGAGGTTTCGATGTGTAATAAAATTGCGTAAATTAATACTAAGAAGTCAATTACTATCATATAAAATATTTAATATCAAAATTGTATCCGTTAATAGTATTAAATCTTGCAGGAAAAATTGTTTAGAAAGTTTGTTAGAAAACATTTGTTGTTCATGACAGAAAGGTATTCGTTACGATATTTAGTAAATTACTTTATTTTATCTTACTGCACAGAGAAAAGTGATTTAGAGGATTCAAATATTTTTAAAAATGAGATCGAGATGTGCAAATATTGTTCATATGTTAACTGTTAAAAAAGATGTCATTACTAGTACAATATGGAATATTAATGATTTTAAATTGGAAAATAAGAAGATGATAAAATTATTAAATCATGAAACAATCAAATTGTAAAATTGTAAAATTGTGAAATTGTGAAATTGTGAAATTGTGAAATTGTAAAATTGTAAAATTGTAAAATTGTAAAAGTATAAAATTACAAAATTACAAAATTACAAAATTATAATATTACAAAATTACAAAATTACAAAATTACAAAATTACAAAATTACAAAATTACATTATTACAAAATTACAAAATTACAAAATTATCAAATTATCGAATTACACAGTTTTATAAAACGTACAAGATTTCTCAAGAATATTATCAATAACAATCGTAAAATACTTACATATAACGATGCATAGTAGCAATAATCAATATTAGCAAATTATTTAAACATAATTACATTAAAAATGAAATAATGCAAAAATACGAGATTTCGTTAAGTTCAGTGCATTCTATATTTACACTTTTTTAATTTAATAATCGAAGCTTCGCTTGTCACATGTTAAATTGTTGAACATACTCTAAAACAGTAGAGATCAATACTAGAAAATTATTTCGATTTAAAATTAGTCGAACTTAGGAAACTTAAAAATTCAATTCTTTGTCGAGTATAAAAATTTGAAAATGCAGAAATTTCAGGTGCTGAGACTTAGAAATAATTTATAAAGTAGAATATAGAAAAAATTAGTGATTTTCAAAAATGGAACATTTCAAATATATAATTTCAAATTTACACAAAATTAAAACAGCCTTATATATTTTCGAAGTAATAAAGTAACTAATTTGTAAATGTCTATAGTACAAATTTTCGAAATTCAGAAATAGGAAAAGGTTCAAACGAAAAATTTATAGTTTTCGAAATTTAGAACTTTAGAAATTATTAAACATGCTGGATTAAAATAAAATAGCGTAGATCAATACCAGAAAATTTTAAAATTAGTCAAACTCGGAACAAGTAGTGACTAATATAAAAATTCGCAAAAATATAAAAATATTTTTCTATTTAAACTTTTCAAATTCAAATATTTAGAAATTAAACCATTTCAGAATTAATAACTTAGAGAAACATATTTATATAGAAAAAGTAGAAATTTATAAAAATTAAAAATTTCAAAAGTTATGAAGCTACTGATAAAAATTTTTAATTTAGAAAATTGTGAATTTCGGAACTTCGCAAATTTTTAATGTTTGAATTAAAAAAGAGCCAAACATTTCTTTATAAAAACGCAACAAAAATATCACAAACTATATTTTCATATAACACTATAAAACTAGTTATGAAAACATGTATCATGAATTACAAAATATGAACCTCCAAATTAGAACAAATCGGACACCTGCATCATAAAACACTTTGTCACTTAACTAAAAAATCAGAAACAACATAAAAAGGCACAGAATCTATAACAATATAAGCTGGAAGCAGCGAATTTTTATCAACAAACAAAAGACTATTCCACAAGTTTATCTTAAGTTAAAATTCAAATTAGTATTCTTGAAACGTTATTTAACTCAGATTTTAACATCAAAATAAGTATGTATTATACGTCGGTTTAGCGTCAAAGAGGGTTTTAGCCCGGTATTGTATTTTTGTGTCCGAGCCAATAGAAAATTTGACGTAAACGACTCAATCGAATATTTCAAGCATCACGATTTTCGTGTCTAACAGCTTTTCAAGCGTAGTCCGTGCGTTCAGGGAATTAATCACACCTAGGAGCAAGGGTTGGTCATCAGGGGGGTTGGAGAGGTTGAGGGGGCTGTACGGAGACAGATAGCCAGACGGTTTCTCTTAGACCGCATCAACCCTTTGCATAATATCTGATTCGAATATCAGCCTGCTCGGAGTTCATTTTTAGGAGCTTCCTTTGGTTTTGCATGCGAGATATGAAGCCACAAGGATTTCGGACTTCCTGGAGATTTATCTGACTGCCTAAGAAACGTGTGTTACGTAGCTTTGGTCTAACAAGGTCTTATGGGTTTAACAGGGTGTACCACCGATAACATCGAGATTTCGTGGATTAATTTATATGCATGCTTAACACGCGCGATACTGCTGGGGTCATTAGTGATCGACCACGCCAATGTTAATAAAAGCACTTCAATTAACTTACTTAGGGTTATGTGGTCACCAGAAGTATATTCATTTTTGCTTAGAAAATATATTTTAGCTAATACTTTCAGTTTATTTCGGTTCATTTTAGTTTTATACAAATTTTGGTTTGTTTAGATTATTTTTTTTGAGGAGTCAGATTTAGAAATTTGGATATTTGGTGACATCGAAATTTAGAAATTTAGAACAGCTTAGTAACTTGAAAATTTAGTATTAGGAATGTAAAAGTATACCATTCACAGATTTTCGAGTTCAGAAATCAAAATTTAGATATTTGGAAATCTAGAAATTTGAGGATTAGTAAATTGAGAAAAGGCATTTGGAAATCTGGGAATTTTTGTATTAAAAAATTTGGAACATTTGCAAAAATATTTGACACTAAACCTAGCAGTATGTAATGTGAACTTAACTTGAAATTAAAAACGAAGTTAAAAAATAAATAAACAAACAAGAAAACATAAATTAGTCCACACATTTATTCTTCATTTTGATGAAAATCAATGCTGATTTCAAGGAATGCTTTAACATAAATGTGTATTTCATAATAAAAAACTTGTGAAGCGGTCATTTGACCGGTTTGGTAGTTTTAGTGTTAAACATCTACAAAATTGTGGATTTAACAAGTTGGAGGTTTGAGAATTGTTCAAACTTGAGATATATGAAATTTCAAAAATTGGAAGATTGGAAAATTCGGGAAGTTAGAACTTGACAATTTTTAAAATGCGATAAATTGAGATTTGAAAAAATTCCAATTTTTGAAATTTGCAAGTTAAAAAAATAAAATATAGCAATCCAGAAATATGTAAAAATAAAATTGTAAATTTAAGAAATTAAATTTAAGTAAATATAAATAATTAAATACTAAATAAATACTAAATAATGAAATAATTAAATTAAATAAATAATTAAGTAATTAAATTAAATGAATTTCAAAAATTTTAAATACAAATGATAAAATTTGAAATTGCGAACACGTGATTTAGAAACTTGAAAATTTAGAAAATGTATAAATTCGATAATTCCCAATTACATCCCAAGAAAGTGAACACAGCGGTGTAGATATCATTTACCCGTTTCGAATGAAAATTATCCGTGCCGCGTGTCGTGGCCCTAATGGGTGTACGGTACGTATCGGTAGTCGATTGTCCAAGGCCGTGAGCGAAATAAAACGAAGAGCATTGGACGAAAATCGTGGTCCGAACAACGGAGTAGCAGCTGCGGGGGTGTTCGCAGCTGACCGTCGACCAGGGAGAAACAAAAAGTGGGGACGACGACAGCGTGGACCATCGGCTCTGCCTAACCATTGTCCAGTCTCGTCCCCATTAGAAGCACGCCAATTCCCATTGATAAAGTCCTCTCCGGCCTTTCACCATTATCCCCATTATTCCTACGCTAGCAGCAGCGGCTACCTGCGGAATATTTTATAATCTGCCCTGGAAACGGGAGCGACTGCCCCTTTTGGCGGGGCCTAATCAACGCCCACGCAAGCTGCGCCACAAGCTGCTGCATTGTGTCACCGTGCAGCCGATCCTGCTCGACGGTAATTGCGAACTCCTATTTACGCTCGATTGACCCAGCTAGACCGCACGTGAAGAGAAACGCGTGTCACGTTGCTGCTGGATTAGATTTTCACCCGCGAAACTGATCATCGCATGGCGAACGCGTTCGGATCGAACGCCGTAGATCGGACGCTGGGTCACCTCTTGATAACGTTAGTTCTATGCACTCTAGGGCTAACTGGTTAGCCGTTGCAACAGGCGGTACAGGAGCACGGTATGGAGAAAGTCTGCTTTTTCTAGAGGCAATATGGTAATTAGGTGGAGATCTATTCGGTGATACTTCGGGACTCTTGAGGAGTTCAGAATTTGTGGACGCAGGTATTTGGGTTGCGAGGAATTTGGGGACATAGGTAGCTAGGGACGAGGTAATTAGGAACATGGGTATTTGGGATTTTTTTGGGCGGATTTGAAGGTGCGGTTTGGGGAACTAGGGATTTGGAAACTTAAGAATTTTAGGGGTTTGAGATTTGAAGACGTAGAAATTTGGGGAAATAGGGATTTGGAAGTTTAAGAATTTTGAGAGTTTGGAATTGAAAGCGTAGAAATTTGGGGAAATAGGGACTTGGAAGTTTAAGAATTTTGAGAGTTTGGAATTTGAAAGCGTAGAAATTTGGGGAAATAGGGATTTGGAAGCTTAAGAATTTTGGAAGTTTGGGATTTGAAAGCGTAGAAATTTGGGGATATAGGGATTTGGAAGCTTAAGAATTTTAGGGGGTTGAGATTTGAAAGCGTAGAAATTTGGGGAAATAGGGATTTGGAAGTTTAAGAATTTTAGGGGTTTGAGATTTGAAGACGTAGAAATTTGGGGATATAGGGATTTGGAAGCTTAAGAATTTTGGGAGTTTGAGATTTGAAGACGTAGAAATTTGGGGATATAGGGATTTGGAAGCTTAAGAATTTTGAGAGTTTGGAATTTGAAAGCGTAGAAATTTGGGGAAATAGAGATTTGGAAACTTAAGAATTTTGGGGGTTTGGAATTTGAAGGCGTAGAAATGTGGGAAAATAGGGATTTGACAACTTAAGTATTGAGAAGTTTTGGGATTTGGTGGTTTAAAAATTTGCCAAATAGGGATTTGACAATTTTGGGGTTCGGGGATTTAGAAATTTGGAGATCTAGTAATTGGACAAACTTATGATTTGAGGATTTAGGGATTGGAAGAATTGGGGATTCGAAAACATGCGAACTTGGTGATCAAGAAATTAGGAGATTTAAGGATTTGGGAACTTAAGAATTAGAGGATCTAGGAATTAAGGGACTTAGAAATTTGAGAATATTGTCATTTGGAAATTTAGGAATTAAGGAAGATAGAATTTGAAAATCTAGGAATTTGCAGATTTAGAGATTCGGTCACCTAGAAATAAGAGAAACTAGGGATTTGCGGGTCTTTAGACCTAAAATTGTGAAGCGCTAAGAATTATTTGAGATTTTGTATATTTAAAGCATATAGATATTTTCAAAATAGCAGAAAAATTTTTTTATTTGAGAAACTGGGATTTCGAAAATTTCTAAAAGAAATTATGAAAGTTTCAAAATTTGAGGAATTGTGATTTTACAAATTTCTAAATTTCCAATTTTTAAAAGTATCTAAATTTGTAAATTTGTAAACTTGAAAGTTTACAAATGTATAAATTAAAAATTTCCTAATCTTGCAAAATTTTAATAAGCCATTTGTAAACGACTTCTATCCCTCACTCAGAAACATAAACACGGATAAATGTAAGAAACGCAGATCCGTCGGGGGTCACTCGACACGTGAGCTTATAAATAACTGTTCCCCGTGAAAACATTTAAAAATAATCAACCATAATCGAAAGCAAAACGTGGCTAAAGGAACCCATTGGGTTGAAGAGGAAGTCGCGTGGCTGAATTTCAGGAACAGGGAAAACAGTACGAGACACAGCTGTCGATCTTTTCACCCTCTTCACTTTTGGGGATAAACCTACGGAAATGACGAGAAATCAGGCACGCTTCCAGAAGTCACGTGTCGATCTTCTAACCAGAAGGAAATAGGTGTAATTTTCAAATATATGTATATACGAAACATTCGTTACCTTCTACAAGGTGTTTTAAAATACTGAGATGAAAATTGTAAAATAGAACTCTTTTGACACTTAACTGTTATATCACTTTAATTTTTATACAGATATTATCAAAAATTTGTTCACTTTCTTAATTAAAATTACTTGCATTTATTATTTGGAACTATGGAAAATTAATATTGAACTATGAAATTTATTAATTTAAAAATATAGTTTTCGAATGTTTAAGTTGAAAATCACTGACATATATTGTAACCAATTATGATTAATATAATTAGTAAAACTTAATAATGCAGTTATTAGAATTTCACAAACATTAATTATAAATCATTAACTATAACATTGTTATATAATTAATATAAATATAATATACTGCATAATTAATATTAATATTATTACAATTTATTAACATTATAATGTATTATATATTATAACCTAACCTATTAATAATTAACCTGCTATCACATATAAACTATTGCGTAAAAAAATTCTAGATTAATATCATTCTTACAACCTAACTAACCTAACCTCGAATCATTCTTCCAAACTAATTGTAAGAATTACAAAATTAAGGCGAAATCTCATGAGTAGATCAAATTTGTCGATATCCTTTACCGTCAGAAATCCTTCAGGGTGCCTCATAAAACGGCGTCAAGCGTAGGTCATAAGAAAGAAGAAGAAGAAGGAAAAGAAGAAGAAAAAGGACGTCGAATATCGGGGGTGGCGCGTGGCTGCTTCGGTTTCAGGGGTGTAACACGACCATAAATAAAAACCCCGGCCTCTCGTTTTTCGTTCGCTTATTTTTGGACTGGTCGATGGTGCGTGCAACTTTTACATGTTTCAGGAAAAACCGACCGCGCCCGTTGTCTATGGGGTTCTATCAATAGCGGAGAGAGAGATTCCATCGGTTCTGGAATTGCTTTCACGGAAACTCATGTGACTTATTTTTCCAGCGCCTTCACGATGGCTTTAAGGGCTACGGGACTTTATGGGGGTCTAATTGATGGGCTTTTGAGTAACGCGACTCGGTTTCCTTCTTTTATTTTGTTTCATTTAAATACGTTTATTTCTATATGGTTTTAATTTTATAGCAAAAAATTTAAAAATAAGTAATAGTAGAAATAAAACAGTTATCAAAGATATAAATAACAAATTATTTATTTATAATTGAATATTTTATTTATGCATTTAAGTTTCAGAATTTTTGGTTTTTTCTATTTCTAAAATGTAAAAAAAATATAATGCACCACTTCAACGTAATATTAATGTCTCAATTAAATTATATAATTATTCGGTAGTACCACCATAAAATTATATTTTTTCGTGCTAAATAAATTTTCTCAAAAATATCACGCAAAGATTGAACTTTTGTGTCGTAAACGATGATAAATCGACCTCGATTCGGGACATTACACGATGAGTCACGAGCAAAGCGTACAATTTCAACAAGCAGTTAAATGTCTATAATTTCGAGAAAAAGAGAATTTGTTACGGGGAATAAAACAACGATCTCCTGCATAAGGAATGTAAAAAAATGCGTCGTATGCTTAATTTGTCTTTAGGAGCCGAACCAACATCAAGGATCAAGCATCGATTCGTATAAGGGCACGCACTTTGTACAAGGACCGGCTTCGTTGTTGCAATTATTGAACTGGTTCAAGATTGGAAACTGTACCAACGTGTTTTGAAAACGGTCATTTAAATTCGATTTGCAATTTGTACGCATACGGGCGACAAAATAATGCTACTCGACCATTAAACATTTAAACAAAATATTTATTGTTGTAAACAACGTACTTCGTTTTATTTAGAATTATTTTCTATTGCAGAGTAGGATTATTTTTCGAATAAATAAATACTTGCGAATTTAAAGGAAATACTTTCAGGTTTGTAGACAAATTTTGAGGAGTTTTTTTTTATTCAAAATGATATTATTTAATATTTTTTTTAATAACCATTCACCTTTATGTTGTTCTATTATATTCTGAGAAATTATAAAACAGCAAAAATAGATAACGAGTAAAAATATTTTATTTATTTAAAATTTTTGTTTCGTTTGAAAAAAATTACAATTTTGTATAGTATCAGTGTCTAATATTCCTTTTCATTTAACCTGATTTTTCTATTAGAAATAAACTAAATTAAAATAATTAAAAATGATGGAATAAAAGAAAATATACAAATAGTAAAAATTTGCAATATCAGTGCAATTCTTTTGATTTAATTACCATTTTATTTATTAAAAGCGCTGAATTATATTCAATCATAAATTATGAAATAAAAAGATATAGAAAAGTAGCAAGAGTTATGTATACATATATTGTAATATTATTTTTGATTATTTTTATTTTCACTTTCTTTCCTAAACAATTACATTGAAGGAAAAATTATAAAATAAGAAGAAAGGGAAAATCAGTAAAACTTTTCCATTATCTTTATTACTGTTTATTATTCTTATTTTGTTTAAATTTTTCAATAAAATTACTCGTAAATAATAACTAAAAAAAAAAAAAACAGAAACTTTGTGCAAGAAAAAGTTCGGAATTTTTCTTACTATCATAATATTACTGCACTACTATTTTAATTATTCTTCTACCAAATTACTTTCTCTAAAAAATACCGAGTTAACTACAGAATTGTTCCACTCTGAATAATAAGAATTCCTTTCACTTTAAATTGAAATTCGATCGAAAGCTCTCAAAAAATGCAGCTCGATATTCGCATTTGCATACATAACCTAACAGTTTAGCGTCTACATTTGTAACCTAACCACTTGCCACCCTTGTCTACTTATCCAGCAGAGTAGCTAAAATTAGTAGACGCGTGTCGAGATGGAAAACGAAGTAGAGATTCGACGCGCTTTTTCACTGATAAATCTGTCCGAGATTTCCATTGAATGGGAAGATGGTGTAAAGATTCGACTCGCAGAAAAATTACCGTGCAAACGCGGCATAATCGCGTTATCAATGTCCGCCGGAAGTCACGTGGGTGCTTTCTAACCTTATTGACAATACCTACCGGTGGCTTATGACGATTCTGACTGCGAACATTGCCGAAGATAACCGAACGCGGTACAAAGAACACGAAGGGACTAATACATATACATATAGCGAATCTTATTAATATTCGAATACTGTACTGTCCTATTAAGTATTGCTCTTTATGTATGCACATAATTAAATTACTATATTCTCTGCTTTATATATCGTAAAACATATTCTTCTTAATGGTACTATAAATTTTGTTTATTTAAACTTATTAATTTATTGTATACCATATGATCACACTATCACCATATCACTATCGTATTAGCCTACTACCATGTTACCATATTATGTTATTATGATAATATTGTTATATTATCACTTTATCGTATTCGAGTATCGTCACATTATCATACTACATCATCATATTAATAATAAATATAAAATAGTTTATATTTCCATTTCATCCTTTATAGTGTATTACTATACAAAAATATTGCTATATTAATATAGTCTCATCTGTCCATCTTTCTGTATCATTACATTATTTTACCATCTTATCATATTCCTATAAGTTTTATTTTACTGTACTACTAGTCTATAATATCACTATATTACTATACATATAGTTACATTATTATGTTGCAATATGCTAAAGGTTAGTTATGATAGAAGATTATTCTAACATAAGAACATGTAATAATATTTTATTATTATTTCCAGCAATAAAAGTAATGACATCAAGGTGCATAATACAACTTTTAAAAAAACTATCTGTTTGTTCCTTCAATTAATTTGTATCTTTAACTCTTAGACAATGGTTTTCACATGACAGGTGACATATTGATTTGTAAATAGTAATTTTGCACAAAATTTAATATTTTAACTCATGTTCATATACAGTAAGCAGCATACATATGAATTTCAGTAGGTGTCATTCATTTCATTTACAATATTGTAAGTATTGTGTGAGTTCGACAAATTGGCATTTGCAATGCACATTTTAATCCATATGCCAACTTACCGCAAAGTACATACAAATATGACTTTGCTAAATACTTGAAAGTACAGATAGTTAAAACACAGCCACGTATTTAAAAACAAGCACAATTTCCTAAAAATAAAATGGCTTCCTGATGGAACTTCCAGCACGTACCGCGTTCAAAAAGTTAAAATACCTATTATTTTCGTGGACACATTTGGCACGAGATTTATAAATAAACCTTATATTTTGCAGATGTTATTCTTGCAGCAGAGTGAAAATGACCCAGCATCCGTTGCGCGAAGATTAAATATTCTTTCTTCAATTGGCTCGTCGAGGATGCATACCGTTTGTTGTTATGGGTTTATGATCGTCTCTAATGATGCTTTCTGGCCGGGCCGACGACGATACGTAACACGATGCGGATATACGTGACGGGGTTTCCCATGAAATAAAATGGCGAGCCGAGGTTGATAATTGAGGGCGTACGTATGCCGGTCACGGACAGGTGTTGTGTACGCCGTGGACGGCACGGGAATTATGCTTATTTCTCTGACGATGGATCAAATTTTGAATATTTATGTTAGTTTTATTGAAACGTTTACTATTGTACACTTTTCAAATTATTAATTAGAGTAAGTACTATTTTTACATCTACTACTCGGGGGTCGAATCTAGTGAACTCTCCGAGCTTTGGGGGTCTGGCGGAAAAATTATAAGCTTTGGCGATCCTTGTTCTTCTTATAGTATATTAGGAGAGACAAGGACTTTTTGGTTTTAGAAACTATGCGAAAACTTAGTTATTACAAAATTTTAAGGGCAAGAAACAATTTTCTCATACTTTCTTTTCAGAGATATACAGTACTCAGGAATAATTTATAATTTATTATTTTATCTCTAATGGAGGTAAAATTACTATTATCTCTAACAGTTATATTTAGGAGTTGGAATATTGTCATTTATATATTGCTTTCATGTGGACTGCAGTTTAAGGACGTACTGAAATATTGGAATTCCAAGAATTTATTTCTACAGACTCGTCGATGGTAATATAAAGAGAGTCTACTGTATATTTAAGAGTAGGAATAATTATATTGGCATTTTTATATTGCATTTCGTGTAGACTCACACAGCAGTTTAAGGACGTACTGAAATATTGGAATTCCAAGAATTTATTTCTACAGACTTGCCTGTGGCAATATAAAGAGCGTCTACTGTATATTTACGAGTAAGAATAATTATATTGGCATTTTTATATTGCCTTTCACGTGGACTCACACTGCATTTTAAGGACGTATCGAAATATTGCAATTCCAAGAATTTACTTCTATAGGCTCGTCTGTGGCAATATAACGAGAGTCTACTTGTGAAAAGTTAAATAAAATTCCAATATTTAGTAATATTTCATTATATTATAAGGAATGCAGTGATATTTTTTACACTAAGCGAAGTTTAACGTTCTTTGGGAAATTCTAAAAATTCTATGGTGGAACTAATTTACCTTTCCACTGTTGTGTTTCAGAATTAAGTTAAAGAGTTGTTTCTTTCTGTATGATGACATTGATTATACATGGAATCATTTGTGATTATTTGCGGTAATCTTAACTAATTAATACGTAATAATTTTTACTAAAGATTTATTTTTTAATATTTTGTTATGGTTATACAATTTTTTACATATTATTTGTTAATATAGATCTAAGGTTGAACAATTTGAAAATGTAATAAATAATGAAAGTAGTAGAGTCGGTATCTAATAGCTAATTTAAGCACGTGGTTAGTAATTAGGTATCTAATTAGATAATTTAAGCATCTTCTAGTAATTAGAATTGATTTTGCATAGTGTTCATAGTTTTAACCCATCTATTACATTCATGATTAAATACGCCATCATAAATTACATCCTACACTACAATAATACAAAGTATAAAAAATTTGTTTAGTTCAATTTTTCGTTATTTTTCCTAGGTCTTATTTCATCCTGTCGAAATTACAGTAATGTACGTTATTAAGTAAATTTGTTTTCAGCATAGAGTTTATTACTCTTTTCATGTAGAAGCTATTATAGCAAATACATAAAAATAAAATAATAAAACACGTGCAAATTCAATGATTACCTGACGATATTTTATAGGAGCCATTTATAATAAATAAACTTGTTTAACTCCAGTTTTAAAACAAATTTATAATAAGGATAAAGTTTAACTCCATTTTCTTTTCGAATTTGAAAGGAATTTGAAAATTACAAATTTCCTAAATTTGCAAATTCTTGTATTTCTCGCAAATAATTAGAGTAACAAAATTATTAAAAATCAAATATAACTTCTATAATTCATCACAAATAAAAAATATAACAAATCAAATTTTCTCAAAAATTCCACCTTTGTTACATTTTTGTTGCATTTATTATATCTACGTATTGTATGTTTGAGCTAATAGTCGTTAAGGGTTAATTACATGCAATATTCTGTGCAGAGCAATTATACAAAATACTTTAGACAAATCATAACTGTAAAAACTCCTTTACGTATCGAATTAATTTGTATTCATCGAAGGGGTTACCATAATAAACGAATAAATAATATTCAGTATTTAAAATAAGAAGATTAAGTATTATGTTAAAGTACTGCTTCATTTTTTATCGTGAATGTTACAATCCATTGTTCCCGACGAAAAATTCAATTTCGTGTAAATTACACGAGTAGTCAGTTCTTTTGTCAACGTCGCCCTTTTCATGCTGCCATTTTTTTTTGTTCGCCGTGACAAAAGCGTCGCGATAGCGGACATAAACTGTTATGAACGTGGGCGTCGGACTAAATATACCGATGTAAATATCCTGGACTGCCGTTGGGCTCGAAGGGGGTTGACCGAGAAGAAAAAAAATACTACGAAACCTTTTTCTACTTTTTGGCAACTCGTAAACCGCCCGCTCGTTAATTACGACCGGAATTGACGGTCCACATTTGTTGTAACAAGAATCAAGCGTTTACTGAAAGTTAGTATCTTTACAGAATCCGTTTTATGGCTTTTTAACGCCATCTTTTTATTCGGAGTCTTTAAACCTTCCACAAAATACATTTTCCTTTTATTTTTGCCATTTTTATTCGACAGATACTCCATTTTCTTTTATTTACTCTCTACTATTTCGTTTTTAAGAGTGTGGGTCTTTAAGGTTATGTTACACATATTGGTAAAAACTAGAAATTATAACAATATTAGAAATTGTTATAACTATTATTTAAATTAAAGATGTTAGTTTCATATAACTGAATATAATTAATATAATTAATATTTTATAACTAATTCGCATAATTGTAATCGTAATTAGTATATGATCTAATTAAATAATTATAAGCATAGTATAATTGTCATGTTAATACAATTAATTAATGAAAAATTTCTACAGAATAATGAACTAACAAAATGACCGTAAACTGCATCCCTAACTTGCTTCATTGTTCACTAATTAATCTGATTCGATAAACTTTATTCGTTTGCGTAATAATTCTTGAAGCAATCTCTGTTTCCAATAACTTAATCAAACCACCCTCGAATGCTCCGCGAATTTCAATAAGCTTCTTCAGCAGCACGGCAATTCGTCGAGAGTAAACTCTCAAATTCGAGAAGAGCAAACTGAAAACGAGGCTACCTGCGATCACGATTCTGTTGTGACGTGCGTCGCAGGATTTTACGATCGGACGGATTACTGGGCGAAAGTTTTGACGAAAACCGGCCGTAAAGATCGCACAATACGAACGAAATCGCAACAATATTTCTTCCAACAACACTGTCTTCTAGTGTGGAAAAATTTCGAGTTGTGTTTATTGTACCCCCTTTTCTCCTGCGTTCCATGGAAATTATTTATTTTTAACCACCTTGAGATGCATAATTATTAACAGAGAAATTGTTGTTGAAGTCATAAATCATGAACTTTTTAGTTACCAGGGTGTTACATATTACACACTTTATTTTGTAATAAAGTCAGGTACAAAAAAAATAAAAATAGCGTTTATGTTACATCTTGATGTTTGAAGTTTAATGAAAATTGCTAAATAAACCTTCCATCAATATTCTGAATACAAAATGGCTGATCTACTGAAGCAGACAATGGACAAACGTGTACTGATCTTTGACAGCTTAAATCGCCATGTTTTATATTATTCCATGACCTTTTTGTCCTTCAGCTTATATCACTTTTGCTTCGTGTAACACTGTGTACAAGAACTACGGACAGTTTAGTTTTTAATTATACTCGCATTATTAATACTAACGAGTATGCAAAATACTGTTTACTTGTGCTAGTGAGATGATATCAACATTGTCAAAAGTGTAGAACAAAATATACTTTCCTGTGTTGAAAGGAAAGTATGCTTGAAGATCGAGATTGTAACGTGAAGATTGATGTTTGAGATTGGTGAAAAAAGTGAAAGAGAAAAAAGGAAGACTCATTCACGCGATGAATTTCACGCGACCGATTCTGGCCGGTTGGACTTGGAACAAGTTCATCGACACGGTCCGCGACAGGGCCGCTCAAAAATAGCCAATGTATAAATTATGCGTTCCCGGGGAAATGAGAACAATGTTACGGCCGGGTGTAGTTAATGCAAATTGTGGCCTGGGTAGAATTAGATGCTACTTCGGGACGCTTAAATAGTTCGCGAACCACCGACCGGGGATTATCATTATTCATCGTGGGACGCCTTTGAATTGCAGAACACGATCAAACGACGAAATTTTATCCTGTCTAAGGCCACTTGCCACCGAAACTCCTTCAAACAACTGAATTTTCTGAATATCCCGTCTCGAACAACCTCGATATCGTCAGAATCCGATAATTTCTCGTTCACCCGTGCCTTCAGATTCTGAACGGAATGAAATTGGTTTTTAGTTCATTTTTGGAACACCGACTGTGATATATTCTTAACTCTGTTTCAACTTCGGTTGCAGATAAAGGATTCTTTTTTTTGGCACGTGGAATTTGCATGTTGCCATTTTCAATCTATTTTTGGGATACTTGTGTTTGGTAAGTGTGATTGCTGTATTGTTTCATTGCGAATGACTCACGTATTAGTATTATTTAGTGTGGAAGAAAATAATCTGCAGGAGGATTCGGTATGAAATTGGTACTGCGTGAGTTTACAAAATATAAATATTCTATTATTACAGAATATAATATTGATATGTAGCAAGTTCAAATTTAGCAGCACGGTGCTACTATATAGCAGTGTAATGGCGTAGTACTACAAGAATTATTTTAGTTTAGCATAATACTGTAGAATGCAGTATTTAAATGAGTTGACATTATAATAGGATAATACTGTAAAATAAAAGTATGACATTATAATAGAATGATACTGTAGTAACAGAATTATAGCAGTTGCATACCATTATACGTACTGCAATTTAATACAGCACGTGTATAGTATTATATAATATAATTACACAAAATATAGTAATTTAAATAGATTCAGATAACAGTACAGTACTTTAGTAGTATAGCACTAAGTAACAAAATACATACACCTATAGTTTAGTATAATATATGGTATAATACAGTAATATGCACATAATAATTTAAATAAATTAAAATAGTAACATAGTACTATACTATAGCATATCAGTATAGTAATATATTAGCATAGCAGAACACATAATGTGGAATAAAATTTTATATTTTTAGTAAATATACAAATCCAAATACTTTCATACAACTGTTGCATAATCGCGTTGAAAAATTTCTACACAATTAAATATAAATATTTATATTAACTTTTGCCGTTTTTGGAAAATTATATATTCTTCAACATATAATGAAAATTTTATAAATTACATATAATTAAATTATATATTGAAAAAATGCAACAGATTGATACACTCCTTAACAAAGAAATGTTAAATTCAATAACTTAATTTAAAATGCATATGCACTTTTTATTGATAATTATTATTAGCGTTATAATTATAAATTTTTGTAATTATATAATTATTGTAACTGTACATTTTATATACTAGTATAATAGAATTGTATTCATTTTTATGCAATGTTTTAGTTTCAGAAATGAAGCAAAATTGACAACCATTTTTACTATAATTTTTAGCAATATTTAAATTAGGGGAGAATTTTCAACTTTTCTTTGTATCATTTTATTATTTTAGTTTTACGAACAATTAGTTTACTTCCATCACTACTTTTATCATTATTTTTTATATGTTTGTATTTTATAAATCCGTTCATCTGTTTTATATATTTGTATTTTATAAATCTTTCATGAATTTAAAATGTTTATTAATTTACGAATAAATTTTATACACTTTCTTTTTTTGATATAACAAAATACAAGGCACGCTACTTTTTCTACATTGAATATAGCAGCATAGTACGATAACATACAATACAGCTTCAAATAGCAGCACAGTATTATAATAGCCCAGAATACTATATAGTACTACAATAGTACTAATAATAGCACGATACTATTATAACATAGTATGCTAATGTAGCAGTACCGCACTATAGCAAAATTGCAGCATAGTTGCACAGCAGCACGTAGGATAATATATCTCTAGTAATTAAAATAGACCCAAGTAGCACTTCTCCAAGAAATCTGAGAATACGGAAGTCATAAATACGCTGAAGTACACGATTTCATAAATGTAAATACGATCTTCAACTACAAAGATTTAATCTAATTTATGATTCCCTGTTAGTATTTTATTAGTATCATCTTCATACTAAAGTTATAGTGTGTTGTAGTATCAATTCCATACTAGAGTTTAGAATCTTCATACGTTCATATAAATTCGAATACCAAGTTTTCATTCCAATTTTTATTACATCATTTGTATAACAAATACTAGACACCTGTAGTGCTAAAAGTCATCTAAAGATTTATCAAAAATATCTAAGGGTATAACTTAAATACCTGCTTCAGTAATACAAAAGATATTTTGCAAATATGCAGAGGAATATTAAAAATGTCGTACAAAGAATACTTTTTTGACCAGTTAATTTTTTCAAGGAAGATTTTATAGAATATTTATAAAACAGATAAGCAGATTTACAAAATACAAATATATAAAAAGTAATGATAAAAGTAGTAATGGAAGTAAACTAATTGTTCACAAAACTGAAATGATAGAATGATACAAAAGAAAAGTTGGAAACCCTAATTTAAATATCATTAAAAATTATAGTAAAAATGGTTGTCAATTTTGCATCACTACTAAAGCTAAAACATTGCATAAAAATGAAAACAATGGATTTCTTGCATAAATGTCTTTCTAGCATGACTAATATGAAAATTATATAAACGTTTAAAATATCCTGAGGTAACTTGAAGTAACTTTTAAGAGTACATTCTTGACTCTCTAAACATTCTATATAAAGTTCACTTTTCACTATAAACACCTTGTAAGTAAAATATGCTAGGGTGATTTCCGTTTGGAGCCCTATGGGCCTCACTGAGAGCGCTACTGTCCATTACATAAACCATCATATCTGAATATTCTTCAGGAAGACCTCTATGTCTCCCAAAAAGAATAGAAGAAATTTGGTTGATTTCCGGACATGTGTTACGGTGGCGTCCTTCGGAAATGGTGAATCTACCGAGAAGAAATAAAGGACATTGTAAAAGAAAAGAGAAATGTCGTCGATAGAGTCGCACCCTGGTCGCAGCAAGAAGCCGTCCATTGTCGATGGAAAAAGGGCCGGCAGGCCAGCCCGTTGCCAGATGACGGAATTCCATAGCACGTGCGGTTAAAACGAAGTCACAAAACAAACCCAGAAGTCGTCTGGAGGCGGCCAGACCCCGACGTTTATCGGGCCGCTACTCGACGACGGAAGGACGTCCGCGTTTCCAGTAAATATTTGAAGATCTCGAGTCGTAACGCCGGAGATCCTCTCCTCATAAAAACCGCGGGATCGACGTGTGCGTTCCATGGCCCCCTATGAAATCCCCTCGATCCATCTGTTAGCTCCTTCCTACCGATTCTTTTGCCTCTCCGTGATTATTTCGCGAGAAAAACGAACCTTTCTTTCAACTTTTTTACCGTTCTTTTGTCAGATACACGTCGATTTTTAATCCATATTTGGATACTTTACTAGCTGTAGTTGGAGTTTAGGTATTCGGGAAATTGAAGTATTTCAAGTTTTGGTATTTTGATATTTGGAGGGGAAAAGTACTTTAAGTTTATGTATTTAGAGAATTAAAGTATTTGGAGTTTAGGTACTTAGAGAGTTAAGGTATTTGAAGTTGAGGGATTTAGAGAGTTAAAGTATTTGGAGTTTAGGTATTTGAAGAGTTAACGTACTTCAAGTTTTGGTATTTGGAGAGTTAAAGTATTTGGAGTTTAGGTATTTGAAGAGTTAAGTTATTTAGAGTTTAGGTATTTAGAAAGTTAACATACTTCAAGTTTAGGTATTTGGCTCGTTAACGTATTTCAAGTTTGGGTATTTGGCGTTTAGACATTTGGAGTTTAGGTATTTGGAGAGTTAACGTACTTCAAGTTTTGGTATTTGGAGAGTTAAAGTATTTGGAGTTTAGGTATTTGAAGAGTTAAGTTATTTAGAGTTTAGGTATTTAGAAAGTTAACATACTTCAAGTTTAGGTATTTGGCTCGTTAACGTATTTCAAGTTTGGGTATTTGGCGTTTAGACATTTGGAGTTTAGGTATTTGGAGAGTTAACGTACTTCAAGTTCTGGTATTTGGAGAGTTAAAGTATTTGATGTTTAGATATTTCCATCTCTGGCTGATCAAATGGACAGATGTTTATATACCGGTCTATTCACATTAATAGATATTTATGTACATGTCTATCTAGAGTGTATAAACATTTGTAACATATCTCTCTGCTATAGAGATTTCTTTGAAAGTTCAGGTATTTGAATGCTTAGATTCTTAATTCTTCTTAAGCGAATTAAAGTTGTTTATTTGAAAACTTAGACAGATGAAAGTTTGATCTGGATATTTGAGTGTTAAAGTATTTAGCTATTAGAAGATGGAATTTCTAGATTTCAAATATTTCACTATAATAACAGATAATTTATTTGGATAGATACTTATTTGTGTCGATATTTGGCAGCTCATGTATTTAAATGTTCAGATTCTTGCGAGGTTAGTTGTTTGAAAGTTTAAGTATTTATTTGCATATTCAAACGCTTAAGTACTTGATTGTTTAGATATCTAAGTGCTCAGATATTTGGATTTGGATTTAGATATATACGTGTTTGAGTACTTAGATATCTAGATGCTCAGATATTTAAATTTGGGTTTAGATTCATAAGAGGTTCGATACTTGGCACCAAAATATCTAGATACTCAGATATTTAGATTTAGATGCATAAGTGAATGATCACATTATGTTGAGATATTTTGACGTATGAGTATTACTATGCTTAGACATTTGAATGTGTAAATATTTGAAATAATATCTGAATACACAAGATTCCTATGCATATGAATGTTTGAACATGTGAACACTTAAATGTCTGATTAAGATATGTCTGTCATTCATGTTATGTCTGTATCAGTTGCGTTGAAAAGAGAAAAAAGAGCTACTTCTTAAAAATAATTTTTCCTCCTTTTTGAAAATAAATATTTCACTTGCAATTTATTCATTAAGTTTTCACAAATAGAATATTTAAGTTAAATATATTTTTACTTAATAAATAGCCTAATAAATATCAATTCGTTAAATAATTTATATATTGAAAACACTCTTGCAAAATAAGAACGGTGGTAATTTAATTGTTTTTGATAAAACTACCCAAAATAGTTCATATTGTTGTATAAGCATATACAAAATTTCAAATGTTGTTAATTAATTTATATCTATTCTCAATTTTACATTTATTTACGTATGTTTTCTTACAGATATTGTCATTTTCAAATTAAAAGAATTGTTTATTATTCAAATTAAAGTACAGAATAATATTTTATTGTCCAAGTTATAAAAAAGCATTCAGTGGACAGATAAATAAAACGTAGTCTACTTATAAATATTCCACAAAACTAGTAACGTGAATCAAAAGGGGTGAAATACAATATAACATCTATCCGACCACACAGGTCGTCTAAAATAGCAATCCTTCAATTTTCTAAATTCGAATATGTAGCTGCCGCATGAAGACGGGTTCTTGTTTGGGTTGGCATACCTGAAGTAGCAATGATACCGAGACTTCAAGTTTGCTATGAAGTGCTAGGAGTTATTCGTGGACGTGTTTATTTTTTTACGGTGTATACACGCGTTCCGTATAAACGGACATTCCTTTCTCGACCCGTGTATACACGGTTCAAATAATGTAGTTACCCGAGGGGAACTTGTTTTCGAGGAGTCAAGTCTTTAAATCATCACCTTTATATCCAGTTTCATATTAACTACATATTACAGAGGATAAAGCTATCTAACGTCAGAAAATTATTAAATTTCCCTACGTTTCAATATCTTATTCGAGGATAGGTCATAAAACACCCTGAACAACGCAGTGCCACGTCGCATGGTTGATCTTTCAATTTGCAGATGTCATTGTTATAGTTCGCAATGGCACCTGTTACCACAACGCAATAAATAAACAAAGAGTTAGGGTAGCTCGTCGATGATACCGACAGCCGCGAGAGCTTCCGTTCTAAGTTATGACCGATGTGGAAAATGAGGTCCCGATCCCCGGGGAACCGCGGCCCAGTAACGTATCGCCGACTTCCCGGAATCTCGCGTGGCATTATGTTATATGGGTATAAATAACCGAACAGGAGCAATAATACGTAATAATATATCAGTCGGGATTTTAGTGGTGCAGCCAGCACGGTTGGCCCAACGGTCGTAATTCATCGCTCAACCCGGCTCACTGTGTTGCCCGCCGCACGAGTTTGTGTACGGACGTGAATACAAGGGAATACAGGTGCCCGTGCCACGGATCGCGCCTATTTGACAGCACTGCAATTTCAATATTTCGATATTGAAATATATAGAGACAGATATCCGTTAGACGGGTAGCTAGGTATTCAGATCGGTATCTAGGTATTTCAATCCTTATGTGCATACAGGAATGTCTTAAACCTTCATTTTATGTACGTCTTAAACCTTTATACCAAGATAAGTCTTAAACTTTTATTTTACAACGACATAAGTCTTGAACCTTTATTTGAGATAAGTCTCAAACATTTAGTTTATACTAGGATCAGTATTAAACCTGAGATCGTGTGTATTCTTAGAAACAATGGAAATTCTGTCGGGAAGAAATAGTGGCACTGTTTAATAGATGACAGTAGATTGTTGAATAGAATGTATATATTTGGTTTAAGGAATTGCGTCATTTCAAGGCTATAAAATAAGAAGCAATTTTAGGGGCCGCTATCTGGGGAAATGTAAAAGATAGAGTGGAAATAAATTGCCAGATCATCAAAGTTTTATGGACGAAATATATCGAAAATTGTTTATAGACAGAAAATAATTATTGTAATATTATCGTCTATATTTACTGATGTTTTGTACGAACATTTTCGTTTAAACAGTGTTTTATGGAAATACTCTTTTTACTTACACTCATCAAATGTATCTTTGCTCTTTTGGAATCACTAGAAATACTTAATCTTTTGATTGTACATAAAATATGTAACTTTCTTAGGTGGAATATTTGGGTATTTGAATGATTAGGTATTTGGATGCTTAGATATTTGAATGATTAGGTATTTGGATGTTTAGATATTTGAATACGTGTCTTACGTTACCTCTATAAATATTTTCACACGTAGGTATATAAATACATTGACTCATTAAGTAGTCAAGTTCAAGTTTGAATCATTAAATAGCCCAGTTGAAGTTTGAATCATTAAATAGCCCAGTTCAAGTTTGAATCATTAAGTAGTCAAGTTCAAGTCCGTACTTGGTATTGTGGCCTTATAATAAATACATAACTGTTTAGTTATTTGAGTATTTAAGTATATGAATCCTGAGAGAGAAACTCGATAAAAAGTATAAAAGTCCATAATCCACAGTTACAATAACAATAATTTCCAATTTAGTATAATGGAACGGAATAACGCTATTAATGTCGCAACAACCAAGTAGCGAAAGTTCCTTTCATGTAAAGTAGGGAAAACTTGAGCAATTTCTAGCGTACCACTATCACGGCAGGAAAAACACCATAACTTCACTGCACCCTTTGCCAGGGTAGCTTAACATGCGTCGTAAGAACTCGTGTAAGAGTCGCAACAAGACGATCGAGAACAACCCCTTTGGAACGCTGGTAAATAGCGGGGGTTAACTTCGGCTCGGTTACACGAGAGGGTAGCCTGAGATTTCATCGTAATAATTTTCCAGCTCATTAAGTCATAGGGGGTGAACGCGATATCCGCCTTAGCATAAGAAATTTAACATCCTTCCTCGATCGGGGGTGGCACCCTTGCAAATTTCTGCGAGTAAAATGAAATCCCTAGAATTGGAACATTACAAAATTTTAGCGAACAATATGAAATAACAAAATTTGTATAGAGAGAGTTTAAATAGGGGTTGAATAACTTTTTCGAATAAACGGCACACAATTTCCGCAATAGCTTCAGCTATTTTCCTCGCAACGGATACTCTCCAATATTTACAGAGCGCAAGCGTGCCGAGACTAGCGTTTCCAGCATTAATATTACATTATATCAATAAGGGCTTGAAAAATCAGGGGTGCCGCGGCAAACGGATGGCCGTCATTTGAGGTTTCGCGTTACTCGGCAAACACTTTTTCGCCCCATCCCTTTTCAATCTTTCCCCATTGGCGTGTTTTTCCACCTTCGGGCGAAAGGATATTAGGCGGTTCGCGGTTCGAAACTAATATCGGCGTCGGCGACGGGAACACGTAGCTTGTCGTTGCGACGATATCCGAGCTTAATTGTGCCGTTTGCTTTGTGACCATCCCTTTTATCTCTTCGTGAGAATCTTTAATTGTGACTTAAAGAAATCGTTGGAACTGCAGATTGTTTTCTTATCCTTTGAGGTTATTTTAATCTGGACGATTGAAATTAGCGAGGGATTGTAATTTCTATTTAAAATTCCCGCGCTTTCATTTACTTCGATTGATGGGACTGTAAATTATTTTTTTATTTGTAAGTTCTTAATTTAACCGAAGGAAGTTAGTGTTTGAAATAAACAGAAATAGTAATATTTGAAATTCCCTCGCTTTTGTCTATTCATTGCAAATTTATAGTGGTTGCAGCATTCATGAAAATGCAGACTGTACTTATAACTTTAAAATGTTTTAAACTTAAATATTTTTTTTGCTTTTAACTTGAAACGTGAAACGAACATCATAAAATAAAACCTAACGTCCAATTCACCCATATAATGCCCGCAGTTCAAGCCCCGCGTAATATCAAAGACTCAGTTGGTAAAATCGACCATGTTCGGCACCAGAGTTTCTCCACGTCCGAATTTAATGGGCGCACTTTTAATAAATCGGTCACGACGCCGGGAACGCGACTCGAAGGGCGTCCGGGGCAAGAATCCGAGGGAACCGGCTTCGTATCTCGCGCTATTTTCGTTTTCAACACGCCAAATGAAAATAAAAGAACGAGTCTTCGTGATCTACGCGCGCCGCGACGCTCTGATTTATCGACCGCCTCGCGCCATCGCTCACATCGAACACATCACTATTGTGCACCATGTCCGAAATGCACTTTTATAAATAGCTAATGACGCCAACTGATCCATGACATGAACATAAAAGGTCAATTATTGAAGGATAATATTGACCCGAGTGCATGAACGATAAAGGAATTGTTAATTTTGATGATCTCAAAATGCTTTTGCTGAAATCACCGCAATGCAGCTTACGAAAATGCATTTTACATATAAAAACGAAAGAAGTAATGTATTCTGATTAGCTGCATTTGCTTCAAATTAAACTTTGTTCGTGAGATAATAGGGGAAGACACACTGAAAACATATTTACTAAACTTAGGTTATTTTAAATCGTTTCAAATGCTAAATCTAATGAAATCTTGTAAATCTACTTGTGTTTCAAATATGGCAAAGGTTAAAAGCATTATTGAAAAAGGATAATGAACTCTTCGCTTTCTTAATGAAGACATGTAATACGCATGTGAATGATGCGCACAACGCGTGCGCACGATATCGTACGGCGCATGCGCATTAAGAACATGTACGCATTCAGAATATATTTTTGATATTTTTGCAAACAAGTTGTGAAGTTTAACAAAGAAACTATGAAACCTAATGTGAATTAACTTGACCTAAACGAAACCATTTATGTTTAATTAAAGTATAATCACAGATTAAAGTACAATTGTAGATTTTAGTTAAATATACTTCACAAAGTTATACTTTCAACGTTTATAAAATTTTTGATATTTTTGCAAACAAGTTGTGAAGTTTAACAAAGAAACTATAAAACCTAATGTGAATTAACTTGACCTAAACGAAACCATTTATGTTTAATTAAAGTACAATCACAGATTAAAGTACAATTGTAGATTTTATTTAAATATACTTCACAAAGTTATACGTTCAACGTTTATAAAATAATAAAATTTATTATTAATTATTTAAATAGAAGGTGTTCGATAAACTATTTTTATTAATAATTTTTTGATAAACAACAAGCTATTAATTAAAATGTTCTTAATGATTTTCCGACTAATCTCAGAATTAAAAAGTAATTAATATGAAGCTCCCATTTTCTAAATATATATGAATTTTTTTTTTTATTTTTTACGGTACAATATGATTGAATGGCAGGGACACGTGTGGATATTATAGTAAGAACAGTTTTTACTGTTTCACATCGAAGGACATGTTCTCACCTGTTGATTCCTGTTACCAATTTAGCTTCAGCTGAATGATTTAGAATCCACGTAGGAAATCACTTGTCTTACGACAAAAGATTATTCATTCATACGGAAGTTGTATGTAATGTCGGAAAATAGGCCATGAATAACGCAGAATTGCGAGCAGAGATCATGGTCATTTAATTTTCTAATTGAAACAGCATAAACAATGATCGTCACCAAATTGCATTTTTCAGCAATGAATATTCCTATTTATGATTCACCAATACGAAAAACTTAAATGTTTTATTTTGTGTAAAAACTAGAGAGGTTTTTATGATAAAACTGTAAAGAATATTATGTTAAAAACTACGATGTTATTATCTGATATAAAGATTTTATTTTACGCTACAAATATAAGGATTTTATTTTATGTGAAAGATGATTATATGAAAATATGAAATAAAAAATTGAATAACTTGTTTTCAATATTTAAGTTACTTTTCTCTATGTTTTTACTATTTGGACCATTTCTTGCTTCGTTCCTTCATTTTTATCTTCCTCGTACCACCTGCTGTCATTTTTTCCCATTACTTCCTTTCTGTACGGAGTTTAGGGCAGAAAGAGGGGGTCAGATCGATTTATCATAGCTGGATGGACGAAACTGACCTTCTACAGAGGAGACCCGTGGGCGGTTGCCGGAAATCGTGTTACCTTAACGAAGTTAATGAGCACCTTGGCTATTAGCTTAATTTACTTATTGTTTTCTAAACAGGAAAGTCGAAATTGGGAATGTGTGAATTTGAAGCTTGAAAATATGAAAAAATGTGAATTCCCGTGCATTGCAATTTAATTTTGGGTTCAAATCAATCAAGGATTGTTAAGGACGTGCCTAACTTCTTTTAGTTGATTAAGTGTCCTAGCAATAAACCAGTTGTAATGCAACTAACTAGAAAAGTATATTAAAGGTATTCAGAGTGGCTCACCACATTTTGCTATCTAAATTCGCATTATTACTATTACTCATAGCAAACAATGTTTCAGATGAAGTTGAATGGTTTTGAGAGGGGGATATGTTGGTGGTATATTTTTTTCTGTAATTAGATGTGACATATAAAGGTCATTAATGTTTTTTTAAATGGAATCATATATTTTTTATTGCATCAGCTAATACTCCTTCATATTCTTTACAAAACAGTATTAATCTATTTATCTGAAAAAATCATTAGTTTAGGAGATATTTTAATTTTAATGTCTACTTACAGAAAAGGTTCAATGTGGCGACATTTGCATCAGAACATTTTCTGAATCGAGAAATTAATGACTTACTAACATTACGCAGTGTATAATCTTTCTGCATGTGTAGCACTTTTCCCAGCTTCAAAATAAACTGATAATATATCTATCCTTTCTTCTTTAGAATTTTTCATTATAAAGTGATAATACACCGCATCGTTATGTTTACCAGATTAGAGACGTAACAAAGACTAAATTTCACTGCTACTACGTAACAAAAACTCACAATTCGTTTGGTGACAAGTGACCTCTCAAAGCATGTAGAAAACATTTGCTGTTCAGTTAGGATTCATAATATTGACCAGGAAGTCCTGACAAGTTAGAATTAAAATATCTTCTATATTAATAATTTTTGACATAAATAGATTAATACTTTTTTGTAAAGAATATGAAGGAGCATCAGCTGATGCAATAAAAAATATATGATTCCATTTAAAAGAACATTAATGACCTTCATATCAAAACCATTCAACTTCATCTGAAGCATTGTTTGCTATGAGTAACAATAACGACACAAATCTAGATGGCAAAATGTGTTGAGTCACCCTGTATATTAAAGAGTTAAGACTATTAACGAAAATTTTATATAATTATTTTCAACAAACATTAAATTTCAATTGACGAAGTGTGAATGATACTTTCTGATGCTTTGCGTCATGAAATTATGTCGGACGTTAGAGGTTCTGAAATCGATCACTGTTTGCTATAACTGGCAACTGGCCATCTTGCATTAAAAATATTAATAATGTTGGTACAGTTATTTTCATAGAACGTCAAGCATCAAATTACATAATATAAGTGTTATTTTAGGGTAGTTTTATGCCTTTAAATAATTATGGATTTTCGACGATTTAAAATTGTTCATTTAACGTTGAAAATGGCTCTTTGATATTTTAATGGTTTTGATGAAAAATATCAGTGAATAAATGATGTAGTTATTTTTGCTAAATTTATAATCATTCAAGCGTTAAATTGATGTAACATAAATGTTATTTATGGATACTTTTATGTCATTTTGTATTAGATTTCATTCTAGGAAATCAGTCATTGTTTCCTTCAGCTGGCAACCAGCCATGTTATATTAAGACTATTATGAAAAGGTTTATAGAATCTTTTGTCAAACTTTGAACTTTACTTTCATGTTACATAAATATTATTTTGCATTACTTTTATGTTGAATTTCGTATCACACCATGTTCGACTTTGTGTTACAGATATCAGCTACTTCATATATGACATGCTAATGGTAGTAAGTTGGTAAGTGCTTACAACAAATTGATTTCATAACAACCAAATAAGATTTATAAAAAACTAACGAGTCAGCAACTGCTAATGTGTTGATGAACACTAACTTATTTATTAATGAAAGTGTTAACTTATTATTTTATACTAAAGTAATATGAGTAAAAGGATAATGTACGTTATTGAGTACTAATAAATAAATGCTAACGTATCAATAAGTGTTGTTATATTTTATGGAGAAAGCAGTCTAACATTAAAATGTAAGTTAGTAAATATCAAGTTTAATTCATAAGTAAGTTCTTACAAGTTGATAAGTATTAATTTGATAGTAAATGTTAAAAACGAGTACCTTATTTATTAATATTGTAGTAAGACAAATTAAGTTACACACTTAACAGTAAGTATTTGTAAATTGATAAAGATGGAGTTATTAATAGTAATAAGAAGTACCACTAAGTAAGTACCGATAAGTAACCTCCACTATTATTATGTATCATCAAGTACCAATAAGTATCGCTTGAAAATTAGTGAATACTATTAAATACTAATAAGTATATAACTGTTCGTTTGTTAGTAAATACCAGTAAATTAGCACTAACTTAAACTATTAAGTTAGTAAGTATCAAGTTGATAAGTGCATATTAACTAATACTATCAACTTTATGGGTCAGTAAAAATAAAATAATTTACATAGGAAATTAGCATATGAATTAGTAAATTCAAAAATAACATAAGTATTAGTAAGTTAATAAATACTAACTTGCCCATTAAGTATCATTAAAAGTAAGTATAAAAATTATTTTCTTCCTTGATAATAAAGATCATAATACATATACAAAATTAACAGACAAACGAGCAAGGATGAATACATTAGTAAATAAATGTAAGCATCAATAATTATCTAACGTACTATTATTTGTTAAATAATTTTACAGTAACCGTACTATTATTTGTTAAATAATTTTACAGTAACTTACATAACTTAATAATACGCGTAAAGAGTTCAACATCATTGACTATAAGATACGTACAAGATTTTATATCACAGGTGAGAACATATAAGTAATTATAACCCAACTAACCTAATTAATTTACTGACTCAATGTTGAGTACCAAAAAAGAAATAAATGTCAACTTGTTAATACTGTAATCTTACTACATTAAGGCGAAGTGGGATAAGTGTAGACTACTTTTTGTAAAGTTGGTATTTAAAATTCGTATGTACCAATTAAATTCTGCGTTATGCATTTCGCTCGAAAATGGCGTTCTAACTGTAGTGGTTACATAATTAAAATATTGAGTAGAGAGTTTCTGTAATATACAATTATAATCATTTAAAGGAATAAAAATCAACTGCTTTAATTTTAACAACTATAAACACTTCTAATTTCAACTAGTATGCTATTCAAAGGCAAAGCTACAAAGGCACTAGTCCAAATTACTAGCATATTACATCGAAGTATTTTTTACAATTGCTTTGATGAAACTTTAAATTTGATTAAAATGTAATTCACACAAACACTTATTAGAGGTTTTGTGCTATTAGATTAGGTATTGAGGTCAATAACATTGAGGTTAGGTTACGATAAAATGGTGGTTATACAAAGGACGATAGGTACTAAGACTCTACTAGTTCACACGAAATGATATTAGAATTCTATTAGCTCGCACGAAAATTTACTAGACCGACTCCACTATTTCGCATGAAACCTTACTAGTAAGGTGAAGTGGGGTAAGTGCAGACTGGTATTCGTAAAGTTGGTATTTAAACGTAAGTATTTTCAGTCTGTAAATACTTAACGCTGTCGATATCGAACGCTTTGCACAATTACTACTATTTAATTAATATTAACTAGGACCTTAATTTTCCTTACATTTTGATTTTGATAGGAAATTGTTTAAAATGTCAACTACTCTGCACTTTCTCTGAAAATGGGGTAAAAACGTAACTTGAAGTTTGAACTTTGAAACTTTATTTCATATGCAATCGGGTAAGAGCAGAATCTTCTTTATTAAACGCCTTATCGTGTCAACAGTTTATTTCTCGAGAACCACAAGTCATAGAAAAAAACGGATCACAGATTTGGAATCAGCGTGATCGAATTAGTCTAAAATCAAATTTTTGTCAACCTGTAAAAAATTTTTTTTTAAGTGACAAAAATTTTTTTTTTAATTTAAAATTTAAACTAGCAACATTGTATTTAGTGAACTTTTGTAAATTTTACTAATTTCAAACCATGTAAATATGTGCTAAATATTAATATGTACTTATTTAAGTCTTTATTATTAAATTTTATTAATCTATCATTAATATGTCGAATGTTTCGACAAGCTTATCTAGTTATTAAGAAGTCTGCTATAAAATGCTTTATATAAATGCTTACTGCATTATGCAAGTACTCTGTACAGCAAACAAATACTCTTAGCTGAAATATAAAAGGAAATATAGCGAAACAAAACAAGGAAACAAACATACTAAATGGAAAAAATTTCGCTCATATTCTAATAACAATAGCCTGTATACGCACTTGCCCCGTTTACGAACTTACCCCACTTCATTTTACTTTGTTATTTTTCATTTAATAAAAGTAGACCAATTGGCCATTATTATAGAATTGCACAATTGAACGACATGCGTCGAGACTCACATATTGTTGACGCTAAGTTATTTGCTAGATACTATCTAAGAGATGAGAATAGTATGTACGAAGTCGTAAAAATAGACATTCCTTACATTTCTCTATCCAGGGTTCTTTCGATAGGACATCCCGAGTGTCGGCAACGCGTTATGGAGGCTCGATGCTTCAGTCATTCCCCATGGGAAGCATACGATGGCACGGGAGAGTCCCACGTACGAGAGCACGCACGAGCAGTAGTATAAAAAAAAATAAACGAAGCTGGGAAAGAAGAGAACGGCTCTTTTATTTAGAGGAGCGAAGTGAAAAACTTGATGGACTTAAGAGTTTCTTCCCCTCTACTATGTGCCTTGGAACGAACAGAATTGACCTCGGCTAATTAATTGCTATTATTTTATGTACTCTCCAGACTAGAAACACCTTTTTTCGGATACTTTAGATAGCACGATCGTCATCTTAATTTCCAATGATATCAAATTTACTGTTAAGTGTTATTAATAGTCCTTGATACGGAGCAAACGAGGCATTTACTACGAGTTCCACAGAAGTTTAAAGTGAAAAGTCTAGATTTTTTATTTTCTTAATTTTAAAAATTCAAGAATTTAGAAATTTTTAAATTTAAATTCTTCAATTCAGTTCTTTAAATGTAATTTATATTCTTAAATTAAAAAAATTAGTAATTTTTTAATAAAGTGTTCAATATTGTTGTACATGGAATATATTTGAAATATCTGGTGATAAATAACTGGGACATCCTGTATATACACTATGTTATTAATTTTTTTAATATTCTACGATACATTTAAGTACATTATGTTTTATTATATTACTGTTCTCATCATTTTGCCTATGTTGTACAGTTACGTATAATAGTGTTACATACGATGTCGAGCCTTTACATCACTACTGATCACATCACCTATAACGTAATGCATGTCACCTACATCAACATAATGCGATGTTAAAATTTTCTTATTTTTGCATATGGAACGTGTCACCAAAAAGACACCCTGAACGTGTATGACAAAATGATTGAAAATGTTTCTCCCGATAACATTGAAATCGGCGAGGTGCGGCCTTTTCCACACAATTACCTCGATGTTCATCGAGGTTTTGAAAGGCGAGTTCGAAGGAGCACGTGAAGAACGATGAACGACGAAAGAAGCAGGACGCAAATGCGGAAAATAGAAAAGAGAAACGAGGACGGATGAGCAGGGACCGCGACGAACAGATGGCGCTGTCGCGTGCGTGCCGATGAAAATACGCGAGCGTGACGGTGGCGCACGCGTGTGCCTGCAAGCCGAAGAGGTCGGAGCTTTTTGTTGCACGCGGCAATTAGCCACGGCTCGTCGTGCTTTGGCTTTCGTTGCGACTGTCGCGTCGCCGTGATCGACGCCACCAGTAACAGCACCAGCAGCAGCGCCGGTGCCGACGAAAAACAACGACCGTTCGAGTTTAAAAGTCGATGTTAAAGCTGATACCCTGGCCAAGTTATTGGCCACGGCAATTCTGCAGTAAGCTGTCCCTGTTGATTTCGACACACTGTTGCTTCTAACGCGATTTTGCTCCACCTTTATCAACGTTGACTGACCCGCTGGTCACCGCTGGCAGGCGCTACGAATTCGATTTAATGGAATAATTACGTAACAAGAAGTGAATGGACGTTCTAAGCACCACACAGACTGGGCTTGTGACAGCTGGTAACAAGATGAAATGATTAGCTTCGCTGTTGCTGGCTTTTTACTGGAAATCAATTAATAACACTTTGATTGTTGCTGATTCTACTTATTGGCGCCATCAAATTTAGGTGCTTGAAATGGATATTGATACTATTGCACTTTTTATGCTGTAATTGAGTGGAAAGCATTGATGCTACAGGAACTTGATATAAAAATGGAGGACCATCAGATCATAGTACCTCTATGGACTTCGATAACGTACAACTATGTTCTTAATGGACCTAAAAGTTTGATGCTATCCTACCTTGATGTCATCATACATTGCTGTTCTAAGAGTCTACAACTTATAGTACTTTAAAATTATAGATCTCAAAGCTACAAATCTTACAAACCTTGAAACTGGGGATCTAATAACCATGAATTCTGAAGGCATGGATCTTGAAGCTATAATCGTGAAGTTACTGATGTTGCAACGATGAAGTTATGATCTTGAACAATGAAGTTATGAACCTTGAAGTTACTGATCTTACAGTCATGAATTGTGACATTGTGGACCTTGTAGCCATGAATCTTGAAGCTTTGGACTATGAAGTTATAACCCTTGAAGTTGCAGATCTTATAAATAGGAAACCTCAAATTATGCATCTTGCATCCATGAACCTTTGAAGTTTTGTATTATGAAGCCTTGAACAATGATGTTATGAACCTTGAAGTTACTGATCTTATAGTCATGAATCTTGACATTGTGGACCTTGTAGCCATGAATCTTGAAGCTTTGGACTATGAAGTTATAACCCTTGAAGCTGCAGATCTTATAAATAGGAACCTTCAAATTATGCATCTTGCATCCATGAACCTTTGAAGTTTTGTATTATGAAGCCTTGAACCATGAAGTTATGAACCTTGAAATTACTGATCTTATAGTCATGAATCTTGACATTGTGGACCTTGTAGCCATGAATCTTGGAGCTTGAACTATGAAGTTATAACCCTTGAAGCTGCAGATCTTATAAATAGGAACCTTCAAATTATGCATCTTGCATCCATGAACCTTTGAAGTTTTGTATTATGAAGCCTTGAACCATGAAGTTATGAACCTTGAAGTTACTGATCTTATAGTCATGAATCTTGACATTGTGGACCTTGTAGCCATGAATCTTGGAGCTTTGGACTATGAAGTTATAACCCTTGAAGCTGCAGATCTTATAAATAGGAACCCTCAAATTATACATCTTGCATCCATGAACCTTTGAAGTTTTGTATTATGAAGCCTTGAACCATGAAGTTATGAACCTTGAAATTACTGATCTTATAGTCATGAATTGTGACATTGTGGACCTTGTAGCCATGAATCTTGGAGCTTTGGACTATAAAGTTGTAACCCTTGAAGCTGCAGGTCTTCAAATTAAGCATCTTACATCTCTGAACCTTGACATCTTAGACCTTGTTAGATCTTGTAGCTATGAATTCCAAAATTGTAGATTTTGCAATTATGAATCTTAAAGATGTAGATTATAGAGTCATGGACTTTCAAATTATGAATTTTGTAATTATGAACCTTGCAGCTATAGTTGGTACGGTTTTGATGCCATCAAATCTTCGTGCTATACGAAGTCTGTGATGCCATAAGAGCTTAATGCTATAGACTTTGATGCTATAAACCTTCATATCATAAGAGCTTCATGCTATCGGGTTTTGATTTAATAAATAATGACATAGATCTTTCAAACTTGGTTTATGAATTTTCAATCTTGATGACAATTTTTAACCTTGATTAAAGTTATATTTATAAGAAATGACTGGATTTTCATAACGTAGAACTTTTTACGTCATAAAACCTTGACATAGTAGGATCTTATTAACAAAACCACGTTGCTATACTTATAACATTGATGCAATTGGATAATAACAAAATCATGCTGGTTTGTAAATTTACTGCTATCAACCGTGGACGATAATCTTAATAGGATCATGGTACTATGGCTCCTCAATTAGTTGTTATCAAATCGAAAAGAATGGTATCAACGAAGTATCAAAACTTATAGTTCATAAATAGCGCTTTATACTAATAAGAACAGTAATTACTAAGGTCTTGTTAAGGTTTATATTTTCAGTTAACTCCTAGACAACCATGTTAAATTTGTAAAAAATGATAAAGTAACTTTATTTGCAATAAACCTAATTAATTATGACAGTATTTAGCTCTTCATTATTACATTCTGCCAGGTATTTTGCACATAATATAATGGATAACTAGTACAAATATAAATTCATACGTCATCAACATGAGTGACATAGCGACAAAAATATTAAAATCAAAAGAAATTAAATTGTGGCAGATCACGTTTCAAGTACAAAATTGAATAATAAATAGGTTAATTTCTTTATCTATTCTTTTATGCAAATACGAAGGAAAAAAGTGTGAAGAACTAAACAACCAATAAATGCTTTTAATCAGTTACCCACTTTGCATTAATTATAATGGCTAACATATTGAGTATCTAAAAAATATCTCGATAATTACTGGTTTCTATACCCTTATTGCACTCAAGGTTCCGTAATTACTACAACTGCTCCAACATATCTAGAGTAATCCCCATAAACTGAGGACTATTTAATTTCCCTTATTTCAATTATTTAGTCACATTAATACGTTGCTTACTAGGGTACAAGTAATTAAGCCCATTATATGGATTATTATTTCAGGAAGAATTAGTTCCTGAGTTAACTTCATTGCATTCTCCCATTCCAAATTACTTATGCAGTTCATGTTCTAATTAACTATCAAAGTATTAAATAGGGCGCAGGTGTCCCGTAAGTACCACGCTATTATTATAATTTCACGTTAATTCGAAATGTAGCAGTACAGTTTAATTGATATAAGATTATGTACACGGTCTAAGTAATTGGAACACATATTCCATAGGGTAATATATTTATTTATACGCACATTTAACAATTAAAACCGAAAAACGTTGAAGTACAAAGAAACCTCAGTAACTGATACACTCCGATTTAAATTTCAATTGAGGATTTAAAAAATTTTAAATAAATAGTTAAGGGTAGTTAAGGTCAGTCAAACGTTTTCACAATTTAGGGTTTTATTTATGAGCGAATTTTAACAAAAAATTAAAGACTAATGAAATGTTATTCAATTTAAATATATTACTTTATTTATACAAAAATAAATATTTATTTAAGTAGTTACAAAAATCCTAAACTGGCAATTGTATATATGTAAATTTACAACAATTATATTTTTTAAATACATCATTGAATTTGTAAAGAATAACTTTTGACAACCAACATTGCAATTAAATAGAAAAATGGGGATAGAGGTAACTGAAAATTTTTCAGTTTTGAAAAAAAATTTTTTAAAAAATCTTTATACATTTAATGTAAAAGCACAATGTAACTTATGTTTCATTTTTTAATATTTCCCGTCGTTTACGATTTATAAACAGTTACATGAGCCAAAAAAATAAAAAATGAGCACCAACAAATTACGATTATATTCAGTTGTGCAAAGTTTCATAAAAGTAATGTCAGTAACATCGCGTTTTAATTACGTTATTATGAAAATTAAATCGTTTCTGCGGTAGACAATACGTTAATGAAAAAATCCTTCTTTTTGGATGTCCTTTGAATCTCAACGAAGATTATTCAAACAGTATCAGTAACATGGGAATCAGATTTGCACGCGTTGAACGTGACACCTGCGTGCGCGTACGCTGCTCGCGTGCCGGAAGTACACGTGCGGTTCCCTGGTTCGCGCAAGCGCGTCGCCACCTTGCTTATGCTAGCCTGGCTGACAGTGATTTTTGAAAATTTGCGTTACTACCAGATCCTTGGTCACGCGAACAGATAAGCACTCCCGTGGCGATCAAGAATCTTAATTCTTTTGCTCTAAATGGGACAGAATTTGTTTGGAATTTGGTATGCAAATCGAAGCTGATCACGAACGAAAGAATGTTATAACTTTTAATTACGCAAGTCCCACGATTCACGATTATTCATGAAAATTAATTTCAAACAATTTCCTATGTATTTGCATAATGACTACATGAATTTTTTTTGGAAATGTGTAGTGATTCTTATTGTGAAAATATTCAAATATATTATGGTGACTTCTATTGAGTTACATATTAATAATAGGAAATTATTTCCTATCAATTGTTTAACCTAGTTTTTTAACCTATTAAGGGGGGAGACCAGTATGACACCTTAAAAAAATCGATTTTTTTTTTATTATCTTAAAAAATTCTTTCGTCTTTTCTGCGTATAATGCCGAAAACCGGATCTAAAAATTCGAAAAACTCCTGTCGCTAGACGTGTTTCCGTATCCCGCGTAACACTAGCCCGCGCGTGCACATAAAACTTTAACCTTGTTTTTCTCGGAACATCATTTTTGGACCTTGCAACCAGCCTACAGCCTAAACGGAGGTTCAGATCACCTTGAAATTTTTTATGCTAGTATTTCAAATCACTGGCTATCGGCCTAACCTAAAACATCCCAGAAAATAAGTCTAGTTTTTGAGAAAAAAAATAAAATGTATGAAAAAATTGTGTAATTATGCGTTTTGCCACTTTGATAATTTTTATAAGCCATTGGGTTGAATAATCCATTCAGGTCGGAGGTTAGGCCGAAAACAGCATCGATTTCCTTTACAAATAATTTTATTTTATGCATTTTAGACAACTCGTTTGACCTGTACCCTGGTTACAGTGAGGAAGTGCGCCGAAGTGCAGACCATCTATCTTTTTCTGGTTGTGACTATACCGTCCTTATTTGTACTACTTTTTTTTTTTAAATAATTAAATAAAGGTCCATTTTAATTTAATTCATCAAAAGATTTCATTTTTCTTAAGCAGCAAAACTCTGACGATCTTTTAAACATAGGCCCGTTTTAAGTCGCGTCATACTGGTCTCCCCCCTTAATGACAAGAAATACGAAGTTTGAATTTAATCTAAATAAAATAGACTAATAAAATGGAATAAAATTTTAATTTTTATTCATTGAAAGTTCTGTAAATACACCATTTTGTGATTTTTGTGCTCCAGAATATTAGGTTTGTTAGTCATTCAAGGAAAAACCAGTACAATATATTTGACTAAATTGAATAAAATTCAGTATACAATTTTTTAAATATATTCTTTGTTTTTTCAAATGGAGTTAAAAGATGTCAAACCTAACCTAAATTGATTATCCAACTACGAAATTTAGTTCTAAAAATCTCTTCAGAACTCACAAGTATACAGCAAAATTATTACAAATTTTCCAAAAAAAAATAATGCAAAAAGAAAAATTATATTTTTAAAATGAAGAGTTCGTTAAAGACAACCGAAATAAAATTTTACACGTCGAACGAGGTTAAGCTAAAACTTAAATTACCCAGTCTAACGTAACCCGAGCTGGCCTAATCCATAAGGGAGTAATTTTACGCCAAATCAGAATCACGTGTCACAAAACTTACTCACTTTCTCTCCGTGTTTGTATCCAGTTCCCTGAAATGTATTCTAACATTTCATACAAAACATCGGTTCTCGAAGATCCGTTGGAGTTGCGAAAGAGATCGATATCTGCGATTGATCAGCGCACGCCGGTCAATTATAGGTTATGGAGTCGATCAATCGCGAAACATGTAAATCACAGGACCGGTCGGCTCCCAAGCTCGGCGACTCAATTAAACGCGATGACGCGCCGATAAATAATCGCGAAGATTATAAATTTGAAAAAGGAACTGCTTAACGAACCCTGCCAGACGATTTTTCTCATTACAAAATGGAAACGGTTCGGTCCGGCGCGACGTGAAATAGTGCGTTCTGTCCGGGACACGTTTTCGTGGTCTGGTAATGACACAGGATGTAGACTGACTGACTTTCTTGTTAAACGAGCTACTGATTCTTGCTTCAGATTGGAAATTTTATGGTGGTTCGATTTCAATGGTAGCCGGTCGAGACAGAGAAGTCTTGGCGGGACGCCCTAACCTATTCACGACCGTATCCATTTTGTTTTTTGAGAATTTCTTGTCGATCTATTAGTCAACGTGTCGTTAACTCTTCTGCACCACATTTTTACTACATGTTTACGTTTTTAATAGATTTGCATCGTCCGTACGAGCTTTTAATCTGTGTTCTAATCTTTCCACGAATGGGTAATGATACATAATTTGCTTGATGCTGAGAAATAATTAAACCTCTTGCCTTTTGAATTTTTCCTGCTTTTAAATTCTTTGAAGATTAACAACGTCTATTTGTGCAACGATAATCATTCTAGAACATAAACCTCAATCAATTTCTAAGAATATCTATAACGTGATTAACATGTGTGTTGTATTCTAACGCATTAGACTTCAACATACTAGTGTTTAGTACCATAACTAAGAAGTATGTCATTTATCATACACAAGTTTCAAACAACTGAAGACATATACAATATACTGGATTTTAAATAACAAAATTACCAATTCAATCTTAAACATGTATACCTATTATTACAACAATCAAAAAGAACAATTATTTTATGATAAATTAAAATTTTTGAACAACTGAGTATACAACAAAAATATGTATTGGCTAACTAAAAAACGTTACCAGTGCGGTAAAATTCAGAGCAAATGTATATTCATCATGTAGAAGTGTAAAATTCAAAGATTTTTATTTATAAGACTGTAACTCAAAAATTTCTATTTAGGCTAACAATGACCATTTCAGAGCATATTTAAACTTTGAATAAAACTATGATAAACTTGGAATAAAACTGTGTGGCTGGTGCTTAAAAACTAAATACCAAATCTTCAGTATACGCTGCTAGGTCTAAGATTATAGGCTAAGAACAACATAACGTGTATCAGATACAGGAAATCCAGAAAATGTAATTGTTTGGAGCTGTACCTGATGTACTATAATACGGAACGATACGTGGTTCAACAATAATCTTACAACCTGTTTAAATCCTCAAACTAAGTGTACAACAAAAAAGTGTTCTGTTCAAAAAAGCTGGATTCTTGAAATCTAAACCGCAAGCTAAATCTTCAACATATGTTACAGCAGCTATATCCTGCATCACATAAAAACTAATAGTTCAAAAGACGTCTCTGTCTGTGAAAGTTTGTAACACTCGACAATGTCTACCTGAGCAAACAATCACCGAACGCAAATTCAACGATCCTTAAACTCCGAAGCGACTCCTTGTGAGAACACGTATACAATAACATATTCGACAATGGCAATCAGTCTTTCGAAAACGCATATATACATATGCCGTCCCCCATAAATAAATATCTCCTCCCTCAATACCCGCACGCAGCGTGTCCCCGTTGAAAACGAATAAAGACAAAGACGAAAGTCCGTCCTCCCCGAAATCATCCCGAGGCCCCGGTCCTTTCATAGAGCAAAAGTTCCTCAGGAGGGAGGACCAATGCGACAGGACGCAGAAAATTCGATACCCCGTGGTATGACAGGCAAAAACGACAGGCCCCGTGGATGACAATTTTACCTCGATTCAAGGCTGTCTCCTGGTTCCCATTCAGCTCTTACCGGGTCTCATTGTCCCGGTCGTTGTTTGCCGAGGTAATCCTGTACGCGAGAGGACACACGGAACCTGTCCCGTTCGAGCAAGGACATCGGGGACGACGAATTTTCCGGCAGAGGAAGCTCGAATAGGGAAAAAGCGATCGTGACGGGGGCCCGAGGCAGCAACGTATTACATTTTAAAATGACAAAAAAAAAGGAGGGCCGGCTAATAATGGGGGGATAATACACGGAGGCTGCCCTCGAACGTGAACGGCGCCCAATATCGGTGCATCCTGGCGAAAACCGGTGTGTAAACACAGAGTTACCGCGACATCCTGTCAATCCTGAGTCAGAGACCCCCCCACCCTTTTCTCTTTCTTTTTTTTTTGGTTTTCAGAGGGGCACCGATCGACCGCGTTATCTGATCGCGCCCCTCGGGACCGTCGACAAAGATCGGGACCGGGCTGCTTAATTCGCCACTCGTTACAGCACGGACATTCGAGGCTCGTTATACTTTGGCCAGGTTAGGTTATGTTGCATATGAGTGGATTAAAGGAGAGAGGAAGAACACTGTTATTGTTCTGTCCGTCTTGGAACCTAAACGATCGATGGTGCTTCGTTCTGCTTGATGGAGCAACGGATACGGGAATATTTTATGTGGGAAGATCAGGACGAGTTGCAAATTGGATGGAAATTATCAAGTTTGCCGGAAAATTGCTGGTTAATTTCATTTCTGTAATTTGAACGCAAATCCTAGCTTGATTGATTTACTCAGTCTAAGCTAATCTAAAATCTGATATTCTTTACTAAATTGAAGGGCTGCCTTATGTATTTGCATTTTCGCACGTATTTGACTGTGTAGAATGGTACCAGTACACAGAAAATGTTTACAATTAATTGTAAATATCAAAACACTTATTCAGCTAATTGTACGATGATTGCACAAAATGCTAGATTGCATGTCAGATCAGTTTAATGAAACAGTAAATGCGTTATAGTATGAAAAATTTAAAGGAAGCATGTAAAGTATTAAACAGCGTGAAAGACTATTTTAGCTGATTAGGTTAACACAATGTAAATGTAACCTAGAATACAGTATTCGTGACTAAATTATCTGTAAAGGTTATCTGTTCATTTGAAAAACGCATTCCTTTTCTGTACTACAATATGTCGCGCATTCAGGATTAATTTAACGCGGTCTAATGAACATCTAACCTGTAATTTAATATTCAAAATATTATATAACAGAAGTCATGTCATAAAATGAGCTTAAAGAACTCATACATTTTTGAGGATTTTTTTTTCCTGCTCTTCGAGTTGACCAGTGTGAATGACTGATAATGACTTAGCATTAGGTTATCTAATGCAAACCTAACCTAGATCCAGTATTACTGATAGTATATTACCTAAATAAAAATGTAGTTTTTCATATTTCTTGTGATGGAGGACCACTTTAGTTTAACATTTGATTTACAGTTTCAAATGACAGTTGTGATTGCAGTTTATACTCGATTCACATTTTCTTTACGGAGTTATGAATTTGATACTAATTTGTATTAAAAAGTATATTTACTTGTCTTAGCTTTTTATGCTTGAAGATATCTTTGTAGGCACGTAGCACCAAAACTGTAGTAATAAAGTTGAAAGTATTTTTTAATATTATGCATTTATTTCCACTTGTACCAACTGTTGACTGCAAAAAGGTAATATTGCAATTAAGGTTTAATTATTAAAATACAAACTCTCACTAAAGTGTTATCAAAACCGTATGTAAAGTAAACGTAACCTATAATTCAGTATTTATAACCAAATTTTCATTCCTTAAAAAGTCTCCTTCCACGCGATAAAAAATCCCCAATCAGCCTGGCGGAATTAAAAGGTTATGTCCAAACTGAATATTCCCGAAATTAATTCAATTTAGTTAAAACTGATTACGGTAACAACTCGTAAAGATACATGTGTACGTAATAAGGCCGATGATCCTCGAAGTATTGGCCTGGCCAGCTGTTGGCATAAGCGAGACACAGAAATGTAACGTTGCATTGAAGAAAAACGAAGAAGAAAAGAAGAGAAATGGTTGTCTCGGCCGCTTAGAGATAAGAAATTGCCACCGCACGATGTCTCCGTCGACACCCAAGGAACTTTCACTCGGAAAGCAAGCTGCTATCTCCAGAAATGCGTCGGCAATTCAGCCGGTTCGTGTTAAGCGACCCGGTGCCCGTTGTAAAGTCACGGCATTAAACCCTGACGACGGTTCCTCGCAGTCGCCAATCAAGATTTTACGCGGCCGCCAGACAATTATGATATTTTACAGGTGATTTGGGGCGCATAAGCTTATCGTATATCGCGCACATTGGCCTGATAAGCGGAGCGAGGGGGTGGGGGAGAACGGCTGCCTGGAAATATCTGAATCCGTTTGACCTTGGATCCGAGCCAAATCGCGTTCGACGATCTCTCGCGGAGGCACAAGCACTGTTTCGACTTGATTTCGCGGCTTGTTTAAGCCTCCGTTTGATTGCGTTTCACGTTCATTCGGTACAAGTTACCTTCAAAGTAGACGACAACTGAATTCGACGCTGTACTCGAGTTTCGACGTCTGAACGATTTAGGGAGGCGATCAGGCCCAATTTCCGGGGTCGTCAAAATAATTTTTGCAGGATATAGGATTTGATGATACTCATCCCAGTCTAAAATCAAACTCATTTTTACAGAAGAAATATGCAATTGATGTTTTACGTTTGAACTATGGTTGCCAAACACATCTTAATTTAATCCAACACATTTTTACAGAAGAAATATGCAATTGATGTTTTACGTTTGAACTATGGTTGCCAAACAGAACTTAATTTAATCCAACACATTTTTACAGAAGAAATATGCAATTGATGTTTTACGTTTGAACTATGGTTGCCAAACAGATCTTAATTTAATCCAACACATTTTTACAGAAGAAATATGCAATTGATGTTTTACGTTTGAACTATGGTTGCCAAACAGATCTTAATTTAATCCAACACATTTTTACAGAAGAAATATGCAATTGATGTTTTACGTTTGTACTATGGTTGCCAAATAGATCTTAATTTAATCCAACACATTTTTACAGAAGAAATATGCAATTGATGTTTTACGTTTGAACTATGGTTGCCAAACAGATCTTAATTTAATCCAACACATTTTTACAGAAGAAATATGCAATTGATGTTTTACGTTTGAACTATGGTTGCCAAACTGATCTTAATTTAATCCAACACATTTTTACAGAAGAAATATTGATGTCTTGTTTTTACTGCCCTCTACAATTATAAACTTTGATTTTATCAATTCTGAAGATCATTAATATTTTTCATATTCTGTTATTTTCATACAAGTTGTTTACTTCCAGAAATATACATATATCTGCGTCTTTCTTAAATGACTCTGGGATATCGGGGTTCATATTAATATCGGAGAACATATTGGAAAATGTACGTATTAGGGAACGCATAAATATCGGAGAATATATTGGGAAATATCTTAATATTGGTGAATATATTGAAGTCTGGTAATATTGGAAAATATTGGGGAGTAAACTAATCTTGCGTTCTTCCAACTGACGATTTAACACGCGTACACACTGATGCAAACAAAAAATTGGTTACATGTTTAACAAATCTTGTAAATTATTTTCACAAAATTATACTTTTCATAATTCTAAGTAGTTAGAACTATTTGCAAAGTGTCAAAAAAAGAAAACGCAAGAGGACATCTTGTCAAACATACAGGCAATTTTAAACGTTTTTTGATGCTAATGTTAATAGCCCAAAAGTTCGTACAATTATTTTCACATTAGTTTTAAAGAATTTATTACAGTTTAGTATGTCAAAATTATTCTAGGTCTCCATTTGTTACACATTTTTTCCTTCACGGCATATTTATTTCAAATAAAGCGTTCGAAGCTTCATGCCTAACAATTTGGCATGCTAGGTTCGTTCACAGTTTGGCATGCTACATTTACTGTAAGAGCTCTGGTGAACAATAATGCCCTCTTATTCTGATGAGAACTCCCCTCATTATTCAGAGTTTAGAGTAACTTTGTTAATTCTTACCTCTTAGTAATAATAATTTTACAATGTTCTGATAAATGATATTTATTGCTTTTAAAGTAATAAATTGTTACTAACTTCTGAAAAAGGGTTCAATAAAAATGAGAAATGTATTATAGTTGATTTTATTATGTTAAAACTTTATCAATCATTTAAACCCACACTGCCTTTTTGAACATTTAACAAATTTTTATATTTGTAGCGTATTCAAACAATTTTATTTAATAAATATTGTTTATACTTAACATTGCTAAGTTCATCGGCAACTTTTCTAACAATTCAAGCTTTATAGTGCTGCTGAAGCCCTCATGACTATCACTACGTACCCTTATACGTTCAAGAACAATTTGTACGTTATCAGCTTAATGATCATTTCTAACCGCCATAACTATCATGCCCCTTACGTCCTAGTCTTAAACTACCAACGTTTACTTAAACCAGATGTATAATATTAATGGTAACCAGCAGATATGCAAAACTTTCTTCAACGCAGATAATATCACATCTAAAATACGATGCGTCACACACATTCTTAAAATTAAACATCTAATTACAACCGCCATGTTAGATAAAGCCCTTTGAATTTAGCAATTCTAATTTCAGACTTGCAATCAGTGAAAACTCTCTAAGGTAATAAACATATACACTAAAAATTGCCGGAATTATTCAACGTTCCGACCACGCGTGTACTATTACCATGTGTCACTAAAAGCTATCGAATTACATATTTGTAATTCGGGCCTAGAATTACATGTTTGTGATATTAGATAGTATGTTTCATTACATAGGAGAATTGCATTTTTATTGTATGCAACTTCAAGGGGAAATAAACTATGCGATATAAGGTACATTTTACATTAACGACAAGTGTTTAATTTTTCTGAATCTAAATCAAATAAGACCTTGACTTCGTATTATTATTTGGCACCAATCGTTTCTTATTTTGAAGGTTCGCGAGGACAGTCTAAAATAACACCAGTAACGTTTAAGAACCATATGTAACAATTTGGAAAATGTAAACATAGTCTAGAGAAATTATGAATAACAATGCTATTATGTTGGTTAATAATGTACTATCTGCAGCTACAAGATGTATAAATTAAAAAAAGCTCCTTTTTTCCCATACGACTATGCGCAAACAATAGTTCGCAATTGTGGTTCAAGGAGTTGCTTGAACCCGCATCTTCTAAGGACTCATCTCACCGCTTAAGAGTTACCTACGACGCTATTGTAACGTTACGATTCTAATTAAATGACATTGGGTATATTTTCCCGTGTATGACAGTAAACGAAGAAGGGAAGCAGTACTAAGCCTGCCTCCGAAACCCAACTCGACTTCGACGAATGATCAGAGCCGTGGCTACAGACCTGGAAGAGGATCGCACCCGGTACGGCTTCCTACTCGTAGATGCTCCAAGGGATTGGATTTTCGGCCGCCCTACCAATCTAACCCCTTTCGCGCAAAGGGTTTCATCCCTCCCTGGAACAGTTCACGCGCTCGTTAGCATATCATATGAGTGGCGGGGGTCCCGAAGGGTTGAATCCTTCGGCCAATAACAATCCATTTTGGCCTGTCGGCCAGAGGTCCTCACCCCACTGTACCCCTCCATGGGACCCCTGTATTACAATTCGCATTCGGGCTTCCGCCGCTTGGCCTGTTCATTTGTCCGTCCAATGGTTGGACAGCTCAAAGCGTTCCGACG